>QNUK01000007.1:3097500-4297500 GCA_013621035.1 Clarias magur | reverse complement strand
AGAGAAACCAGACTAGATTACCTTGAGCAGGATATACAGTATGGGAGACCACCGCACTGAAACCCCCAGCACACTGCTCTGCCAAAAGACAGCATTTTTTACATACATACATCATCTTTAATGATTTTAGGTTTCCTGGACCATACTGTATGTTTGGCACTTGGTGTGTTGATGCCTATATAGTGGGTATGTACTGTAGCACTAGACTAGTGTATGTGTGTGTGATACACTATGATTCTACCCAGACTGGCCTCGTTCCCCCGGATAAGCTCCAGATTTGCTGTGACCCTGATAAGAATAAAGTGGTTACTGAAGGTTAATTAAATGTTAAGGAGAAAATTTTCTGTATGCTGTTGAAGACAGGAGGATATTAAGTAAAAGACCACTATTCAGATAATAAAAAAAAAAAGCATAATTGAGACTGTCTGCAATTACTTGCAATAATGGAAGCAAGTGAATCGATGTTAAAAAAGAAAGAAAAGAAAAGAAAAAGCAAGTTCTTCAAGATAGTTCTAAAACTCCAACTGTCATGATCACATCAAAGTAAAGTTTCAACGCGGTAGTTCTTATAAAGCCGGTCTAGTCTGTAAAATTAGCCGACCACTACTTTAGCAATCCCTCTTGCGCAATAATGTATTTAAAGTAAAGTCTTAAGCCAACCCTTCATTTCTTCATATTTTTCTATCTAGATTTTTTTGTATTTTTTAATGTAGCCTTGAAAAGTTCTCCAAGATTTCTGAAGGAAGGGGAGGGGGGGGGTCTAATTTACGGCATGAACCAGTGAAACAGATGATCAGGCTGGTGATGAGGTGATGCTGAATGCTGAGTGGTTGGAACAGACGAGAGGGGAGACAAGGTTGCTGCTGAGGTTGTTACATCATTTTTAAATTGTAGCTTGAGGCATGTTGCAGCCTGTCAGAGTAAAACCTTTGTTCTTAATTTAATCTACACCATTTAATTTAAATTTGGTGTTGGTTTATGACTTTTGCATAGGTCACAATACTCGCTCACTCGCTTTATTCTCTATATAAGGTCGTGCGGGGTCTGTAAGCTATCCCAGAACACTTAGGCCACTCAAGAAGACTAGGTCCCAAATAGCACCATCGCTTTGCTCCTCCAGTGACCAGGTTCGATTCCTGCCTTAAGGTCTGTGTGCATGTTCTCCCCGTCCTTGGTGGGTTTCCTCTGGGAACTCTGGTTACCTCCAACATTCCAAAGACATTAGCGGCAGA
Organism: Clarias magur; assembly: GCA_013621035.1. Classification (NCBI taxonomy): domain Eukaryota; kingdom Metazoa; phylum Chordata; class Actinopteri; order Siluriformes; family Clariidae; genus Clarias; species Clarias magur. The sequence continues at coordinate 4,296,268 of QNUK01000007.1, read as the reverse complement.
TTAGGCTAATTAGCGTAGTGAGTGTGTGTATGTGTGTGTATCTGTGGATGTGTGTGCCCTGGAATGAGTACGTGAATGAGTTTACAATGACAATTTACACTGTATAATCATATGCTTCCAAATTAGGAAATTAGTTGTTGGACGGTAAACATGTGATGAAGAATAAGTGTACACATACAGTACTTATGGGCCCATGGTGTATAATTCGTCTTTTGTCTTAATATATTGCATATTTTGTGTTCTGCTTTGGTAGGCAATTTCTCATAAAACTGTAAAGACTCTTTTATTTTGGTTTCTGTTTGGTCAGCTTCACAAACTGCTGGTTACTTATTAATCCAGACGTCTGTAGCTTGGAGTTAAACATCAATTCAGCCAATGCATGTTTTATTATTTATGCTGCTAGCTGACATTCTTTTTTTTTTTTTCTTTTTTACTAAAATTTAGATATTTTTCTCCGCCTGTGAGGTCAGCACCTCTAATATCACCAAACCGAATCAAAATGAGTGCAAGTCCTGGCCGGCTGGAAAACCATTCACGTCAGTCACAGTAGATCATTTCTAATTTTTGTTTTTCTCTTTTGTCCATTTTCCTATACACCTAATGCGCTGATTGGCACATGGCCTTTCCTCTTCGCAGCAGGCTTGGCCACATTGCTGCCCATATGGCCCGATCCAAAGCCTGACATTTTTGATAGGTGACATGACAGCGAGCTGCACAGGTGTGATAAGACTGTAACTGCTGCTTTACGGCAGCCGTTTTGATAACCTGGAACCGGCAACCTCCTGCGGCTTTATGGTGGCTACGTGTCAACAAGTTTGTATCTGAATGAAATAGTAGAAGTGCCTCCGAATCCAATGTGTGCAGGCGAGGAAAAACATGGCTCGAGACGTTTGGCTGGGAATCCATGCATTTATTCCATGCTAGTGGTGGTAATGAGCATACAGAATATGTCTTACATTAACACTGGGAATAAGATATTTTATTGAAAAAGTAACATTAAAAATGCATAGACCACCACTGGTGCCATGTCCATGTGGTTCATATGCAGCACTTGTTTCTTCGCTTCATTTTTCTTGTTCAGTGAAAAAATTTGGATTTTTGAACGCCTGCACAGCAATACAAAATACATGCAAAACAATACTAGTGCCTCATTAAACAGAGAACTCTTAAACCACAGCTTTAGTTGCTGGAAATGGCACTGCACTGCATTATTAAAGCAAACATTAAACCATTGCATGACTTTGCAAAAGGAGTCTCTGTTAGAGTTGTTGAATGTGCTAATTGGCCCGAACGCACTAAAATGAATCTACAAATTTGAGCAGAAACCTGTGTTCCAAGAACAGATTGCTACTGCTATCTTTATTTGGATGAGTTTGGAGAACACTGTGAAACCTGACATACTTGGACACGCTGTGATTCTTATAGAAACTTGAAGTATAGTGGAAACTTTCTTGTACTTTTAATGTAGTCTTAATGGACATTTTGCTTTTATTTTTGCATTCATTTTCAGTCCAGTTCCTGCACCTGAGCAGCCTCAAAGGAATGTTTTTGTTACGCCACATTGATACGAATCATTTGATCATTAAAAACTCAAACCATGGACCAGTGCAGATGGTGACAGATGATTATGCCGGCAATTAGTATACAGTGAAACCTTGGACTTCAAGTAACTTGGTCTATGAGTATTTAGAAGACGAGAATTTTTTAAATTAAATTTTAACTTGATAAGCGAGCGAGGTCTTGAAATACGAGTACTGTAGTACGTATACGCTTTATCTGCTGAGCGTCACGTGATCACTAAAGAGCCAGTGGTTATTCTCCCACTTGCGTGGTCCGGGATTGTGGGTAATCGCCTTCCATGCTCGGTCTCGGTCAATATGGGTCACTTTTCTAGCCACCAGCCGTGTGCATGCGTGTACTGTTTATTATAACCTTATGACAACGTGTGTGCGCTTAAAGCATTTTTTATGTTGTGTCCAAGTGTAGTGTTCTTAAGTAACTGTACTGCAACAACGGCCCCTGTGAAGAAAAAGGTTACAAAGACTGTAGCAGTTTGTAAGCTTAATCTGTTTAACGACAATACAACATCACATTTCCGCAAAATCCTCAAAAGGAGGCAAAGGCGAGTGCCATTAAAGAGGTTCCTTTGTTAAAGTTGCTTAAAAAGAACTAGATTCCCGTAACCAGACTCTGTCATAGAGCATTGACTCAGTGAGTGTGTGTGTGTGTGAGTGAAGGTCATCCTAAACAGTAGCCCCCCCCCCCCTCCCTTCCACTCCACTCCACTCCTCCGCCTCCTCCTTCTTTCGTCTTACACCAGTTATTCTTTTCATGGGTAACATGCAGTTTCATCTGTTTAATTTTCATTTTATATTTTGTATTAATAATTTTTATATGAATATTTTAAGTTGTGGAACTTTGCTTTGATATATAAATATTTTACAGCCTGTCAGATGTCATGTGTTAATTTAATCTACATCATTTAATGAAATTTAATATGAAGAAATGAGGGGCTCAAGACATTGCACGGTATTGTACACTTTAACACTTTAATGACACTTAAAGGCTTAAAAAGGGCTCCACTGGTATAGAATTCGAGCTGAACTGATAGCATTGTATGCTGTGATGAAGTTCTTTGTACAGCTTTGCAGGCAACAATTTTTCAGCCTCCACACTCTGACAGAGCAGCCTGTTCCCAGTAATTAGTATAAGGGACTGATTGAATTTAAACCGACAAAGCACATTTTTCCTTGATTGCTCATTTCCTTCCCTGTGGTTAAAACCTATTTTTTATTTTTGTCATTACTTTAGACTAATGGACAGCCACATTCAACTAGCAACTTCCACAAAAATGTCACACTAGTTGAGTGAATGGGCACAATACCCCATCGCTCGCTTTCAAATCTGGTGGAAAGACTTCTAAGAAATGTAACAGTTATTATGCTGCTTGGCTAAAAGAAGTTGTTCCAGAAGGGTCAAATTATTGAGCTAAATCAAGAAAAGAAATCAACTATGGAGACTGATGAAATAATTAGATTTGGGTTAAGAAAAAAAAACTGAAAGAATTGTGCTGACCTGGCAACTTCATAAAAGTATGTGAAAAAAAGAAGCATTAACTGAAAATACTTTGATGCATGGTGAAGGTGCATCATAAAATTATATATAAGGAGAAATCATAACTATGTTTAGTAGTGAACGTAAGAGCATTTCCATCTGCACACAATGTGATGAGAAGCCACAGGATTGCAGGATAAACAGCAACTTTTGGCCATACTGTATAGTGTAACTAATTGGCTTAATTACATACTCCTATTGATTTCAATTATCAGGTATGCAGTTTGCTTACATGAATAATGATACACATTATAAACAGTATTTACACACATGGACAAAATTGTTGGTACCCTTCGGTCCATGAAAAAAATACTCACAATGTTCACAGAAATAACTTTAATCTGACAAAAGTAATAATAAATAAGAATTCTATGAATCTTAACCAATGAAAGTCAGACATTGCTTTTCAACCATGCTTCAACGGAATTATAAAAAAAAAAAAATTAACTCATGGAACAGGCCTGGACAAAAATGATGGTACCCCTAACTTAATAGTTTGTTGCACAACCTTTTGAGGCAATCACTGCAATCAAACGATTCCTGTAACTGTCAATGAGACTTCTGCACCTCTCTGCAGGTATTTTGGCCCACTCCTCATGAGCAAGCTGCTCCAGTTGTTTCCGGTTTGAAGGGTGCCTTTTCCAGACAGCATGTTTCAGCTCCTTCCAAAGATGCTCAATAGGATTGAGGTCAGGGCTCATAGAAGGCCACTTTAGAATAGTCCAATGTTTTCCTCTTAGCCATTCTTGTGTGTTTTTAGCTGTGTGTTTTGGGTCATTGTCCTGTTGCAAGACCCATGACCTGCGGCTGAGACCCAGCTTTCTGACACTGGCCATTTCTCTCTAGAATCCCTTGATGGTCTTGAGATTTCATTGTACCCTGCACAGATTCAAGACACCCTGTGCCAGATGCAGCAAAGCAGCCCCAGAACATAACAGAGCCTCCTCCATGTTTCACAGTAGGGACAGTGTTCTTTTCTTGATATGCTTCATTTTTCTGTCTGTGAACATAGAGCTGATGTGCCTTGGCAAAAAGTTCCATTTTTGTCTCATCTGTCCATAGGACATTCTCCCAGAAGCTTTGTGGTTTGTCAACATGTAGTTTGGCATATTCCAGTCTGGCTTTTTTATGATTTGTTTTCAACAATGGTGTCCTCCTTGGTCGTCTCCCATGTAGTCCACTTTGGCTCAAACAACGACGGATGGTGCGATCTGACACTGATGTTCCTTGAGCATGAAGTTCACCTTGGATCTCTTTAGAAGTCTTTCTGGGCTCTTTTGTTACCATTGGGATTATCCGTCTCTTTGATTTGTCATGAATTTTCCTCGTGCGGCCACGTCCAGGGAGGTTGGCTACAGTCCCATGGATCTTAAATTTCTGAATAATATGTGCAACTGTAGTCACAGGAACATCTAGCTGCTTGGAAATGGTCTTATAGCCTTTACCTTTAACATGCTTGTCTATAATTTTCTTTCGAATCTCCTGAGACAACTCTTTCCTTCGCTTCCTCTGGTCCATGTTGAGTGTGGTACATACCATGTCACCAAACAACACAGTGACTACCTGGAGCCCTATATATAGGCCCACTGACTGATTACAAGATTGTAGACACCTGTGATGCTAATTAGTGGACACACCTTGAATTAACATGTCCCTTTGGTCACATTATTTTCAGTATTTTCTAGGGGTACCATCATTTTTGTCCAGGCCTGTTCCATGAGTTTATTTTTTAAAATAATTCTGTTGAAGCATGGTTGAAAAGCAATGTCTGACTTTCATTGGTTAACATTCATAGAATTTTTTTTAATTATTACTTTTGTCAGATTAAAGTTATTTATGTGACCATTGTGACTTTTTCTATCATTGACCGAAGGGTACCAACAATTTTGTCTACGTGTGTATATTAAGATTATGGCTTTTAAAAATGAAAAACAAAAATCAAGCTTAATAAATGGTGTGTCTTTTATATCCTTAACCCTTTATTATCTTATCAAGTAATCAAGACTCGATTAAAGAAAACTTTTTTTTTTACTGTATGATTATATTATTGTATTATGATAAATTTAAGATCATTATGGTACGCTATTTAATTAATCTAAATTGTCAAGCATAAAATTTTATTTAGTTATATAGAATACTTATTTATAAGTATTTTTAACTTATAAGTTTTCCACAGTGAAATGAATTTTAACATCTATATAGTTGAAATCATAAATCATCTTATAATCTAATATTATAACGCTGTATCCGATTATCATGACTGTTTGCAAGATGTACTTTGCAAAGGTCTAATTTTGGGCAGGATTTAACAGCGTGGCTAAGATGCTTATTAGCAGAAAAGTGTCTTCCAATGACACTGACATGACAGGAAGTAGATTCCAGCAAGGTTTGACTAACACCACATGATTGTAATTGACAGTAGTTAATTATGAATGCAACCAGGGTTGAATTATGAATTCTATACCTATAAATCCTTCATATACAGCTAAATGTAGACAGATATACAAAGACTAGATCGTCCTTAGCCAGCCTGTCGCGTTAGCATCAAGCAGCACTGCCATATTGGATAGTGCTCCTGTAAAGTGAAGCCATGCCTAATGCGACAATACAAAAGCAAAGTAGTTTAAAATACATTTGAAGTAAAAAGGACACTGGTAAATAGTTGTTAGTAAATCCTCAAATGCATGCAGATTGTTTGAGAACATGCAACAAGATGCTTCAGTATGCCAACCTTTGCAGCTGTCATTTACAGTGCTTTAGCAAAAGTATTCACACCCCTTGAACTTTTCCACATTTTGGCACTTTACTCTATAAGATATTTAAAACTTGGGATATTATTTTATAACATAACTCTGCTTTAACTCATGATGCTGTTTGTTCACTAATGTTCTCTAACAAACCTCTGAGGGCTTCACAGAACAGCTGTGTTTATTCTGAGATGAAATTACACACAGGTGGACTCTATTTACTAAGTAGGTGACTTCTGAAGGCAATTGGTTCAGAGTAAAGAGGGGCTGAATACAAATGCACGCCAGACCTTTCAGATTTTTATTTGTAAAAATGTTTTAAAAAACATTTATCCTTTTTCTTCGACTTCCTCAATTGTGAGCCACTTTGTGTCGGTCTATCACATACAATTCCATTAAAATACATCCATGTTTGTGGTTACAACGTGTGAAAAGTTCAATGAATACTTTTTTTTTCTTTTTTTTCTTCCAGGATATTCTTTTCTCTGATCCTCTTTAAATAATTACCTTTGTTACTCTCGCTCAGTGTGATATTATTTGTAGCCTAAAGATGTTCAATCCAGAACAACAATAACTATAATGAAACCAATAAAAGAGCAGCTGAAAGTGCAGCTACACCATTACTTGATGGGAATTGGTATGATATGGTGCTTAATGCGCTAAACACATGCTGCGTTAAAATCCTGCCGTCATGCTCTAAGACTGGCCCGCTTGTGAGGGTCTAACCAATCACAGAATGCTTGGAGCTGCTCATAAAGCAGAGGATGAGATTCGTCAGATTTATATCACTTTACTTGCATCTTACTGCATCTGATACTGTGACACCAGCGCATTAACTGGCAATTATACTTTAAAGTAGTTAAATATCTTTACCATCCTTCATCATCATTAAGTGCACCGGGTACAGTACGTCCAATAGTATATGTAGTTAAGATGATAACACTGCATTAACCGAACTGAAAACCATCATAGTTCAAGCTCCGCCTTTGTGCTCCGGGATTGGCTAAAACATTTCACACGTTGTGAAAATCCACCCAATCACAGGCGAAATTAAATTCTTATGCATTCTTATTCATAATATAGAAGGCAGGATTTGTCAGAACAAACCAAACGTAATGAGGTGGCCAAAAGTATCACGATGGCATATGTCATGAATTATATAGCTCTAGCCTATCTGGCTGAGAAGAAGTGGTGCTAATTAACTGAAAAACTAGTGACAGACTGGCTATGTGACAATGATATTCAGCTTCTATAGCTATGGTCTGTTCTTTTCTTAATAAAAAACAAAACAAAAAACAAGAGTACTTCTAAAAACAACCATTTCATAGGCGTTTTTTTTATAAATTGTCAAATTATACAGTATACTGTATATACGGTACAGTATTTTCATTTTTCTTTTGGCTGCTCCTGTCAAGGGGTCGCCACATACAATACAGTACAAGCTTGGCACAGGGTTCACGTCTGATGCCCTTCCTGACGCAACCATTCCATTTTATTCTGGCTTGGGACCGGCACTGCATCCAGTGAATGGGTTTTGGTCACTGCCTGGGAAATGAACCCGGACCTTCCGCATGGCAGGCGAAACATCTGCCACTGAGCCACCAGTGCCCCAATATATATAATCTCCACATAATCTCCTTGCTTTTCTGTACACTTTGTCCAACCTTTCGTATTCCCTCATGGAAAAAAACCTGGCTTAGGCTGATCCTTGAGCCACCGGAATTCCTCACAAATGAATCCTCATCCTCGTTGGGTGGCTCCAGGGGAACTAACGGGTGAAAGTCCGATAGAGCGAGATCAAGATTATAGGGAGGATGTTTTAACACCTCGAAAAGAACATTGACAGTGTGGGCAGAAGTATGCGCACGTGCACCATCATGCGAGATCACAACGCTCTTAGATAGGTCTTGGGCTTCAGCTCTTCAATAAGTATCTCACTGTAGCGAGCACTGTTGATTGTTGAACCTTTTACCTTCTTAATTGGTCCTTGAGAATTCCAGAAAACTGTAAGCACTGATGAATTCATCAGCTGATGGGTGACTTTTGAACTTTTTCTCGGGTTGGCGATTGAGGATGTTTCCGTTCCATACTCTGCTGTTTACTCTCAGGCTTGTAGTGGTGAATCCGTGTCTCATCACCAGTAGTTATTCTCTTCAAGAAATTTTTTCCTTTTCATTTTATAGAGTATCGGTCCAAATTGTGTCTGCAGATATCCAAACTCTTCTGTTTATGCGCTTCCGTGAGTTGTTTCGACCCTCAAAATCACTGCACGCTGCTCTTCTTTTGTGCAAATAACAAGTGGGGCATCGATTTATGCTCGCGTCGCAGTTAGAAATGAACTGATGTAACTGATGTAACCGGGGATTCACTATCCTTGAACGGAAAGCACTAATAAGACCAACATGTAGTTTGAGTGTATAATTTTTTACTCACCCTTTTTTATTTTCTTCCCCATTTCCTACTTACTAGATAGCCTAGGACATTTTTTGTGTGTATTTTTATTCTTATTTTATATTGTTTTTTTTTTTGTTGTTGTTTTTTTTCCCCTGTGATTGTTATTATAGAGAAACACACCATGGAACCAGTAACACAATACAAACTTGACTGCAGCTGCCTGTCAGTCTATAAGTGTGTAATTATTTGCCCCCATCATTCTTATTAAGCCATAGATAAGACACTTTTCTTATCTGTATAATTGCTCTCTAATCGTTTCGCTGGTGATGGGCATTAAATTTTCGTCCATCCCATTTAATATCATGACCTGCCATTACTGCTCTCACACACTTTTATCACACACTGAAAGGGAACGTGTGACACCGGTCTGATATAAACGCTTCTATTAGCCAACTGTACCATAGTAACCCTGCTTGGCACTGTTTGTAAGCACTTCCATGAGAAGTATGGCACAAGAGTAAAAAAACAACAACAACAAAAAAACAAAACATTTGCTTAAATTAGAGAAATCCAGTGGTCCATCTTTCTGTAGATAAAGAACTGATTAAGGTTCATCTAATTAAATGATAAGAACGAATGAATTAAGAGATTTCCTATACATACTGAAGCGATGATAAGGCTCATTTGGTTGGCTTAATGCAAAAGGAGACTCACACACATACTATATATACACGTACACACACTCGCACTTGTTCCTATCTTTCGGAGGGACCCGTCAGCTATTCCAATCATTTTCGACACACATAAGCACACACACATACCTATATACACACTTGTATTGTACATGGTTCTGAATGTCATTTTTCCATTAGGTCATAACTGTCATGGAGGAAAATGATAAAAAATGGAAAATAATAAAAGAACAACTGCAAGGGGGGGAAAAAAGCAACATCGTAATATTTTATTTCTTCATAATGTGCCTTATTCAGGAAAGAAAACACAACGAATAAATAGAAATTTAAAAAGCATCTCTTCTGACATTCGCCTCACCTTCTTCCCATTACAGCAAATCTATACCCCCCTCCCTCCCACCCCTACACCCCTCCCTATCCCACCCCACCCAAGACTTTTACATTGGTCTCGATGAAAGCAAAGATACTGCACAAGATGGCCAATGTAGCCCATAATCTGAGATTGCGATGGGACACGGACAGTACAACAGGCATGCTGATGCGTGAGTGGTCCTCTTTGTAATACACTGGCACACGGAAAAACGAATGTATTGGCATGTCCGAGACAACATTTAGAAACAGATCTGCAAAATACATTTGTTATATATATATACACACAAATCAATAAATTAACTCAAGACCACCTTTGCATCGCTTCTGGACTGCTGGCAAACTGACCGTTCGGAAAATCCTCGCTTCAAAAAAAAAACATCCGGTGTATATCACGTTTCTTAGCACATTACATATTGATAGTCCTCTTTATGAAAAGTCGCTTTATCCACCATGTGCAAATGATGTACACACAAACGCGCACACTCTACATTTATGTTTTGTTGATGCAGTCTTGCCGTTGTATAGGCTTCGTTTGAATATAATGTCTTCGTCTTGCTCAGAGAATAAGGCAGAGATTGGCTGAGCTTTAGGAATGGAAATCAAAACAGACTGGAAAAAACTGGAACCAGGAACTTCATCATTGGGTCTTGGTGTAATGCCATTTTCCTAGAAGAGTCTGTTAAGATATTAATATCTTCTTCTTTTTTTTGTTTGCCTGATTTAAACAAAAAACAGGTATAATACAAAGGTAAAAGAATCATATCTTCCATGCCTGTATCTCTGCCTGGGTTTTACCACAAGAACAAAAAACAAGTGAACTTGAAAAACTCTTCAATTCATCCAGGCCTGAGAGACCAGAAAAGAAAAGAAAAAAAAAAAAAAAAAAAAAAAAAAGCCATCGAAGGCGTTCGGAAAGGCTCGGCTGCTCTTCCGTCTGTTCTCTGGTCACTAGTTCAGGTGTTATCTGACCTCTAGGCAGTCCAGGTACTCCAAAGCCAGATCATAACAGAAGCGATACTGCTCCTGAAAGGGAAAATATACACGGATCAGATTCAGACTGTCGGAAATCACCCAGAAGAACATTTACATTTTTTAAGATAGGTGGTAGAAATGAAAGTCCAGTCCAAATATACCGTAGGAGACACACTAATGTGATTCTGATGGACAGGCCGAAACTTTCTGTATGGGTTATGTTGTTGAAACATCTATAGTATGGATTATGTTGTATGTTAGTCGTTCCATTTTAATGTAAAAGCTACAAGCCATTCAATTTAGATAAAAAAGCTCAATTCAATTCCATTCCTAAAATCTGTGCCAGCGCTCGAGTACACGGTGCCAGGGTTGAGCGCCGGCCTTAAAAGATTTAGTACACACTACACTGCACAAATTGGATCGGATATTTAAGGCCTGCTTGGGGTTTTTATGTACCTTCTTTTTTTTTAATTCAGTGCAACGCTGCTTGAGACTCATCACTCTTAATTATTTTTTATTGGTCTGGATGTGAGTCAAATGAACTTCCACTTCTGCCTGTGAGAAATTCCTTGTCTTTGCAATGATTAGTCTGCATTTTGTCATTTTCTACTGATGAATTTTGCCCAGTAAGGAGTTTCACAAATTGAAAATAATAGTAAGATTCATAGGGGGCTTTTGATTGTGCAGAATAACAGACCACAGTTGTGGTGGCTCGAACAGCTAAGGCTCTGGGTTACTGGAACACTAATAGGAAGGTTGGGGGGGGGTCGAGTCCCAGCACCACCAAGTTGTCACTGTTAAACCCTGTAGGGCCTTGTGCTCTGACCCCATCGGCCCAAGTGAAAAAAATCATTTCATTGTGCTGGTATATGTGACAAATAATTGAATTATTTATTTTATAAGAGCATTTATTTCTCTATCATCCCCTGCTACAATAACACACTTGTACCAGCAGTTCCCTAGTGTCAGATACCATCAAGGTAGGATGTTTCCTCAGTACTGCCTGCTTAACGTCTGAGACCCTGGCCTCCCAGGAACTCCTTTTAATGACTCAAACATGAGAAAATGGCTTGGAGTGAGGTCAGGACTGTATAGGGATTTGGAAATAACCCCCAGCTGAAGTCTTGAATGACTGTGTGTACAGTTCCCACAGACCGATGCATCTCGTCCGTAAGATGTCTGTCGATTTTAAAGGAATCAGGCATTCCACTAACTGAATGTTCACAGGAATGACTGCAGTGGTCTCTATTGAGCCACCACGACTGGGATTGTCATTCATGGATCTTTAAAACATTTACACAATTCGAATATTTTAAGTGTCTCATCACTGCTTGAAGTCTTCCATAAGGTTTTACACAAGATTGGACCTTTTTTTTTTTTTTTTTTTTCATACATTCTGGCTGTCAAGGACAGTCATGTGATCTTAATGAAATTTGGAAAATCTTTGGTAGATTCAAACTCAGGTTTAAAAAGTGGATGGTAATTTCCCTCCCCTTATAGTATATGTGCTATAACGCCTGTCAGATGTGCTTAGTTGGTCTGAGGTGCAATTACTTTTTTTCCCCAACTCTGTACAAGATTCTTTTTTTTTTTAAAGCCTTTATTCAATAGAGTACTGTACAATTATCTAGTTACAGAGTTTCACAACTATATAACCATGCAAACCACAAGCTGTAATTTACCAAGGTCTCCACCATGTTAGTCTTAGAGTTACGGAGAGTCTTGACGGCGTAGAAGACATCCACCATGCTGTGGTGCCCAATCATTTCCATTATCATGGTGCAAGCACAGAAGGTACCACTGCGACCACCTCCGTTCCTAGAAGACACACAGGCACACATTTCCTTTATTAGAAAGCTGCATGTGTTTTGGCATGGGATTAGACCAGTACAAGTAAAAGCAAGCACACAAGGGGAGAACACAAAGAGCACAACCCTTCACTCTTTCGTCACGTTATCTCTTTAGTGAAAAACACGTATTGTGCACATATTGATTGCTTAAGAATTTAACTTTAAAGTAAATGAAATCCCCAGTTGCATTGCCATTCACTTTCATCAGTATGTTGCAATCAGGCCACATTAAAATGCAAAGCTGCCCTTTATTGCCACGTTGCTTTTCATTCCTACTGCATCATGTTGCATGTTTGTCCCATGTCGCAAATGAAACGTGAAATTTGTATTGTATTTCACATTTTTCTTTTAGCGGGACTGCAGAATCATCTCTATGTGCAAGGGAATGGCGCACTGAGAAATGAGGGAAGAGACAGCCTTCTGTGAATTAAGATGAGTGCCTTGTGATGCTGATAGGTGAAGGGCTCATTACCGAGAGCCAGCAAGAACCAAGAAAAACTGACCAACATACATAGACGGAGGAGTTATATCCTCAGGCAAGAGAACAGAAGAGCCACAGGCTATAAAAAATGATGCACTGAAAGGGGAGGAATGGATTAAGTCCCTTAAGCAGCTTCATCTTTATGGGTGCAGCTGATGAGAGATGAATAGGAGCGGGCGAAAGGAGAATTAAAAAATAAATAAAAATCAGTACCAGGGAGCATGATTTATCTTTTCAAGACTCACAGGCAATGAACTACGATGCGACCGTCACCGCACTCCCGCTGCCATTTGTGCACTTGGGCTAGTAGAGTGAGAAAGGCCTTTTTGGAGTCTGGAATATCCCGGTAGGCTGACCAGCGCAGGAACTGGAAGTGACGCACCACCAGGTGACCCTCCTGCAGCTTCAAAATCAGATGGTAAAAGATAAAAAGAAATAACATTATATACAGTATGTACAACATAAGGTCTCTTCAAACACCATTCAGATTCTTCACCATGTCAGTAAGCAAGGCTCATTCATCCTTCCCTGAGAATGATGGTTGGCTCCTGACATTTACACCATCGGCCATTGCTGAATGGGGGGCACTACAGTATATTCCTGTTGAGCTTAAACCTACAGGCACAAGCACACACTCGCCCACTATGGGAAACACCAGTTGAACTGGAATCACCACACAGCCTATTGCCAACACCAGCGATCCTACATTGCATGTCTTTGGACTGTCATGCAAAACCAAGGTCCCGGGAGAAAACCCACCTCACAAAAGGGAAAACCGTAAATCTCCACCCACACAAACCAGAAATGAGATTCGAACCCCAAACGCTGAAGGTACAACCACTAAACCATAAATTTGGTTACTACCCATTTGTTAACTACAGTATAACTCTTATCCTATGCAGGCTTGCACTGGATTATTCCAGGGCACATGGTACTGTAGGGTACCACCCAATGAGAGGGCATAAGCACAAATCCTCACACCCAGTCATATATCACAGGCAGTTTGGGCATGCCAGTTTACCTGCATGTTGTTGGATTGTAGGAGAAAACCAGAGGACCTGGAGGAAACCCCAAGGCCTGGAGGTACATGGCTACAGTCATAACCATTAAGCCACCATGCCACCCTGGTTACTACACATTTTCAAATGGGATACCAAAGCTGATAATATGAAAATTCCGCTTGACCATTCGGAAAATCCTTGCGCTTGACCAGGAAATTAAGGTTAAATTCATGCTGCTCATTCGAATTTCTACCACCTAGTCATGCAGCGTGGTTGACCATTGAGAAGTCGTAGGATTTGCCTTGCCTAACCATGGATGTGAACATCTCCATCTTGTTCAACATTAACATAATGGCCACATCCTTGAACTTGCTCAGAAGCTGTCTTGACATCTAAAGATAACAACAGCCTCAAGTGCAGGGTAGTGCCTTAACCTAAGGTTTCTCTCGCAGGTCCTCTGAAGCAGCAGGATGAAAATGATTTCTCATGCAAAATAAGTATGCTTTCCTTACTTGTTAGTTACGTTAGCCGCATAGCACCGTTTCGAGATTAAATAAATGCCGAACACATCGCGGCTGATCTTTTAAACTCTGTCTGCATGATTAAGCACAGATTTAAGATGCTGCTGCAGATATACCTGCACAGAATTCATTTACACTTCTTCTCTAAAAAGACGAATTAAGCAACTAGCCTCTCAGTCCATTAGCCATGAAACATTGGCTGTGGACTCGAAAGAAGTCAGAAGTAGTTAGGCGTCAGTCTGGCATTTTAATGAGGTCAACATTTCACACGGCATTATAAACGAGTGGAGCCAGAGTTAACCCCCCTCACTGACACCAGCTATAATGATCTGGCTAATAGAGCACACATGATATTCCGTAGCATTTCATAATCTGCTCTTGACCATTACTGGACACTTACCCGTGTGATGTTATTGACCCGAAACAGCCGGGTGATGACATCATCATCTGTGGACCTGCTGAGCAACTCCACTGTCATGGGTCCAAACTGTTGCATGCCTGTCTCGGGCCAGTATTGCAGGCAAGGCTAAGAGAAGGAGAGAGAGAGAGCGATAAGGCAAGAATCTCAGGAGTGATGTTGGGGCAGATTCAGTGTGTTTACGGGGACACTATTATGCAAAATTCACTTTTTAGTCATGTTTGGACATTCAGATGGGTTTCCAGTCTGCGTGAACATGAGAACTAAGAACATGAAATCTTTGTATGGCCTTAAACAAGCAAATCCCCCTTTTGTGATATCATACAGTATACCAGCAGATCCTGCCATGGCTCAACGCTCAGCTCAGCTTAGCCATGATCAACTACACCCAGTTATGCCATTCCCTGGGAGGCAGTTTTTATGAGATACAATATATAAGGCTAGGTAGTCATCAGCTGACTTTATTTCATTGCCTCATAATGTTGTTGAGACTAGACCTGATCAAGTGAACCAACCCCAGAACATAACACTAACTTCAGAGGCCACTTGTACAGTGGCCACTATGTATGATGGGTACCTCGCTTCATGTGCTTCCCTTCTTACCCTGACCCACAAATCACTCTGGAATAGGGTTAATCTGAATTACTGTAGCCTACCACATGACCTATTTCCATTGCTCCATTCTTTGTCCCCCCCAAACAAATGTTGGCATTTTTTTCTTCCTTTTAGTTTCACTAACAATTGGTGTTCTTATGGCCACACAGCTTTTTAGTCCCAATCCATCAGACTGTGTGTGTATGCACATGCTTTTATTTTCCCTAGTAAACATAGCTATGGTTTTTATTGTTGTCCTTCCAGGTTTTCATAATGTGTTGAAGAGACCTTAATCAAGTTGTAGTAAGAAAATCTCCTTAGATGTCTTTTTTTTTTTTTTTTTTTCATTATGCAGCCCAATAACTTAGCGGTTAGCACTGTCGCCTTGCACCTCCAGGTTGATTCGATTCCAGCATCGTTCCTGCATGCATTACACAGTAGAGTTTACATGTTCTCCACGTGCTTGGTGGGTTCCCCCAGGGTACTCCGGGTTTCCTCCCACAGTCCAAAGACATGCAGATTAGGCTAACTGGAGGTTCCAAACTGTCCGTAGTGTGTGTGGTTGTGTGCTCAGATGAATGTTGGTCCGGAGGTCCTACAGTACCACGGTCGTACAAATGGGAATAAATACAATGGTCACCGCTGGCTTCTACAGTCCCTAGTCGGACTACACAGGTTCCGAGATGGATGGAAGGGGCAGCGCAATAATTTGACCCTTCCAAAATGGCAACCTTCTTGCCAGGCAGTGTATATAGTAAATAATAATAAACGTTAAGAGTATAATATGTTTACACCATGCTGATCGTGACTACACCATTACTTTGGGCGAATACTGTAAATAAATGGTCTGCTTGTATACTTTTCTGGTTTACTCTACTCTCCCGATTTGTATTTGTTATCTGCGTAAGTCATTCATACTGTATGTGGTTACGTTCCTCCATCATACAATCAACTGCTTTCGGCTTTGCAATTTATTCCAATATTGGATAGGCCAAGCGATTCTGTACCTACATTTGCATGTTACAGTGGGACGAAGATAAGGACACAACATGTACATGGATTATTGCAAGAGGAGAGAAAAGGAAGCTGTAAAAGAAAAACTGTGCCAAAAAAAAAGAAACGCTTAATCGGCGAAGAGAGAATTAATTTGTGCCAAGTCGATTTCCTCAATTTTTCATTTGTAGCCTAAAGAAAGAGAGCGGAGCTAGTCTGCTGCGGCTTCAAAAGCAACACAGTCAATGTCAGGCTGCTTTTAACATCTGAAATTCGCAAACAGATAGAGGGAGGGGAGCAAGGTTGAAGTGACAGGGGCAAGGGAAGAGTGCTAGAAGCACGTTAATGCCTTGTCACAGGGATGGAAACGTATTAAACGGGTGGAGGGGGGTAGAAATGAATATTTACATATTTTGCAACACATTCATGCACACACACACACACACACACACACACACACACACACACACGAACACACGCACGGTTACAATGGGAAAAGAAATGCAAGAAGCAATCAGTTACATTACAATCAGGAAAAATGTGATTGTCTGAGTGGTGCTAACAACTGTTTACCAAACAGCTATACACAGAAAAATGCCCTTAAATAGAGGGCAAGAAAAACACACACACACACACACACACACACACACACACACACACATACAAAAAGAAAAGAAAACTTACACAGAAATGACGCTAAAAACCGAGTCTGTTGCAAATATCTGCTGGTCTGGGAAAATCAATTACATGTCACTGCACTTCTCTAAAATTAAGATCCTACTGTATATACTGCTCAAAAAAAAAAAAAAAGGTACCCTTACAGTATATATATACTAAACGTTCGAGTCAAACCGGGACGACTGTACTGTACATTCTCCCTTAATGTTCTTCGACAGTATTTCCGCCGAATGAAGAACTAGATAGATTCAGATTGTAACCGGTATAAATAGCAGCTGTCAAATTATCCGCAGTGAACATATGCCGTCGCTGTCACTGTCACCGTAGCGGTGCCAGCGGACAACCTTGTAATGTTTGAATGCTAATCAAAAACAGCATGAACTTTTCAAAAGTTTAGCCAGGAAAAGGAAAATCCGTTTAAGAGTTTAAGAGTGATTGTTTCGGCACGAATATAATTACAGAAAGTTAAATCAGGACGGGAAATGAGGACTGATGATGATCGATTAAGTTATTGACAGTTACTGTACCGCAGGAGATGCACTACCAAAAAGTGGCCAAAAGTAGACGGACACCTGACCTTCACGGCTTTACCCCAAACTGTTGCTACAGTATAAAGTTGTCTAGAATGTCTGAATATAGTGTCAAACTGGAGAAACTGACCTTGTTTAGGTTTTTCTGGTGATGGCATTCTAATAATATGATGCTTTTTGACTCATCATTCATTATTTGACTTTCAACACCTGTTTCAATATTAAGCATTTAATGATGGCTGAAACTTTTTCACAGATCATAAAAAAAACAAATTGCTAAACCTAGACATATACTACTGTACATGGCCAAAAGTCTATGGACACCTGATCATCACACCCATATGTTCTTGTTGAGTCCTGTTTTCCTCTTTAAATAAGCTTCACTATTCGGGAAAGGCTTTCCACTAGATTTGTTAATTCAGATTCAATTGTCTGCACGCTTTTTTGTTTTGTTTTTTTGAACATGATCTAAAGTCCCTCACTGCACTTTGTGACTCCTTATATGGTAACACTTCCTATAGCCTGTATCCAGACAAATATCTTCACATCACATCTTCATGGAGATCACATGTCGCTTGAGCCACCACTACCCCTAAACTTTGTGTAAAAAAACATAATCATGATGGGGAAAGTGTTTCCATTAGCACTTGTAGACTTTTTGAGCTCAGGAACTCATCAGGCACAAATTATTGTCGTGATTAGAAATGTTTCCTGAAACATGATTTCTGATGAAAATGACTGTAATTATTGTAATATTTTTCCATATCCCGACAACGTGTTAGTAGTCGATCGGTGAAATCGGTGAAGAAAAGCATTGACAAGAAAACCGGTGTGAAATTTTGTGACATTTGGCATCATTTATCACGTGCCACCCAGAACAACAAACCAATATAAAACAGCCCGTTGGGATACGCTGGTGCTGTGCCGAGATCTTCCTGCCCCCTCAGCGTGAATGTGTAATTCCTCCACTATAGCCTCCAACATCTGTTCTCTCTAACAACAACTGGAACTAAAAGGAAACTTTTGTACTTAAAAAAAAAAAAAAAAAAAATCATTTAAATATTACATACCCTGCTTCAAACAGATTCAGCGTGCAATTCAAATCATATACGGCATCCTATACAGTTAGCTCACATAAGACTGTAACGTTTAATACCAATGACTTCTACAAAATAAGCGCATTCCAACAAAAATAGGCTTCAATTTAGAATCGTTATGGAAATCAGGACTTAAGATTTAAGCAGCATGCAGCAGGATTAAGGAGATGGAACGATGGATTAAGGGATTAAGGGTGACATCTTTATTTAATGGTAAGCTATAGCACATTAAAAGGGCAGTGTCTTTAATGTCATGTGACATGGATTATAGATGGTACTTCACTGTGGATATTCACCACGACGGAAGGATTATAACCTGAGAAAATGTCCGATATTACTGTATTCAGTGAACCGAACGAGGGTGTATACCCCGATTCTGGTTATTCTATTATAGTTACTGTACATAAACTATGTGGCTAAAAAGACTGGCAAGTATTGGAACGTTTGGAAATCCATGAAGCAGAAACTCACACAGCTCATCTTGAGCCAAAATTGGCGGAATCTTATTATAAAATAATTCTAAATCGAATTCTGCAAGCATTTTAATTTGCATTAGGTTTGAACTGAAAGATGTGAGAAAGCGAATGAGAATGTAAACGTCGCCAACCCACCCAGGCAGAGTTGGACTGGTTGATCTGGTTGAGCATGACGATGGAGGTGCAGCCGTAATCGAACACCAGCCTCCAGAAATCTGCAGTGGTGATGGGCAGCGGGTGAGGCGTCACTACGAAAGCCGCCGGCCGAAGGAAACTGTCCATCAGTGCTGCGTTGATGTAGTCGCTCCCGTCCACCTCCGTGGTGACGAGGAAGGCCAGGGCTCGGTCGGGTGGCAGCACATCCATGCTCCTGTTTTTCTCTCGGTTTCTGGGCAGCAGCGACACACTGCACTCCTCCACGTCTAAGTGAGGCGTCACGGAGTTCAGCGTCTGACAGACGGAAAACAAGCCAGAGTAAGCAGAGTGTGGCTGGAATGAAAACGCCAACAATAAGCCAGGGAGGGAGGGAGGGAAACGGGAAAGTTAAATCGGTGGAAACAAGTGTCATTTTGCGCAATTTGTCGCAGTTAAAAACTTTCGAAAAAATTATGAATTTGGGTCAAAATTGGTGTCTTCAATTCGGTCCTATTTAAAAGAACAATATTGCTCACCAATTATGCACAATAAAAAAAGACAATAATGAATAGATTTATTTTGAAAGTGTCAGTGAAGTGGCAAAAAAATTATTGTTAATTAAATCTTAGATCAACCACTTAGGTTTCTAAATATTTTATAACAGAATTGACATTAGAATTTTCATTTAATTATTATTATTTTTTTTTGTTGCTGAACTGGTGTGTACCGTATTAGTGGAGTGGAAGAGAACGAACGCCGGGTAGCACTTGATGCTATAATCCGGTTGTACAGTACTGTGTGAAACTCTTGAGCCATGCCTCATTTCTTCATATTCAATTAAATTAAATAATGTAGATTAGATACTGTAAATAGGAACAAATGTTTTACTAAAACAGGCTGAAGATACAATTTCAAAATTGGTTGTTTTGGTTATAACAACCTCAGCAGAAGCCTCATTCCCCCTCTCGTCTGTTCCGACCACTCAGCGTTGAGCATCATCAGTATATTAATCACCAGCCTGATCATCTGCACTATTTTCTCCTTGGTTTATGCCGTAACTTAAATGCTCAGGGTGTGGCTTAACAATCAAAAGAAAATTCATCTGATCCAAAAACATTCCAAAAATGTGAGGCAAAAAAAAAAAAAGTCTGGAGAACTATTTCCTAGGAATTCATTAAAAATACGTGAAAGTCTGTCTCTGTTAAAGTAAATGTACAAGATAGTTTTGTCTTTCTAATGTTTGTACAAGCTTATTTCCGGCTATATATGTGTTTCCCCATGGATCTCTCTCCATGGTAAGAAAATGTAATACTTTTACTGCCACATTGCTGCATACTGGTAGCCAACACCTGACCTGGTGGCTGGACAAATCTGCTATGCAACAAGAATTCTTAAACAGTCTCGGCGATCTCTCTACGGAGACGCTTGGACGTGTTATCCAAGCTGTTCGGTGTCTTTAGATAAGGCAGGTGTGCGTGTGTGGTGTATCTCGAGCCAGCCGAGACCTATGACACACTCCCTCCTCGGCTGTCTGGTTGAAAAGGAAAAGGTCAACATACTGAATGAAGTCAAGCCATTTCACTGACTCCTGAAGTTAATGACTCCAGAGACTTCCACACACAACAGTCTCTACAGGACAATGACCCCTAGTTGATGGGAGAGGTCAGAGTAAACGAGACCAGAATGGTTCGTGCTGACGGCTAAATTCGCTACCACTCTTTACAACCGTGCTGAGCAGAAAAGCATCTCGAGGAACCTTGAGCTAAAGCTGTACTGGAAATGTTTAACACTTGGACAGGGATCTAAGACAGGATATTTTTATGGTCATCATGGATGACGTGCTTCTAGGTTCATGACCTCAGACAGTTTCCCACTGCAAGTATGTGTGCGCAATCTACCAAAAAAATTTTTTTTCCCCTGATTAAAATCCCTATTAATTGTGTCTGAGACCAGCTTGATGAGCCAGAAAAAGCTCTCAGCATGTAGATCTCTGATCATGCTGGTGCACTGAGGATTATTTTTCACTAGAAGGAGCATGAGCACTAATAAGCCTCCGATAGTCGCTCAGACAGAGGACTTTTCTTTTCTCGTCTCAGAGAAAGCGGACGGTAAAAACTTCCTAATATTCAGACGTAATGATTTAGATTGCAGGGAAAGTGCTTCGGCTGATTATAATGGTGTTTATAATGAACCAGCACATCACGAGTCCATCAAACAAGGGAATTTGAATGACAATAATATAGATTACTGAAGCTGTAATGCCTAATGTCCATCGCTTGCTGATGGGGCATTCCAAAAGAGCATACACAGCATTAAGATCGTCTAGGTATAGCGACGTGGCGGCGGAACGGTACGCCGCGCAGTCCTGGAACACATTATGAGCTATAAGCTAGAAATGAAGTAGATAATATTTTTATGCAAAGAAGAAACTCTGAAACGGATGTGGTGGATGTAGCTCGTTAGAACGGAACTATTAAAACCGAAGAAATTGCTAATTTACAGTACATAATTCATAGGTCCACCTAATGATCTGTATTTATCCGTAACGTAATAGTCACACTCATACACTGATAACTAGCTCAATATATTAAAATCAATGGCAGAATTTCTATACGAGATATGGACGTAAAGTATTGAAGTAACATGGCATACTGTAATTTAAAATATGTAAAAAATTTAAAACATATATTTAAAAAATATATAAAAAAAAAATAATAATAATCACAACTAGTAAAAAAAAAAAAAAACGATGCATACAGCTCCACTCTTACACACCATGTTTGTTGTTTATTATTATTTGATGTAATGCCTATGTCTTAGGCTTGGCACTGAACCTATAAGACTAATGTAGCCAGTCAAATCCGTGTCTAGTGTAAATGTGAATTTCAATTTTTAAACAAATTAGCATTATTGTGCTACCGTCCTGAGCCATTCCTCATTAAATGAATCGATGTAGATTAAGTTGAACTGGATGAACTGGAAATTATCGTTTTACTGTAACAAACTGCAAAGTGCCTAAAGTTACAGTTTAAAATCGAGTTATTTATATGACAACCTCAGCAGCGACCTCATTCCCCCTCTCGTCTGTTCCAACCACTCAGCATCACCAGTATACTAATCACCAGCCTAATCATCTGTCATCATCTGCACCTGTTTCCTACTGGTTCATCCCTTAAATTAGAGTTTTATATGTTTCAATGCTGTGTGGATTATCAAAAAAAGTCCTTCAGAAAGTCTGAAAAATTATGTCTATGTCTCAAAAAATACAAGAAAAGTCTGGCTCTATGGATGAAGAAATTAGTGGAGGGCTCAAGACTTTTGCACAGTACTGGGTATGTGTATATATAGAGTACACACTGTATATAATAATACAATCTTGTTGAACAGGTTTTATATCTGTATTGAGCTGAATGTAAGCAGTAACAAGCTACAGCAAAGATTTGCATAATATTCCAACAAAGCCTAATGATTTTGTTCCTTATATGAAGCCTTAGACCACCTGCACAACTATACCTTTCAATAAAGCAACTTTGTTTAGTTGAATTATGTTTTTTTTTCTTATTTAAATGAATAATAATGCTTCAGGTGCTTTATTTAATTATTTTATATCCATTTTAAATCCATGTAAATCTAACTTACCTGTAATCAACTATTTTAATTGCCTGTAACAACTGGTTAAAATGGGTGTATTTTTAAACTCCTTTACAGTGTTTCATTATTTAGAATTTTATGCCAGTTTTAAGAACTGTAGCCAATCAATATATATGTATATATGTTTGATTTCTTTTTTAATTCATGCGTGATTCAAGACCAATCGGCCAAAACATGGTGTTTGTGCTAAAAGGTTCTCACTTCTCAGATAGGATCGTATAACACCATTTTTCTTCATAATTAATCCTACGTATCTCCCCATCCAAAATCTCTACCAAATGGTTGAGATGTTGCTTCATGGTAAAATTATATATTGCTTCATGGTAAAATTATAAATTATATATATACGCATTTATATATTTATCAGATAAAAAGAAACACATTTGCTAAATACAATTTCATGCCCTTTTATGAAGTGTTCGTAACTTTTTTAAAATTCTAATCTTTTAATGATTTTAATTGTCATTCATGAAAATACACAAACCTAAAAAAAATTTATTGTTCTAAAATGGTAAATTGTTAAGATATTGCACCTTGAATTTGACATGGTTACGGACACTACAGATTTTTTGCTTTTTAAGCTTTTATCAAAAACCAATTTAAGCAACAATTTTATATACTTCTGGAAGTTTACACCAATTTTACTATCAATCCTATGTATGGAATAATAATAATTTGTATTTAAAATTATTATTGTTCTAAGCGAGACGGTATAAAGGCACATTTTTGAGGCACAGTATAAAATCATCTCTCCAAAACAGGTGAAGCTTTGCACGCACATGGAATAAAATGAAATCATAAAAAACAGAGTCACCTAAATGTTACGTTTCTGATTTGATCCAATCAGAGTGACTAAACACGTCTGAGCTAGCTGGCTTTTATTCATTCGTGAAATTCACCGCTGCTTGAACGTACCCTATGCAACTGTTTGTTGATCCAGTACTTAGTTTAAAAAGCAGTAAGATCTTTAAATGTCAGGAAAATAACCTGACGTCTTTTACTTTTGATGCAGAATAAAAGACAAATAAATTGCTGTCAGATTTATCCTTTAAAACTCCAATGATGATTTGACAGAGCTCCTGGCATCTCGCAAAACACACATCAGTTTATGAATAGACACAAAGAAAAATATTTTACTGTGAAGTTCATCTGCGGCGTACAATTTTGACAGCCTTTTTCTTTTCTTACAGCTGATGACACGACACGAGCCTTCACGCAACATCACGAAAAAATCCTCACCTGGAACTCTTCTCTGAGCTGGGAGGTGTTGCTCTGTGTGTCAACCCTCAGCATGTCTTTGTACGTGAGGGCAAACTCGCTGACTGGGATGGCTGTCTCGCCACACAGGCATGCTTCGAGGATGGCGTCATGAATGAACACGTACTGTTCCTAGAAAAAGAAGAGCAAAAGTGTGTCAGGGTCTGTCTCAGGGACACTGCTGAGGGTGAGACGGAATACACCAGTCCATGCAACACTTGAGGCAAGTCAATCTACCACCATGTTTAAAAAAAAAAAAAAAAAAAAAAAAATCTCATTTGGTAAAAAATAGTCATTTTCACCTTACGTGTAATTTTATCCGTTGGATGAATCAACACAAACAGGACGGTGCTCTCGGAAAACAATAATCTGCCGCTGACATTTAAATACTACACATCAATCATTGAGTAAAGTGATCTCCATAGTCCCAGTTCTTTCGAAGATTATAAGGCAGACACAACACAATAATAGCTCTGCTCTCGAGACAACGTTTGTTCTTGAGTTTTATTTTAATGCTTAACACTGGTGAGAATGAATTTCAGTGGTTGTACTGTAGAGCGAGTTCCACATTAGGGCTAAAAACAAAAGTAAAAGTGAGCAGAATTTATTTTATTTTTTTTTAGTTTGTGCAGATTTTTGTTATGCATTTTACCAGAAATTAGAACAGAAATATAAAACCTTCTCTTCTTCCAACAAGACAATGCATATTATTTTATGCCATTATTTTTTGTTCAGCAAATAAAACTAAATTTTACAATGAAATAGTAAATTTTAATCCACATTAACCTCTTTATCCTTAACCATAAAAAATCCTTTTTATCCTCACCATAAAAAAATATAAAAATCCCTTTAAGTTTGTATTTCTATTAGGCAATAGACACCAATCAACTTTTTGTTTTTAAATATTTTTAATAGTCACCAGTACAAGCCTTCTCCAAATGGTTGAGATGTTGCTTCATTTGGTAAAAGTATCAAATAAATAAATAAATAAATAAAAGCTATTATTATTATTATTATTATTATTATTATTATTATTATTATTATTTTCTTCTTCTATATTCTTTATATATATATATATATATATATATATATATATATATATATATATATATATATATATGTGTGTGTGTGTGTGTGTGTGTGTGTGTGTGTGTATGTATGTATGTATATATGTATACAGTACAGACAAAAAGTTTGGACACACCTTCTCATTCAAAGAGTTTTCTTTATTGTGTTCTTTAGCCAAAACAAGTCTCTTCTGCTTGTTGCCTGATACTTTTACTATGAAGCAACATCTCAACCATTTGGTAGAGGCTTTTAATATATACAAACCTTTATTATTATTATTATTATTATTATTATTATTATTATTATTATTATTTTGTTCTATATTCTTTATTATATACTTGTGTATTTAGTCAGGAATGCATTTATTTTACTCAAATGTGACATAGAATGATGTATCCAAGCTGTATTATTATTTCTTCACAGCACATACAGGACAGAGTATTCTGTATTTCGCTTTCCTAAAGATATGCAGTGAGCCACAAACTTTTTTGACATGTCGTCGTACAAATTTGCATTAATTCAAGCCTACACCACAGTTTTTGGGTTTGCCTTACCTCGGTCTGAATCATGTTGATGCGCCGCGAGCAGAGCGTCTTGACGCAGTTGTAGATGTCTACCACTCCCTCACACTCTGCCATGTCCAACATCACGTCCAGGACAATGTAGCAGCCTGTCCGCCCAGCACCCATACTACACGCGGAGACACAAAACACAAGGGCTGAATATTATTTTCTATTGGTATAAAGAAGATTCTTCAGATTCCTCTAATAAATTGTAAGCATCCTACTGTATAAGGTAAAACAACTACAGTAGCTTTCCTGGTATAAAAATGCAAACACTTACTTATTTGCCCATGTTTTTCAGTAAATGCATAATTACATGCAGCATGAGTAGCCCTATACACATTACTGCTCTGTGGATCTTTTCATATTATATACAGTACATCTATGTATTAGTGTGTGTTGTGTGTACAGTATGTGTACCTGCAGTGGACGACCACAGGCCCGGTGTCGGGAGGCGTAGAGGCTTTGACACGCCGCAGGAAGGCCAACAAACCTGTGGCGTGATACGGCACGCCATGTTCTGGCCATGATGTGAAATGGAACTGACATACCTCATGTTTGGCTGGATAACCCCGCTGGAGAAGGAAGGCAAAACAAAACCTTTACAATCACTTCATGTAGGGAAAGCATACAGTGTACATTTTACTATGCAGTAATCTACAGTACTAACGCAACCATCTAGGAACCTCTGTAGTCCAACTAGGGACCATGGAAGCCAATGGTGACCATTGAATTAATTTCCATTTTCACACTGTGGTAGGACCACTGGTCAATTTGGGAACCTGCATGTCTTTGGACCCGAGCTCCATAGGGCATCCCATACTGTACAGGGAGAACATGCTCCATGCACACAGACCCCCAAGGCGGGAATTGAACCCGGACCCTGGAGGTGCCTTGGGTACCCAAGATCCTGTCTCATATATAGCTGATAATCCTTGTTAATGTGTTAATATTATGTGGAGTTATGTTATGGCTGATCGGTGTCCTATTCTTTTTGTATTTGATTTTTGTATTGTTTTTTTTTTCTGATTGGACAGAAATACTGTCCTTGAGTACAGGATTTAAAAACAAATGCATGTAGACAGGAACTTAGAGGTCATTGAATGAAAAAAAATATATATATTTCAAAATATTTCTAACCCCAAACATTCCACCTTCTGTACGCAACTGTACCGAGAGCAATGGCAACATGTGACCTCAGCTTTCACACTATTTAAACTGCTCACGTAACATGCTCATAAACATGACTAGCCGTGAAGGGCAAGGCTAACACTCCTGTCTGGCAATCAACACAGGAGGAAAATCAGACCATCCTTTCCTGCCAAGACTTTGGTGAGAGTCGAGTACCTTAACTACTTTAGGAACATCGCTTCAAGAGAATGAAATCGTAAAATTCTAACCCGTTCCATACTGAAGGTGCGCACTGTATATTCAGCCAGTGTTTCGGTCTTCAGCAGAGTGATCTTAATGTCTCCATATACCTCGCTATCATCGGGCCAGTACTTGCAGCATTTCACCTGCAATGAACATACACACACACACACACACACACACACACATACACACACATACACACACACACAGAACAAACCCCTAATTAAAAAGACCTCACAGGAAATAAGGGAACAGAACCTGATTCAAGTAAACAGCGCATGAATTATGCTTAGAAATGTTTCGAGATTAAAGGTATAACTGACAAAAGCAATGCACACTAGCTTCCGTAATTAAGAATCTGATTACTTTTGCGAAATGTCTCGGCGCAATCTGTGTCAGAGCACTCGAATTTTCCAGTAATCAATTAGGACAGTTAAGCGGAGGCAAGCTGTGCCAAACTGCCGCGGAGACGGTTGTGTTATGGGAGCCGGGAAAAATAAAACACATGGGCATGGCTCATCTCGGGAAATGCATTGTCTTTGTCAACCTGTATGACAGTTACCGTGAGCAATGGAGCAAGTAGCAAGAATGATGAGAGATGGAGCTGTTCCGGTAATGGATGGCGCTCATTAAATGTGAGGAGAAGGAGCCGCAGATGGGGCCATTGGAATGCTATACTCACTCTTCCCACCTCCACCAGTTTGGTGATCATCACAATGCTGTAGCAGTTCTCCTGCCAGACCATGCGCCAGAAATCGTAGATCATGTCCTGCTTGGGCCCTGCAGAACGCCAAAAACAAGGCTAAGGTTGAGGGAAAAAATGTTTTTTCCGAGATAAAAAAAAAAAATGGACGAATCAGGAGATAAAGGGCAGGTCGGAGAGGGAAAAGGGTAATGGTCAGAAATATTTCGACGTGATGGAAGATGCAGACGGAGATAAAGGACAAAACAAAAAGAGGTAAAAAAAAAAAAAAAAGACTAATGCAGATCTGGTGACTCAGCGCAGGCTGTGTAAATTGTTTTCTGAAGTTAGGAATATCATTACAAAAACAATTGTGCAGAGCTCGAACAGACACCATCAATCACCTTTACAGATGATGAACAAAAGCAAGCACGAATTTTTCACTTGTCTGGTCACATCATGTGTACTTGCGTTCATTTGCTTCTCCTTTAGTTTCCGTACGGCCCAACCTCCTCTGTGGACCTCGTGGCGAAGATGGTGATTTATTAGAAAGGCCGTTATGTTAATAAAATTATTAAAAGTCCGTAGCTGATGCAGCTCTCTCGTCCGAAACTCTTTTAAAAAAAATATTTTCTGTAGCATACGAGGTGAATTCAATAATATCGAACCCCTCGGGTAAAGCCGTTTCTCTCATTTACTTTCTGGCCTGATAAGGGAAAAAAAAAGCAAACTTAAACTGTGTGAAAGTTTTGTGTTTTTGTAGCAAAAACTTTGTTATAAATTATGATTATTTTTATTATTTTTAATTTTATAACATTATTGAATCAATACAAAAATATAGATTTTTTTAAACATCAGTATTCCATCCCAAATTAAAGTTACAGGAAAAAACATTTGTATGCTAGAAAAGATTTTTCCATAAATTACTGTTTATTGGGCTTTATTTATTTATTTACATATTTATTATTCCATCCATCTAGGAACATGTAGTCCAACTAGGGACCGTGAAGGCCAATGGTGACTATTGTATCAATTCCCATTTTACGAACATGAAAGTTTTTTATGCTAATTAGCCTAATCTGCATGACTTTGGACTGTCGGAGAAAACCGGAGTACCCAGAGGAAACCGACAAAGTATGGGGAGAACATGCAAACTCCATGCACATAGCCGACAAGGGGGGAATCGAACCCGGACCCTGGAAGTGCAAGGCAGGAGTGCTAATCATTATTATTATTATTATTATTATTATTATTATTGCATATGCCAAAGACTTTTGCTCTACTGTACATTACTAATCACTTGCCTTGGAACTGCTGTATATTGAAAGTATATACTTTATATTATATCACATAAGGGGATGTGACCAAAATCAAATAAAAAAAAATTTTTTTGAGTAAAAAAAAAATAGCTACTTACAAGTAACATAGTCTTAAAATTCTATGCACACACATTTGCTCACAATTTAATAATTTTTCAGGGTTTGGTCACTCGTGCATGGGATGGTTCAGATAATTCGGGACAGTCTAAACCTTATAAATAACAAGTAAAGTTATATAATAGACGCATTAAAGCATACATGAAACACCCCGTGATTATGACGCATCTTTAGGATTTTTTGCGGGATAAATAGTTTCTTTATGAAACATCTTCAGAAACATGTGTCGGGGAGATGTTCCTTAGGCGTACTGAGTATGCAGAAATTTTCATTCATAATGTGTGCATATAAGTTTAGAGATGAATGGTGACATTTTTATCATGTGATGTGCTGCTTCTGCAAGAAATAGACGATATAATATTGCATACCCTATGGTTGTAGTTCGCCATACTTAAGCGTTTTGACTTTTTTGAATTACAGAATGTGAGTTGGATCAGCATCTTAATATACTGTACAGTCAAGTTTACTTAGACTGCTGTCCATACAAAGCACATTATAACATGAATTTGTTTGCTAATAAGAATGAATGACTGTTTTAAACAATGAAATGGCACTGCGGGTGAAAGTACTGTACGCTATGTGATAAATAACAGCAACAACAAAAAATCTGAAATGTATCATGTGTTTCTTATAATATTTGTTTGAATAATCAAATGTATTGAAAATAAGGTAAAATATAAAAAATTATAATAAAAAATCTCAAAATAAGAATGTTCAAATCAAACTGGGACTTGTGATGAAATTTCTCATAAATGAAGGCGTAAAAGTCATGCACATTTATATAACATTTTAAAGAAAGCCGAACATCCGTGAACAAATCAAATCAAAAGTTGTGGTTTGACTTGACTGTGCCTTATAATATAACACTGGATTACTAAAGTCATCTTAAAAAAGTGGAATTATACCAAAATCCTAAAAAATGTTTTACATTTAAAGACATTTTAAGACCACATATCCAAACACAGACTACACTGCAATTTTCAACATAAAATCCAAATTTAGTTGCGATTAAGGTCACACCTTATTTAAATGATACCTACTGTACAGCAGCTTTTAAACCATGTTCATAAGTGCGGCGAGAGTATTTTATAAAGCAATGCTTGAAAAGTTATAATAAATGAAAATAACATCTATTGGTTATTATGAACTATTACAGTTATTTCAGCTTTGAATTCAAGTCATGTATGATGCTTGTAGACAAAAAGAAAATTGAGCAAGTTATGTTTCATACTTCATAAGTAATTTGAAGTGAATTGATTTAATCACTTTAGTTTGAGAGGATTGAAATAATTTGTTGAGGTTTGATAAACATGAATCTAAATTGAATACTGTAAGACATTGTAAGGTACTGTAAGTTTACCCATGACAAAAAGCTAAGATGGCAGGTGAAGACATTCTTGTTCATCTTATCAGAACGTGGAGTCGAATGCTTCACCACTGCAATACCTGTCGGGATAATTTATGGGTTTGAGTGCGAGAATGTAAAACCCCCAATAATCAAAATCCGCCAGTACAAACCCCCAAATATCAAATCATAATGATGAAGAAAATTTTCTCACTGTTGCAGTAGGGAATTAATGTGTTTTATAATGATTGATGGCTGTTTGGAATGCAAAGACAAAGCTGCAGGACACCTCCAATATCATCTTTCACTTTTTGACAGAAGCCGTTCTTTATTGCCCCAGAACTGCTTTATGAAATATGAATGCAATGTAGGCACTGGGTAAGTA
The DNA here is from genome assembly GCA_013621035.1 of Clarias magur. Taxonomy (NCBI): domain Eukaryota; kingdom Metazoa; phylum Chordata; class Actinopteri; order Siluriformes; family Clariidae; genus Clarias; species Clarias magur. Next base: position 4,265,442 of record QNUK01000007.1, on the reverse strand, counting down.
ATAAATAAATAAATAAATAAAAACAAACAAATAAATAAATTAATAATAATAATAATAATAATAATAATAATAATAATAATAATACAAATGAAAAGGAATGACAAAAAAAACAAATTAGTTGCATTTCTATTTTAGAGTCGGCCAGAACACAGTATTGGTGCTGATTTTATTTTGTTATTTTTAAGTCATACATACAGTATAATAGAGAGAATGCATGTGGCCAAAGAAGCTACATCTGAAGTTTATGCAGTCTGGAAGTGAAAATTTGCTAACATCAGACACTTTGGAAAAGAAGCATTGGCAAAAAATCCCAATATATCTGAATTCCCCCTAATTACCATCTAGTGCTCCACTGCTCCAGAAAAGAAAAAGAAAAAACGACAAATCCAGACCTTCCAGATCCTCAGATCTTCCTGACGTACAGTAATATTATGCAGTAATGAATTTGGAAGTATTTCAGATCCGTATACATTTACATAATCAAATTTGCATGAGCAGACGTTTACACTTTTTCGTCTTATTTAAAATGTAACATTGTTCAGAGCTAGGAATTCAAATCTACTGTTTTAATGACTCCTCATACGGTATGTGAGTGAATTAAAGTTCAGCTTTGTTCTGGCAACCTGAAGCTGAGTGCGTGCACATGTATATGGAATATTGATGTGAAAACTTGTGTTGCAATGTTTTTATTTATCTGTTAAAAAACAAAAAAGAAAGAAAGAAAGAAAGAAAGAAAGAAAAAAACACAGCCAGATTTTGTTCTGGTGACCCGGAGCTTCTCTGTAGAGCAATCATGCAAAAACATGCACAGAATTTATCTCAAGGCTACAGTTAGGATGCTTCTTCTTTGTATAAACCCCTTTCTCTCTCTCAGTCTTTTACTATAGCACCTGTTTTGGCAGCGTATCGCACGGGATGTGTTTGCTGTAACACACGAGTGATGAGGCAGCCTGGGGCTCTTTACAATTCACCAATAGACAGAGTCATGAACCTTGAACAGATTCTCTTAATCATGAATGTGTATATATGCATGTAAAAAATCTAAGAAGGAAAAAAAAAAAAAAACTGTATGTGAGGATGTGTGTGTGTGTGTTTATTGTGTTTGTTGTGTTGTGTACAGTATGTGTTGATTCTCCGTAGTCGCCCCATCAGTCCATCATTTCCCGCTTGGTATTCTGCCATGGCACGTTGGCCAGCATGCTATTAATATTTCATATTTTAAACCTAGTTAATATTCACATCATTTGATAAAAGTGTAAGATGTAAAAGCATTGAAGTTCCAATCCAACCTGGTCTCGCAGTTGTATATTCATTTTTTTTTTTTTTTTATGTTAAAAAGTTTGGCCTGGGGCAGGTTTATGCGCTTTTCTCTCTCTCTCTCTCTCTCTCTCTCTCTCTCTCTCTCTCTCTCTCACTCTGTACGTTTTCCCTCCATCATTACTATTTATATGCAAAGAGCTTTTGCACGATAGCTTTAAAAAAAAAGGGTGAAGAATTTCTGATGCAAACACTTACAACTCTTGGATATGCATATAGCGCATTTGTCGTTAGTCAGGTTTAATCGCTGTTCATCTACACAGCGAAATCCCCAGCAACACCTAAAGTCATAAATTACTACCACGTAGGGTTTAATACAGGAGATTTTACTCTGTATTTATTATTATTATTATTATTATTATTATTAGAGATGCACAATGGCATCATGGTGATCTACTTCCACTCTGGTGTAATGGTGTAATGCTGATTAATCTCGACGTACTTAACCCAAGCAAACAGCGAAGTAGTAAAATATTTCTGTATGTACAGAAATATACAGTATGTCCTGTAGCTGCTGGTTGCTATGGCTTTATTTTCATGGGAAAATCATGCGAAGTAACTAATGCAGCCAGGGACCTTGGAACTTTTTGAGAACGAGTGCTGGATTTCTTTCAGGTGGGCTTCCAGCCAAAAACAGGCTTTGTTTTTGATGTGTGGTGTGTTCAGGGTTTTAAAAATGGTATTATACAACAGATAGGTCAGTTTCGAGCAGTTTATTAATTTCTGTTTGTGTATCCTGGCACAACCCACTTGGACTCACTCCGCATTGGATAAACTTATTGAATTATTCCGTTCATTCAACTACAGACGCGTCACATTCGAGACGCCATACTGTACGTTTCACAATTGTCGAGTCGGTAAATGAATTACAGGGGATGTTCAGCACTCTATGACTTGCTTTCGCTTGCATCTCCAAAGTAATGAGCAAACTGCCTTTGAATCAGTCATTCTAGGATGTGAAGAAAGTATCTGTTGCTTGGCAATGTCTGACCCTGTATGCACTATTTTTTGGAGCTGAGACTGTAAAAAAGAAATAAAAGCATACTGTAAAAACAGTCTGGCATCTTCCAACACATTTTGTCGGTGGTAGAACTGCTGTATTAAAGCAGTATGACAAAGAATTATGTTCTATGTACTATATATTATATACATACTGATCACCTATAATATTATGACCATCTCTTTTTTTTTTTTTTGGATTTTTCCCAGATTTTCTCCCTAATTTAGTCGTGTCCAATTCCTCCCCATCACTAGGGGGCTCCCACATTAAGGCTACTACTACCACTCAGCCGGGAGGGCCAAAGACTATCACGTGTTTCCTCCGAACCACGTGACGCCAGCCGACCGTTGGGGCGGCGTAACACACTCGGAGGACAGCGCTATCCGCTCCCTCCGCTGCGCGAGCTCACAGACGCCCCTGACTGGCTGTAGAGCCGTGATTAATGTGGGAGCACTATGTACCTCTCATCCCTCCCCTCTGAGAGAGCTCGGCCAATCCGCTCTCTCTAGACCTCCGGCTGCGAGAGGTTACAGCACCACCCGGGATTCGAACTAGCGATCTCCGGATGATAGGGCACTGCGCCACTCGGAGGCATGACCATCTCTTTTGCCATCATAACAGTGATGCACTGTGTGTTCTGAAACCTTTCCATCACAACCAGCATTAGACTTTACCTACACTTGATCTACTGTACACTAGTGCTTGGATTACACGGGCCAGTCTTCGCTCCCCATGTGCATCAGTGAGCCTTGGTCACCCGTGCCCTCGTCACCAGTTCACTTATTTTCCTTCCTTGGATCACTTTTGGTACAGCCTGACCACTACAGACTGGGAACATCCCATAAGTGTTGCAGTTTTGGGGTTGCTCTGACCGAGTTGTCCATACTGTAGCCATGACAATTTGGCTCTTGTCAAAGTCCTTACACTTGACCATTCTTTCTGCCTTCAACACATCAACTTCAGGGAAAAAACGTTTTACCTCCTGCCTAATACTGTATATCTTATCCACTTCCAGCCGTCATTGTAACGAGGTATTAAAAATGGCGACTGTGACAACTGGGTTATTCTTCCAATGGAAGAGCTTCTGTTGCTCAAATTGATGAAAAGGTTAATGCTAGTTCTTTTAGAATGAGGTCAGAATACATAGCTCATTACTGTTTTGGTGGAATTGCGAGGGACCTACTCAATATTAGGCAAGTGGTCATAATGCTATGGCTAATCAGTGTAGATTATACACTATATTGGCTATATACAGTACATACTGTAAAGAGACAAGACCCTGGAGGTGCAAACCACTACACCACTGTGCCGCCTAACAAACAAGCTATCTACAGTAAAGAAAATAAATAAACAAATAAAAAATACTGATGCATCCCAAATTATTATGAGGTTTTTGAAACCTGTCTTTAACTCTGGTTCCAGTAAGTCACAGTGCAGCCAACCTACAGTAACACCGTTGAATTTGATCAGTTCATCCAGACGTATCATAAGGAAAGTGATATTTCTTTACTGTACTGTATGTCCGACATGGCACAGGGTGAACTATGATCTAATGATTACAGTCTGGCTCTAACTTCTGCCACTCCTTAGCCATTTAAAATCCACCTCCATATCATAACGGTTGCTTTACCATCATTATTCATATAAAGGACACTTTTAGTACAGTACTTGTGAAATGTCTTGAAGGTAAAATGTTGTGAAGAGTGCCCTTGTTTGATTAAAGATTCTCTACTAAAAGTGCATTTATAATATAATAATAATAATAATAATATTAATAATAATAATAATTATTACTATTATTATATTATTATTATTAAATTATAATATAATAATATAATAATATTATTATTATTATTATTATTATTATTATTATTATTATACAATACTCATTTCTGTGCCAAGTGAGCAGTGCATTTTTCCTGGAAATCAAATTTCCTTCAATCCGATGGAATGGTTCTGATTAAAGATTCCTACTTTACATGGATGGTGATTTCATAGGATGTGCATTCTCATGCCCCAGGCATTTAATCAGAATAATTTGAAAAACCCCAATTTTGGGGTTAGGTCTCGATTATTCCCGCCTTCTGCGTTATGATTGCTTACAAGAATTCAGGCTCATCTATGATTGGTTTAGATGCTTTACTGCGGTAGGTATAAAACGCGAGCAAATCAGAGAACGTGTACAGTACATGATTAATATTTACCTACTGAGGTTTACCCACTGAAAATGATTTTCGATCACACCTAGTGATGCCATAAAGTGGGTTATAGTTACAGCGTCTTCCGACTGAGATTACGTTACAATACCTTAATACCGTATAAGGATCAGTTGTACGTAAAAATAACTAAACGGATTCCACTGGCATTCTTTTTTAAATCTTTCACAGGCATGAAATTCACCTTTCAAATGAAAAGAGGGTTGAAGGCACATGAATAGAGAAAAACTGGCAGTAGTAGGAGGGAAAAAATAAATCTAAAGATAGCAAAAAAAAAAAAAAATAGGTGGCACAAAACAAAGAAGTGCATTCACAAAGACTGGATCATCAAGCGCCGTGAATAATATTTCCACATAGCAATAATAACGTAAGAGACCTAGAGATGAATACACACAAGCTCCCACACACGTACGTGACCCAAAAACTAGAAATATCTACAGCATAAGAAATGCACAGTTTCAAAACAATATAATCAAAGACTAATCACTGACCTTGAGTGGCGATGAAATGGTTGGAACGCTGGTATCCCTGGGAGAGAGAGACAGACAGATGTGTTGTCAGACAAATAGAAAAGATTCATATTGCAATTAGTTATCGAGAGTACTGTATATAAGAAAGATGTGCATGAGATTTAAAAAATCTGTAACCGCAGATCTGTTTTTTTTTTGTATAGTTTTATGAGTTTAGACTTCACTTAACACTGTTGGTTAAATTCATTTTCGGTCAAGTTTAAGTACGTAATCATTGGAGTTGTGAGTAGTAATCACTGATCCATAGGGGCAACCGTTCAACTAATGTTAAACTTTAAACAGTTCATTCATTACATTTTTATTATTATTATATATATATATATATATATATATATATATATATATATATATATATATATATTTTTTTTTTTTTTTTTTTTTTTGCATGATTAACTATTATTTTTAAATGTTGCATTCATTTCCTCTTTTTTGACCTCATAGAATTATTATTATTATTATTATGGCAACAATATTGCTGAATTAAAACAATTCTGAAAAGAAGTGGGCCAAAATTCTTCTACAGCGCTGTGAAAGACTTCTTGCATTCATGACAAATGCTTGATTGGCACAACCAGTTATTAGGCATAGGGAGCAATTACTTTTTCACAGGGGGCAGGGTTGGTTTGGACAGCTTTTTTGGCTTAATAAAGGGAATAAAAAAAAAATTCATTGTGTAATATAAAAAAAAATTGATGACCTGAATCATTGTAGTGTGACAAATATGCAAAAAAAAAAAAAAAAGAAAAGAAAAGAAAATCAGGAAGGGGAAAATACGTTTTCATAGCACTATAACATTTAAGCATTTGGCAGATGCGTTTTTCAAAAGCGGCTTAAGGGTCCTGCTCAAGGGCCCAATGGGGGCAACTTGACTGTCGTGGGATTTGAACCTGGGACCTTCCGAACCATAGTCCAATGCATACTCTAAGCATTATCTGTCCCCACACTAGTAGTTACATGGCTCAGACCTGGGACTATCCCAGACACAAGGTGGCGTACACCATGGAAGGGCCAAATCATCGCAAAAACACACTCACATGCCCAAGCAATTTCAAAATGCTACAACCTACATTGCCTGTTTTTGTACTGTGGGAGGAAACCAGAGAACCCAGAGAGAGCATGCAAACTCCACACATACTGTAGGTGAAACTCTTACTCCCAACTCTGGTGGATGGGTGCAGGTTGACAGCGCCAACCACCTTGTCATGCATAACTATTGAATTTTTGTAATAATAATATACATATTTGGAGCTTGTATATATCACGCTGGATGTCTGTCTTGACACAATCCATCCCGTTTTTCTAACCAGGCTTGGGACCCAGTGGCAGGGTAGTATGGGGAGTGGAGACTCAACAGTGTCCTGACTTCTGATTTTATAACAATAGAATAGCGAACAAATGTGATTTCAGTGACATTGAATGCGGCATGGCTGTCGGTGCCGGACGGGGTCGTCAGAGTATTTCCAAAACTGCTGACCTACTGGGATTTTAACACACAACCGTCTATATTGGGTTTACAGAGAATGGTCTGAAAAAGAGATAATATCCAGTGAGTGGCGGTTATCTGGGTGAAAATGCCTTGTCAATGCCAGAGGTCAGAGGCGAATGGCCAGACTGGTTCGAGTTGAGAGAAAGATAACTCAAATAAAATCTCGCTTCTACCGAGGTATGGTGAGGAGCATGTCTGAACGCTGAACAGATCTACGAACTGAGATCCACATCAGCAGCTTAAAACAGGAAACTGAGCAACAATTCTTACCTGAATTTGACAATAGAATATTGAACAAGTTCGATTTCTGCTGCATCATTTGGATGGTAGGGTCAAAATTTGGCATAAACAACATGAACGAATGGATCTGTTTAGATTGATGATGGTGGTGTTATGTTTGTCCTTGGCACACTTTAGAGCCCTGAGCATTGTTTAAATACCACAGTCTACCCGAGTTTTGTTTCTGACTTCGTCCATCCCTTTATGACCACAGTATAATATGCCAAGACTAAAATCATCTGGTGTCTTCAACATGACAATGAGTTCACTCTACTGAAATGCCCTGAATGTGCATACACCACATCTCAATCCAATTGAGCACCTTTGGGATGTGGTGGAACCTGAGACTCGGATCATGGATGTGTAACAGACCATCATAACAGACCGTCAATATGGACCAAAAACAATTAAGAATTCATCTGAATGCAAAAAAAAAAAAGCTGCTCAGCATGGAAGAACCTCCACCCTTCAACAACTCCACTGGCAAATACCATATAGAGTTTAAAGTTCTCGTCTTCAGATTTAAAGCACTTTATAATCTCACTATCCCTTTACTTGTCAGAGCTCGTTCAGTTCTACACCCCCCCTCTCGTACTCACTCTTTGCTCTTTTTCATCAAGGCTCTTTGTAGCACCCTCTGCCCACCAGACCACCATGGGCTCTACAGTCTTTAGCCATAGTGCTCCTCATTTCTGGAATTCTCTTCCTGAAAACATCCGTCACATAGATTCTCCAACCAAATTCGAATCTCAACTTAAAACCTGTTTATTCAAAAGCGGTGATCCTAAGTGATGTAATGCTGCACCCAAATTAAATATCCTTATAAAGTTCTCTACTTGAATCGTCATTTGTTTCTAAATGTTTTTTTTAAACAATTTCAAATAAAAATTTTATATGACACAGATATACACAGTTGCTTATCAAACTAAAAAAATTGTAAATAAGAAAAGTGAAAGTTTTTTCAAATAAATTGCCTGTAAAAATAAATCTTAAATGAACAAATAATGAAATATATATATATATATATATATATATATATATATATATATAAAGAATTGAAGTGGAGTATAGAAACCATGTCCAGTCATGGGCAAGACAATGTGCAGAATAATGTGCAAGGTCACAGTGCAATAGTCTCATATGCAACGTTTTTTTTGTTGTTGTTGTTGCAATAATTGCATAAATTTGTATATAATATTTAATTAATTAATTAATTAATTTTAACTACTCGACATTGATAATAAAGATAATGTTTTCATGCTTTATCTTTTAATTTATCCTTATTTGAACCTGAAAGGCATGTACAGTATATAAATAAAATGCATTATTATTATTATTATTATTATTATTATTATTATTATTATAGTTGTTGTTATTTAGAAGCCACTGCTTCAAAACAAAAAAAAGGGTGTAGCAGCACAAGAGGCCCAAAAACTACCTTCTGGCCTGGGAAAAAAAATATATATATATTATTATTATTATTAACAACTGTTTGGCCATAAGGCCAAAATTCTTATCTTTGGAGGAAAAAGTTGGAGGCTTGCAAGCTAAAGAACACCATCTCAACTGTGAGGCACTAGGGTGGCAGCATTACAGTATGTTGTGGGGAGGCTTTGCTCAAGGGGGGATAATAGTGCACTTCACAAAATAGTTGGGGTTAAGAGAATAAAACATTGTTCTTATGCATGTCTGAATGTTTTCATACAGTATCCTGTGTTTTCATTGCATTGTATGGTTATCTATATTTATTAGAGAAATTGGGGTAGGTCAGGAATTGGACTACTGATCGGAAGGTCTCAGGTTCGAATCCCAGCACTACCAAGTCGTCAGTGTTGGGTGTTGGAGCAAAGCCCTTAACTCTCAACAGCTCAGATGTAAAATGAAATAAAAATGTAAGCCACCCTTTTGGAAGGTGTGTCCCAACTTTTGACTGGTTGTGTCCGTTGTTGAGTCTCAACTTTGAAAATGTATTAAATGAATGAATGAATTAAATCATCTCAACCCCCACACCTCCATCTGACCTCCATCTCTCTCTCTCTCTCTCTCTCTCTCTTTTCACAGGAGGTACGGAGTCTTTAAGTCATGTATCATGACTGTTTTTGGCGGTAAACCTGAACCTTCCCCCTGATGGTGGTACGCACATGCTTGCGTTTGATGCAACACTGAGAAATATACAGAAAGAATGAACCAACAACAATCGTACTATCTGTCAGCTTCAACTTAACGCCTGCTCAATATTTCAGACTGTACTGTAGCTCTACTGGACCAGTACTCTCGCTTATCGGTTAAAATCAATCTTCATGAAAGTTCTAAGCGCCGTAGTGTAGGAGTGAATATCTCGCTGGCTTAATGAACTTTATGTAATCACATCAGAGGTGTGTGTGGTTAGAATAATCTGATGTTCAGTGCATACATTTGCACTTTATATTTACTTAACCGGTGAATAAACCGGCGAAATAAATTCTTCAGACTAGAGAGCAACAGTGCCAGGTGTGTAATGACAGCGGTGGCCATGTGCCATGTGTGCAGTCTCACTTCTGGTATAAAGTGGGTTTTATTAATGTGTAGTTAATGCACCTAAGTTCGGTCCATCGAAGAGTGTTTTTGAGCCCAACAGATTTGTGTCAGTCTTGGATTTGTATAGTGTAGTCTGAAAGTTATCTCCTCATGCCTGTTTCAAGTTTCGTGACGATGGATGAAAATTTTTCCTTACTACCCCCAGGAGTTGGAAAACACGACGGCTCGTTCAGGTCAAACTGGGACTTGTGATCGCATGTGATTGACATTTCAGAAAACTTGAGGTGATGAGACTCTTATCCGCGGTAGATCCTTGAAGATCGACAGATAACTTGTTGCGAACTTGTACACACTATCAGGCACCAACACCACATCCAAGTCGTGGAGCTTGGACTAGGGGTTATTTCCACATCCCTAATACAGTCAAAACTTTCTACCTTGATGGTATCCAAGCAGTAGTGAAACACTTGGATAGCAGGGGCTTATACTGTATGGGACACCGGTGGTCAGTCAGTGGTAGGTTTCTCACCTGCCAATCAGAAGGCCAGAGTTCGATTCTCCCCCAATGCCCAAACCCCACCTACTGGATGTAGTGCCGGTCCCAAGCCTGGATAAAATGGGAAGGTTTGCATCAGGAAGGGCATAACACCTGTGCCAAATTGTGTGTGGATCAGATGGTCCGTGTGGTGACCCCTTGATGGGAACAGCCAAAAGAACAACAACAGTGGGGGATTGTTTATAGAAACAGTCAAAAGTCCCGGTTTGACTTGAACACCCCTTTGTTTCACAGTCGCAGCAAAAAAAACAATCAAACAGTTGAGCTAAAGTACAATTAAAGGGAAGAAACCCTCTTTCATTCGAATAACATTTATATTTTTCATTTTACTATGGAATGGCTTCAGTATTATGCTTTATTATGCTTTATTATTATAGCAATCAAAGCACTTTTTCATATTCATTTTTTATAGCTAAACGCTGTAAATGTTAACATGATTAAAGCAAGGTAACAGGTATTGTCTCGCCTTTATGGTGCAAGTGATTGCACTAAGAACTGCTGTCTCACACGGCTAAAAATCTGCCCTTGTGGGAACGCCACCTCATTTGTAGGATGCCTGATGGCACACCATCATCACACAAACATAACCGCAGTTTTTATACCACTTACGTGTGAAGCAGATAAGGAATAAGGAAAATTACCAACCGCGCAACCATCTGTGGCCGAAAGTGACTTAAGGAATTGCATAATCATTCAGAAGGATTTATTTTTTTTCTCAAACCTGTACTCAGGAACCTCTTCAGCTAATGAGCACAGAACGAGTCCTTGGTGCAGGCTCAAGTATTCGTGCCAAGCGTGGAAATGACCTAATACTGTTAATGGAGTTGTGTTTCTGGGAATCTTTTAATCCTTTTGAAGTTCTTATCTAACCGCCTGGATGAGTGTAAAAGCCACCCACTTGAGAAACTTTTCAACCCTGCTGCACAACATCAGACATCACGCATCGCTCTCCGAAACGCCAGTGGAAACTCCATTTCGCTTGAGCGCAACACACCAATGCAACACCTTTTGTAACCCTGCCTCGCGCGGGTCTGTGCTGAATTCCGTGAGAGACAGGATATCGAGATGTCTCGCGGTTCTCACAGGTGTAGGATCGCTGGTGGTGCTGATGTGAACAGTACAGTATTATAGCGACGCTATAATATCAGGGTTGCGTTATTACACCGTATCAGACGTCTAATAGACCTTCACGTCTCGACGTGTCCTTTTTTAACGGATAACAATTAAATATTTTCACTTTCACCCCAAACTACTTGGACTGTACCTCCGATGCCTTTGTTGTACGTATAACTGCGGAACGTTGCGTGACCGTTACCGAACTCACATGAAAAGAAAAAAAAGGAAGAAATAAACATTGCAGAAGTAAGAAAGTACGGAAAAAAACAAAAAAAAACAATAATATCTAGTAGGAGGAAACACAATCTCTGAGGAAGGCATTATACAACGAAGCCAGCCGCCCACAGTGTTCGCGTAAGTGTTGTACAGTACATAAAGCCTACACATGATCTCTAAACACAACCTACACACCAAAAACATTTCAACTCTTTAGTTTTAAGCTTTCAATTACGCACATAAGACTCTCTTCGGATTTTTTTTTTGTTCTTCTCAATTCCAAGCAATTACAGAAGCTACAGTACTGTATAAAGCAAAGAGCATTCTTACTGCTATGATATCATGATAAAATCTTTATTAATTACTTCTAGCCTGGAAGACAACCACCCATATTGTGCTTAAAGCAGACACACGATTTAAACATCCTGAATTTGTATTCCCGTCTGTTCTTGAGCCCTGTGTCCTCACTTAACATCAACTTTTTTTTTTCTTCATTCCAACACTCAAGAATACAAGTGTTCTCGATCTTATCCGAGCGCTGAGGATGCATCAGTTGGTGACTTGCCAACGAGAACGAACTGAAAGTCCCATAATTCATCGTGACATCAAAGTGGCGGCGAAGGACGCGGCTCAGACGGATAATGGTATGTTTTTTTTTTTATATAAGTTTTCTTTTTTACAACCAGAAGATGAAGAATGTACATCTGTTTTTTGACGTGAAATGAGACAAGAAATAGGCTCGGCGTTTGATGAATATTTCATGCAAACACATTTGTTTAGATATTTAAAAAAAGAGAAGACCCCTGGTAGAATATACTAGGTACTGTACGTTACTCTGACTGTTCGGGGCGGTAGTGGTTCAGGTGGTTGAGGCTCTGGGTTGCGGTCAGAGTTTCGAGACCCGTCACTGCCAGGTCGCCACTGTTGGGTCCTTTGGTGAGACCCTTGACCCTACATCCCTTGTAACCACTGGATGTCCCAAGCTTGTTTAGGAAATGGGAGAATTGTGACAGACATAAAGCCTGCGCTTGATCTTGAGGATCAAATGAACCAAAAGAATAAACCCTATGACTCGCTCATCGTCCGTACTGCTTTATCCCTTACACAGGGTGACAGGGGGGTCTGGAACCTATCCCTGGAGCATAAGGCGGGGTACACCTCACAGGGCACACACATACTGTACACAGTGTATGTGTATGGGAGAGCACTACATTCCCTAGGATAGGCTTCACGCCCCCTGAAACCCTACACAGGGTAAGAGTATAGAAAATGGACAGACGATTAGATTGTATTCTTTCTTTAAATATTATAATAAGCATTATAATAAAAATATATGTTATTTTTGAACCTGCCTTTATTATACAGTACATCTTCTCTAAAATAATATTTAAAAATATATATACATAAAATGTACTTTATGCAAATATTTGCATTATTTGCTAATTTGCTCAACCATTTATTATTTTAAACGCCTCATTCTGGACTTTGTGCGTTTTTCACACTTTTTATTTATTTATTTATTTATTTGTTTTTAAATAGTACATGCTTATTAGTAAACAAGGAACAAAATCAAAGCAAAGTCAAAGGGAATGTAACAACATGTGTTTAGTGGATCATTGACTGTTTGGCAAACATTTGTTCTTTGAAGTTCAAAGATAATCTTTCAAGTTTCCTGTTGTTTAAATATGCCTTTAATTAAGTGTGTTTAATGAAATAGTACTTGACGATATGATTGACACTGTATTGTAAATGACATTGTTAAAGTCAACATTTTTTTTTAATTTAAGAAATTTTTTCTCCAGTAATCTGTATTTAATGTTTAAATACATCCTCCCTTATAAATGACGCCACCTCCATCAGACACACACAGACGACTCAAACACACGTCTTAAACATGCTAACTAGGTTTAGCTCTCGATTTCTCATGCTGCACCAAACAACTCACAAATCACTTGATGCGTTTCCTAACTGTACAGGATTAATAGAGTGGGAAGCATCTTGAATACAAAATAACGATAATTTTTCCGCAAATGTGTCAAGGAATCTGATGTGTTGTGGAATCCAATTACGCCCCCAAAAAACAAACCAAAAAATATAAATAAATAAATAAATAAATAAATAAATAAATAAATAAATCCTACACTGGCCATATTTCTTATACAGTATATCTTATAACAATTAACCTTATTAACCTTTAGGCAGTTTTATTGATTAAGAAATACAAATGAAAAACGGATTATGTAATACACGGCTCTAGCCTCTAACATACTGTAAATGAGCAAATTTAAATATTTTTATACTCAACATTCATCATATGCAATTCATAATGTATTTGTTTTCTGACATGCATGAGCTCGCAGATTGTTTCACGCAATCAGACGCTGACAAACAGGTGAACCAGGTATCATGGAATGAATTGATTTAATTAATTGAATTAATAATTTGCCGGTTGTTCGCTGTCACTCACAACCAAGAGAGAAAACGGCGAAGCATTCCGTGTTCTTAATTAATCCTTTTGCTCCCTTCTTCGTTTTATTGCTTTAATCATTTCACCTATCATAGATAGAGCCTATAGAGATTCAATCACTCGACTGAGAATAATAATAATGAAATGTGTGAGTGGCACGAACAAAATGAAGGTTTTAAAAGCAGTCCGGGCCCCAGAAACAAATTCCGTCGAAGGATGTGGCAATGCAATTACATTCAGACCCTGCCACGGGATAGGACCGCTAATATCTGAAAGACTAGTTTTGACACACCAAGGTCGAAAACAAACTATTTCACACTTAAAACGAACACAAGATAGAAAGCTTTAAAAAAGCTTATCTGGAGGTCCAAAAATAATAATATAGTGAAATTTCAGCCTGCAGCAGCAAGTTTTGTAAATCTATCTATCTATCTATCTATCTATCTATCTATCTATCTATCTATCTATCTATCTATCTATCTATCTATCTATCTATCTATCTATCTCAAGGCAAGAATCTCATGTTGCATAAAGCTCTAACTAAACAACAATTACTACATAAAAAAGGCATACAATGGAAATATTAACTGCATTAAAAACATCTACATAGTCATTTCCAAAAGTTCCTGAACATGCACATCAAAACGTGTTAGAGAGGAACAGTTTATACTACAATTCTTAAAAATACTTAAACATTTTTTTTTCCCGGTGTATACAGTACACTCACTCACACACACACACTCACTCACTCGTTCTCTATACCGCTTATCCTGTACAGAGGTCTGGAGCCTGTCCCAGGGCATTAGGGGCACTAAGTGGGGTTCATACTGGTTGGGGTGCCAATCCATTGCAGGGGACAAGCACACACTCACACACTATAGGGAATTTGGAAAGTGCGAGGCCATAGCGCTAACCACTACACCACAATAATTATTTAAATTAAAATTAAATTTAAATTGAAAGTAATTTAAATGATTCTCTATACTGTAAAATAATTAGTTTCTCATATATAATAAACATAGTATGATGTATAATAATATGTTTTTCTATGTCAGTTTATAAAATTACTATTATAGTTATAATAATAAAAAAAACAATGCAAGTAATAATAATAATTATTATTTTAAAAACTATTCTTAAAACTTATTTGCCTGATTCTTGTTTTCTATAAACTGACATAGAAAACACATATTTTTGTTTTTGACCTAAAACTGTATATTTTAGGAGATTGTATAGTATTGAAATGTGGTTTTACATTAATTTACTGTATACCTTATTTATACATCAATCAGGCATAATATTAAGACCACCTACAGTACATTTGGGTTCCCCTTGTGCCACCTGGGCAGCTCTGGCCCATTGGGCGGATCCTTTAGATGCTGCAGGTTGAGGGGTGAGGCCTCGGTGGATTGCATTTTTTTGTCCGGCAAATCCCGTGGATGCTCGATCAGATTGGGATCTGGGGGTTTGGAGGCTCTCTGCATGCTGTGCACTGTATGTGGCGGGCTGTGCGGTACTGGGTGTTCTGGTGTCTTTTCTATCATAGATAGCATAGATTTTTTTTTTTGGTCGTTGGTGACCCATGATCTTGTCATCTAGCTTTTTGTACAGCTGGTGTTTGCTTGTGTATAGCTGGTGATCAATGTTGTTTAGTTTACCTGGTGGTGTTAAATGTTATGGCTGATCAGTGTATTTCCTTTTTTTTTTCTCTTTCACAGATTTCTTTTAATTTAATATGTGAAATATTTTAACTTTGTCATGCAAAAAAAAAATGGACTTGAATGAATGAAAATCTTAATAAATACATAAATAAATGTAAATACATTTGCTCTGAATTGATGAGAGATTTTTACATGCATAGACTTTAATGAATAAAAAGTATTCTATAATACTATAATTCTATAAGTCCAGCATTGGAAAAACCTCAGTGCTGCTATTCTTCCCAGGAAAGACTTTGCAAAAATAAAGCACTTTGAAAAAAAAAACACATTGTTTGAAATAAACACGCTGTGTTAAAGTTACTTAGTACAGGTATGCATCATCACGTGTGTTTTAATCATCAACTTTTATTTTCATTGAGTATAAACAATAAAGAAGTGAAAGGTGATAGAAAAGAAGGAGTACTTACTTCCCTGTTTATCCGAATCTAAAAATCCCAAACGAAAAGACATGACAAGGCAGAAGAAGGTGGAAAAAGGACACAGAAGGAAGGAAAAAGAGGACAGAGAGCTAATTAAAGCGAAGACTTTAGATAAGAAGGTAAGGAGGGCTTGGGAAATTAGAGACAGAACAGACCATCTGCAGGAGAGAAAGTAATCACAACATTTACAGCTAGTTACACATGCAGTACAGATGCTATTGACAGTTTGCACAAGTAGTCCGATGCCGTCTATACTGTACGTGCCAGGATCGCAAAGACTCAAAGATTAGGAAGAGGCATAACTACAGTAGAAGAGTCTTATATTTACATATCCCTATTCCTATTCATGGCAGAACTCCATGTAAAGCATTATGCATTTAGAGGTTTTAAAGATTTCCCTTTGAGATTTTAGTATGGATAGGGTACAAGCCTGAGGTCTCTGGGAAAGAAATAAAAATTATTTAAAAAAAAACACTAGGTAATAATTTGTACATTGGGAAAATGTAGTAGGGATTGTTTAAGGTGGGATATCAGTGCCATTAATTAATAAGGAGCCTAAAGAACTAGTCAAGCATTCATGTGTGGTTTCGTCCTTTGCAATGATTCAATAGTAAAGTCATCACCATGTGACTGTAAGATCATATTGGTAATCTACAGCATAAAGGGTCCTTTCTACATCACGCT
Organism: Clarias magur; assembly: GCA_013621035.1. Lineage (NCBI taxonomy): Eukaryota > Metazoa > Chordata > Actinopteri > Siluriformes > Clariidae > Clarias > Clarias magur. The sequence goes on along the minus strand of QNUK01000007.1, from coordinate 4,248,918 downwards.
CATCCTTTGGCCAACCACGTCAACCCAAATGATCATGGGTGTCCAGGCCAGAACTTGTTCACTTTTTGTTAAATGCTGAAGTAGGTTTATACTGCACCTAATACCTGGAAAGTTTGGATGGCATGCACAACGCCATTACCTGATACACTGTACTTCTCTCCTGAAACTCGCTCTCCTTCTACTGCCAGACAGAAGGTAGCCAGTACACTCATCAAATGGAATTTGATAGAAAGTTCCCTGTGCTCCGGATGGCCATGCAATTGGTTCCCTTACTCCAGTGGCTAATCTATCTTCCCACAATGGACTCCTTTTATGGCATTTACAGTAAACAGCTGGTGAACGATGAACTGGCTGGCAGTCACATCTGCACAGACCTTGAAAGCCCTGACTAAACACTAAGCTTCCCCGGGCACATTAGCATCTACAAAATATTGTTAGCTCATATGGAACATTACATAAACTGCTAGGGACCATTACACACTGTTGGATCATTATTTAGCATAGAGATTATAGATGTTCCATTATTGCCAAACAGTCATCCAAAATGCTGTGTGCAAACATTGCTACCAAGTACAGCAGCCCATTAGGGTAAATGAAAAAGACAGACAAAAAATGTGCAACTGCACACTTAAAGGGCATGGCCTGGCTTTACCACTTCAATTTACACTAATCAACAGCCATAACATTAATACCACAAAACATTTACACTGATTATTACTTATATATCAGGAAATGTGACAGGATCATGGACACCCAAGTCTCATCTATGCCTGTCAGGACTAAAGACCAGGCAGCTTTCCTGGTACAAAAAGCTAGTGGAGTATAAATTTTCCTGGGGAAAAGTTAATGCTGGCTGTGACAGAAAGGTATCAGGACACACAGTGCTTGCTGTGTGTTGTGCTTAGCAGGTAAGGAGTTCAAGGTGCTTGGTCAAGCCTCCAAATTCCCCAGATCTCAATCCGATCAAGCACCCAAGAGATAAACAAGTCTGCCCTATGGGGACCATAACTTTCAACTTACAACACTTAAAGGATCTGCTGCTAATGTCCTGGTGCCGAATACTAAAGCACACCTTCAAAGGTCTTTATGGAATCATAGTCATGCCTCAGTGGGTCAAAGTTGTGGCGAAGCTGGTGGCACAAGGGAAACCTACAAAATATTGTGCATAATGTTTTTAAGTCAGGCAGCACGGTGGCTTAGTGGGTAGCACTGTCGCCTTGCACCTCCATTAATCCAGTTTCTCCGGTTTCCTCTCACAGTCCAAAGACATTCAGATTAGGCTAATTGGCGTTCCCAAATTGCCTTTAGTGCGTGAATGATTGTGTGAGTTCCCTGAGAATGGCTCCCTATCCAGGGCGTACCCCACCCTGTGCCCAAAGTTCCATGGGATAGACTCCAGGCCCTCTGCGACCCTGTATACAGGATTAAGTGGTATAGACGATGAGTGAGAATGAGTGAGTGTTTGTCGGTGTATGCGCACTTGGCGACTGATGTTGGAGTTGGCCCAGGTCTACTATAGCATGTCTACCCTTCTTAAGGATTCCTGAGACAGTTGCTACACACAACCTTTATGTCAGATGTATAACATAACATATTGATATCTGCTATGTGGCGACAGATGCTGTGTATTCAGCAAACACTGAAATCGTCTGCCACAAACTGAGCAACATTCTCAGTATTCACTACTGAATGGTGAAATATTTCCACTCACAATATCATGGCTTCTTTTCCACCAGAAAAGAAGGTGCACATAGCACATTAATTAAAGCCTCATGCCACCGAAGAGACTTTTAGTTCCTAGAGCTTAAGTAAATGTAAGATCAGCAGCCTTGTCTGACTCGCACAGCAGGCAGTCATCCACAAAAGCATATCACATAAGGACCACACGCCACGTCCCTCAAGGGCTGTAAAACGACTCACACACTTTTTTGAGCACCCTGGGTGTGGTTTATTGACTTTAACGAGACCCATTCAAGGACTTCCAAGCATTTAAAAGCCTGAAATAGTATTCCAAGTTACATTTAGAACAGGGTTGTATACTTTGTACTTTGAGAGCAAGTAAGGCAGTAAATACACAGTGGTACCTCGACATATGCATTTAATCCGTTCCGGAGGCAAAACATGCAAAATGCACTTTCCAATGTCTTTATTAAATCTAACACACAATGCAAAACAAACAAGCAAACAAAACAAAACAAAACAAAAACTTTCTTCTTCACTTTTTCCACTGATGCAACGGCTCCCAGATGTACACGCATTTAGTTTGGATAATCGCTCCTATGCCGTTGATTAGTTTGTATGTCGAAGCAAATTTCTTCCAATAATTTCATTTCTTAAGCCAGAGCTTTCGTATGCCGAGTACCACCATATATATCCACCCGTCTAGGAACTTTTGTAAAGGAACGTGGAGGCCAATGGTGACTAGTGTATTTATTCCCATTTGTACAACCGTGGTAGGATCTCTGGCCCACACTCACATGCACATTCACACGCTACGGGAAATTTGGAAACAGCAATCAGCCTAATCTGCATCATTTAGGACTGCAGGAGGAAACCGAAGAACACGGAGGGAACCCGCCAAGGACAGGGAGAACATGCAAACTCCAAGGCCATAGCGCTAACCACTAAGCCGCCATACATATACACAGAGGGGCCCAAAAATGTATTAACATATAAAATATATCCCACTCTTCTGAAGTTCACATGATTGCGGCAACATATCGTGTGACTAGTGATATCGCACAATACAACACATTGCATAATCCAATTTAAGTTTTTAAAAAAGGCATAGATAACTGTTGAAGTGTGTATACATTTTTTGGGCCACTTGTATATACACAAGTTTATGCACAGAGCTTCAACATTTGGTACCACTACTCAAGCCACTGGTTTCTCTGCTAAAGGCACTGATCTTAACCATAAGGTGGTTTAGGGACCATTGCTTTGTGTAATGACCAACTGCAACTGCTTCACCCTTCCCATTTCCCCCTTTGCCAACCTTCACACTAGTAATGCTGTTTCATTCCTCAAGTACACTGGGATATCTACACTTTGCCCCAGTGGTTCCCAACCCTGGTTCTGCAGACACCCCTGCCTTGCAGATTTTAGTCTTTTTCACATCTATCATGAAAGGGCGGTAATTAGCTGATTAGTTAAATCAGGTGTGATAGGAGCAGAGAGGGTTGCAGTGTGACCCAAGCTGGTTACCGATAAACACGAAGAAGGAAGAAAATTGGGGAAATTTGGCTTTCATATCAGAGTTGAATGATTTCTGAGTACGGCACTCGAAAAATTGATCTTGAGCATGGTGTGGAACGTTCACATTTTGCAAAAGTATCAGACTTTCAGGGAGTCAAGGGTGCTTTTGGATCCATGCCTGAAGCCCTAGTATGAATGCACCCTTAGTGCCACTGCCTTCACAACCGGTGTGTTTGTTCTTTTATCCAAGCTACAGCTTTACAGCAATCTTGAATGTTTGCTACAAAACTGATCATTATGGGATACTCCAATAACCTGCTTGAGTAAGTATCCCCTCAAATTGGTTAAGCATTTGATCATCTGTATCATATAAAAGACTCCTGGGGTCTGCTTTGATCTCCTGAATGCTCTAATGACAGGCCATGAGTACCCTCCACCAGAGCAGGTCCATTACTCATGTTTTGAGAATGAACCGCAGCCAATGAGAGAACACCAGGGTCCATCTCTGTATGGCGGCTCATCTGAGTTCTGCACTTCACTATTCTGTTGGATTGCCCGTATCGACTACTGCGTTTGGCTCGTGCCCACTTCCAACAATATAAAATCGTTCACTCTTGCCATTCCAGGGAGCTGAGCGGCTGGGCCTGCTGCCCATTTCCTCCAAGAAGGCTGCACAACTGTGTGTGTGTGTGTGTGTGTGTGTGTGTGTGTGTGTGTGTGTGTGTGTGTGTGTGTGTGTGTGTTCTGTTCGCTTGACTCCCTGCTATGAGTGCACCGTGTCAGAGGAGGATGATTAATAATCATCACTATTTACGAAGCCTGCATCACACAAGACCTTCTGCTGAATTTAGGACCACGCTCTGTGAGTGTTTTTTGAATATTCGTTTCACAATGCAGGTATCCATCAATGTCCATCATCCAACTCCATCAGAGCATCAAGGGGCAAAGAAGTCATTATCCTTCTCTGACATTGTAGAGACTGGGAATGTTCAACAGGTTATGGGTTTATAATATTATGAAATGAATTATTCTACATCCACAGTGCTGTCTTTGCTACAGGCAGACACAAACATCATGCCAGACATTTGTTCTTTGTTCTTATTGTTGTGGCGGGAATAGTAATAAGTCACCTATGGTGTGTGTGTGTGTATCACTGCACACCCATTTGATGGTATAGTTTTAACAACGCCAATGAATAGATGAATAAATAACAAGAAACCCAGGATAAATGATTATCCTCAGCTTCTTGAATACACATCCTCTTCTCACTGGCAAGAAAAGAATGGGAACGAGGAAGAGCGTGATGTAGCAAGGACCCAGGTGGGATCACAGTCACAAGCTGATGACTTCATTGGCGAAGAATTGAAAGAGTGGAACTACTCCCCTAGGGATCCCATCCTGGTGGTATGGCAAATAATGAAATAGAGCTGTCATATATTACGGATCTTATACAAGTCGCTATATGAGGCATAATTTGAATGTTCCTACTGTATATGCGGGCTTCGCATGCATCAGAATAGACGAATTCACACAAGAAATCATGAAAGCATGACGTTCTGCAACAGCAACCGTCTCGAGGGAAAAGAGACAGCAGAGAGAAGTAAGAGAGGAGGAAGGAAAAGGAGTGTCGAATAAATTCGACATAAAAAAGGAACTTACATCAATATAGTTGGCATTGACATAATCAGAGTTGGGGTCAGCCAAGAGGGAGTGCATTTTGACATGATGACGGTCATCTGTAGGTAATAAAAACATAAATATACAAACATTATAATGTTAAGCCTGTATTTCCTAAGATATGAGAATCCCGGGTGCTGAAATTAGCTCAGCATATTTTCATTCACTCAAAATTAATTTAGATGCAAGACGAAATTATGATATTAAGATATGACATCATTCTTCTGGTCACTGTGAATGTGTGTGAAGGCTTACACTCACGGGCTAACAGGGTGTCGTGTCTGCCTTTGGTCTTGTCTTTCCGCTTGGTGATGTCCCATCCATCAAAAAAGCTCTGACAGAAGAAACAAACAGGCAAAGTTTAACTAGGTCAATTGCATCAAATCACCCGAATTTTGTAGCTTATGTACATGTCCTTAGGTATACATCAAACAGCACAGGAATAGGAGACATGATGCCGTTATTAGACTCAGAACATTAGATGCAGATTCTTCTTTATGTAAAGTATGTATGTGGGCTGCTCATGTGGGCGGCTACTGTGATGATCTCTCATCACAGTAATGTCACTTTTAATTCAACTCTTGCCTCCAGATGTAATCGTCCTTCTTTTTGTCTGCTTTCCCATCACCCCTTCTGTTATTTCTTCTCATTTCTAGTCCTACTGATTTTTTCTGACTTTTTGTGAGGGGTTTCTTGATTCAACAGGTCTGGCAGTAGTCAGGCCTGGGTGTGGCAAGTAAAATTTAACTCAGCTTTCCAAAAATGACAGTTTATTCATGATTCTGCAAAAGGAGGGATGGCCGTTACTTTTTCACATAAGGGGCAGAGAGTTTTGGAAAGCCTTTTTTCCCCTTGATAAATGAAATCAGCATTTAAAAGCTGATTTTGTATTTACACGAGTCATCTTTAAGTGTGACAAATATGCAAAACATACAGGAAGGAGGCAAATACTTTTCACTTTTCACTCTCTATATATTGCCAAAAGTATTTGCTTGTCTGCCTTCACATACATATGAACTTGAGTAACATCCAATTCTTAATCTATAGGGTTTTAATATAATGTTGGCCCCGCCCCTTTGCAGCTATAACAGCTTCAATAAGAGCTCTTCTGGGAAGGCTTTCTACAAGATTTTGGAGTGTGTTTATGGTAATTCTTGACCATTCTTCCAGAAGCGCATTCGTGAGGCCAGTCACTAATGTTGACATTACAGACACTAAGGCCTGGCTCGCCGCCTCCGCATAATTCATCTCAATGGTGTTCTATCAGGTTGAGGTTAGGACTCTGTTCCTCCACATCAAACTCGCTCATCCTCGTCCTTATGGACCCTCTACGGACCTTGCTTTGTGCACTGGTGTGCAGTCATGTTGGAACTGCTGTGGGGTTGTTTTTCAGTCATTTGGGCTCAGGCCCTTACTTCCAGTGAATGGAACCCTGAATGCTTAAGAATAGCAAGACATTTTGGACAATTCCATGCTCCCAATTTTGTAGGAACAGTTTGGGGATGGCCCCTTCCTGTTTCAACATGACTTTTTACCTTATTTGTATTTCATTTATGGTGCAGGTTAAACTTCAGGCAAATACCTAATTACTGCCAAAGTTTAATTGAAAACTGGCTAGACAGACATTCAAAGAAGAGATACAGACAGAACTTTTTCTGGTCCTCCAATGTATAAAACGTATATATAAATATATTATTGAAAGAGTGAATCCTGACCAATGTACAGACAAAAGCTTTTGTTTATATACAGTAGATAAATAGATAGATAGATGGATAGATAGATAGATAGATAGATAGATAGATAGATAGATAGATAGATAGATAGATAGATAGATAGATATTAATATTCATCTTATATTCTTTTTAAGTGGAATACAGCAGCAGCGTCTTGAGCCACCGCTCATTTCTTCATACTTTGCTTCCAAAGAGCCAGATTTTCTTGTACATTTAATGCAGTCTTGAGAAACAGTTCTCCAGATGTCCTGAATGACTAATTTTTGGCAAGCTTTTGTCTCTCATTTTCAGTCCAGTCTATGTACCTGAGCAGAAATATTATGAATTATTTAAGCATAAACATCTAACTTAATGCATGAACCAGTGAGAAACAGGTGCAGATGATGACGGATGATCAGGACGGTGATTAATACAGTATACTGCTGATGCTGAATGCTGAGTGGTTGGAACAGACGAGAGGGGAAATGAGGTCGCTGCTGACGTTGTTACATAAACAGCTAAATTTTAAACCACTATTGTATTTTTATGCACTTCTCAGCCTGTCCCAGCAAAAATCTACTTAAACATTTAGTTTAATTTAATATTTAGAAACGAGTGGTGGCTCAAGACCAGCTGAAAAAGAGTTGTGTAAACTATTAGGGTTTTGGTATGACCTGATGCTGCATTGCAATGTGAAATGGATATGATGACTTTGTGACAGTGCTGATGTCTTTCAACAGCACACCGCCTGATGATCACTGCAAGAAATCTGATCAAACCCTCTAATGGGCTGCCTCGCTGTAGCCAAAACACATTTACTATCATGATCTATGGAAATTCAAGTGATCCAGCCCCGCACTCTCCCGCAGACATTCCTCAGTCCTTTTGTACCTCTAAGCTCTGAGTAATCCGAGTAGAAGCCCATCGATTTCAAAAGAGGGTTTTTTTTAGGGGGGGGGGGCCTCCAGTTTAATGGATCTCGAGTCGTGTATCTCTATGCATATAAATAAATATATATAAATAAGTAAATTCAGCTAAAAGAGGTAGTAAAAAATAAGTGAGGAAGTCTCATTAAAGTGGTCAAAATGCTAGAAGAATCCTGATAGAAAAGATTGGTTTTCCATTTTGTGAACACAGACGACTTTGGAGTGAATCGATGTCTTTCACCTTTCAAAAGAACGATAATTTATTTTTTGAACATGTCATTCAGGAAAGATTGAAAGAGAAGGAAATATTTTAGACAGATTTAAGGAACTAAATTTTTTATTCAAACTGTCTCAGAAATGGAGTCATAAAGGTCAGGATGGGTTTTTAAGGATACACTGTAACATTAGTGTGTGTGTGTGTGTGTGTGTGTGTTTATCCTTTAGATGATGCATCACTTCCCTGTCATGCGTATCACAATAGCTGTAGTTGTAAAGTAGTTGGTGTAGTTGTATAGTCTCACCTTACAATAGTGGAATAGGGATGCAGCAAAAATCCTACATGGGGACACTAATTCATGAACCATGTGGGTCAATGCACCAGGGTTGGATTCACATCGCTTAAACACTGAAAGCAGGTCCTGAAAGTGGATGTTCTGGAGGTTGAACTTACAGACCAAAAATTTCAATCCCTCTTGGGAGGAAAGTGCGGTCTCACCTCATATTCCTGCTTGAAGCCATAGCACTCAGACGTCTTCATTTGGTTGATGTGCTGCAGGAGGTCAGCTACCCGAACGGCTGGATGCAGCTGGCCCGTGTGGTACGGAGAGCTCTTCCTGCAGCAGTGGCGTCGTGGAGAACCTCCCAGCAGGCTGCTCGACTCGTTCACCGAGCTGCGCTGGTCGGCTGGCAAAACACACACAGACACACACAGACAGTCAGTGAGTTCACCTAAAGAGCAGGTGAATCAATTTAAATAAAATATGTACTGTTAAAGAGCGACCTGTGTTTATATAAACTGTTGACTCATTTCATTTTTAAAGGTACTGAAAGATGGACATTAACCAAGAAGCTGCAGAAAGGCCATTGGGAGGTAAAGTAAATAACTACAAACATGGGGCATAGTTCCTGTTTTTCAAATATGCTTGCCAAGAGATTCTGGCTGCTTCTCATGACATTTAAAACTGCTTTTCCCTTTTTCTACCTGGCAGTAGAATGTTTTGAAGAATGTTTTGGTGAAATGACATCATGGAAAGAGTATTTGCCTGCCTTAATCCTTAATATTGGGTAGTTAAGTAAAAAGAATCATACTGTACAACATAACCAAGTTGTTAACAAATTTTTAAAATAAAAAAGCTTTTAAGTAGAAAATTCACATCATACTTGGTTAGTAGTAGTAGTAATAATAATAATAATAATAATAATAATCTAACAAAAGCTGTTAGTTAGAAAATCTCACAAAAAAACAGTTTTTAAGTAGAAAAATCCTACAACAAAATCAGTTGGTTAAGTTACACTAATACCAGGTAAAACAAATCCCACACAAAACCTAGCTAGTTAAGTAGGAAATTAAGAAAAAATACAACATACCTAGTTTTGATAACCAGTTAAACAAAGTTTAAACAAAACTAATATAACAAACTGAAAATGTTATATCCAGTAAGATAAAACAAATCTTTTAGTTTCAATCAGTTTGTTAAAAGCAAAACATCACAACACAATTGGCTAATAATAATGACAATAATAATCTTACAAAAGCTGTTAATTTATTAGAAAACCTCACAAAAACAGCTAGCTAAGTAGAAAATCCTTAAAGAAAAAAACTGGAAAGCTTTCACAATTTTAAAATATGAAACATATGTAACATAATTAATTATATTAACCAGTTACATTTAAACACAACTTAACCAGCTAGTTATGGTGTGAGATGTTTTACCTAACTAGCTGGTTTTCGTGTGAGATTTGTTTTGCCTGGTTTTATGTTGGTTATGTTTGTAATAGTTTGGATTTTCTGCTAGAAATATTTTCTGGTAAAAACATAACTAGTAGAAAACATAACTAATAAAAAAAACCTCCAAATATAACTAGTTATATCTCAAAACAAAACCAGCTAGTTACATAAAAGATACCATAACAAAGCCATTTAACAGGCTAATCAAGCAAAAGGTACAGTAGAGATTTGTTTTACCTGGTTTATTTACCTTCATTTTTATTTACCTATCTATATGACTAGCTAGTTAGCGATGACTGATTGATTATTTATGGTGAGGGGCATATAGAGGTACAGACACTTTTATTGCATGGTATGGATAAAATCCATAGTGTTTGAAACTAGGTCTGTGGAATGAACTTTGGTGTTGCATTATGTTTGTCTACAGGGTATTCATTACAGGTGCGTGTGCGTACTCACTCCTCGCACTGCAGCTATGCACATCCATAAAGGTGTGTGTTGTGCGCTCATCCTGCTGCAGTGTGCCTTGGTCAGCTGTACTGCAGTCCAGAGAGCCTAGCCTTTGTTTCTTCTCCTGCCGATAAGGCATGGCCGCTTTGTTCATGTTCACTTTCTTCCTTCTGCAAAAAAAAAAAAAAAAAAAATGGAAAGACACGAGCTGACATTGAATGATATAAGATACTGTGAAGAAGAAAAGAGAGGCTGAGGACCATGGGAATATTAGGGAAAAAATAGCAGAGAGTACTGTAATGGAATGATAGAATGGGGGGAATCGATGGAAATATATGGAGGAATGTAATGAAGGATGATATCATTAGAGTCAAGCTATACAAAGAGAGTAAATGAGGGATAATGGTGAAGAAGAAGGGGAATCCACTTACGGGTTGTAAGGGTAAAAATAGAAGTCCCTTCTGTGTAGCATGAAGAGCACCAAAGATAGATAATGTAAGAGAACGGGAAGAAATTTGGATTTAGAGCAAGAGGAGAAAAAAAGAGTGAGAAATGAGTTGAACTGGTTCAATTTGAAAGCTTACGTTACGCATTCACTGTGGATATGAACTGACACATTCATACAGTACAGTCTTTGCAAACTTTAGCAGAAATTCCCATTAATTATGAATTATTTCAAATTATTATTATTTAAAATGCTGTCAACCATATATATATATATATATATATATATATATATATATATATATATATATATATATTGGTTGATGGCCTATGATTAATCACAATTAATTAACCAATGTTAATTGTGTAATGTTGGAATAAAGAAATGTCCAACAAACTGGTTAGAGGAAATAGATCATTCAGTTCCTATGTCATAACATCGTAAAAATGGGGGAATGGTACTGTAACCCACCGATGGCGGGCCTCGAACCGGATCCTTAGATCAGAAAAACCACTGAAAAAACACTGTCTGAGCCACCACTCTAAGGTATTCTTGTAAGTTTGCCATTATCATACTTGATTATGGGAGGTCATTAGGTTGAAACTTGGTCATATGATTAATTTACATTTAAAAAATAGTAACATGTTAAAATTTCTAGATACACATACAGTATGTTAACGCATTAATATTGATAGCACTAATTTTAATACAACTTTAACTATTCCTTTAAGTATTCTTATTACTGTGCATCTGTTATTCATTAGAAGTTGTATGAACCACTGTAGCTTAACAACATAAATATTTTCTCAAATAATTATTTTGATACCTATTCCGGTTTATAGGAGAAATACTCCAGAGGAGTTCAGGACAGAGAGGAGAATAGGTACACAGGTTTGCGTCAGGCAGGGAGACAAATCGTGTGGCTACTGATAGATTAGTGGACATTCATCCAAGGAGAGTGGCTGTCTGGACACATTGTTCCGACTAGACTCTGGACATTGACATATTTTGCTGCCTTTAGGGCCAAAATGTCATAGTGTCACATGATGTCAAGAGCGTTTTATGTTTCTCGGAGCCCCGGGACATTTATATTACTGTGTTACGATAACTGCAGAGACAAGCTTCAGTTCGACTGAAATGACCCAAATAAAGATGGCACGCTGGGGCACACATACACATACGCTTACCCTTTCTTCACAATGATTACAATGGCTCCCAGCAAAAGGACAAAGACCACTAGTCCTCCAGCAGAAGCTCCAAGGATCAACCCCATGTCCTCAGAATTCTGGGATATCTCCAGAGCATGCTTACGATCCTTACATGCAGCTGAAAGAAAGTGGACATATACCTGATGTTACTAAGAAGATAGGGATTGACAAAGTATTGTTTAATATGCATTTGGTTTATATTTATACTCATTTTAATGGCTTACATATAAAACTATACCTATATATAACTATATTTAGTATAACATGACAAATCGTTCCCACACATGAATGTTAAAATCATAATTTTTATATGGAACATTTCCAGAATGTGTATCAGTAACGTTACTAGGGCTCTTTAGAAACTTTGAGGAAGAAACATGGCTGAGGAAGAACTGAAAGGAAGATTCGCAAGCAAACAGTAAGGGATTCCACAAATATGATGCGCATCACACACTTTTTAATCAAAGTAGAGTTCACATAAGAGAGCAGACTGAAAGATGGCCTGCATGTGATTTTTCTGCACTTTGCATAAGTTTGCATAAATTAATCTTTGCCAGTAGGTCAAGTTTTGTGCAAATGCAGGACATCATACACAATTTGAAACATAACTTTTATATGTCTGACTTTGCAGTCCCAAAAAACATTTTATGCACATTATTGTTTATGTAAGAAAAATTGGATAAGATAAGCTGGATATTTATTTATAATTTTAAATTATTATTATTATTATTATTATTATTATTATTAATATTAATAATAATAATAATAATAATAATAATAATACATTATTTAATAATAATAAAACTCATAGTAAGGAAAACAATTATTATTATTATTATTATTATTATTATTAGTCCCATAATTACAAACGAGTTCCGTTCCAGGAGCATGTTCGTAAGTCGAATTTGTTTTTAAGTCTCAGCTAATGTTGCTTTTAAGTCTTACAGCTAATGCATATTAATGCTGGTAATTACAGTTAAATGCAGCATTATGTGCTTAAATAAAACATGCTTTGTTAGTCAACAATACTGCAAAACAAAATAAATGAACAAACATGTTTTATAAACATAGATCGTCAAAGATGCATATTTTTTTACATTAAGGTAATGTAATGGCAAGTTCCTCTGCTTTCACATCTCTGGGAACTTCGACAATGGAAGCATTTTTAAGTTGTTAGATGCTAGATGTTGCCCACACTTGAGGTTTATTCACTTAGCTGTGACGATAGTAGTAATAGAACATCATTTGTTGAATGTTGCACTTCAGACTGTTTAACACTTTAACATTCTGCTGATCTTTCTTTTTGGAAGAGCACCTTTTTTTCACTATAATTACAAAAAAATGTGTCACCATTAGCGTAGTTGAGCTTCCTCTACCACTCGGTTGAGGTATTCTATTCTAAAAAAAATCCATTTGCTATGTCTTTAAATAGTATGCCTTTAGCAAATCTAAAAACATTCCTGCTCTGCCATGTTGTTTTTTGCGGATGTTTTGATACTTTTATCATAGAGTGCCATCTCAACCATTTGGAATAGGTTTAAGCATGGCCTGAGCGTCAGACATATCAAAAAAGCATGTCAGCACTGGTGACAAGAGCATGTGCATTCATACTGTGTGTCCAGTGAATGTTTTCTCTTTCAAGGAAGTCATGTGGGGACAAACATGACAGTCATGACGTGCACAACGTCTAGGTAGTGTAATTATATATAAACACATTTTGAGTTAGGATCTATACTGTAGCTTCTTGCCCTTATTAATATAGCTTGTGTATAGCTGTAGTATAGTGATTGAGGACAGTCTATGCTACCTACCCTAAACTTTTTCATGTTCACCTCTCATGCACTGTATAACATCTGGACAAAAGTTTGTACAAAAGTGATAATAATAAAACAAGAACAAGAACTAGACATGCAATCCTCTCTTGAAGGGAAAGGAATGATATGATAAAGTGACCTAGTAGTAGCAGCAGTAGCAGTAGTGGTATTAGTAGCTATAGTAGTAGAGGTAGTAATAGTAGTAGTAAGATACTGCAAGCATACAAATCATTCTGGTTACTTTTCCATCTGTAGCAATAAAGATCAAAAAACAACCAAACTCTCCAGCATCTTTCCTTTGAACAAGCAATCTCTGGGATAGATGAAGAAGAATGAGGGGGTTAATAAATGAAAGTGAGGCAGCGAGAAAAAATGAAAGAGAGATGGGTGGGCAGTTCATCTTCATCTGGAAGGATTCAGCTTGTAATTAATCTGTGAGTGTTGGCAAGAAGCACCTGGGGTGCATGAAGATACGGAGAAAAAGACTGAAAGGCGAAGCAAAAGGGGCAGCCGGAGCGAAAAAGAGAAGAAAAAAAACAGCAGGAAGGGAGAAGCATCTTCAAGAGAGCAACAGAATGAGAGCAAGAGAGAGGCGGGGGAAGCACAAAGAAAGGCAGAAGAAAGAGACACTTTAGACACCATCTTGTCACAACGGTGAGATGGTCATTACACAAACCTTCTATCTCCTCTGGACATGCACTGTACCATATATATTAATAGCTTCTCCCTTTTTTGCTTTTATTCTAAATTCACACATTCAAGCACATACACAATTTAAAGCTATGTTTCAGAAGGCATTTTATCACAGACATTTTTAGTGATCTTTTAAAGCAATGCAGTACCATTTCCTTTGCTAGAATTATAAGGAAATGCAGATCTGGCTTAACATTAAAAGCATTAACATCAAGGTTTTGGGTTTTCCCTTGTGCCACAGGGATGGCTCTGGCCCCTGCAGGCGTGGCTATGCAGGACCTCTGGTGATGTGTTGTGGTGTTTGTCACCAGGATCCTTTGGTGCCAGATTTTGGAGTGTTGCAGGTTCAGGCTTCCTTGTTTAGACTTGTTTGTTTGGCACATCCCTTGGATGCTTGATCAGATTGGGATCTGGGGAGTTTAAAGGCCAGGTCGGCGGCCTTGAGCTCTTTGCCTGCTGGACCCTGTACTGTGTGTGGCAGGCTGTGGTGCACTGTTTGTTCTGGTGATTTTCTATCCTGGCCAGAATTGACTTTTTTTCAGCGATTTTGCTTCATTGGCTTTTCTGTGAGATCAGACTGAATAACCTGGCTTTTGGCTCCTGTTGGCATGGGTGAGCCTTGGGTACCCCTGATGATGTCTCCAGTTTGCTGCTGTATACTTGTTGATCACCTGGTCAGTGGTGTTTGACATAATGGCTGATCAGGGTATACTACTGGAAGGCTCCTTGCGGTGCTTCAACATAGGCAATGGTTATTGTATCTGAATAAAGTATAAATCAGTGGGTAAAATGTTGCATTTTCCTTTGATTCTGTTCATATGTGCAGGTGTGTAGTAGACACTTGTTTATGGACTAAAACTGGTTTCAGTCCATCTAAGCAAAGTGGTTTTGAGTCGGCCAAAGAACAGAGCAGTAGCACTGTGTTTTGGATATTTGGACAAATGAAGAGAAAGAAAAATGAAAGCTGTAAGCCAGTCTACCTTTGCCCTCAACCTTTGATTTCAGATTCATGCAGTTCCAAACAAAACCAAATCAAAATCCAAATTGACCAACAGTATCAACATTGCCAAAGGTCAAACTAACCAAAGTATTTGCCCAACCTTGCAATGACACTGCATGCAAATCATATTCTTCAATATGGACTCAGTCCCCCTTTTGCAATTATAACAACTTCCACTCTTCTTGGAAGGCTCTCCACAAGGTTTTGGAGTGTTTCTATGGGAATTCATGGCCATTAATTCTGTAGAGCATTTATGAGCTCAAACACTGAGGTTGGATGAGAAGGCCTGGCTCTCAATCTCCGTTCCAGTTCATCCCAAAGGTGCTCAATGGGGTTGAGGTCAGGGCTCTGGTTCTTCCAACCATGCCTTTATAGTCCTCGTTTTGTTAAAACACAAAAGGGCCTTCCCGAAACTGTTGCCAGAAAGTTGGAAGCATAGCATTGTCCAAGATGTCTAGGTATGCTGAAGCATTAGGATTGCCCATCAGTGGGGATAAGGGACCTTATTCAAACACCTAAAGTCAATAAGTAACAGGTTTGGCCAAATACTTTTGTCCATATAGTGTATTTTACCACAACATTCTGCTATGATGCTCACATTTCAGTTGCAGTCATCCTATCTCACTAAATAAGCCAAAATAAAGGCAGAAGGATGCAGTGTGTCTCAAAGGTTCGTTCTCCAGCGAGTAAACCCAGGAGGAAGCAAAAAAAAAAGTGCTGAGTTACCTTTTCGTGCTATTCGAACGCAGTTGATCCGGTTCTCCTGCACACAAACACAGAGGAAAGAAAAGGTCATCAGTTCTATCTCTGGGTTATTTTTTTTTATTATAACAGTGTAAGGGTGTATATACGGTAGATATGCCTAATGGCCAGTCTACAACTGCAGTATACTGATATCAAAAGCAGATACTGTAAATAAATATTATTCTGTTGAATGTGAACCAGTCGGAATTATAATAATAATAATAAAAAATAAAATAAAAAATAATAATAAAAACATGGCTGGTCCGATTAATAGTTTGGTGAAACGGCTTAAGGTACAGTGAGCATTTGCCTTTATGTAAGCCTGCCATTTACTAATTCAAACACAGTTGAACAGCTTAATTTTAGTGGTCTGAATCTCTGGAAAAGCCATTAACCTTAATTCCATTAAAATATGCCACATGCTCCGATAACTACAGTCTCTTCAGGAACTTCAGCTCGATTCGTAACGAAGCATGAGAAATTTTACATCCACCATAATGACATAGGAAGCAGCTGCAGGGGCAGAAACGAAAGGGTAGTTTATTCATGCAGTCATTTGTTTTCAGCCTACAAATGTGTTTGTACAGTAGTTGCACAATGCACAATGTTGCTATTACAGTAACTCTTTATTTGCATACAGCAATTATAAAAATAGGGCTTTTCTATATTTTTCAACTTGTTGAAAATCTGTCCTTATTTTGAAATTGTTGAGGGTCCGTGGTCTTGTGATGTCATATGTCATAAATCACCCACAAATTGGCAATGCATTTATCTAATGCATGAAATAGTACGATGGACTTACAATGTAATTGCCTATGACTCCACCACAGTGTACTAATGTACACTATTTAACTACCTTATGATTTTCTAAAAATTGTCAAGACGTGTCAAGAACTGCTTTTTTATTAAAAGCGTGGATACAACTGTTTTGGAAACCTCTGAGTATGAATGTGGATGAATGGGTGGATGGATGGATGAATGGATGGATGGATGCATGGATGGATGATTTACTGAAGGAAATGTCCAACATCCAGTAGCAAGGATAGTAGCATAATAGACAATAAACATGTAGAAGCAATTACAGATCGCCAATCATGTATAGTATAGTCAAAAAAAGCAAAAACAAATAAAAAAACGTGCTAAGCCGGAAGACCATGCTAAGATAGAGAAAGTATAATGTGTATTATAGTATCTATCGGGGCATACTATTTGGTAGCTTAGTGCACAGGGTCAGATTTGGCCATTTAAGCCATTTGGGTATTTGCTCCACCGCCAGTATGAAAAAATACAGTGGAGCCTTGGATTCCGAGCATAATTCGTTCCGGAAGCGGGCACGTATTTCAAACATCCCCTGGATCCAAACACTCGTAAACCAAAGCAAATTCTCCCAAAAGAAATAATGAACACTCAGATTATCCGTTCCACAGCCCCCAAAAATTTATACATAAAATAATTTATACAATATATAAAGTAAAAATAAATCCAGACAGATAAGCATTTTGTGTGCGCAGACGCTGTGTATGTGTGTGTTTGTGTGGATTAAAAAAAAAAAAATGTTCCAGTAGTGACACTACAAAGCTGTCCATGTCAACAAAGAATTCTGCTACTCCATTTTTGGACGTTATGTTCCATTATAAAAAGGAAACCATCATTGATGTTTTTGAACTGCTACAATCCACTTTGAAAAAAATGCTACAATATGTTTTTAGTCACCGCCTACACTGAATTTTTACGATTAAAAGTTTGATTGAAAATATTCATTAAAGAGTAACTTCCTGGTGATTTCCTCAGAGGTTATCTCAATATTGTACCAGTTCAGGATCAGAAAACCACCTTACAAACAACCAAATAAGAATATCAGGCTGTTTTGTTTACACAAAAGTTAATTTTCTCGGAGCCCAGTCACCATATTTATGTATGTAACCCGACTCTGAATACAAGCAACCTTCCTAACATACAGTACAGGACTGTGCAAAAGTCTTGAGCCCTTGCACATTTCTTTAAATGAAATAAGATCATATTAGGTTGATTAAATGAAAGAAATGGGCACAAAATTTTTCCTGTGACTGGCCTTATGATACAATTAACAGTTGCTTGTTTATGTAACAATCTCAGCAGCAACCTCATTCCTCCTCTCATCTGTTCCAACCATTCAGCATTCAGCATCACAGATATACTAGTCTCCGGCCTGATCATCTGTCCCCATCTGCACCGTTTTCTCACTGGTTCATGGTTTAAGGTAGATGGGTTCTTCATACTTAAATGATTTATAGGTCACTGTGTGGTTTAACAAACAAAAACATTCTTCTGAAACTGGGCAGGTACAGGGACTGGACTGAAAGAATGAGATCCAAAAAAATTCCTTCAGAAAGCCTGGAGAACTTTTCTTCAAGACTACATTAAAAATACAAAGACGTCTGGCTCTTAGGAAGCAAAATAAAAAGAAAAGAGTGGTGGCTCAAGAGTATATATTGACATATAGTAACTTTTGGACATTTGAACGTGGTGGTGAAGATCGCATTATTATTGGCTTGCATAAGGGCCAACATACTTACTCTCATTTATCATCGCATTATATCGCATTATTCTGTATACAGGGTTGAGGCAGTGTACACCATGGATGGGGTGCCAATTTAATTATATGCTTATTCACACACTATGGGCAATTTGGAAACGCTATAAATCATCTTAATCTGCATGTCTTTGGACTATGGGAGGAAACCCACCAAGGAGTACTTAGAGGAAACCCACCAAGCACGGGGATAAACATGCAAACTCCATGCACACAGACCCTAAGGCAGGAATCGAACCCACAACCTGAAGGTGTTCAAGGCGATAATGCTAAACACTATGCCACCATACATTTTATTAAAAGTAGAAGAAGTTGACTTGGTAGACTCTTATATTGACTTTTGGTTCTATATGGACTCCATTTCCCAGCATGCACTTCACCATCTCATCACATTTCATTGTATTCACCTGGACCTTCTCTTGCTTGATTAGCATGTCCATATATATATCATGCTTTGGAGTCCTGTCTTTGTCTTGCATCTGTTCTGGTGCTGTTTGTCATAGTTTCCCCGTTCATGGTTGTACAGTGTGTTCGTTTTCTTTCTAATGTTCCTGCCTCCCCTCCATACAGTATGTGACACTCTGTCCCCAGTACCCCAGTACGTCCATGTGAACATACTGTACAGGAAGCATTTAACAGAAACGAAATAAAGTTCTGTTGAGCTAACCTCGGTCACATCACTAACAGCTGCTAATGATTTACAGAGGCAGGGCGTGAAAGCTTCCTCAACACACCTATTTAATTTAAGAGCTAATTAAACTGAGTGGGACCAATTTATTTATATTAGCGAACAAGAGTACGAACAATTCATCACAGTCTTTGTCAGTTTGACAACATATTTTATGTTAAGTCAGTGAAACCGTTTTTTTTTTTTTCCTTTTCTGCATCGTACAGTATAAATGATAAAGTGCTTTATAAGAAGAATTAGACAACAGAAAGAAAACAAATATTAGAACAGAACATGCCTCATAGCATGATAGAGATATCCAGAATCTACGATTGTGCACATCGAATGGCTAAACACGCTCCGCCTCCCCGTTTTCATTTTACATCGCATTAGACGTTCACCGCTATTTACTTCCAGGTTTCAGAAAGAAATCTGCACCAGTGAGGATGAAACTGGCGCAAAGATAAATGAATGACTGGAACTGGCATATTTGCTGCATATTCTTCCATTCGGATGGACTGGCAAGGCAAGTTAAATTCATGATCAGTCTGACTGCAGCCTAACAACAGAAGACGTTTGCTAAAAGGCATTTGGAGCGTGATGGGCTCTTCATTTTTGTTTATTTATTTATTTTATGATACACTTCTAGCTGATTTTACAATGGGATTTTCGGCTTCAAAACAAAATGAAGGAGAAACAGCTGCATTGAGAGTTGCCTCAAATAAATTCTTTTAAAAATGAATAATCATAAAACCTGAAAAATACATATTATAGAAATGATTTGCACAAATATAAGCTTTAGGTGTATTTCACTTCACTGCTGAACCAGGCCATTCATTTCTAAAGCCATAGCAATACAACGTTACAACACAAAATACAAACTTTTACTATATAATATTTTTCTTTAGTATTCTATGTTCTGGGGGGCATGGTGATGTAATAGTTAGCACTGTCGCCTTGCATCTCTGGGGTCCGGGTTCGATTCCCACCTCGGATCTGTGTGCATGGAGTTGCATGTTCTGCCCGTGCTTGGTTACTTGTGTTCCCAAATTGTATGAAGTTGTGTGTGTGTGTGTGTGCCCTGTGATGGATTGGCACCCCATCCAGGGTGTACCCCGCCTCCAGACCCCCTGTAACTCTGTATACAGCATAAAGTTATCATTATCGTTGCTACTGATAATAATGAGTTTTGGGATAGAACAACGTTTTGTGATTTTTTACACTTCCAACTTAATACACTTAGAATGGATATAAAACAGTCTTGGGACTAGAGGCTTGAGATCTAACTGCCCACTCACCCCTCTGAAGTTACTCGCCGCCTGCAAGTAGATGAGATAACTCTTGCTCGGGTCCAAAGGAGTATTCCAGTAACCGTTGTAGGTGTGGTTGTCCCCCACGGTGAAAGGTGTGGCTGCGACAAGGCTGCTAGGGGGAAGCTCGGCGGTGTAGTAGTGAGGGGGAACGCCTCCTGATTTGCCATGAGACTCTCCCTGGGATGAGGGGGAGGGAAAGCAGTCGTGATGGCCAAGCTCTCTTCTCTTCACCTGCCGTGAGCCGTCCTCCTCAACCACCACCACATGGTAGGTGCTGCACATATGGCATCGTGTCAGATATGATGAACTTAGTTAGGCCTAGTGGTTTTAGTCTACAAGAGCAGGAATATGGACATATATACTGTACATACGTACTACAAACTCACTGGCCCCTTCATTACGTACACCTTAATAATAATGTATTGGACCTGCCTTGAATACTTGTGACATAGTTACTGTACAACATGGTGCTGAAAACATATTTCTTAGAAATTTTTGTCCATATTAACGGATGCAGTACCGGTCCCAAGCCCAGGCAAAATGGGCGGGATGTGTCAAAAAGGGCATCTGGCATAAAAAAAAAAACTGTGCCAAAGTTGTGTGCGGATCGGATGGACCACTGTGGCGACCCCATGATAGGTTACCACAAGGTTAACGTGATGGTCACAAAGTTGCAGCAGGTTTGTCTGTGAATCCACAAGTGCGTTCCAGCACACCCCAAAGGCGCTTGTGACCGTGGAGGCCATTTAATTACAGTGAACTCAGTGGCTACTGAATCATCCTGTTTGCCATCCTGAAAGTCACTTACATCATCTTTCTCCTCCATTCTGATGCTCAGTTTGAACTTCAGCAGATCAACCCGACCTGAATGTATGAATTGCTGTCGTCATGTGATTGGCTGACTAGATATTTGGTTACCGTGAGGTCAAACAGGTGTACCTAATGAAGTTGCCGTTAAACGTATATTTCTAGCTCATATAACTATATATACATGCACTTCGAATTTATTACAATTGCTGTGATGCGGCACATTTTATTAAATACAAAGCATGACTGTTTGATGAAAATGCTCTTTTAATCGTGTCCCCTCATTAAAAATGCAGCACTGTACACTAATAAAAGTGTAAACCAGTCCATACTACAGTATGCTCGCTACCACAAGGCAAGCCCAAGAGCAAACAGACAAATTTACATTCTAGTGACGGAAAGCACATTAGAAATGCCGAATAGCAAACACTTGTGTTATTTGTTGCAATTTGTTTGGTAGACACCTGACAGGAGCTCCTCGGGCCAGAGCAGGGCGCAGCAGCACAGTGATGGTGTTCTCAGACTCGCTTAAAGGTGCCGGGATGTCATCATAATCAAAGGCAGGAGCTAGAGAGAGAGAGAGAGAGAGAGAGAGAGAGATCTAAGAGTAATTCTACCGGACACACACTACTTTTTTTTTTTTCACCTTTTTTCAAACCTGTTTGAACGTTATATTATTATAAGCCAAATGTCAAAAAGCAATATTCGTGTTAATGCATAAAGAATCTTATGTGCTGTATACAGAGTTAAGTTATAAGCACATACAGTATAGGCTAAGCAATTTCACATGCAGAATCAAAATAATACTCAATTACTTGGACTAATGTCAAAAAAAAAGTTTTGAAAGTTAGACATCACCACAATATACACACATGTAAAATACATACAGTATGTAAAAATCCAATCTAATGCAAGTAAACCCAATATAATATTTTTATTTATTTCGTAAGTCATCATTGTAACGTAACAATGCAGCGTCTTCCGATTTTGTGTCAAAGATATGAAAGATACGAATGCCAGAACACAAGGCTTGCAAATGTTAGTAATAAATTGAAAACTCGTCCGACCTCAGGCGTAATGAAATGCCAATGTTACACGCCGAAGTTTTCACAAGTTACTTCTAAGTACAACTGCATGGTGCGATCCTTTCAATCTTTCACATTTATGGCCAAATAATCTTCTGGATATAGAGCTACACCTTTTCTCTCCAACATTTAACCAGGACAGAAACCAATTCATCAGATTCTCAGTGGTACGTAATAAAGCAGTATAAGGCTGGTTCTAAATGTTGGAGCAATAAAAAAATAAAATAAAAAAAAAGCACTCCCTATACAACGAGTATACTAGATCATATTAATATATTAACACACACACACACACATTATATATATATATATATATATATATATATATATATATATATATATATACTACTGTGCAAAAGTCTTAGGCGCTATATTATCTTTATTACAAATTTTGTTCTATAAGTTTATCATGTCTGCATTATTATGTACATGTCTATTCCCTACAAAGATACACTACAATTTAATACATAAATAACATTACAAAAGAATATTTGCATGCTGGAAAAAGAAAGCGATATATTACATGACAGACCAGTTTTCAGATGAAAAAAAAAAAAATCAATAATGTAGAATGTAGACTGTAATGTAGAGTGTGACGAAGTTACCAAAAGAACTCCTATTCTCCAGCATGCTCAGTTAAACCTAACAGCTGTTTTACTTAGAATGCTGCACACATCTGTATCGAACACTTATGTACAAGCAAAGAGTTTCCACACCAAATATTGACCGTTTATTGTTTATGTTATTACCTAGTGCTTTTTATAGATGTTTTTTTTTTATGTATAAATGTTTTCAAAGGCATCATTGCATAGGGCTTTTGTTTGGATGTTCCCAAGACTTTTGGACAGTACTGTAAATAAAACAGCTGTTAGGTTTTACTGAGCATGCTGGAGAATGAGAGTTCTTTTGGTAACTTCGTCACACTCGCTCCTTTCTATTTTCATGCAAAACCCAGGAGTCTACATTATTGAATTATTTTTCCCATCTGAAAAAACTGATGTATGAATTGTCTGTCATGTAATATGTCGCTTTCTTTACAAGCATGCAAATATTCTTCTGTAATGTTATTTATTCATTAATTTTAGACTATCTTTGTAGGGAATGGTCTTGTATATAATAATGCAGACATAATAAACTTGTATAACAAAATTTGTACTACATATAATATGGCGCCTAAGACTTTTGTACAATACTGTGTATATTGTTGAAAACTCTTGCTTCTTTCTGACATACCATTTCCCTTTATATCATGCATTATGTAATATCAGCTATGGTTACATAGCACATAAAAACCAGCCATCTGTTAACCTGGGTTATATCACAGCGAAATTGTGCTTGTCATTGTTCTCTGATTAGTGTTAATTAATTTTTCTATAGCAGATGTTCTGACATTAGTTCTGGGTATAAATCAAACAATAGGGATATATTAAAGTGATTGTTCTAGTATGCTATGTTTCCATAGTAACAGCTCGTCTACTGTACAAGAACGTGAACAGTGACGACTAGTTCATATATATATATATATATATATATATATATATATATATATATATATATATTTATTCAGAAGATCTTTTTGTGGAACATGCCAAAGAACTACTTCAAAGTAAAGCAAGAAATGATGCAAAATATTTTTACCCTTGTACTTCCACATGTTCCAACACCTACCCGAGATGTTCGTGGTGATCTCAGTTAAGGTGGTCTGACCGAAGCCCTTGGCAGTGCGGGCACGCACAGAGACCAGATACGTGGTTCCAGGTTGAAGGCCCGAGAACATGTGATACGTCTCATTCTTCAGCTTAGAGACGGTGCGTCGCGGCCCAGGCACATTCACACTGGGGTCGAATGACTCGATGCTCTGGTAGCTGATCTAGAGTTGAAAAAAAAAAAGATGATTTTTGTACAATATCAAAGAAAGTAATAAACTAGAATAAATGTAACTAAACCCATGTGTGTGTTTTTGTTCTATGTAAAATTATTATGTGAAAACTTTGTTAATGTGTGTAGCCTGAAAAATGCGTTAAGAATATTTATACAATAGTAATTGGAAGTTGGATAATAATACCTTAATGATTGTAAGTGTTAGTTAATAATAATTAGAATTTATTCGAAAAAGTAGGGTTATAAGGGTTACTAAAAATTGCTCAATAAATATTCAATTGTTTTTTCCTAAACAAGTTAATAAAACCTCTATTCTTTTGACATTAATCCTGCTTTTCTCTAATCTTTTATTAGCTCATGTATTTTTTTATTATTATTTTGCATATGCATGTTCAAAAGCTTTAGATTGTAGTTAAGAACTGTTTTTCTACAGCTGCCGTGAACAAAGCCCCAAGAAATATACACTATATTGCCATAGGGTTTAATATGATGTTGGCCCCGCCCCCTTTTGCAGCTCTAACAGGCTTTCCACAAGGTTTAATAGTGTGTTTATGGGAATATTTTACCATCCTTCCAGAAGCGCATTTGTGAGGCCAGACGCTGATGTCGGACAAGAAGGCTTAAGAATAGGATTAAGGATTAAGAGTTGGAAGCTCCTATGCATGTGAAGGAAGGCGAGCGAATACTTTTGGCAATAGGAGTGTATTTACGTTTGGTATTTTTAAGCTACCTCATGTTTGTGGCTCATATTAGTTAAATGCTGAATGGCATCAGTTCTCACTTTCTTTAACCCCTTGCACTGGATCGCCTGGACTTATTGTGCAGGTGATCCAAAACAAATTGAAAACACACAGCAAGGGCAGACACAACTGGAGCGTGGCAAGATGATGAAATGCTAATATTATAAACACTTACGCTTTCTCCGCATGAGAGCCTCTAATAAAGGCGAATAAATGATTGTGTTTGTCCCTTGCTCTAATTGCAGCCCTGAGAAACGTCTACTCTATGATTCGCATAACAGAAAAAAGAAAGCTATCTATTTTATGAATTAGTCCAGTCAGTTAGAGCGTTATGAAAGCAAATGCTTTAAAAAAGTACAATGAATATATCAAAGATAAAGCCTTCAATATATAATAGTGAGTAAATATTCCGTAGACAAGCAGTGTTAAAAAAGAAAAATATATAAAAGGTTCGGGATCACTTGTCCCCAAAGAAAGAACAAATCAATACAAAGTTATTGTGAAGGATCACCTTTATCTATGATGAAACATTTCTATCCTGACAGGAGTGCTCTCTTCCTAGGTGATAATGTTTCTATTGAAAGGGCACAAGAGCTCACTGAATAAAAAATGATGTAAACCAAGTCACCAGATCTCACGCGTCTGTTTTTTTTTTCTTTCTTTCTTCTTTTCCACTACCTCATCATACTAAGCTCTCAACCACTATCAGGAAACCAGCAACTGATTGAACATCCTTGGGAAGGATGGTGTTCATCACTCAAGCCTGGCCACAGCAGTGAAAGTGCTAAACTTTATTAATTTCACAAGACTTAATCAGAGCGAATCTCTTTTAAACCATTGTCAAAATGTTCATGACACGCAAAATGAAAAAAAAAAAAAAAGTGGATCTGAACGAACTCACTTCTGCAGAACATTCAAATTTCATGAAAGAACATCATTGAAGAGGTTGTATAGAATTGCACTGCGAGTCTACAGATGTCTATAGAATTAATAGAAATTCTACAAATCATGCATCTTGAAGCAAAAGCTCGAAAGAGTCCAACTGTCTATAGATGCCTATATACTGGAAGTGGTAAAAATTCGAAAGAACACACATCCAAACTCCAACTTCAGGCTTGGGGAACTAATAGAATTATTCATATGAAGAAATATTTATATGAACATCTTTCTTTCCAAGCACTAACCAGAGCCATAACCATTTGAGCCACCACTGTCCCCATCTAAGAAAAAGGAGTTCCACCTCAGGTCTACACAGGTACAGTATATTGAACTAGTAGGTACTGTATTCTCCAGATGATGTATCGTAAAACAAAACATCTACAGTAACAAGTCCAAATGCAAGTCTAGAGAGCTATTGGAAATTCTCCAGAACAGATTCAATTATTTGTCACATGTACCTTACAGCACATTGAAAGTATTATATTCTCCATATCCCAGTTAGGAAGCTGGGGTCAAAATGCAGGGTCAGTCAGGATACAGCGCTCCTGGAGCAGTTTGGCTTGACAGCCGTGACCAAGGGCTTAACAGCGGCATCTTGGTGGTACTGGGGCTTGAACCACCAACCTTCCAATCAGTAACCCAGAGTCGTAACCATTTAAGCCACCACTGCTCCCATCTCGAAGCAAAAGTCCCACTGCTGGGGAACTAATAGAATTATTTATATGAAGAAATATTTATATGAACATCTTTCTTTCCAAGCACTAACCAGAGCCATAACCATTTGAGCCACCACTGTCCCCATCTACAAGCAGAAGTTCTAAAGAGTCCCAGTGCAGGTCTATTGGTGTCTATAGAACTACAGTAGCAGACATTCTGCAGAGCATGCAGAAAAAGCTCTAAGGAGTAACACCAACCATATATAGAGGTCTATATACTGTAACTCACCGACATTTTATCGAAAATGCATCTTAAAATGAAAGTTCTAACAAGCCCAATTGCAGATCGGTAGAGATTTATAGAACTACTTTAGAAAAAAAAAAAAAGTCTAGAGAACATGCATCCTGAAGGCAAAGTCCTAAAGAGTCTCATTGCAGTTCTATTGGTGTCTATAGAAGTACGGTATTTATGGAGTTGTTCAGTCTTTCTTGGAGACTTAAGAATTTCTATAGGAATCTTTAAAAAATGGAATTATAGAATAGAATAGAATAGAATAGAATAGAATAGGAATCTTTAGTAGAATTTGTGTTTAACACACATCTTGAAATCACAAATTCTACTAAAGATTCCTTTTCAATTCAATTCTATTCTACAATTCCATTTTTAAAGATTCCTAAAGAAATTCTTAAGAAATTCCATTCTGAAGAAATTCAATAGAACACACATCTTTAAAACATAAATTCTACTAAAGATTCCTATTCTATTCTATTCTATTCTACAATTCCATTTTCTAAAGATTCCTATAGAAATTCTATAGTCTTCAAGAAAGACTGAACAACTCTATAAATATACTGTGTCCAAACTATAGAAGTGACATAAAGAGTAGAGCGTTTTAGAATAGCTTATATATACCAGTGAGATAAATTTATGCACTTTTGACTTTTATCTAAGAGCATGATATTTAACTCTGGAATCATCAAGAGTAGAATCCACTGAACATCATTCTCTAATTTAAATAAAGATCATAAAATAAATCGTCTTCTTTTACCTCATACTGCGTGATCAGACCATTAGGTTCGACAGGCTCCTCCCACTTCAGAAAGATCATGTCATCCAGTGGGGTTAAGGTCAGAGACTCTGGTGCAATACCTCCCGGAACTGTAAAAGTCATAAAGAGAAGAAGTAGTGCATTTAAAGAAAGCAAGTGGGAAGAGTGCATGCCTGGTACCAGCAGGGGCAGAAAAAATTAAGAACACAAATTAAACAGCGAGCGAGAAAGTGGAATTTGTAAGGGTTTAAAAGGATTCTGCACCCCTACTGGTCGGCAAATTAAATATTTAAGAAAAAAAAATTGTCAACATGATAATTTTGCCTTATTTAGCCTGTAAAAAGATTAGTGCGAAAATCAGATTAACTCTGAGAGTTATAGAGAAAATGAGCCATGCTGGGTAAAAAAAAAAAAGTGTAATTAAAATGACAAACAGTCAGACCAGAATGGAGTCACCAATGCAGTCATGTAATGCTGTGAAAACTGATTGTCACACGCATAAATATTGTAGCCCTATAAAACTTCTATACATGACAACATTGCAGAGAAATACACTGGAGGGAAGTCGCAGCAGGAGGCTGATACGCAACAAATGAGCAAAAATAAGAAAAATAGACAAAACGTACACAGAAACCATCAGATGTGGTGCTTTGTGTGTTTACTCTTAGACTGATATGTATGATGATCTGACTATAATTTTGCTTAAGGCAGGCTCAGGGATCCTGGCAAAGGCGAACTGTAAGTTGCACACTCAGAGGAAAGCACTATCTACCCTCTTCCACATACCTAAACTTACAGATATCCCTGATCATTTCTATTGCATGACTGACGAGAGTGAAAGAGAGAGTACAACCACAGATCATGGCCATTTTATTTCCTTGCCTCCTGGCTCCTTGGCACACATAACGGTTCACCACTAGGTCGATTTAATATCCTCGGGCCACTGAACAGCATGTATGCAGGTTCCAAAATCTTCTGTACTGAAAAGCCTTTTGGGAAGGCTTTTCAGTACAGAAGATTTTGGAACCTGACTGTTGGGATTTGGGGTCATTCAACCACAGAAGCATTAGTGAAATACAGGCACTGAAATTAAGTGAAGTTCATTCCAAAGGTGTCCAGAAGGATTAAGATCTGGACTTTGTGTGCAGGACACTTTTTCCACTCCAATCTTGGCAAATAATGTCTTCATACAATAGACCTCGCTTTATGTACAGAGAACATATTCCTATATATATTACATATTCCTTTAACATATATTACCCTGTATACATGGTTGCAGGGAGCCTGGATCCTATCCCTGGGTACTAGCCCCTGGACAGGGTTCCAATCCATCGCAGGAAAGGAACCCACCAAGCACAGGAGGCAGGAATCGAACCCCGATCCTGGAGGTGAAATGTGACAGTGCTAACTGCTAAACCACCATGCTGCCTAAGAAATATTAGATTCCCCCAAGCCCTTGAGCCATGTTTGGAGTACTGTACATCTGCAAAAGAAATGAGTCACCACAGTAATTGGTGGCTCTTATTGTGGTGGTGCTTTATTAGCTGTGGGTTGGGCGGCTCGGTAGCTTAGTGGTTAGCACGGTCACCTTGCACCTTCAGAGTTCGGGTACGAATACCGGCCTGTTTCAATTCCCGCCTTTGTGGGCATGGAGTTTGCATGTTCTCCCCCGTGCTTGATGGGCTTCCGCCAGGTACTCCAGTTTCCTCCCACCATCCATAGACATGTGGGTTTGGCTAATTGGCGCTCCTGTAGTGTGTGAGTATGTGTGTGTGCCCTGTGATGGATTGGCACCCTGTCCAGGGTGTACACGGCCTCGTGCTCTAAGTCTCCTGGAATAGGGTCATGGCCCCCCTGCTACACTGTATGAGTGAGTGAGTAGTGGGTCGATGATGCTTTTTCCTTTTTTTTTTCATATTGTATTTATCATCTATATTTTATTGTTCTGCATTTTAAAGTCAGTCAATACATGGTTTCAGGAAGTTCCCTTCCTGGAGCCTCCACATTGAAGAATCCATGAAGCCTCTTTTCCCATAGGATATGAGAAAATCTTTACCAACGCATCAATTATATATTACCTCAGGATATCTTTATCCTGACACAGGAACACGCATCCTGACATGACCGATTCAATTGCCAAATAAAATCTCAGAAAAACAGTACAACAGTAAAAAATGCATTATCCCGCCTTTCAATGAAGAAAAAGAAATCTAACAAGAAACAAGAAAACAAGTTTATGTACTGTACAGTACATTGGAGTCCATTCTTTGGTGTCGGTTAGTGGTGGTTGGATTGGTATATTATAGGCTATTGATGGAGAAAAGATAAAAGTGATGATGTGATAAATTGGCTAAAAGATGCAACCAACGCAACCCTAGAACTCTACTAAATGTAATAAGAATCAGCAACGGGATTAAAAAGACCCGTATTTCATAGTCACCCAAATCAGAAGCGATGGAGCAAATTACAAATGGGACACTTGTACAGAAAAGTGTAGACTTCAAAGCAAACTGGAACTGCTAACCACTGCTCGTCTATATGGAAATGCCTTAAAATCATCTCCAACTGCCAAGAAAAGAGACAGAGTATCAGTGCATTGCATCTTGCATCTTTTTTCCCCCAGGTATCTCGACACCTTCTGCAAAATGGAAAAAGAAACATTGCTAAAAGTTTCCAGATGATATCTGTCTCATGGACCTAATAGTAGATTCTAATGCTATATGGGATGCTTCAAATCTTGGCAACGGCAATAGCATCCCAGGAAACAGAAGCAATGGGAACTGTAGAAATGAAACCCTAACACACGCCACTAACTTTGGTCCAACTTCTGATAATCATAATCTTTAACATTTTCAGGTAGGATGCAGACAAAATTGCCGGGAAGGTAAAAAAAAAAAAAAAGTATATTCTACAGGACATCTAGTGAAAATGCTGATCCCGATAATGGACGATTAACAACCAAAAAATGTGAAGCAGTTTCAGGGGAACAGATGCATCCATTGGTGGAAACACACGTTCTTGATGACATCCCTTATAGCCCAGGATGATTATAGCCTCATATACTGCTGAAATGATTCAAGAGTGGTCATAGTGCTTTCCACGGCCTATTTAATCATGCATTTGCCTTTTACGCAGTTTCTGGGAATAAGATCCTCCATGCATTTTGAAACTCAATTTCTTCCACTAACTCTGGACCCTCAGGACCAGAGTTACAAATGCATTTCTGCCCAGTTCCAGGCTTAATTACGACCCATTCTGCCCAAAAGACCTTGCATTTTATGTAGAATACTGATGTACAAACCTAACCTCAGAATGCACAGTAGGCTTGCCTTCTGAGAAAACTCTCCACTGCTACACTATCCAGTTTATTCTCATTCTATTACATTACCAGACCTGCCATGTAACATTAAACTTTGCTGCAATGAGTTATCACTGAAAAATATGGCCAACTTTTTCCATATTCTTCTTTTAACCCCAATAACATGGAAGATAAGCAAATTAATCCAGAATGACTGACAGAAAGCCCCAGCCTCTTCTGCACATGTACTGTATGTATGTTTTAGACATACAGTAGTTATTAGTCATGCATATACAATGTGTTTAATATTTTTTAGAGAACAGTTTTAACTTTTAACCATTAATAAATAAAAAAGTGTCAGATCTAACACTCTACATGCCTATTATAAGCACTTACACTTTTTTCCTTGCTTGCTATGCATTGCTTAAAATTCCACCATCCTGCTCAGTTTTCATGATTGCCACTGCCGGCAAATACCACTTGCACAGCTGATAATAATATTACACTCGACCATCCTCTCCTTAAGTCTGAAATGCCCATTTCCCTGCTTTTTTTAAGTTATTGGTTCTGCTTGTGGGTTTAATTCATTCACTTTATTATCGCTAGCAGGGGAAAAGTCAATATCACACAAACCTAGTTCAAGCACTCTTTAAATGACAATATGTGAAGTATTTCCTTTCCCCTCACACATACTCTATCCAGTTGAGGACGATTGTGCATGTTTAGGAAATAGGAAATCAGTTTGGGGGATTTGCAATAGATTATATTCTCTCATACAACCAACAATTGTTAAACGCGTTTTCTTTGCAGCATACAGTACACTGTATATTATGAAATTATACGAGTCCATTTTATATTTGAACAGTTTGACAGCAAACTGAGATATTTTCATGTTGGGAATTTTTAAAAAAATTTGTTTTCTTAAAAAAAAAAACTGTTGGAACATTATTTGTACACTGTGAAAACACAACTGCAAAACTTTTACGTCAAAATTGTTTTGGTTATATCGGTGTGAACTTTGGATGATTTTGTAAAATGCTATAACTCCACTTCTACTGTTTTGTTCCAATGCATGAATCAACCTGCAGTTTTGTTTTTGGCCAGATATACAGTACATGCAATTTAGTCACAATAATAGTGTTGGTTGAGTTTTAGTATACGAGTTTAAAAATACAATATAGCAAACTAATGCTTATTTTTGGACCGAGTCTTGGCAGCAACTTCGAACAAACAAGGGTTGAGTTTTGCTGCACAAAAAGCCTTTTTAATTAGCAGGTTTGCTGAAGATCATAAGAAAGAGGTGGCATTATCAATTTACAAGGCATTATCAACTTCCTCCTTTACCAGTTATCATTTCAATTATGAAGTTAAAAACAGCGCCAATATGCGATACGGCAATACTATCTATCAACTACATGTACTGTACATTACCAGCCAGTCAATATTTTGGACACAAGGTAGAAATTTTTTTATTTTATGCCTATAAAATATATAGTTCCGGGAGCACGTTTGTAAGTCGGATTTGTTTGTAAGTCTGACAAAGACACAAACAAACGCACAGATTTAGTGTTTTGGTTCCGGATTATACTCTCACGAGACTGTGCCTTTAGAGTGCGAGAGAGAATTCCAATGACGCAGCAGGGTCAGCTGACCTCGTTTAAAGTAACCCGGGAAGAGGTCGGGAAGGATAACGCTACATAGTGTTTACTGTGTGCTTAAATGGATGCCATTTTGTTTCAGAGCTGAATTATTCACCTAAAGCTGATTATTCACCATCAGGACAGCTTTACAGGAAAGCCATTTTCTGTCATTGTGCTCCCGGACTGATTCATTAAATCTGCTGTGGCTGACTCATTTTTCCTGCACCCCCACACGCACTCACATACAATATTCCAGACTTTGGACATTTTATACATTCACTCACACACTGAAAATATTGTATATAATTTTAAATAGTGGTATTAAGTTTGTAGAAACGTACATTCGTATCTGCAACTATGATGCAACTATGAAATAAGCTGTTATTTTAACACACTAAGGTCAGCTGTTCTGGAATAGCTCTAACAGGAACAGTATTGTCAAGTGCATTTGCAAAACCCATCAAGCACCATGATGAGACTGGCTCTAATGAAGACCGTCCCAGGAAAGCAAGACCAAAACAATACCATCTCTGCTGCAGAGACGTTCCCTTAGAGTAAGAGCTTGTCCAATGACCTGAGTTTGTCACACATAACTTCTGACAGTTGTCATAGCAATGGGTTGAAAGTCCAAAATTTGTTAAAGTATAAGAAAAATATTTGGTGCAATTTGAATCTGAATGTTTTTTTTTTTAGCTTTTATGTATAAATTAAAAGACAATGCACAGTACCCCCATTATACCCGAGCGGTTAAAGCGGATATTCAACACATTTTAAAAATGTTTTGACACTGCCACTTTCCATTTCAATTACACACTTTCAACCCAATAAGCCTTGATCTGAAGACAGCAGCAAATGTAATCATTTCCCATATCTTAATTGCTAAAAATGCATTTCCCCCCCCCTAGTCTGAACGTTCAGATTGCTCTATAATTGACAGTTTCTTCCATTTCATAGTGCGCCTCACAAAAAGTGCATTTAGTTTGAGTGATTAATTACAATCTTAGGGAATTAAATATTAATTTTCGATGCATTGTGAGTGCATTTCGAGACTGCAGAAAGTCATATTTTGCGCTTCATTCCCTCTCTTTTGTTCGGTGGCCTTCAGTGGTATAAATAAACTCTACTAATTTATTGAACTCTATGTCCATATTAGCAAGCGAGAAAGCTCGAGGCAAGCATTAGTTTTATATTACCATGTACAACACAGGGCCACTGTTTCATTAACAATGTGACTAGTTCCATTTGAAGTGTTTTAATCAATTTTATGTAAATTCCTTATGACATTAGAAAAACAAGTAGACAAGTGGATTCCTCCAACCAGTCCTAAGGAACAAGTGGTCCATTGTTTACTCAGTTCTAAACAACTTTCATTCTAGCTACAGTTTAGTTCCAGTTCATTCCCAGTCACTTTATGATGGGAACACACACAGTGGAACAGCGTTGTTTCTGAAAATCAGAATGACCAATCAGAGACAAGAATCTCATCGACACTTTGCTGAGTTCCATCAGTCCTGTGCCATGGCAACAGTAAAGCATCCTGAGACCATTCATGTGTGGGGTCACTTCTCAGCCAAGATCCCAAGTGGTCTCTCCCAACCATCCAAGAACATTTTGGTGGCGAACACTGCCTTTTCCAGCATGATGGAGCACCTTGACATAAGACAAACTGGCCGGGAAACTCCCCAGACGTTAATCACATAGAGAACTTGTGGTCAATCCTCAAGAATTGGGTAGACAAACAAAAACCCACAAATTCTGACAAACTCCAAGCATTGATTATGTAAGAATGCGCTGCCATCAATCAGGTTGTTGCCCAGATTGACAGCATGCCAGGGGGAATTAAAATATATTAATAAATAAATAAAAAACCTCAATGTAATTGTCAATAAAAGTCTTTGACACTTGTGAAATGCTTGCAATTATACTTTAGTATACCATAGTAACATCTGACAAAAATCTAAAAACACTAAAGCAACAGACATTGTGAAAATTAATAATTGTGTCATTTCCAATACTTTTGCCCACAGCTGCAAAGCTTGGAAGGAAACAGCAGGGATCGGTGGTGCGTAAGGTGGGTGCACATACGTTAACTCACATTTTTAATCTGACATCAGCTTAATATATCATAAACAAAAGAACAGTTCATAGCTATCACCTTTTTGTATTGAAAAAAAAAAGGACTGCGCATGCCCACAAGCGACAACAAGCAATATCTACACACACCTCTGAAAGGAGAACTGCTGTACAAGCAGCATACGAGACTTATGACTTGCCTGAATGAACACAGTGTAAAAATCATTTTGAAGAATGATCAATAGAAACCGTTGAACATCTGTATGAATAATGTGGGCAAATGCAACAGCAAATTTTAAATCTATCTATTGGGCAGCTTAACATTGTACAGTGCTGTCAGCTTATCCCAACTATTCTCAGGTAGATGTCATGTCAATTGGAACCATAATTATTATTATTATTATTATTATTATTATATTTATTATTATTATTATAATATTTGCACAGCATGCAAATGTGCAAACCAAAAGCACCGAGAACCTTTATTTTATAACAGCTGGATTCTCTAGGGCTGACTTTGTTGCCAAGATTGAAGTGCTATAGAGAGGGTGATAATTAAAGGTCCTGTCCTCACCTGTTTTTTTTTTTTCTTTCTTTTTCCTTTTTTTTTTTGGTTCTGTTTTGCTGTTGTAAGCTGCAGCTTTGTTAACTCAATTAGTTCTCATATTTCTGCTGTCTGTAATTAATCAATAGCTCATGACATGTGGAATATGGCTGAAGAAATCTAATAAGAAATCGAGGAAGGAAAAGAAGGAAGGGGGCCGGGGGGAGGGGGGGGTTCTGAAAATCTCTTTGAAGTGATAAATAAGGTGAACTCATTCATAGTGAATGAATCTTCTACCTTTATTCAATGCCAGCATGGAAGGTATTTATTTATTTCCTGATTAGTTTAATCTCTTGCTATTTGCATGGAAATGCGCTTTATTACCTGGCCAAGACGACAAAATTGAAAATGCAAAAAATAAGCAAATTCCCGTGTCCGGGTCAGTGATGACGGTGGCTTATTAATTTTTCATCTCTTTCCATCTTAAATGTTTGCTCAGGCATTTGAATATGCTGATGCCAAGCATTTGGGGAATCAATATTTGCATTGTCGCTTTAACCGGTATAATTCTGCCAAAGCATGTGTACAATAGCAACGCTACTGTATAATTGCTTAAAAGCATACAAGCATAAAATATTAATTAAATGTTTTGGGATTTTCATGGTTTAAAATAGGAGAGCGTTGTACACAGTCAGATTAACATATGCCTACATGTTTTTTATTTATTTTTTTTATTCCTTTTTTTTTTTTTAAAGATCAAGAAAATTAATAAACATCAAACCTACAGGACACTATATGGACAAAAGTATTCTTCTTGGAAGGCTCTCCACAAGATTTTGGAGTGTTTCTAGCACTCTGTCCTCGCCCCTCCAAGGTTCAGGGTTTGAGTCCTGTCTTCGGATCTGTTTAGCAAAGTTGAGCTAAAATGTGAATTTTAAGCGCCCACAAAAATGATCTAATAACATTGTAATCATTTGCATTAATATTGAAATATTTATAAACGGAACTTTGACTTTAAAGAAAACTTTTTTCTAGGTATCTGACCGAGATTTCTTTACCCCTATTATACAGTAAGCGTATGCTTATAATAGAAATGATGTACTCACTGTCCTCCTCTGTCTGGAACGTGACCTCTCGGCTCTCTTTCTTGCCCTCGGGGTTGGCCAGCGCAAGCCGCACGTGTACAGGACGGAACGGGGGCAGGTCCCGTAGCGTGAAGCGCGACATATTCTTTTCCACTGACAGACACTCTCTCACAGTGGCGTTATTGGTGATGGAGCCGCTCCCTGTCGCGGTGTAGTAATGGTAGCACAGTGACAGGGTGTACGTGTGACATCGTGTCAGGTTGTAGCCGAGGGGCTCCCACTGTAGCACCAACTGGCGGGACTGAATCTCGGATGCGGTGAGACCGCGGAGTGGACGCATGGGCTCTGAGGAGGAGGAGACAGAGCGAGAACTTAACATCACATCACGAAACCATCCTTTGGCAATATTTTATTTTGATAAAGTTGTAAAAGAATCCTGAAGAAGGAGAAAAATATTATGCATTTTTCACATTAGCTCACAAATTTTAAAATGCAAAAACTGTATACTGTATCTATTTCCCCTTAACCTCCATCTTCTTTAGATTTATTTTTTCTTTTCTTGATTCTAATGTTCGTTAATGCAAATGTCTAATCAGCCAATCACATGGCAGCAGTTCAAAGCAATTAGACAATCTGCTAAAGTTCAAACCAAGCATGTAGAAAAAAGATGATTCAAGCGACGTCGCAGGGTTGTTGGTGCCAGACGGGACGGTCTGAGTATTTCCGAAGCTGCTGATCTACTGAGATTTTCTACACACAGGCATCTCTGGGGTTTACACAGAAACGACTGAAAAAAGAGAAAACATCCGGAGAGCGGCAGTACTGCCTTGCTGATGCCAGAGGTCAGAGGAGAATGGCCAGACTGATTTGAGCTGATAAGGTATTTGCTCTGAATTTTATTGAAGTAAGTAATACTAATAATGTATGAGAAGAAACACCATTTTCATTAGTTTAATATTAATTACCCAAAAAATTTAGACAATAACAAAGATAGACCCAAGTAACAAAAATTGACAATGTCAGTAGCGGGTGTTTCCACCATTTGCCGCAATGACAACTTAGCAGCAATCTCTCATGCTTCTCACTAGCCTCATGATGTTGTACTGAGGCAATTCGTTCCACACTTCCAGAAGAGCTACACGCAGTTCTGCCAGGTCACGTGGGGGTGGGGTACGATCATCCAGTCTCTGCTTTAACTGGTCCCAGACGTGCTCTATGGGATTCAGGTCAGGGGAAATTGATGGCCATAATATATGAGGCACTCCAACTTCCTGAAGTCGAGCTGTGACAGTTCTGCCATGCTGTGATGGAGCATTATCATCCATGAACAGAAAGTTGGGGGTGTGCTGGCGGAACTGGGGGATGATAATGTGTTGTATGATGAGGTAAGAACGTGCAGTGACTGAGCCATCTACAATAACCAAATCTGTTTTGCGCTGTCTGGACTGTTGCACCTCCTCCAAAAAAAGCAAACCCTGGGGAACATGTTGACCTCTGCGTATCGCTCACCTCACCTTCTCCAACAACGGTGAGCCGACACTCATCAGTGAACAGGACGGTAGACCACTGCTGCATTGTCCAGGTCACATGGTCTTGTGCCCACTGCAAATGTTCATGCCGGTGGTTGCAGCAGTGTGGCAGTTGCATAACGATGTCTGTGTTCATAGGTCCTTAGGTACTGGTCATCGTTGTGGTCTGTCATTCGTGGGGCTCCACTCCTGGGTCTGTCATGAACTCTGCCAGTAGTTCTGTGCCTTGATGTGTCTGCTGATGGCACTTTGAGACACACCAAGTTCATGAGCAGAATCTGACTGCCTGCCACCGACCTGGAGGCGCGCCATGGCCAGGTGGCGCTGCTTGTCCATTAAGTGACGTTGTGTGTTCTTGGCTGTTTGAATGATTAACTTGAAATGACTTACTGACGTATTTTTAGACCTACTGTACAGAATGCTGAAATTGATGCCATATTGAAAAGGGTTGTGTTTTGATATTGGCCCCAATATAAGGCACACCTGTACACAATGAGACCATCACATGGAAAACACAAAATCAGGTGTGTCTATCATCCCAATACAATTGCCTCCCTATCCAAACACCGTATGTATGACATCCACTGAGTCTGTCACAATATCCCTAAGTTATTGTGAGTAGTGTATGTTGAAGAGGAACTACAGGTGCCTCTCCTGTCAGCTAAGAACAGGAAACTGAAGCTACAGTTCGCATCGGCTCGCAACAGTTGGACAATCAAAGACTGGACAAATGTTGCCTGGTCTGATGAGTCTCAATTACTGTTGTAACATTGAGATGGTAGGGTCAGAATATAGCAAAAGCATGGATCGATCCTGCTTTATATCAACTGGTCAAGCTGGTGCTGGTGTTGTAATGGTGTCAGGAATGATTTCTTGGCAAACATTGTGCTCCTTAGTGTCAAGTGGACATTATTTAAATGCCTGCTAAAATCATCTCAAAGTGTTTTTTTGGACATGATAATTATGTACTCAAATGGCCTCCACAGTCACCTGATCTCAATCATCAGATCACCTTTGGGGGGGTGGGGGAAAGGCCGACTTGCATCATGTTTGCTTCAGCTGCTTCAACCATCTTGTCATTATGGACCAAAATCCCTGCTTGTTAAAACTATGGCGTGAAGAATTAAGCCAATTCTGGAGGCAAAAGTGGGGTCCAGCCCAGTACTAGCAAGGTGTACATAATAAAGTGGCCAATGCATGTAGTACATCAGTGTCAAAAGGAAACTATTATGCAGAATTCATTTTAAGACAAAAGTAATTTTTAGACATTCAGATTGGTCGTGGCTTAAACAAGTCAAACAGATTTCCCCTATTGTGATGTCATAGAAGAAGATACCCCTCCCCTGTTTTGTTGCACAGTTCTCTGGCAGGGCAGGGCTTAACAGTAGCTCATTTACACGGAGACATATTGGAAGAAGCGTTAAACAGGGGGAGTCTGAGGTATTCAAATGTTATGAATGTTAACATCAAATCTGAAAGCTCCCTCAGTAACATCTCGGTTCTAATGCTGGATTTGTCTGTTCCTGCAATACAATCTATTGTAAACGTACATTTTTCAGATCCCTCAGATTTGATGCGATCCAGACCCGTATACCTCATGCTGGTAAACATCTATAGCTACTCACTCATCTGAACATAAAGCACATTACAGCCGCTAATTGAACAAATGGCCTCTGAGGATGGAAGAAAGAAGAAAATCAAATCTCATTTGCGACTTCTGAACTGTCTCACTGTTCAGGTCGAACACCACCTCGCAGCCTCGCAGCATCGAAATCAAGCTACACTGATTAAACTAATTAATGGCACACATCTGCAGGGACGTCTTAAGGCTCGGTGTTAGACAGACCGTCGAAAAACTCCCACACAAAAACACTCACTGCAAGAGGCGCATGCTTGTTCTTACAACTACTGTAGGGTTGTATGAGAGATTAAACCAGGAAGAGTACTCCCACAATACGCAGTACACATACTGTATATTATACAGATCCAGAGGCTTACTTGGGAACATTATATATGGTGTAAGATAGGATTATACACTTAATGGGTTGCCAGGTCATCGCATAGGACACACAATAAGACACGTATTCACTCATATTCAACTGGTCCATACACTGGCATGTTGGGACGTTTGAGGAAACCAGAGAACCCAGAGAACACCTACACCGATTGGTCATGCAAAATATTACGTCCAATATACAGTACAGTAGTGTATGCTCCAATTGTGCCACCTAGGCGGCTCTGGCCCCTCTCCTGACTCCACAAGACTTATGGGGGTGCGAGGTCTGACTTGTTTGTCCGGCGTATCCCATGGATGCTAGATTGGATTGGGTGTTGGGGAGTTTGAAGGCATTGTCATTGGCCTTGGGCTCTTCGTCTGGCCCGCCCCGTGTGCGGTTCGCTGTGGTGTACTGGGTGTTCTGATACCTTTTTACTGTAGCTAGCGTACCCTACGGTATTGTCAGCAATTGGTGCTGCTCTGGCTTTTCTATGGGATCGGACAAGACAGGCTGGCATTTGCTCCCTACAGACATGAGTGAGCCTTGGGTGCGTGCAATACCAGTTTCCTAGTATATAATGATAATTAAACTTAATGTTGTAATGTTATTGTTATATGGGTCTTAATATTATGGCTGATCAGTATACACATGCATTCTTAAGAAATGGCTAATATCCCCAAAAAATTTAAGCTTAAATGAGAGCCACATAAAGTACGCTACTCCCGTTTTGCTTTAAATTTGTTCTTACATACACCATTGTGCTATATTTGAAGGATATTTGAAAAGTTCGGCAGACATTTGCTTATGTATTTGTCTGTGAAATGGTCTATTAGATTTTAGGCTCCTTTCAATACACTAAAAAATAATGAGTGTGAGAATTAAAAAGTAATTCATTTACAGTATATACTGTACAGTGCCATGAAAAAAAACATTTTCTGCCCCTTAGTATTTTTTTATATTAATTAATATATTTATTTATCACATTGAACTGATTTAGATGATATTACACAAAGCGTAATTTGAAAATGCAGTTTTTAAATGATGATATCATTTATTAAGAGAAAAAATGTATTCAAACCTACCTGGCCCTATGTGAAAAAGTATTTGCCCCCTAAATCTAATAACTGTTTGTCCTACCCTTGGCAGAACCAACTGCAATCAAGCTTTTGCAATAATTTGCAACATCGCTTTGACAGAATTTTGGCCTCGCTCTTCTTTGCAGGGTATTTTGCACCAATTTTTTTCCCGGTACATATTTAATGTGCAAACTTTTCACCATTAATCACACTCCAAACCATCACAAAACATTCAAACTCCTAAAACCTCTTACAATGCATGTGCAGTATGAAGCAATAGAAAAGATTTGTTCTGTAAATACAATACAGTGTTTATATGCCGTAACATGATATGATGTATGATAATACAGATATTTGATTTCCTACAGTCATGTCATATGATATAATTTTTTCTCCTCTGAATTTTCCACATGGTCTTTGTAGTAGCTTTATGCATTTCAAAGTAGCTCTGTTTCAACATGCATTTGCCAAATTACACATAATGCCTGTGTGTGTATGTATGATTAGCCTGCCACACATCCAGATTCAGTGGAGCTGCTGTCAAAATTACTGTTCCTATGATTGATTCTGGGCACTGAATATGAAAAAATATAATAAAATCTCATAATCGTGACATTAATTCAGTCGCAAAATATGTGCTGTTGTTTTGGGAGACCGTACAGACGTGTCACATGGTGTAGGCAAAACTTTTCTATTTCTGAATATACTGTATGCGAGTGAAAAAGGAAAAAAAAAATCTGAGCAAAATCCTCACACTTGTCACAACTATCAAGACATAAAACATGAGCGTGGTGTGTGTCTGGAGCATTAGGCAGATATTAGACAGTAAATTCTGATTTCGAGGCGCGCCTCGCCGCTCTAAGTGACTGAGATGAATTGACACTTCAGGCCATGCTGACATTGATGTATAAGCCGAATAAAAAAAGAGGAGATGCTTATACAGGAAACGGATCAAAACATTTCCTGCGTCGGCTCCAAATCTGCTGCAAGTACGTACAGACTTCCCAAGATGGATGTTATGTTTGAAGCCATGCAAAAGTGGTTCAAAAGCGATTCACAGGCCTTGAACAAAATGAACGTTTAGATTGAGTGAATAGCTACAGAAATACTCAAGCACGAGACACTATTTACAGACAGAAAAAAAAAAATTGAAGGGGGGGAGCAAGTGTCTCAGACCACCATGAGACAACCACCTGGTACAAAGATTTATCTCTCATAATCTCATAATAATAATAATAATAATATTATTAATATTATTATTATAATTATTATTATTATTATATTATTATTATTATTATTATTATTATTATAATTATTATTATAATTATTATATATTATAATACTAATCATTATTATTATTAATTATTATAATATAATTATTATATATAATAATATTATTAATAATAATAATAATTATTATTATATTATTATTATTATTATGAGGTGTGGTAGCTCTAAATGATGTTGCATATGATTTTCATCATTTTCTACCTATTGATTTAATCATTGACCCTTCACTCACTCTGTGTAGCGACAGAGCCCACTCCCAATCATAATGAAAAATGTTTCATTATGGAATCAATCAGAATAACTTTTGCATTGAAAGTACAAATTTCACCCCAACAAATATACATGTATACCCATATGCAGCATAACAGAGCAATTGCTTTTTCTTTATTTGTTTGTTTGTTTAATTTTTCATCTTTGAATTGTTTAATCTGCTAGTCAGATAATTTAATTAGAATTCCAATATTTGACTCTTTGATAATTTAGAAAAAACTAAAAGGCTTAATGGTTATTATTGACTTCTTGCACCTCTATGGTCCAGGGTTCGATTCCCACCTCAAGTCTGTGTGCATGGAGTTTGCATGTTCTTTACGTGCTTGGTGGGTTTCCTCCTGGTACTCTGGTTTCCTCCCACAGTCCAAAGACATGCAGATTAGACTAACTGGTGTTCCCAAATTCCCAAATTCCCAAATTGTGTGTCCTGAAATAGCTTGGCACCCCTAGGTCTCCTGGAATAGGCTCCAGGCCCCTACATGACCCTGTATACAGGATAAAGTGTATAGACGATGAGTGAGTGATCAATAAAAGTTGAGTAATGAAAATTAGACATTGTGTGAGTTTTATTTCAGTTCGGTTTCGGTTCGGGTTTTCCTTCTATAAATTTCTTTATCCATGAGATCACATGAGGGAAAATAATGCAACAATTTGGAGTAAAAAAAAAAAAAAAAACTATACTCAAAAGGTCCCAGATTTCTTCAAAAATTTGTCTTTATTAATATTTTTATTACTGCAAATATATATATATATATATATATATATATATATATATATATATATATATATGTAACCTTCTTGTATTTAATGTCAGCCTAAATATCTGATCAATATTTCACCCTGTAGGCCTACTGTTTGCCACACTGCTCCAGAGTTTAGAAGCCAAAGGGGGAAGTGTGAAGGCATAGTTATAATTATCTGATGGCCAGTCAGATATTTACATTTAGATTTACTAAACCATTGAATGGAAAACCAGGCAGCGCCTGGCATGAAATGAAAAGTGTCACAGGACAGCTGCAGCGTGCCTTCCCACGGCATTCGAATAGGCTTAATAAATACATACTGTAGCTCCAAATCTGAAGCAGCTCTTGTTATAAGCATTGTATTGTGTTTATTTCCATTTTCATAATCGTGGTAGGACCTTCAGTCAACATTCACACTACAGGCAACTTGGGAACGCCAGTTAACCTAATTAACTGTCCAATATCCAATATGTCTCCGAAACCGTGGTACCGGTTAAACTCCATGCACACAGACCCCAAGGTGGGAATCGACTACAGACCCTGGAGGTGCCGCCATATACTCATCATTAGTGAACCTGTAATATACAGTATATGGGCTCCAGATTGCGACTGAACGATTTTTACTTACTTGCAGTTAGTTTTCGTCATATACTGTATATGAATTGGACAAACCCTCCATGATGTCACTCACAGGTTTTCTGAAGACGTTCTGAAACGTTGGTTGGTAAGACCTGACTCCGCCTAAACACTGGTTAATCCATAAATGAGCGAACAGAGTGGAGCAAACAATGACTCAATGTTTTTGCCTTAGCTATTTTAGCCTTAGCTAAAATGCCAATGTAAATCTGGCTAATTTTAATTTGTATGCTAACATTACTTTTGCTGTTCATTGATTGTGATTGGTTGTGGTGGCACAGTTTGTTAAGGCTCCGAGTTACTCATCGGAAGTTTAGTGGTTCGAGGCCCATTTCTACCAGGTTGCCGCTGCTGCCGCTGACCCTGTCTGCTCCAGGAGTGCCATATAATGGGTGGCCCTTGCCTACTAACAAAGCTGGAATAAAGAATTTCACTGTGCAGTAATGTATATGTGATGCATAAAGGATGAACTTAACAGTACATTTCAAACTATGACGGTTCCTGTTAGATGGTGAATAAAGTTATGCATAGCAGAAAGTCAGTGATTTAACACCTGCAATTTAGCGGTCA
This sequence comes from Clarias magur, assembly GCA_013621035.1. NCBI lineage: Eukaryota > Metazoa > Chordata > Actinopteri > Siluriformes > Clariidae > Clarias > Clarias magur. The sequence goes on along the minus strand of QNUK01000007.1, from coordinate 4,204,643 downwards.
CTTAAACTGGCCCCTAATTATGCATTTTTTTTTTTTGTACCAGGCTATAAATTTGCTTATTTCTGTTGTACCATTGAGCATTTTAGCATGGGGGCGTCTATGGGGATTGGCTCACTTTTAGATTCTGCATTGGTGCTTCTACATTTGTTTACATTTTTAAGACCTGAGGGTTGCCCCTTGGTTTTATCCAGACAGACAAAAAAAACAAACATTTTAAAGGCATGCAGTGATCTTTAATCCTGTGATAGATCCTTTCCTCTCAGGCATTTTCTGCCTGGCAGGAGAGAATGGCAGCGCATGTGTTAGTACAGCAGGGCTTGGCGTTTGCCAACAAACTACAGCTCATCAGACCGTACTACTGTAAATTCTTGTACCCACAGCTTCAGTTTAAATCGCCGGAGCTACTGTACATGAGCTTGTATAGTTATGTCATAAACAGGGTTCCTACTAAAAATTTGATTTGTCGTCTAAATAGTTTTGACTCATGCCTGCATAAGATCATGTCATGATTCTTATCATAAAGTTCCTTAATCTTTAGGTTGTTTTGAAAGTATGAGCATCATAATATGCAATTTCAAATAATAATAAGAAATCCTTCTCTCTTTTCCCCCAAACTTTCCCCTGTTGTTACCATACTCGAGGAGCATAATCTGAAAAGAAAATGAAGCAATCTACTGGTTCTGACCTCAATTATCAGGTGATTTGTGAAGAAAAACCTGCAGCGAAATGGCTTATCTCAATCATGGTCTAATCCTAGCTAGTAGGAATTATACCTCATTATATCGACAAAATAACCTGTCTGAGCTCCCGTTTGTGCTTTTGTGCCATGTACATACAAATGTTACATTACTCTTAAGGGATTTCTCCGTTCCGGGCGACTATCCGGCCCAAACAGAATAAACAGCCCAAAGCCTGTTTATGTAAAGCATGTTGCATTCCTTATGTGAGGAATTGTGTTATTACAGAAGGGATTAATAATGCACTGTCTCGATAGATACATTCACATGGACACTAATAATCCGAATAAAACTGCATCGCATCAGTCGGAACAGTCTGACTCGATTCGGCCCAATTGGAATGAATTTTCATTTGTTATGTAGTGGTGGTGTGGGGAGCGGGGAGGTGTGTAAACCTTTGATAATCAATTCAATAGGTAAATATTAGCTGTATAAACACTTCGATCGTTTCTCTCTTGTTGGAAAACATACAGTACATACAGTATAGTACAGTACAGTGCGAAAGTATTCGTACCCCTTGAACTTATCCACATAATCCAATTTTCAAATATCCCAAGCTTTGAATATCTCATGGAGATGGAAAGAGCATGAGGCCCAAACTGACAGGACGGGCAAAGAGAGCATTAATCAGAGAAGAAGCCATAGTAGTTCTGGAAGAGCTGCAGAGAGCCACAGCTCAGGTGGGACAATCTGTCCAAAGGACAACTACAGTATTAGTCGCGCATTCCACAAATCTGGCCTTTAAGGCCAGAGTGGCAAGAAGAAAGCCATTGTTGAAAGAAAGCCATGAGAAGTCCCATTTGCTGATTGCGGCAAGCCATGTGGGGGTGACAGCAAACATGTGGAAGAAGGTGCTCTGGTCAGATGAGACAAAAATTTAAGTTTTTGGCAGAATGTGTGGCAAAAAAAAACAAAAAAAACACTGCGTATGGTGGTGGTAGCATCGTGTTGTAGGAATGCAAAATGTGGAAAAGTTCAGGTGGCATGAATATGTTCCTGATCAGTAAACTCCATGAAAACAACTTTTCTCTGACCTGTTTTTTCTCGGGACATTTATCTACATTTATTCCTCCTCGGCTGAGTAAATAGCTGAATCAGCGGATCGGCTCGCATTTCTCACGTAGTGAAGCATCTAACAAATCATAGATGAGATTGAAGTATTGTACCCAACCAACCAAAGAAAAAGTTCAATGTACAGACCTAGGGATACTGCAGTACTCATACAGTAAAGTACACCCCTAGACCTCACAACAGCCTCTGCATTTCACTAAAATGACCACAGATGGCTGTATCCATTATTTCATCCGCTAATGTCTTCTTTATAACCAACTACTTTTGTACAGTTTAATCATCCTTGAATGTGATGAATGCCTTTAGGAGATGTCCTGTATGCAATATGACACATGCACACCACACCAAGACAGCTGACTATTACAGCACCTCAGTCAAGCTAGACGACATGACACAATGACAAAAACGTCATTCTTCAAGCCTATTTATAGGCTGAAGTAACAAGAGCCGTTAGAGAAAAACTGTCCTGCTATCTGAGAAAATTAAAAACATCTGAGGACCGAACTGCAAAAGCTGAAATGCTTTAGAAATCCACGCACAAACCTGAAGCCTTTACAAATGCAACTTGGGTAAAAATTAGATAATTTATTTATTGGCAAACGATGCACTAAAAATGCCTCCATATTTAAAGGTGGCAATACAAGGGGCCGGTAGATAGGGCTATGAAATAATGCTGCACTGGTTTCAGCTTAAATGGTCACTATTGCAGGTTCTGTCTTCCATCCTTCCAGTATGGGTGCTCAAATTGTACAATCAATCACTTTTGTTTTGGACAATGGAAATATCTTAACATGTAACATGGAGGAAATGATGACCTTCATCAAACTTCTAAAATAAATAATAAATTATACAACACATAAAATTAATACATTTTTAAATATATGAAATTTCATATTGCCAAATTTAATCTGTCTGGTGGCGAGTTCTGAAGTCGAAATTTCATATTGCAAAACGGATTTTCCCATAGGAAATAATGTAAATGCAGATAATTCGCTCCAGCCACCCAAAAATATTGCCAATATTACTAATTCCCAACATTATTATCAAATTTCTGCATATACAAACAATGAAAAACATCTAGAAAAGACATGTAAATGAAGTAAAATATAAAATAATTAGACATTAAAACTTGGGTAACCTTAATTTATCATTCCTCTTGGTGTCAGCTGCTTTAAAAGTGAAAGTGCTTCTTGCTTCTGTCCTTGAAACATTCTTGAGACCCATAGTGAATACATTTTGTCCCATGTGATTTTAGATGATGCGGTTTACAGTTCCACATGACATCAATATGATGTCTGGAGCTTTTTTGCCAATATTTATAATTCAACATTTCATAATGTGACCTCATAGGAACAAATGTGGAGCAAAAAACTTTCCATTCTTTGGAGTTCCACAGGATATTTTGTCAAAGCTTCTTAACCGCTGAGAAGCTTTATCAACCAATGAGCTAATGGTCAAGTACGATAATTGACTCAGTTAGACACAAAATGTGACTCAAAGGAAACAGGAAATGGGACATTACAATATAGTGCCTGTGTCACTCCACTCACATTAGCGTGCTTGTGTCACCTAATGTCTAGACTTTAAAGGAAAAAGAAAACATAAGGACAATCAAAAAGCAGTTTCTATTAAAACATCAGCCGAGGAGACGAGAGAGCATCAAATGGTATCATTAACATTGATGTGATACTGTGCAGATGGAGGTCTTCCTTTTATGCAGGACATGAAAAAGCTGTGCTGCAAATGTGTGTTTGGGGGAACATTCAATTTTGCTAACAAAAAAAAAAAAAAAAGGAAACAATACAAATACCCTTTAGCGTGTATTTTTGACCTGTCTGTGACCTATGAAGCTACAGCTCATTCATAAGCTATGTGGTGGTTGAAATAAAAGGAGGCAGGGGCAAGGTGTGTGTCAGAGGGGCAAGTGGAAAGAATTATGTGGGTCATTTATTGAATGAGCCAGAAAATTCTTGTCTGTAGTTTATCAGTTGCAAAAACGCTCGTGTTGCCTGCAGAGAAGAAAAAAAAGTGGCTGATGTATTGAGACATCTTTTTGGATGCCCAGTGTTTCATGACACACCACTTTGAATCCGATATCTGGAGTTTCAAAAAATGTTCCAGCACTGACTTACTTTTATTGCCATACACTGTACTGTTGCTGAGCCTAGACCTAGCAAGTGTTTTACTATGCATTTTTATCATTCAATTAAGTGATTTCCAGATTTTTATTTCATTATTAATGCCAGGCAGTGTGTCTATCATGCAAAGCATTAATTTGTACAACTTTCGCTGCAATTAACTGCAATTATTTCACTGCTGAGTGACTGGAATGGATAGACATTTTACATATACAGTGATATACTGATCATGGTGCATTAATTCTATACTCAACCATAATGAAACGATGGTATATCCATCGTTACATAAGCGGCCAGGTTTACATTGAGGCATTTGGCTGACACCCTTATCCAGAGCGACTTAATTTTTTATAACATTATACATCCGAGCAGTGGGGAGTTAAGGGCCTCGCACAAGGGCCCAACAGAGACGACTTAGTGGTTGTGGGATTTGAACCCGAGACCTTCCGAACCATAATCCAGAGCCTTAACCACTGATCTACACCTGACCCCTCAACAGTCCATTACCATTCCCAGACTAGTTGAATTTTGGGAACACCAATTAGCCTAACCTGAATGTCACTGGCCTGTGGGAGGAAACCGGAGTACCCGGAGGAAACTAATCAAGCACGGGGAGAACATGCAAACCCCCAAGCCCTTAGACACCAAGGCAGGTGTCAGAACCTGACCCTAGAGGTGCGAGGCGACAGTATTAACCACTAGGCCACCGTGGCACCAATTAAAGATATATAAAGCATAATCTCCTCCGTGCAATCTCTACCAGAAGCTGACCAGATGACGTCAGTTAACAATCCCCTCGCTTCAATCAGAATCAGCACCAAACTTCATACACATAGTAGTTCTGGATCTTCATAGCTGACTACTGTACTGTACTGTGCAATCCACTTCAACCACTCAAGCTAAGGCTGGATAGCAGCCCAGGAATAATCGTGCACATATATCAAGTGCATGTAATACAGGGCAACATTCTCCACTGCTGTAGTAATTCCCCAACAGGAATGTTGCATGTTGTTTGTGCAACTAACTTCTTCCTGCTAGATGATATCATTCCAGCAACTCATCAAAAGTGTTCAGATGTCCAGTTGATTTATGTATTTACTTTTTAATTTCATTATTAGTGCAAGAGAGTGAAATTACATCTCACATCCGAATACACACCAACGAAACGACTTCAAGTATTTGTAGCTAATCGAATCGGGAATGTGGAATTAATTCCTCTCCCTCCTCGGTCGTCCATCACTGAAGCTGTTCCCTAATAACCCCGACAAGACAGGGAAAGATACGGCTGCTACAAAGTCCCAACAACAATACTGACGGCATGAATTTTTCAAAAGTGCAAAAAAAAAAACCTACAAGGACTGGTCAGTTTGGGTATATATATTTTATGGTGTGCGCCAACAAAAGTAACAACAAAAACAAGCAATCAGCATGCGCAATGCATGACTGCACCAGAGAGGACAAACAAAGAGCTCGGAGGTCAGGGCAAAGCGGATCAGCTCTCCGTCAACAGGAGCAATGTGAAGTCACCTTTCTAAAACATATTTCAGAGGGTAAAATATACTTGCCAAAAGTGTCCAGGTGTGAGGACGAGTGTGGGGTCAAGACACGCTTGGCTGACATAATACCATTTTACCATTTATTGTTGCTATGAGGATTTAAAAATAATAATAATACAGAGTCGTACGTGGTTACTTAGATTGTGGTTTAGATCCGTCTCCGGGCTTAGCGCACCTCCAGGGTTGGGGGGTCGAATCATGCCTCTGTCCTATGTGAATTTGCTCCCCATGCTTGGAGCGTTTCCTTCCGGTGCTCCGGTTTCCTCAAAAGGCCAAAGACGTGCACTGTAGGTTAATTGATGTTTCATGATTGTGCGTGTGCTTGTGCACAGTAATGAGTTGGCCCTAGGATAGGCTACAAGCCCCAGGATAAATGATAATGATCTTTTGTATATATGTATCTACAGCATACACATTTACAGCCTGACATTTTAAGGGGACCTCTTTTGCAGAATTCAATTTTAAGTCATTTGTAGACATTCAGTTAGATCTCCAGTGTGTGTACAAACAAAAAACATCTTCTTTTTTTTTTTTTGTATAGACCTGGGCTTAAACAAGCCAATGGGATTTTTCCCAAATAAGGAGAACCTCTCCCATCATGATGTTCAGCTCTGCTATTCCCTGAAGGGGTGTGGCTCAGCAGTAGCTCATTTACATAAACATTGAAACAGCACATCTGGAAGAGGAGTGAAACAGGTCCTTTGAGGTATGCAGATTAAATTATTTGAGGATTATTTAAGATGGATCATTAACACACACACACTCACTTTTAATTTTTCACTCACCAGCACATTTAGTTCTGCTGATCAGAGGTGGTCCAGGCGGTCCAGTTCCACCCTCTCCAGGTCGGGTGAGGAGAACGCTGATACGGTACTCTGTGTCCGGTTCCAGATGCCAAACTTTGTAGGTGAGAGAACTGACGCCGTGAGTCTCCGACCATGGAGAATGGCTGGCTCTGTACACAATCTCCCGGCGAATCACCGGCCCATCACCCACGATGGAGTTTGTGTTCAGCTGAATGATCAGGTAGGTGGGGCCTGACCTCAGCAGTTGTGGTGGGGCTATTGGGGTAGGCGGAACTATATAAAGAAAAAAAGTGAACGAAATAGTAAAATAGGTTAGACAGAAAATAATTCTTAATTTTATTTAATCGATCAATCAGACTAGCCAAATTTGGTTGTTTATTTAGTTTTCAGGCTAATAATGCCAAGAAGAGAGGTTTAGGTCTATCCGACCCATTTTTCAAGCAGAAATTATATTTATTTGTATGGCAGCATGGTTTAACACATACTTGTATTTCACTTGTATTTCACCTGTAGCCGGGTAAGGGCAGTAAATTACAATAGCTTTTTTGTTTTTAAGGGGCTGCCTCGTTCTGAAGGCAGAATAAAACTAGAAGATGAGGAAGCATGCGTAAAGATAAATTTGTGTTTTTATTGTTTTTTGTACATTTTCTTGGGACACTAATCAAAACTTTATATGTAAATATTTTTTTTAACACCCAGTATAGGCCGCATCCAAATGGTCGAGATGTCAGTTCACGGTAAAATTTTGTCAATACCCCTTCCCACACACATTTATATATTTATATAAATAAATAAAAGAAAGAATCAAATAATAACAATAATAAATTCATTTATTTAAAAAAGTTCCACACATTTGTTTAATATGATAAAGTGACTTCAAATGCGCTCTACCAACAGGTTGAGGAGAAGGTTAAAGGGACAGTAATGTTGTGGTAAGCAAGTATGTGTTCGTTCATATTAACTTTTTGATGATGATCGCTCTGATGCCTATCACTTGGCAAAAATTGGGAATATATCCTGTATGGGATACCAGTCACAAATGTGTGTACATCCATATACGTATTCACATAAATGTACAGTATGGTTTAGAGCTGCCTATACACCTAACAGTAAGTTTATTGGCAACCAATTTAGTTCCAGGGTTCAAGGCGTAAATCTCTGGAGAAGGAAATGGAAAGCTAGCGCACTAGGATGTACAGTCACTTATTCCACACAGCAAATAGTGACCTTGATTAGGAGTTAGAGAGGGATTTGAGATTCAGCCTTGTGTTAGAAGCTACAGAGGCAATTCAGAATGACTTAAAAACAATTACTAAAGGGGGGGGGGGAGTGTTATATAAGATGTTATAATATTATCCGATGTGTTGTTTTGCTTAAAGTGCTTCCGTGATTGATTTTGAATGTTAATTGTGGCATGGACAGTACCGATCTATTTTCACCCTTGCTTTTAGCAAACAGTTTGTTAATTAACAGTTATTAGAACACCTGTGATGCAGAATCATAGTTAAATATCCCAGTGCTGTTATCATCTATTATCACCAACTGTGGAATGTCTCTCATCCAATTAGATTACTCGAGTAGGAACTAATTGTTGCATGAGACCGTGTAATCAATTGCAAAACTGTCAAATTAGATAAGAGTCATCAAACATGTCTGGCTTGTGATAGCATTAAGTGGAAAAATGTATACATTTGATTTCCCAGCATTTACAACAGGGGGGAGAAAAAAACTAACAACACTATAGTATATCTATAAAGACTGTAGAGGGGAAATGAGGACTCTCATTTTAAAGTGAAGCTTAGTCTACAAGCTTAGTGTGCGCGCCACTTATAATTTACGGAGCATTTACTGTATTAATACTCTGTGTAGAGGTTGAGTCACAAAAGCATTTAAAACACCAAAGTGGTACTTGCAAAACTGCCAAATTCCCAACTCTGACCATGAAGCAGATTAAGGCTTTATTTGCACGAATGATTGCATGTGCCAGCTGGTTATTTTTGTTTACGTCTGTGTGCAGCTAACCAGTCTACCGACTTGATTTCATAATAAACACTACAGGGTACATGGGGCTTTTACATTAGGCTCAAGGGCTTCTGTGATGCACTCCCAAATTAGGTTAGAATAAGTGAAGTGGAAGTAAACAGCCATCAAATTAGGAAACAGTCACTGGGTGATTGTGTTACTTGTAAAACTACTAGGAAAATGTAAAACACTTTGTACACAAGATTCTTTTGCCAACATAAGTACATCTGTCGTCATGATGTTTACCAGATTGAGCTGTAATAGATTTTTTTTTTTTATCGCTATAAATTATTATTTTCTGAAATGCTAATTTTCTTTATATATGGATAAAAAGCTTGTATTTTTGTAAAGTCCTTAGTGAACACTGGTTTTACATAATGCAATTTCAGGAACTGTTTATAATGGTAACTTCTATCTGGAGCCCCTAAAGGGACATGGAATGGGGGACAGATGAAGAAAAAAAAAATCTGGAGAAGGAAAGAACATTTGGAAATAGAAGAAAAATAAATCAAGACATTATGACTCATACTTCCGTGTCAGTCTTTCAGCACCAAAATACGGAAAGGGCAAGCACATCAGTGTATTTTAGCCATTATTGTATTGAAGTAACGCTTGCACTGTCCACTGGCTGTAATGGAGGGGGACCTAGAAACATTCCTGAGGTCAGGAGGAATACCACAGGAAACCATACATCTCATGAAACCGGACAAGGTACTGTAGCTACAATAAATTTTATTATAAGATAAAAGCACAAATGTTAGTCTACTGTACAAGCTGCTCCATACAGTACTTCAACACAACAATGGCTTAAATTCACATTTTTGCCCTTTATGCATTTGGTGCTGGAAGACTGACATGGAAGTGTTTTTTTTTTCCTCCTACGTTTCTCCTATAGAAATAATCTTATGTTTATCCTATTACAGATTACAATTTTATAACAAGGGATAGTCAGTAAGCATGACTATATTTAAAATGTGTCAACCCTTTAATATCCTCACCAAAGAAAGGCATTTTTTTGCACTTTTATTTCCTTTTTTTTTTTTTTTTAAACTTAGGTCACATAGGTCTGGTTTGGTGGTGATCGTATAAATTCCCTAGCAGGAATATATCACATTCCGTTTGGGTGACCCAAAATAACCATCTTCCTGTTGTGGAGTGCCCGTGACATGCAATGCGAAAGTTGTTCAGCTCATTGAGCTCTAAATGTGTACCTGCATTTTATTTCCTTTGGGCAATAATAGTAACCCTTAATGTAACGTTTTAACAAACGTTTTAATCCAAATGGTTGAGACATCACTTTATGGTAAAACTATAAATATCTTTGCAAATTTGCCCAAAGAAAGAAAGAAAAAAAGAAACAAAACAAATAAATTTACACACAAACACACATACACACACACAAAAAAAAAAACAGTTTGTGAGTATTAGATCCATCAGGCGTACTATTTAAAGACCAGAATCATCAACTAAGGTTATTTTTATGCATAGCATACCTCAACCACTGACTCCAAACATGCTCTACCAAAAGGTTAAGAAGAATGTTAAAGGGTTAAATATATGTACATAATTACAGTGCATGCTGTTTTTGCTTGGATCAACAGCAAAACAATATAGATATACAGTACATAGTTGCAAGCAACGTCTGCCATTACCACCCAGACGTAAGGAATCATCACTTGTGATCTGTTTGATATATCAAAAGTTCCTTCACAATTTTGCATCCACAATGTGCTTAGATCACAAAGGCCCGGTTTGGTGGTGATCATATAAATCCTCTAGGAGTACTGTATATCAAATTCCATTAGGTGTGTTTTGCAAATGACCCAAAATAACCGTCCTCCTGTTGAGGAGAGCCCATGATATGCAATGCGAAAGTCGTTTAGCTCAATGAGCTCTAAATGTGTACCTGGTTTCACATGTATATGTGTAAGTGTGCCACATCTGCAGCCCAGCTGCTTAGGTGTAATAATGACAGCAGATTATAACCTGTGTGCTGACTTTCATGATTTTTATTTTATAATGTTAAGAACCTCAAAAATCCCTGGATGCTTGGGAAAAAAACAAACAAACAAACAAACAAAACAAAAAAAACAAGATGGCCGTTTACACACTACGACGACACAGGGCTTATGTCATAGTGCTTGGGCCCTAAAAGAGGAATTGCTGCCATTTTCAAAAATTCCTACCAAAATAAATAAATAAAAAAGTAAATTTGACAGTTCACTGCTACATCAAGAAAGTTCTGTTCTTATGGACAGATGATGAGACAAATAACGATTCTTATTTGCAAAAACAAAATAGTTGCATGAGCATTCATGCCTGCCAGTAGAACAGCCGTCAGTCAGTCATCAACGGTTCATGATTAATTGCTGCATACCTGATGGATGCCACGGCATATAATGGAAACTGCGCCTATAATAAAGTGCACTACGGGGAAATAGCATGGCATTAAACCAGTGCGTCTCTGTGGTATTTCACCGTAACTTAAGTCGACCTCTAATTACCGGCAACAGCTACCAAACTAATGGAAGCCAGCATGATCAGCAAGAGAGGATAAGCAGTATACAAAATGAGCGCTGCATGATTTTTTTTTTCTTTTTTTTACTGATGTAAGCAAAGTGAACAGTGTAGGAGAACTGCGAGAGATCTGAGAGTGGTATTGTATTCAAAGGGAAAAAAGGAAGGAAGAAGCAGTGAGTCAAATGTTCAAGGCAAAACAAAGAAGAGAGTGAGAGATAGAAAGAGAGAGAGAAAATGAGTCACTGATCTTTGAATATTATAAATGGGTAGACATTGCTTGCCATGATATCAGAACACAAAGCGACCTCCACATTCGCCTACATACAAGACACTTCTGTGTTATTATATCGTTACGAGTGGAGTGGGCGTAGTGAATTACAACGGAGTAAAAATGTGTATATGGTAGGTATGGCATGATTGTAAGTGTGGTGCTGATAAACCGTGGAAACAATGAGATAATCTGGGGGTTTTTTTGGGTAACGATTTAGAGTCAAAGCTCTGCGTTCTCCGGTTAAGAAGGAGGGCATACTCTTTCTCTCCGACAATTGTAAGTGAGAATAGACAATGTTTTCCTCTCATTGTGTTACACTGGGCTGTGATGCAGAATGAGCAGCAATTCCAGGTTGGAAGCACGTCCTATCCGGTTAGTAATTGTCATGTCGTTAGCTATTGAATAGGAATTGGTGACTTGGCAGGCGACCAAACTGGGGACAAAATGCCATCTAATAGTGTACATATGTATAGCCGTGAGGGCGGTAATACCTCTGACAATGAGTTCAGCGAAGTTGGATACAGCCGCTCCATAAGAAGATTGTGTGATGCAGCGATAAAGATCCTGCTCGCTCCGTTGAGCTCCATCTATCTGAAACCATGCAGCCAAACGACGCTCGCCGACTGATGATGTGAGTGAATACGGCACCATTAGAAGACCATTATGCCTCTGGGAAAAGAAGGAGGGAGAGAGAGAGAGATTCATAATTCACATTCTGGAAATGAAAATAAAAATTGTAAAAAATTCATATTTGGAAATTAAACCAAAACTTAATTAGATCTCAGTCATAATAACTTTGACTTAAATTAAACTAAGCCAATTTTTTTTTTTTTTTCGATACAGCAAACAGACTATCCTATTTATCTGTTAAAAGAAGAGAATGAACCAAATGCTGATTCTATAATTACTCCATCTGTGTCTACATGCAGGGAAACGCATCTTAACACATCTATTCATTCAGACTGCAGATGCCGAATGTGTTTTTGTTTGTTTCTTTCTTTTTTCTTCTTATTTTTTTAATCGCATGCAATCATGTAAATGAAATGTACGTATCCATGTTAGCCTGTAGCTCTTAAAACGTTTAGCCATTCACTTTTTAAATAAATGTACAATGTATACAGGGCTCAGGATTGTGCAGTTTTTGTTGTTAGTCTTTCGGCTGCTCCCTTAGAGGGGTCGCCACAGAAGACCATCCGATCCGCACACAAAAACTTGGCACAGGTTTTATGCCAGATGCCCTTCCTGGTGTAACCCTTCCATTTTATCCAGGTTTGGGACCGGCACTGCATCCAGTGGCTGAGGTTTGGGCATTGGGTGGGAATTGAACCCGGGCCTTCCACATGGCAGGTAAGAGTCAACAATGCCCTCATGCAGGATAGAGTGATATATTCTTTTTTTTTTTTCAGCACACATAATATGATGAACTGAATTTTATTTTATTTTATTTTAACCGACTATATAACCATGACTGAGTCCAAAATGTAAAAATGGGTCACACTGGCAAAGAAATTGCCATACATGATTATGTGTTTTTGTGGTATTCAGTTTTACTACAAGTTTACTAACATATACAGTATGTGTGTGTGTGTGTGTGTGTGTTTTGTAAATTACTTTATTAATAACTTGTACTAGTTTTTTGAGAGAAACACACATCAAGGTAGTTCACTTGTTAATGTGTTAGCCTACAGTATACTGTATAAGTGTACAGTGAAAAAATTAGTAACCATAAGAATACCATTTTTTTTTTGTTTTTGTTTTTTTTTACAGTATTTTACTGGTCGCCTTTACAACTTACAGCATTTTAGCCATTTTTACAGTTATAAACATAGGATAGTTTAGGATTGTGCAGTATAGGATGACACATCCTTTTTTAGCACTAAATAGGCATCATGATCAACTGAATTTCATTTCATTTGAACCGACTATACAAACATGACTGAGCAAGAAATTAAAAAATGGGTCACACAGGCAAAGAAATAGCACAGATACACATGATCCCATGATTTATTGTTGTTTTCTACTACTACTACTAATAATAATAATAATAAGAAGAAGAAGAATATTAATAACAATAATAATCATAATCATAATATAATATCATCTTTAAAAAATTATGAGATGTCATTCATGTTATAACTGTATATGTTATTACATATTATAATTATTTACTGTGCAAAGCCATTTTATTAATGTTTTGCACCCAAAGAACCAGAATAGTTCTCCATTTTTAAAAATTTTTTTAGGAGTTTTAATTTTGTTTCTTTGCACTGAGACACAGCTACACGCTCCAAGAGCAGCAGGTTTCTGATTGCAGACGTCTGAACTGAATTTTGTTGGATTGTGTGAAATGCGGTGTATCGCTCACGAGTGCTCTCTCTCTCTCCATGTTGCCAAGCGTTTTTATTTTGTGAGCATTGCTTTTTTGGTTATTGATCTCATTCCTTGTCACCCTTTATTATTTTAAAATTTATCCTTTTAAAAAATGTCTGCTTATTGCTTTTTGTCTTGCATGCGCCATTACATCATTCGTACTTGGGTCCGTCTCTGGCGCCTGACGCTAACCCTGCATACAAGATGCTCATCACTTTCTCAAATTGGACGGAGATGAAACATCCTAGCATTTTCGTATCTATGTAAAAATATGTATTTTATTCTTGCTTTGTCCTGTGGGCAGCTGATTTTTGACTTCTAGAAGAATGCTTAAAAACGCAATAACAAGGATGGGTTTCCTTTGTAGTTTAAAAAGCTTCAGTGACTGCATGAGTCTAGGAAATAGACCCTTCATCTTCTTAGTTGGTGATATTACCATGTGCTTTCAACTGAATATGTCAATCATGGTGTGTTTAGAAAAATAATCACGCATGTTAAGTCATAAAGCAGCATGTTATTCCCTTATTAGTTATGCCAAAAAAAAAAAAAAAAACATGGCAAAGGTTCTCATGGATCTTTTTTTAGGCATGGTCTTTGGAAGTTACAAATTAGATTTTTTTTTCTTTTTTTATGTATATAAGCATAATGATTAATTATTATGTGTCTTGATGGAGAAGTGCATATTAGAAGTGCCTGACGTGAATATTCCAACAGTCCACCCAGCCTGCATTGCGCAAGCAGGACAGCTCGAAAACACGTGCAACAGGGAATAAAGCAAATGTCAGGCTGATAGACAGGAAGGTTGGAGGGGCTGGAGAGCAGATTCATAAATGTCAGAGCACATTCATTGCTCACATATCCTGCCCTCTAACTCTTACTCTAATGCTCACTTTATCATTAGATAGACACTTGCACATTTCTTTAATGTCTTCCGGTCATTTCTATGCTAAGAGGAGAGAGAGCTACTGTAGATTCAATTAAAAACACACGCGCACACACAAACCAGCTTCTCCACAGCAATGATTAGTCATTAGTTGTGTACACTGTTTTGACACATGCACATTTCTTTATTGCTTTCCCACAGATTGCTCGATTCAGTCAAACACACATGCAAAGATGTATGATTGTGTGATTGTTTCCTTCTTTTTATTTTTGTCCATTCCAACACCACAAGCCTCTTTGTCCAACCGAATATTTTTTTTTAAACACGCGCATTGTAGACAGCCTACCCTTAATGTCTGGTGCCAACTTCTGGTGTTATTTGTCATTTCATTGGTACTTTTTCATTTTTATGGTATTTTGAAGCCACAGAATACCAGGTACACACATATTCACACAAAACCCATCCACCTTATTGGAAGGTTGGAGAAAACTGCAGAGCCCCAAAAGAAACACTTACAAACAATATGAGCTTCACAGAGACACCCTAAGCACAAGATCAAACCAGCAAAGTGTCAATTGTGCACACTGCATCATCATGCAGTACAGTATACAGATTGTCCCCGACTTATGAACGAGTATCATGTTCGTAAGTCGGATTTGTTCTAAAGTGAGTCTTCTAGACAACTTTGACACGAACATACAATGTAAAGCATACTGTGAAATGTTCAGACTCTTTTAATGTATGATAAATATGATACAGCATTGAATGGGAACATTTTACGTATAGGTCATATGTCCACGACTTATGAACATCCGAGTTGCGATTTTCCGCGGAAAAAATAGCAGAAGTAGCTCAATAAAATGCATTTACGTTTGTGGTTGTAGCTTGACAAAATGTGGAAAAGTTCAAGGGGTAGGAATACTTTCACAAAGCACAGTATGTGAGGTTTTTAACTGAACTAAAATCAAATCCTCTGAAGCTTTGTACAGTATATAATTTATGTATCGCTAGACATGTGTGATTTAATCAATGGCAAATTTTTCAAATCACAATTGACCCACACTTTTAAAATTATTTATGGAAATTTTAAATGGTCTAAAATTGCGGAATTCCTGAAAAAATACTCCGTAAATACTCATGTTATGTAAGAGAACAACAGCTTCTTCATCTTTTGAGTTTTTGGGTGATTTGTGCCGCACTTCTTCTACTGGACTACAATGTGAAGGAGAAGATTGGAAGAAAAAAGGATTGTTGGTTTGAAACATGAAATTTAAACCATGAACAACAACACAAGTTATGCAGTTTTTTAGTTTTTATAAGATACTCCTTTTTGTAATTGTTATTTTAAACACTGTAAAAATTACAGCTGCTTAAGAAAAATCAGACAATAAACATTAGTTTTGCTGAATAAGATTGAAAATCATAATTCCCAAAAATCAAATCCAACTGAATTGACAGTGAACCTGTGTAAGATTCACAGCTCTAAGTGACATGGATATTTCAATTCAATGTATTTCTTTTCTTTTCTTTTCTTTTTTTTCTAAGTACACACAACATCAAAAAAAGAGAGAAAACTAAAGTGCAAAGTGGATTTTAGACATTTACTGAGATTTTTCTAACCAAACAAAAAATGGTACATGAAAGCTTATTAGTTTGTTCTGTTTGAAGAACCACAAAGCAGAGCTGCAAAGAGTCCATCAGGCAAGCAGGAGCTCTCTCGAAGAATTAAGGATCAAAGTAAGAGCTGAAATAATTCTGCCACAAAACAACCTCTCCAGCATCAAACAGCAGAAAAACACAGGCTTAATGGGCCACGGGAGCGCACCGGGCAAGGTAGGTCTTCATTACTGAAACTGCTTCAAGTAATTAATGCATTAAAAAAGCTCCTGCTTTAATATACATATAGAAAATACAAGATTATATCATTTATTGTCTCTATCTCACCAAAATAATTTCTATACTGTAGGTGTGTTCAAGTCAAACAGGGACTTTTGATCTGTGGGTTGTGAGACTTGCACTTATCCCAAAGTTTCACTAGTGTCTAGCATCAAGAAGTTTTCTCACTACACCAAGTTATCTGTTGATTTTCAAGGATCAGCC
The DNA here is from genome assembly GCA_013621035.1 of Clarias magur. Classification (NCBI taxonomy): domain Eukaryota; kingdom Metazoa; phylum Chordata; class Actinopteri; order Siluriformes; family Clariidae; genus Clarias; species Clarias magur. Next base: position 4,188,169 of record QNUK01000007.1, on the reverse strand, counting down.
AATTCACTCGTTGAATGTTCATGGGAACCATTGCAGTTTTCTCTGCGCCACCTCGGCCAGGATAGTCATGCATGGACATACAGTATGGCCATCATCAAATGTTTGAAGAGTCCCTGTTAGACCTCAACACCCCTCCTGTATTTGCTCCAGACTCCCTTACATACTGCCTTAGTTTTGGTTAAACTTCAGTATTTTTGCATGGTTAAACATCTAAGAAAATGAATTTTCCCTCTACCAGTCCTTCTGATTTACATGTTGAACTTTACATTAGGACATCATAATGATTTATGTCTGAGGATGCTTATTATTTCAGGTCTCTGACCTGTAAAGTACCAGTGAATATCACACCTGATGTGTGCAGTTGATGAATATCCATCTTTACAGCGCCTGCAGCAAACTCTTTCTTCAACTTCCATTGGCAAGTGCCCCACATTATCCTTAAGAATATTAGAACAGGAAGAATTGTGGGCCACCTTTTTCACACATAGGTTTTTTGTGCTCTTGCCTTATTGATGGATGAACTGCCTCTTTTAAAGATATTGATTTGGACGGCTGATGGCTGTGCCTGGAAGTGCCTCCTGTTAGTGACTTCCTTTTCAGGGATCTGCAGGGTTCTACAGTCATGCATGTATTTCAGCCAAGCATGACCACTCCAAGGATAATGGTGTGCCCATTAATGTACAAATACCAGCATGTGGACCCACTGTGAAACTTGTACTTGGCTGTGAAGGAATCGAACATATCGATCCCACCCATGAATCAGTTGAAAAGATGGGCTGCTCATTTGACTGGCCAACTTGGTGGATTTGTCCCACTGGGAAACCTCGGGCATGTTAACCACCAAAAGGGGAGAGAAGAGTAACTGACGGGTTGTTGTACCACCTCACAGAACACAAGTTGTGACTTGTCTTTAATATGACCTCAAAGCTACCCCTTCCTTGTTTCCTCAGCTTGTTCTCTTCGGCTAACCAGAGGTTTGGCACATGCACAGGGAGAACTGTTGCCACAAACTGGATTTCACGCTCAAGCAGTTTGACAAGTTGAGGCAGAGAAGTGAAGAAATTGTCTGCAAATACCTTGTAGGTTTGTCCTGCATGAAGTGTTGCTGCAACATTCATCACTACATCTCCTGATAATCCAAGCTTAGACTTGGCATGGTTACTCATGGAACATGTCAAAGTCATGCCTAAGGTTCTTCTTTTTGCCCAAAGCTTTGAGGGAAATCTGGGACATGGTTTGCCCAAATATGTATTTACTGTTTCTTCCCCTTTAAAAGAATCATAATTTCATCCAAAGAGTTCTACTTTCCTTGAACTATCGGTACACATTTCTCTCTTAATGCATCCAACCATGTCCTAATCACCCAAAGATTCGTTCGTCCTTCTTCTGGTCAACTGAAGCAGTGAGGTCTTTGACAGAGTGACCTTGTCTTGGTTTCCGAGTAAACCCTGACATCATGCACCCATTTGCAAGTGCATCCCTATCATATATTTTAGCTTTTTAATAGTTATATCAGTAACTTAACTATTCCTTGTTTCTGAACAGTGAACATTGACCTTCACACTCTGAACACCTCTGAGGACACAAATCTCTGGAAGTGTCGCAGTGGGGTTTGTAGTAAACAGTTGGAAGTGGACACAGCACCTGTGAAGGTTGTTTCATGCCTCATGAACTCTCTCTTTAACCGGGGAACTCTGTGCCTTTTGCGTTCTGCCTGTGCTCTGTTGTACCAGGCATGTCCTCACTGTTGCTGCTCTCACTTTCAGTCTGGCATTTTGCCTGATTTTAAGGCTACTTAAGCATTCATGCTCACTTGTTGGCATTGTCCATTCTGATAATGACCATCCTGTGTTATGTTTTCTTCTATTCTCTGACTCACAAAATCTCGAAAGCCCTTATATCTCCATTCAAAATGGCATTTGATATATCATGAACTAAATCATTCTTGTACTCTCTGTTAATTTGAGAGAAATACAAGTATTTTTGTTGTAGTCTTAATTTGATGAATTTACTCATGACTTTTTTTTTTTTTTCATTTTTAAAATGTTCATCATTTAACATCTTAACAAGGTCAAACTCTTCTTGGAAAATTGCTGAAACTGGTCAAAAAGAGAGAGAGAGAGCTGGGCTGTCAATGGGACCCAGTCATGTTGTTTGAACTTGATAAGAAGATGATAAGCTTTACAGTCTCAATATCTTCCCACCACAAAATGTCACAATGATAGAATTTGTGTAATGTTTGTGTATATTCAATAAGAAATAGGAACTTTGGGCTTGTACAGCTACGACAAATTTGGAACTGATCAGTAAATTCGATTTGGGCCATTTCGGGCGCTGATTAAACACAGTGTTGCGCAAAAAGTGAAATGATTCGATGTTTAATGATATTATCATTATTTTTTTTTAAATGACAATTGCTCTACAACAATTAATATATAGTATGAAGTCCTTTCTATCCATCCAGAACCTTTGTACTGTAGTCTGACTAGGGACCGTGGAGGCCAATGGTGACCATTGAGTGTTGACTAATTTGTGACATCACCTGTTTTGTGCACAGGGAGAGCTATAACACATGGCATATGGTGTCTTAATACTTTTCACTTCCCTTACTGTTTTTCTGAAACACAAGGTGTTGGGGCGAGCGCTTGAGGTTTAGGAAATTGAATAATTCCAATGTTCCATCAGGACTTGTCCATAATATTACATCTACTGTATACTCTAATATTTTATGGATTACAGATGATCACCCTATATCTTAAACCACACTGACCAGCAGATAGATAGATAGATAGATAGATAGATAGATAGATAGATAGATAGATAGATAGATAGATAGATAGATAGATAGATAAGGTGAGATGCATGTCCATTAGATATAATTCACATTAGGCATGGAATTTCAGTGCAAATCTAATGAAGAGTATTTAACACTCTTGTTTGCATATATTATATATCTTATTGAAGTATTACAAAAAATAAATAGAATACGTGATCAGATAAACACTAGCTTAAATCAGGGACAAAGCAGTTCATGGAAGGGTTTTCTTTAGTTTGTATGTCTATTTTCTAAAAATTTTGAATTATTACATAATCATAACAAAATTATGATTATTATTATGAAATAGCAGATTTAACATTATGCAGTGCACTAATAATATGAAGTCAAAACTATTTTGAATTCTTAACAGTTTGTTTAAGAAAAAAATTCTTAAAAGAAACGTATTTAATATGGTGGGCCAAAAACTTTTGACAAAAATAAATACTCAGAATTGATATAAAATACTTTAATTATAAAAAAAAAAGTATTAACATACAGCAAAGACTGCAAACAGTGATAAATCTAAGTATTAAGTGCAGGGAATAATGGAGGCCACACAGAACAACTTGCTCACTACAGTATCTTCATATGCAATGTTTGAGAGTTCCTTTCTGTCTCGGAGTCTACAGTATGTGCACTGAAACATTCACTCTGGGAAACAAACTGATAAAAGCCTTTCCGTGTACTTCACTTGACTGAAATGTATTTCCCACACAAGACGGAATTCATTAAATTCGACTTGGTGTTGTTGATCTTGGCTGCTCCCATTAGGGGACGGCACAGCGGACCACCCGATCTACAAGTTGTTTTTGTTTATATCAGCTGCCTTTCCTGATGCAACAATCGCCATTTTTATACGGGTCTGGGTCGAGCACTAATGGAGCCGACCACTGAGCTTACCATGGCCATTTATTAAAAGTAAAATCGAGTAATTATAAAGAAAAAGGTTTATTGCAACTTTGGCAACCAGAGTGTGTAAGAAAACAGATTATTGTAAACCTTGATTGAGAAGGGATTTTATTATTATTGTTGTTGTTGTTGTTGTTGTTGTTGTTGTTGTTGTTGTGTTAAAAAGGTTTATTTTATAATAATATATCCTTATATATATTTATAGATTTAGATATAGAATATATAGAATAGATTAATTAATTAATTAATATCCATGTATGTGTCTGTTTATCTATATTTATATATTATATATTTCTGTATGTCTATATTTTGTAATAATAATAATAATAATAATAATTATTATTATTATTATTATCACTTTATTAGAACAAGCACTAAATAACCGATTAACAATTTTTAAGGTCTTAGGCTGTAGTGTGTAGTGTGCTTTATATGTTTGTCCTAATCTAACAGTTTTTAACAGGTGTTGACCAACATGTATTTCAATTATATCTCTGAAGAAAGTGTTTTTTTTTTTTTTTTTTTATTGACTCGCCGTTTTAGTATAGTGAACTTTGCCTTTTATGGAGTTTATTGGGCGTCATCAAATGCAAAGCAGCTATGCCATGGTAGTTTAAGGGTACATGGTATTTATCAAGATTCATCTGAATAAAAAGATAATCAGATTCAGATAAGATGTTTCAACGCCTTTCTAAGTCTGCCAATTTCTTCTTTTTTTCTTTTATCTTTATTTTTGGTTTGTCTTACATAACTATTTGTGAAACTTATTAAAATATAGATTAAATAAAGCCTAAATCTTCACTGCAATAAGCTGTTTTTCACTTGCTCTCTCTCTCTCTCTCCTCCCTCTTACCTCTATAGTGAAGGGATCCATCTTGGATGCACGTCCATTAACCACACACTGAAAGGTTGCGTTCTGCCCTGCATTCACCTCCACATCTCCGAGCCTGGTGAAGTGTGGCACTTTATCTGTGAAATGTGGGGGGAAAAGAAACACTCAGGAATTCTCATAATTTCTTGTTGAAATTACAAGCACATTAATATTCAGCCGATCAGAGCAGAGCAGAGTTTCTGAGTCAACAAAGGCATGGTTAATGGGAAATCTGGGTAACTAATCACAAACGTGATTATGCTTTTTGGATAAAATTATATTGAAATGGTTTAAGTACTGCAATCTGACATTGTAACTTGAGCAAATTTACTAAATAACTACTGTACCAAGTGATCCAATAAGGTTGTGCTTTCAGATCTATTTAATATTTACGTTTATGGAATAGATAGCTCTTACAACCCAGAGCTTTTTTGCCTTTTTTTGTTTTTTAATAAACATACTGTATATACGACTCAGGATTGTGCAATAATAAAAGAGTGACATATCCTTTTTTTCGGCACAACATAGGCAATATGATGACCTTTTATTTCATTTTAACCCAACTATACAAACATTACTAAACAAAATATTACATAGGCAAAGAAATATTTTTGCGATGTCGTTCCCATATTCCAATAATGGTAAAATTTGCACGTTATAAAAGTAATGATAACTTTCGTTCCACCTAACATATCGAAAAACCCAAATGCACACCAGCAAAGATTCTGTATATATTCCTATGCTGTTTTTGCCATTACGAATCTGTGCCGTTTGAGTTTTTAGCATTTTAATGAATTTGAATTTGGAACTGAAAACTTTCACCGCAGTAGATATCAGGTGCAGGTCCAGGTTCTTCCTCATAACCATCACACTGCTAAACTCTACCTACACCATTAAACCACTTGCACATTTTATCTGTTAAACATCTGTCAACTGTATTACTCTGTACTTTTCCCCTATTATTCATATAGCATGCATATAACTGTATATTTGCATATTATCTAGTGATACTTCGGCACAAGCACAAAAGAACAAAAATTTAGCAAGAAATTTGCCTCGACCTGTAAAGCATTTTCGGCATACGAGGGACCGAGTCAGTCGCATGTACTTCCGGTTACAAAAACTTTTTAGCGTCGTCAATGGACTGCATTTGGATTTTGTGCACGGTTTAGTGAAGACATAGCACCATGGGGGTCAAGACTGTTATCAAGAAAACAGAGCCACTTTCAGTATTGTTTTTAAAGTGACCAAACCAAGAGGAATCAAAAAATTAAGGTTAAATGTAAAATATCAAATTTTACATGTATTTTCTATGGTGGCCAAGAAGTGCAAAACAAAATAACAAATTCAAAAACAATATAACATAAGCGAAAACAAAATGACAAAACCAAAAGTAAAACAACAAGACCTGAAAACAAAATATCAAAACTGAAAAAAAATAAATAAATCAAAAAACACAAAACATATCGAGAAACACTATACCAAATGAGAAAACACAACGGTGATTCAGTTAAACCTGAAAAAGGTAGGTATAGTTTACAAATGAAATTCATACCACTGATTGGACAAGACATCCGTCAAGATCAGCAAATAAAAAATTCATACCGCTGATTTGTTTCGTTTTCGTTTTGCTCATTTTGTTTTCATTTTTGTTATTTTGTTTTCGTTTGTTATTTTGTTTTGTTTTTTGTTTGGGTTCTGTTATTTTGGTTTCAAATTTTTTATTTCGTTTTTGGTATTTTGTTTTCAGTTTTGGTATTTTGTTTTGCACTTTTCGATGACCGTACGTTTCAAAATGTTTTTAGATGCATAAATTATATATCTTGATCTATGGTCATGTGGCTAAAGAACAAAAAAAAAAATTCAAAACTCCGACAATGTTCTCGCTCTTTATACTGTTTATTTTAAATTTGATTTCGTCTAATGTGTTTAAAAAGTCCTGAAACTCATAGCCAATAATGGTTAAACATTGACCTACAGTATAAGATTTATAAACAAATAATTTATAAATAAATTAAAACAAAAATAAAGGCCTTGTGTCTAATGTCCAGCCCTATCTCGCTAACATCATATGCCAACTTTCTTTTAAAATACTGCAGCAAATATTTTAATCCTGACTTCTGAGTCAATTATGATCACTTGATTCGAAATAATGTAACCTTACTGTTTAGCAGATGATTTTTTCCTTATTATTTTTATCTTCACATATCGTTATGTCTCATTGAATCCTGCCATCTGCTCTGCCTCTACCAATATAAGCTAAGAGACCTTTTATTTCAGAAAAAAAAGCTTTTTTTCCCTTACAAAATGTCTCAAATTGCCTTCTACTCTGATTGATTGATTGATTTCTTGCTTTATTAACTGGTTGATTAGTACTTTTTTCAACTGCAATTTTAAGGCATTCAGCTCTAATGACAACATTCATGCAGACCTGTGTACAACTCGAAACCACCAGAATAGAAATGTTGACGTTTATCCGTGACTGCACGAATCTGGAAACAGGGTGATAACAAGCACCCCACACACAGATTGAGGTGAGTAAAGAAAAAACAGGCCCTACTGAATGGTCACAGTGCTATCTCAATTTGTTCCGCATCGGTACCCTGAGTAGTGCCTTATCAAATCTGCCATTGTATAAAATGTTATTGCCATTTTAATAGCTTCTTTTTTTCTATAAATTGACTGCTGCATTCAGACTTCGATCAGACTTTATTTATATATCTTCTGTGAGCTATCGTAATGGTTTCCGACAATTTATTACAGCATTTAGTATTCCTACGGGTTGCAGAGCAGCTCAAATATACCTCGCCCATATTAATGTTGGAGTAATAAATAGACGACCCGTGTGCAACTGTAAAATCTCTGCAGGACACAACATCCATAATAAGCTACACTGTCTCCTAATGGGCATTCGTTCCTGAATTTGAAGTGCTGTTAACTGTCCACATTGGAAAGTGTCTCAGGTGGTTAAGAAACCAGGTTGTTGATTTAAGGATGTGAGGATCCGGGTTCGAGTCCCACCGTGGGTGGTTGCTGCTGCCCATACTACCCTGCCACTGCGTGCCACTGCTAGTCCCAAGCCCAGTTTAGAAAAATTGGAGGGTTGTGTCAGGAAGGGTGTCTGGCATGAAACCTGCACTAAGTTGTGTGGATCAGATGGTCTGCTGTGGCGACTCCTTGGTCGGAGCAGTTTTGGTGCAGTGGTGGCTGGGTTACTATTTGGAAGGGCAGTGGTTCGAGTCCCAGCTCCACCAGGTTACCATTGTTGGGCCCTTCAGCAAGACGCTTTGAGCCCAGTTACACTGGGATATGCGCTGAAAGAATTTCACTGTGCAGTAATGTACTGTCTATGTGACACATAATGGCTTAACTTTATACAACAGTAAATTCTGACCAAGTGATCTGATCCATCTAAGCGGTTCTGATATAGATCACAACTGCACTATGACTTTTAACTATACAGTATGTACTACTCACAATTGTTAATTAGTGTTGGTTGCCAGAGCACTAGCTTTCCAATTTAATCCCAGAAGCTGATATACGTATGATTGTACTGGAAGAATTTAAGATTCATTTCAACCATATTAAGTTTTGGTTTCGCCTGTCACTGTTAGTTAGTTTCTCCGGGCAACAAACAAAATGGATGCGTTCTCCTTCAGATGCCTTGTATTCTAACAAGATTGCAACTTGGTGATCATAGACTGGCTAAGTGAGTGCAATCTCGAAAGCATCTTGTCACTCTCACACCCAGGGGTCCTTTTATTCTTCCATTGAACTTTTTATCATCTACAAGGTCCTTGACAACAGCAGATCATGTTTATTTACTCTTTCAAGATCTTGAACGGTTCAATTTGTTTGAGCACTTGAATTAGCCGTGTGGTGCTTGCTAACGCTTTTTTTTTTTTTTTGCCCCTTTACGATGTCCAGACACTGCTTTAGGTTCTGTTTTATTTATCCAGTGCTTTACCGTTCCAAATGAACTGCCGGAAGGGCCTGTTGGAAACATGAAACATGCTAGTGTGAATGATTTAATTAATTAATCAATCAATCAATCAATGAGAGAAAAGGAAATTGTGGTGAAATATCTTAAACACTTTGGAACAAATAATAATTAACATAATGGAACATAATAATTAAATCTGACGACTAAATCTAATGTACCACCTTTTGAAAGGACTTTTAGCCCTTTCTTTCTTTCAGTGGTTTGCACGAAAACACACACACACCTCTGCCCTCAGAATTTTCCCCCATGCAATTATTTTTTTCTTATTGAAAAACATTTTTTTCTTTTCTTTTCTTTTTTTTTTTTTTTACAGATTACAGAAACTACTTTTGAAGTTTATGCAACATGGAAGTGACCAATTTTGCATGACAAATTTCAGGTTGCTAACTTCAGCTATTTTGCAGAGATGATTTTATGTCTGGCCATTTTTCAGTGTTATACTGCTGTACTAAATTTCTTCTAGAAGCATATGACGTGTAAAATTGTTGCATAAAGCATTTTGTGCAAAATTAAAGATTTTTTTATTTCCAAAAAAAATAATCTGTAGTGTCCGTAACCATGTCAAATTCATGTTGCAATATCTTAACAATTTAACATTTTAGAATAATATACTTTTCATGTTTATGTCTTTTCATGTGAAATCTAAATTGGCCAATTTTCCCCTGAATGACAATTTAGATGGAAAAAAAAGGTTACTGACACTACAGACATAAAATTGTTACTTTTTAGCAAAATAGCAAATGTGTTACTTTTTATCTGATTAAAATATAAATGTGTATGCATATTTACAAAAAATGAAGCATGGATTGGGAGATACTGTAATAAGCATTAAGTGTTACTGAAAAAAGATTGAATGGTGTTACATGATCTTATTTGGGAGACACCTTTTAGCACCAACACCATGTTTTGGGTGTTTATCATCTACTAAAGGTATATCAATACCTTTTACTTTTAGCTCTCTGAATTCTTTACTGTAGATGTTCTACCATTGTGACATTAAAGATAAAATCACATTTAATTTATTTCAAGCAGTTAGAAGTTTTAATAAACTTTTTTCCCCCTCGGTTTGTGATACTGTAATATTATAGTTTTCTTGTATCATTTATTGTTATTCTTGTTTCTCATTCGGAAACCCTGTTTTTATGATTCCATCTTTTTTTTTATTACACTTACTCATGTTTTCCCTGTTTTGTTTCTCAATTATTTATATTTTATTATTATTGCTGCTTATGTTATGTCCCTAGTTGATTCTTATCTCTTTTATTGCCATTTTAATTTCCTTGGGAAAAACACTGAGCAGCAAAAGTTGCTACGGAAAATAAAGCACTTTACAGTTATCAGGGAAGTAATCTTTAATATCAACCTGTTTGCCAAAAAACATTGTTTGGGGTACGATCGAGCTAAGAAGCTCCTTAAGAACCTGCTTCTAAGGCAACCCAAGGATCCCCTTGTGAAATGTCAAAGTTATTATCATCAACAGGGCTGTCTTGGCAGCTTGGTTTTCTCCTATTATAAAAAACCTAATCTTTTCTAAACTGTCAGCACATTTTTATTTTTATGAATTCTTTTCCATTTTATGCGGAAAATCATCCATCATTACCCTTTTTGCCCTGCATCATGGAGGACGGGCTAGGTGCTGCACTTTTTGCATCCTCTTTTTGTCATATCCTGAGCTGTTCGCTCTCCACCGTAGCAGATACCAGCTTAGGGAATTCATCAGCATTTCGCTTCCTCATGAAGCCCAATGTCCAAGCATCTCCGGATCACAGCCCATCCTTACCAGCTGGTAAATTGATCGATAAATGTTTGAGAACTTTCAGATTGCCTCACTGTCACCAAATCGCTTTTACAACATCATGTCTACTGCGTGCCATTAATAGCAATTTAGAAATTGTTTCCTATCTATCAGCACTCACCAGCTGGCAAACATGGCCAGCCATCTTGACCAGCTTGGCTTGTGACTGAGCAGCTGGTAGTTGGACCAATCTGGCGGTTCTAGCCCACATCTTCACTACCACCTTCATCTGACCAAGATAACACGATGGAATGGAATAACAGCATGCAAGTAAGTAATTAGGTTTTAATTACATTGATTTAACACAGTACAAACTGCATGCTTTGTTTAAAATGATGTAAATCAGAAATAAATCAGTAAATCTATTCATTAACTACAGTATAGGCTCAGCCTTTATTCCTACAGTATTTACCCTCTAACATGGTTAAGAATCTGTATAGTTCCTCTGCACCTGGGTGTAAATATGACAACTCATCATCTATACCGCTTTACAGGGTCACATTAGGCCTGGAGCCTGTCACATTTGACTTCGGGCATAAGGGGTGAGAGCAATCCATCACAGGACTCACAGTCCCTCACACACTCATTCACACCCACTATGAGCAATTTGGACATGCCAATCAGCCTAATATTTGACCTGTGGGTGGAAACCCACCAAGCACGGGGAGAACATGCAAACTCCATGCACACAGAGCCGAGCCGGGAATCGAACCCAGAACCTAAGCCACTAAGCCACCGTACCACCTCATATCAAGAAATATACAGTATATAGATATATTCCCACCAAATGTGAGGCTACTGTCTTTACTTTCTGTTAAACAGCCATGCCTGTGTGACCAAACACAGGCACAATCTAATAATAAACCTCACAGATGATACCGTGGTGATTGGACTCGCACACAATAATATCAAGATAACCTACAGGCCAGAGATAAGCGCTCTGTTCGTGTTGTTGCTTTGTACTGAAGCAGATGCTTACTCTCCCATCCACATCAAAGGTTCAGCCGTGGAAATCGTCAACCGCTTCAGATTCCTGGGCGTGCAGCTGTCAGGCCTCGCGATGTCACCTGCAGTATCATCACAAAAGTACAACAATCTGTTCTGCTTTGAGAAGACTCAAAGGATTCGGAAGAAGTATCTCCACTTTTGGTTGACTTCCATCAGCAAGCGTACTGAAAGAGAAACTGACCAGATGCATCACGGTGTAATTTGGCGACCTGACTGGGCAAGGCAGGAGATAGTTAAAATGGCTTCCAAATCATGAGTATTGAGCTTCCATCACTTCAGCACATCTTCAACCACCAGATGTCTGGCGGACTAGGGCTCAGTCCATCATCTTGGATGCTGTGCGCCCAGCTCATGTTTTGTTCTGCCCTCTCTCATTTGGCAAACTCTCTTCCAAAGCATCAAGGCAAACACGATTCGCTTCAAAAATAAGGTTTTTTTTTTTTTTCGCCCTCAGGCTGTTATGATTTTTGACAGCTAAGAATAACTACCCTCTCCGTGCCACTGCACTTAAGGTACTGTATATCGTATCGACAGCATTCCTGTACATCTCTCATTTTCCAATCAGATACAGTATTTCGAATATTTCACATACTTATACGAGGTGTTGAATTAAAATTTCATAATTATGTTTTTGTCCTTGCTTAGGCAATTCAGCGTTTCCAACTATTATGATTTTCGAGGATTTAAAGAACTAGTTAGAACACTAGATCATTATTAATACATTAATAATTTTGCAGTGTTTGTGCTTCGTGTTTACAGCATGTTATTTTTTTGTTTATTATTACTATATGAATAATTTTTGCAGATTGTGAAGAGTCTTGCACAAGAATCTCATTGTGCGAGGCGCATGCCAGTCAAACCAGGATTTTTGATTGTGCATAATAACAGAACAGTTATGAGTAAAAAAAAAAAAAAACTTCCTTTATTTCAATATTTCAAGTTTAGCTCTGTTTACAAGAAAGTACTTTCTTTATTTTTATCTGCCATCTATCTCAGACGATCGTCATGCACAAGGAATGGTTTTGACATTTCAAGTCGTTGTGATGTTCTTCTGCTCCTGAAGCACTCAGAACACCCTGAACGTCTCATTGCAGCACCGCCTTAACCTTTTGAATTATGTCAAATGTCTATGTGGCAGATTTGCCCAGTTACAAGCAGAATTTCACATCTGTTCCATGATGAAATACCAGACTTCGTAACCTATCAGAATAGTATGTCTCGGTGTCTTTTGGCACACTGACTTATGAATGTCAGTGCTCTCTGTGCCTTTTACTGCTGTCTGTTGGCATCTCTAAACTTTTTGATACCACCTCGTATAATCCCTCGCTACATTAACGCGATTATTGCCATCTCTCCTTCACTTCTGCTCTCTCCTCTTCTCTCTTTCACCTCTCCCTGTCTCTCTATTGAGCTATACATGACGTTACTGGGCTGCCAGTGATCTAGACCCCCTCTGCCCTTTGGACCTGTTTGACTCGTCCTGGTGTCCCGCTTCTGGTTGGAGATCTCATCGCATACATGTCCCATGTGGTCTGCCTGGGATGCGTGTGGTGGCGGTTCCACTTTCCACAAAGACGGTCCTGGCCTCGGCAGATACTGACAGCAGTTCTCTAAGGACTTGTGACTGCAGTTTTTCGATAGTTCAGGACTGGAGTTTCCTACAGTCTACCTGAGCCTCCAATAACGAACTGGAATCCACATTAACTTAAACACATCTCCTGTTATACTGAACTTCCAGTCTCAAACAGTATAATGCAGCTCAATCCCTGCTATCTTAAATCCACTTAAATGAGGATGGGTTCCCTGTTGAGTCTGGTTCCTCTCAAGGTTTCTTCCTATTACCATCTCAGGGAGTTTTTCCTTGCCACGATCGCCCTTGTGCTTGGCTTGCTCATCAGGGACGATCTTATCATTTTGATGCGTACACATTCACATTTCATTCAAACTTAAATAATTATTTTGACTGTATCGCTGCTTTGTGACAATATCAATTGTTAAAAGCGCTATACAAATAAAATTTTATTGAATTGAAAACTTATCCTAGTTTTTCACTAGTGCCTGAATACCATCAAGGTAGAAGGTTTTCTCGGTACGCCATTATCTTAGCCATTTTTCGGACCTTGGTGTTTCACAGTTGAAATAATGATCTCCCAGGAGCTCCTTTAATGGAAAAAACATGTGGAAATAGCTTGGATTGAGGTCAGGACTGTATGGGCGAAGTGGTAATACCTCCCAAGTGAATTCCCATCCTACGGCCTTCTTTAAAATGCTTTCCTGTGGCTAAGCGTTTTATCACCGTACTGTGTCTTCTGTTCATATAAAAAACACATTGTTTTTATGCCTCCATTGACGAGAAGTCCCAGTTTGACTTGAACACACCTCATATATACTGTAGATGCTTACAGCACTCTTTATGTACGGTATATGACAGTAAAACCTGAAACAAGCTGTGTCTCATAGAACATTAGATTACCGAAGGATATTTTGTAAGTGTGGCGTATCACGTTGATCCTACTCGATGTAATGGATGGATTCTTTCATAGATCATTGTTCAAGCTGCAAGGCATATTTTGACCACGCTACGAAGAGAACATTTACTGTATGCATGCAACAGAGCTTTACATGGAGCCTGCAGGGAAGACCAGTAACTGCATATATTTAAATGGGCTTAATGGAGTGGTTAACCCTGCAAGGCAAGGCTTCGACCACTGCTGTGGTTGTCGTTCTCCTCCTTCTGTAACATCCGGTATATGTCTCTGAATTGTGTTTTTAGTCTGTATGTTGTCAAGTCTGTCTTAGTACTTTAATGACATCCTCTGGAATTAGCTGTGGTTGCCTGGGGTATCATTGACGGCATGGTGGCTTAGCCTTGTTGCCTCCATGGTTGGGTTTCGATTCCCACCTCGAGGTCTGTGTGCATGTTTGCATGTGGGTGCTCCCACAGTCCAAAGACATCCAGATTAGGCTAACTACAGTAGCATTCCTAAATTGAACGTATTGTGTGATTGTGTGTGTGCCTTGCGATGGACTGGCACGCAGCCAGGGTGTACCCCAGGGATAGACTCCAGGCCCCCTGCGACCCTGTACACAGGATAAAGTGGTACAGTATAGACGATGAATGAGTGAATAAGAAACATCATTTTTGAAACTAAAATAATTAACTGCTACTAATGGTAAGTTTATGTTAAACTAAATAGAATGGCATACATTTACCAGATTAATTTAATATAGTAACATGGACATACTAATATATAAAAGCTAGATGAGGCCACATTTTTAGTGCAGTCACCCTTTAAATGGTAAATGTGTTCTCAAATTTAATAGAGTGCCGTGTAGTCACCAAAATATTAAGTATAAAAAAAAAATCATAGAACGCCTAATAACTAAGAAAATACAGAACAACAAAACCACTCCAGGTCACACATAATATAATTTATGACTGGAAAGTTGGAAATCTTACGGGACATTAGCCACTTAAGCTGGCGACTGTCTCTGGTGTGGTTTGTTCTCAGGACGAATTTGCACATTTGCTTTTCTCACCATCACCAACAGTTATTTAAGATTTAGTTTGTACCAAAAAAGTCTATTATTTTAGGGTTTAAATTCTTCCCAGACTTTTATTTGTATTCCTAACTTTCATATTTGGCTTTAAGCACTTAAACACTTACATTGAGTTCAACTAACCCTGCAAAATATGTTCAATAGCACTTTTCAGAAGATAGTAGCACTGATCATTTTAATTAATACACATCTTCACACATTTCATGCACATTTCCATCATTTTCCTTTGATTCCATAAAGCTACTTTGCAACGATGTTCATATATATATATATATATATATATATATATATATATATATATATATATGTGTGTGTGTGTGTGTGTGTGTGTGTGTACAGTATATGTGTATATATAATACTACAGTTGAACCTTACTGAAAAATAAGGATGTCTCGATGCATTTACATCATAGACGTTTTAAGAAAAAATCTCCATAGCCTGAGCTTACCAAGCGGCCCAGTTTCTGAATCGCCTGCAGCAGTCACTCTTGAGAAGATAAGAGAGGAAACAGAAGCATGGTATTGGGGAAGGCATATACTGTAGAGCTAAAGGCTATCTCATACAGAATAGCCATCCCATCCATTATACTGGTGAAGTTTCACTCCGTGGACTACAAATTCAACAACACCAGACTACAGAGATCCGCACAGGGTGACATGAGAGACGTCTCTGTTTATTTTCCCAGAAATATATCCTGACAAACAGTATCCCTAATGCACCCTGCTACAAATGTTCCTCCAAATTCATAAAGAAACTGTTGGATAGAGCAAATTTCTTAGAAATGTTTGTGGCCTGCGATTGACTGGCGCCTTGTCCATGGTGTACTCCACCTTGTGCCCCGAGCTCCAAATTATGAAAGCTAGATACTTTATGATTCCATATCTTCCTTCTTAGCATGCCAAGAAAACCTACTCTCACCCAGCAAGCTGTTTTTACACACTCAAATACCAGTGCAGGAAGTAATATTACTTCCTGTTTGTCTGAAATCACTCTTCTATCAAAGACTTTTTTAGTAGCTTTTTGGTTCCTAGAGGATGTGCAGTTCTCTCCTTTAATATTTGTAACAGCTGCTGCATTTGTTTTCTTTTAAAACTTTTGAAAAACGTTGTGGAAGACGATCTACATCAGATCTATTGAAATCATTGTTAGGAAATGATGTGAAAGATGATGTATGGTTTTCCCGTGAACCTGATTAAAGGATAAAGCGGTATAGACGATCAGTGAGTGTATGGTGTTAAATACAAATGTAAATTCATATGATTATTATTGGTAGTAGTATTTCTACTGATGAGAAGTGAAGGTTAATGACAGTGTGGCCCCACCAGTGTGAAACAACCCACAAGTGTAATAAACCACATAAAAATCCATAGCTTTTAATTTGTGGGGCTATTATAGAATACATTTCATTTGTTAGAAGTTCTTACAAAAGCTTTTGAAAGCTGAAGATTTTCACCTTCCCACAAATGTAATAAATCCCTGCAAATGTAATAGCATAGGAAATTATGTGTTATATTTGTAGTAGGCAATTTGCTATTATGTCTGTGTGAAATTTCCTACATTTGTGGGATTATTACAATACATTAAAAGTTGCAGATTTTTATTATGTTTGTGGTTTATTACATTTGTGGGCTGTTGTTACATTGGCAGATGTTAAAAGACCTTATCACAGTAATGCGACAGCGCTGGTTAAAGTGGTAAATGACCTGCTATTGGCATCTGATCAGCATGTGTCTTTATCGACTATGGCAGAAATATTACTGATGACTTTCTTCTTCTCTATTACTGATGACAAAAAAAAGGTTTATGCTCCACAAGGCTCTGTGCTAGACCTACTGTACCCCCCCCCCCCCCCCCCCTTAATCTGTACATATTACCTTTGGGTGCAATTTTACATTAACATGGTGTTGTCTTCCTTTCTGCTGGAATAAAGTAATACTTTTTAAGAATTTAAAGAACCTTAGACTATCGATGCCTCCTATTTAGTTGTGACAAGATTCACAATTTACTAGAGCCATGCTCATCTAGGAATAAGCTTTCTGGTTATTTTCCAACTCATGGCCTAAATGATTATTAAATCTTATCTTCTATTTAAATTACACATTGAAAATATTACTGGATATAGTCGTTTTTAATTCATCTCAAAAAATTGAGAATATAATATCTTATGATGTATAAAAACTGTTGTAATGACTTGCTATCTGACTTGATGTATTTAGTTAAGGTAGCAAGTTAAGGTAGCCAGTGTGGTTACCTGGATGTTTTTGGAAAATGGCCAAAAGCAGAGAACCCAGTGAAACCCACAGAAATACACGTAAAATAAAGATAATATTACAATAATTAACTATTTTCTGTTTCTAGTAAGGACTAGGGTGAACAATCAGCGTAATCTGTGTGTCTTTAGACTGAGGGAGGAAACAGGAGTACCTGAAGGAAACCCACCAACCAAAGGGGGGGGGGGGGGGGGGCGTGTGCAATGTGCGTGTGCATCGCTTCATCCTGAGTCATTTTATACCAGGATTTACTAACTTCTTTCCAATATGATTCAATATACAGTTTTGATATGGTACAATTAAAAAATCAAGCCAAAAAAGTAAAAGATGGTGTAAAGGAGACCAGACTATTTATATAGTATTATACTATTTATTTCTAAGGGCATCATTATTTTCTATCTAAAAATAAATTCTATAAATAAATAAATAAATAAAATGGAATCTTATGACGTTCTTACACCACAGCAGTACTTGGCTAGACAAGCCTCTCTCATGAACTATAAAATCACTATAAAAATGCTTTGGTTTGGCGAGAGGTTTATGAGGGTGCCTAAACGGGTTCGGAAAACTGTAAAGCATGCTTTTTATGACTGTTTAAAGGGGCAATCTAAGTCTCGGTCAGCTTCATTACATCATCATTTCCCTATCTCTATTTCTTAATCACAGACCGAATGATCCTTCTAAGACAGATCAAACTAATCAATGGTCAGCAGGACAAAGGATTGTAAAAAAAAAAAAAAAAAGTAAATAAAAAAAACATTGCATGTACCGTAAAGTTGTTTATTTTTTCTTTATAATCAATAATATAATTAATTCGTCAACAATTGCAATTTAGAATTTTTAGACCGTTAATGCTTGAGTGCTAGTGCTGGTGCAAAAATGGTTGCAATGCCTTCTGTTGTCCTTTTCTTATTTCCACTTTCCACATTCATTCCTCTTTTTTTCCGCTGAAATGAATGGCCGAATGTTCGCCATTCGTGACGTTACTTGCATCAGCTGCACATCACCGGCGGCTGCAGAGCAATTACATCTGTAGTTACATTTAATTCTTATAGCCCTGAGAAAAGATGCTTGTTTTATGTATAGTGGCTATAAATCTATATTACATTCTAACTTCTAGCTTGTCATGTTACAGAGCCTGTGGGACTCTAATTTCCTAACTAAACTGTGGGAGGAAACTAGAGTACCAGGAAGAAACCCACAAAGCACAGGGAGAACATGCAAACTCCACTCACACGGGGTCGAGGACTCGAACCCTCAACCCTGGAGGTGCAAGGTCACAGTGCTTACTTGATTGAGACATCACTAAAGCTTGATTTCTAAATGCATGATGATATATAAATATATAAATATGTTGACATTTTGTGGACATTTTGCTCAAAACACTTTAAAAAAGGAAAACTTTGTGTTTGTGTGTGTGCGTGTGTGTGGATCAAGCAGGGAACAAGGCTCATCGGAAATTTTGGGGCGGAGGGAGGGGCCTTCTGCTTTTTTTTTTTTTATCATGATCAGAAATTCTCAAAGACATTCTTTCAAAGCTAGCAGATGAAAAATCATCACCCCAAGAGAAATATCCTCTGTGATCCATTTGGAAAAAAAAAAAAAAAAACGTTCTTCAAATATTACCATATTTCCTATAAATGGATTTTGTCATGTTCAGCACCAAGTTTTCAGTGTTACAATCGTGTCCCTCATGCTAAGTTTAAATCAACCTGAAGTAAATTATTCAAACAGAAGAACAATGTTTAACTTTGATTCTTTGATTAAAAGTTCTCCTTGACCAATATAATAACGAATATGAGTAAGGCAAAAAAATTAAATAAAATTATAACACACTTCTGGAAAGGAGAAATTGGCTGACTTTCTTATATATATATACACTGTATAAGAATGGTTTTGTCTGTACATTGGTCAGAACTCACTCTTTCAATGATAACTTGATGTTTCATATATTAGGGGGCAAGAAACAAGTGTCAGAAAATTTTCAGTCTGTCTATCTGTCTGTATATCTGTATGTCTGTCCAGTTGATTTTGTCACACCATCATGCAAAACTGGCTGGACAGAATTTCATTAAACTTTGCCAATTCTTCTATGTTTGGCTAAAGATAAATCTCACGCGTCAGTCAACAGAGCCAATCAAGGTAATCACTTTCTTTAAATACACAGGGGAGGATTCGGAGGATGCTGAAACTACAGTGATGCACCTACTGTATAAGGTCGCCAAATCTCCACTATCCACAAATGAACATGTGACACATTACTCCAAAAAAGACAAGTAGACAATAAAAACTGAACCATCAAAAATGTACGAACAGATCAATGTATGTTTATTTTTCCTGCAGGAAGTTTAAATCCAGTTTGTCTCATATGTTCCGAAACTGTGGTGCCAATTAAAACAGTAATGTGAAGTGCCACTATGAGATAAAGCACCAGTTGTTGGACCAAACATCTTCACAGCAGTCCGACGTGAGGGCGTGTAAAATATCCGAACTTAGAGCACATTGTTATGAGCAATGACGTACGTGGGCTTCAACATGAAATAATAATATCCCTGATTACATTAAAGTTGATCAGCTTATTTTTAGCTTTAAACCATAAAAATTCAAGCGCATTAGAAGCAGATACTGTACATTTCAATATCAACTGTTATCAAGGAGATTATTTAATATTTTGGACACCCTTGAGCATTGCTTCACAATGTAGAATGAAATAAAGGTTAGAAGGTGTGTCCAAATCTTTGACTAATAGTATATATAGTAGTATTATCTCATATATTGGTAGTATACAGTATGACAATGATGATTTTTAAGATGCAAAAACCTTTTGACCACAAAGTTCATTTTAAAACTGTTCGATTCAGTAACAAATAGGGAAAAACGCCCCCAACAAGTTCATGATCTAGTCATTTATGATCTAGCTGCTGTACAGTCACATTGGAAATTCTCCCTGGGACAACAACCAATCATCACCGGTGAGGTGATGAAGAAACCTTGATCCACCTCATCATACTTATAATATAAAGTATAAAGTTCAAATGAATTACAAATATTTCACATAAATATTAGAATTCCATGCATCTGAATTTCTGAGCATGGATCGAACTGAACATGTAGACACAGAAAAAATTCAGACCTTAAGCAAGCACAGAAATTGTGCACAGTGAGTCGAAAAGGTCTTGTCCATCATCTCTGAACTTGATGATTCAGATAAGGCAACGTCACAACCTTCAGCATGGTTACTGCTGAACATCATCCACACAGCATCGTAAGCCTTCCCTGCTAGACTGTATCACATCAAGGACTCTTTCTCTGTGATCGTTCACTGATGCAACGGCCGACAGCGCTGAAGCTGCTGCCCAGATTTGTAAGCATAATAAGAATGGATTGTTTGTTTATTGTATGACATCATTCTTATAAGAAAATACAAAACAGCATTTAGGCCTGTGCAAATACCCTTGAACGGAATGGTTAAATATTGCCATGGTAGTTTAGCTAAAATTAGCACATTGTGTCCACTCTTTTGTCCATACATATAAACATCTGCCTATACTCGTTGTTTAAGGCAGCCATTAAACTTAATTGCACTCATTATCCAATTCTCTACCAATTACTTTAACTGTAGTTGTATATATTTCCAGTTGCTATATGTTTTACTTTGGTGTGTGTCTCTCTTTTTAAAAAATGAGCTCTACAACTATCAACCTATTTGACTGATTTAATACATTTGATATCGTTTCAAACCTTCCATTCTTACAATCCTTCAAAACACTGAGTTGTAGCCTACGTTTCTGCCATGCTTTACTGCTTAATATTGTTGTAAAGTGTGGCTGAGTTACAGTAGAGCTCTCTCTCATCAACCAGGTATTTGTGCCTGTAGAACTCCCTGAGAAAACTTTCCCCTATTGTTCATATCTGTAATCCATGTAAACTGTGTGTAACAATGCTTCTTTATATATTGCATCTTAAACTCAGGATTATTATTATTATTATTATTATTATTATTATTATCATTAGGGGTGTCAATATTTATGCATTAACGCATGTGATTAGAAACTTTAACGCGCTACTATTTTTTTACGCAAATTAATCATATGACCAAGTTTGACCCTATTGGCTTCCCATTAGTGATGGAGCATTTTAGTGACTCTGTTCTTTGAATCCCGTTCATCAGAATGAACGGATCTTGTTTTAAGTCATTTAGTTTATTTTGTTCTTTTGATCAGAAATGAAATAAAATATAACATTTTCAATAAACAGACCCCCGACACGTCTACATACACACATTTCGGCTATAGTTTCATAATGAAAATATTACAATGCAGCTAAGGACATATTATAATAAACAGAATGAGCAGCTCACCATCATATCTTCTGGTTCAAATCACTCTCATAGATGCTATGCAGTGCATTGCACAGGAAACAGATTTCTGCTTCTTCTTCCAAAGCTTCATTTCTTGGAGAAGTTCTTCAGATTCCGGTTCTTCTAATCCTGAGTCGTTCTTTCTTTTGAATCTATTGCGCTGCATATCATCTACAGTAAGGGTGTCATGTGACAAAAGAACGACTGATTCGAACTAGAAGACTAAAGGTAACTACTCTTTTCCATTCCCTGTACATAACCTACTGAGGTTTTGCAATGCTTTGTGATGTTTACCACAGATAATAAGAGGACGAAAGAAACATCACCAGGTGTGCTGAATGGCAAGTTTCATTATGAAAAAGATTCTAGATGGAAGTTTGGATAAAACTAAAGTTATGTGCTCAAACTACCTGACTGTGAATATCTATTTTTTTTTATTTTTTATCGATTGACAGCACTATTATTAATGGAAGCTAATGGTCTAGACTGGAGCATATGTGTGTGTGTGTGTGTGTGTGTGTGTGTGTGTGTGTGTGTGTGTGTGGCTCGTTTTTTGGCTTTTGTTTTAAAAGAACTATTAGTCTGAAAATATGTGCTTTGTTTAATCATGTTAAAAAGCACAAGTGCAAAGATAGTTTTAGTTTTTTTCGCCATTTGTGATGTTACTTGCACCAGCTGCACCACTTACATTTAATTCTTATATCCCTAAAAGTTCCTTGTATTATGTATAGTGGCTATAAACTTATTTTGCATTCCAACTTCAAATGCAAAAACATACGTGGATGAAACACACTTGGATGATTTTGCAAAACGCTACACCGCCACCTGTCATAGTTTTGCCCCAATGGACCCCACTGGATCAGCCTGCAACTGTGTTTGTGGCAGTGTAAATACTGTATGCTTTGATTGTGTTTTTGTTGTGTGTCTTGGGAGCATATTGAAACCTTTTTAAGTCACGAAGTTTGTTGAAGAACACAAGAAACTTCCAAAACAATAAAAAAAAAACTTTTTAGCTTACAGCATCATCAGTTTTTTCCCTAACAGTTTTAGTTTTACTTCAGTTTTTGATGACAGCATCTTATGATAGGACAGGAGTGCACAGTGTATACGGTCAGATTAAACATCAGCCAACTTCTTATATGTCTGTGGTTCAATAAAATTGGAGCAGAGAGCAGATGTAACCAGGTGTACCAAACACAACAGATTCCCACACATGTATCTCAGGTCTGTTGTACACAAAGCAGTTGTGTGTCTCCCGAGTGTTGTAATAGTATTATTGTTTTTGCTTAATTTCAATTGTAAATATTCAAATGCATCATGGATCTCAAATATAGCAGTAATAGTTTAAAGCTAAGCAAAGTTTTAGGATAATCTATAGTGATTTGTGTTTAAAAAAAAAAAAAAAATATATATATATATATATATATATATATATATATATATATATATATATATTATTTGACAATAATTCGCCAACATGAGTGGAAGTCTGAAAAGGGCATTTATTTCATTTCGCTATCAAACTGTTCATGGAAAAATGGTGCTTTAATTTCTCCTCACAACAGCCAGGATGTTATTTGAACTCTATCTGAAACTACTGACATGTATCTGTATAACTCTAGGCATTTTGCTGATCCCACATCTTTGGCTAATTGGATAACTGCATGAATGACCAGGTGTTTTTTTTTTTTTAGTGTATTTTATTTATTTATTTTTGCGCCAGGGTCTTAAAGAAGCAACATTTCGATTAAATGTACTGGCGAAATAAAAGTAAGAAAGTTATGGGTGTGCAAACTTTTGCAGCCATCAGGGCAGGGAACGCTACAACCATTATGGAATCCATGTATGAAAATGGATCTAGGAAACAAATGAAAAATGTTTTTTAACACAAACAGGAAGAAAACAAAAAAAGAACATCTGGCTGGTGTATTAAAACCCAAGGGCTTTTTTTTTCGCAATAAAACGAACAACAAGGATTAAGAAAACAAATGGACAAGTCTGAAGGGCTTACACATGTCAAACCAATTGAGATTAGAGATGACATCCTTAATAAACTAAAAGATGAAAAGCTGAGCTTTTGTTCCTGCCTGAACCAACTGGGAAAATAGATAGCAAGAGAGAGAGAGAGAGAGAGAGAGAGTATAAAGTGAAAAGGACACTTACAACAGGGGTAGTTTAACAGTATTATGTCATCCAGGCCGATGTAGCCTCTCTCCTCATCAGAGATGGTAGCTTCAAATATGATCTGCATACAGCAAAGAAAGATAGAAATAAGTGGATTAAAGTTTAGGCATGCAATCGTACATGTGGTATAAGCTTGAATTCCTTTTTTTTTTGTCATACACAATACATATTTCACAAATTTTTCTTTAGTTTTGCAGGGGAGTGGAAAAAAAAATCCTTACCGAAAGAAAAAGATTTTCGGAAATTAAAATCAACACCAATATATCTTGTCTAGACCGCATTACTATTCGTACAGAAAGTCATATTCTGCACCGAGATTCTCTGTCACCTGGAGAACAGTAGCTCTTTAAGGTTTCCTTACATAATGCATGAACACGCTGGTGTCACAGTCGCCGAACGTGGTGTCACAGTCGTTTAATGTGCACTTTCATCATATTTCCCAACCTTATTTACTGACGTCTTTCCCAAAGATCTAACCACACATACTGTAGATTATGTTCCCTACTGCACAGGAACCAACAGCATTAACAAAGAATAAAGGGAGCAAAGAGGGGAAAATACAAAAACAACAACAACTCAGAATTTTACTGTACAACAACAATGCTTGTGTATGTTGGTGGATATAAAATACCACCAACATACATACAAATATTCCAAAAAAAGTCTACAAACCTTCCACCTAGGAACCTTGGAGGCCAATGGTGAACATTGTATTTATTCCCATTTGCACGACTATGGTAGGACCTCCAGTCAACATTAAAATGCGCATTGGAAATGCCAATTAGTCTAATTTGCGTGTCTTTGGACTGTTGGAGGAAACCGTGGTACCCGGAGGAAACCCACCAAGCACAGGGAGACAAAACAAACTCCATGCACACAGACGCGATGTGGGAATTGAACCCGGGAACTAGAGGTGCCAGGTGACAGTGCTAACCACTAATCCACCATGTCGCCTTTACTATACACATGTAGACAAAATTGTTAAAGAAAGAAAAACTGTTGTTAAAGAAAGAAAAACCCACAGAGGTCACTGTGATAACTTGAAAATAAATAATAAATAAAAAGATTACTGAAAATTAACTAATGAAAACCAGATGTTGCTTTTAAATTGTGGTTTAAACAACTGAAGAAGCTTGAAGAACAAAAAAAAAAAAAAACTAATGAAACTGCCCTGGACAAAACATGTAAAAAAAAAAAATTAAAAAAAAGATTGGAAATAATTTGACCTTGAACCAAAGCGTGTCCTTAATTAGCATCACAGGTGTCCTCAAACTTGTAATCAGTCTATTTAAAGGGTGACAATAGTCACAGTGCTGTTTGGTATCATGGTGTGAACATGGGCTACAGAAAGCTAAGCAGAGAGTTGTCTTAGGAGTTTAAAAAGAAAAATTTTAGACAAACATGTTAATGGTGAAAGGCTATAAGACCATCTCCAAGCAGCTTAATGTTCCTGTGGCCACAGTTGCATATTATTAGGAAGTTTAAGGTCCACAGGACTGTAGCCAACCTATGTGGCTGAAAAAGGAAAATTGATGATAAATTGAAGAGACGAATAATATGAATGGTAACCAAAGAGCCCAGAATGAGTTTCAAAGAGATTAGAGGTGAACTCCAAGGTTAAGGTACATCAGTATCAGATCACACCATCCGTCGCACTGTGAGCCAAAGTGGACTTAATAGAAGACGACCGAGGAGGAATCCACTGTTGAAAGCAAATCATAAAAAAACAGGAATTTGCCATAATGCCCAATCTGAGAGAATGTCCTTTGGCCAGATGAACTGGAACTTTTTGCAAGTCACATCAACTCTACGTTCACAAATGCAAAAATGAAACATACAAAGAAAAGGACACTGTACCTACTCTGAAACATGGAGGAGGCCTGGTTATGTTCTGGAACTGTTTTCTGCATCTTGCACAGACTGTCTTGGTACAATGACATCTCAAGGCCATCAAGGCATTTTGGAGCAGAACCCACTGCCCAGTGTCAGAAAGCTTGGTCTCAGTCACAGGTTATGTGTCCTCTAATAGGATAATGACCCAAAGCACACAACAAATTTTTTTTTACAAAGCATTGGACTGTTCTATGAGACCATGAAAACATGTAGTTTGGAGAAGGCACCCAGCTGGAGCAGTTTGCTCATGGTGAGTGGGACAAAATACATGTCGACTGGTGCAGAAGTCTCATTGATGGTTACAGACATTACTTGATTGCAGTTATTGCCTCAAAAGGTTGTGCAACAAAATATTAAGTTAAAGGTACCATAATTTTCGTCCAAGATAGTCTTTATAGTGTTTTTTTTTTCTTTTAAATTCTCATGTGGAACCACAATTCAAAAGCAATGTGTGATTTCTATTACATAATTTTCAGTAGTTTGTTTTATTTATTTATTAATTATTGCTTTTACTTTTTACAGTTATTTCAGTCACAATTTGTGGGTTTTTCTTTCTTTAATGGAATGGTACCAGCAATTTTGTCCACATGTGTATAGTATCATGGATGGTCTGCAGTCCATGTACACAGTATCTGGCACATGATAAATTGTCTACAACGGTAGTAAAAGACATTTATTGTTGATTAACTAACAGCAATTTTTATAAATTTTTCTACACCTTTGAATAATGTTGAGCACCATCTTCTCCTTAATAAGATATATTCCACGGCTTTGACTCTAAATGCTCTCTAGTTTCATGGGTATCTTCATAATGTTGTTTTTCATGGTTCCTTTTCCACCTGTTAAAAAGGGGTGCACGTCAGGGCTCCACCTTGGAACCGCTTCTTTTTTTTTTTTTTTTTTAAATGCTCAATATGCTCAGATTGCTCTGCTTTTTTTTTTTTAACAGTATGATTTTAATGTGGTCCAAATCTGGTTCTATATAAAACTTTTTTTTTTTTTTTTTTTTTTTAATCTTACTGAACTGGAAAAATTGCTGTTTTTTGAAAAGCCACAGTTGCTCATATCTCTGTAAGGTCCATATTAACTATGTTTCTATTAACATCTGAAAGTCTGAGCTCGCTTTATTGCTCAATTAGTTGTTTTACACATCAAGGAAAATAATAATTTCTCAGCTGATGCTGCGTCTAATTGGTTAAGTCGACATTACCTATAAAATATCGCTGATACTCATCCTATTTTTAATGTCTGTCTTCTAACTGCTCATTTTATTTGAAAGAGTTTTTGCTCACAGGAAGGTCTGTATATCCACTCAAACATAAAAAAATATCCCTTTATGTCCCTAAAATTCTTAAAGGAGTCAGACACATTTTCTAATCTCGAAACAACCAGCCCATGTTTTTAAATCTGTGCATATCCTCGATTTTTTTTTTTTTTACCTCAATCCTCAATTGCTTTAATTGATCTTTTATGCTGATGTAATTGATGTATATTCTGTTACATTTCAAAAGGCTACTGTAACAGGTTTGACCATTTGTGCAGAGGCGGCACCATAAAACAAAGACACGAGGCTAGGTCTCACGGGAAAGAGTAATTTTATTAAGGCAAAATGGGGAAGGAAGGGATTAAAGGAGGGAGGATGGAAAGAAAGGGAAGGAATGATGTGCATGTGCAGGTCTGTTGGGCAGTTCCCGCTGGCATGAGAGCACAAGCTGGTGAGCAGTGGTGGCAGGCCCACGTGGACAGCAGCTTCTCTGCAGTTTGCTCATGCTGGCTCTGCTCTTGGGGGATGACCGGACCGGCTCTCTCTATGGGTGCGGCCTCAGACGGAAGGTTTGTGTGGATGGGTTTTCAGAACAGAATTGGGTCAGTGTGATCTGGCAACCCTGGGTTATAATGTACGTCACTTGAGCATCTATATAGAGATGCTAAAGTGATGTACATTATAGAGCATCTATATTGCATGCATACTATAAGTAGCTTCCTCATGGTCATGGGTATGTCTGAACGAAAGGGGAACCCAGGGCAGGGGTCGCTCAGTGATTAAGCCCTTGGACTAATGTCTGAAAGGTCCCAGGTTCAAACCCCATGATAGCCAAGTTGCAGCTATAACACCTTTTCTGGGAAGGTTTTCCACATGGTTTAGGATTGTGTTTATGAGAATTCTTGACCTTTCTTCCAGACGTACATTTGTAAAGTCAGACACTGATGCTGAACAAGAAAGGTCTGGTTCACAGGCTCCGCTCTAATTCATCCCGAAGGTGTTCTATCGGGTTGAAGTCAGGACTCTGAGCAGGCCAGTCAAGTTCTTCCACACCAAACCAGCTCATCCATGTCTTTAAAGACCATTGGGCCCTTGAGCATGGCCCTTAATCCTCAACTGCTCAGAAATATAATGAGATAAAACATGTCAGTTGCTCTGGAT
The DNA here is from genome assembly GCA_013621035.1 of Clarias magur. Taxonomy (NCBI): domain Eukaryota; kingdom Metazoa; phylum Chordata; class Actinopteri; order Siluriformes; family Clariidae; genus Clarias; species Clarias magur. The sequence goes on along the minus strand of QNUK01000007.1, from coordinate 4,160,072 downwards.
AAGGGTGCTGACATGTAAATGTCTGAATGACAAAAAGAAATTAAACAGATTTACAGTATGACATCAGCAATGTCATGTACCCTGTGTCTGGAAAAATCTGTATTAATAATTACCACATGCCTCTACAGTATACTAGCCACCAGTTTTGTTTATTACAGCCAGTTCATGATGATTTACTGCGAATGTAATCCTGTAGGAAAGAGCTGCAAGGTGGACACTTTTCAAAAGCACTGCTGTCAGTGGATTTCTTTTAGCTATGGAAATTCAGAGTGACTTTGAACTTATTTATACTTTCTGAAAAGCCATGTTGCAGGCTGGTGGTCGAGTGAGAAAGACAAACGTGAAGAACAGAACGCCGGGGAAGGAAAATTGTCTTGTTAGTCAGCGGCTTACAGACACTTTGAGGTATATTTCATTTACACTGCAAAATAACTGAAAATAACAACTTGCCAATTGTTGGAACATTCACCGGTATATGATGTGACATCCTACTTTACCTGTGGCTGCATAGTCACGTCACAGTAGTGGGTCCTGTTCTATTGATTTCCTGCCTCCTGTGCTACAACAGAGGCAAACAAACTCTTCACTGCCAGAGTTAAAGCAATGTTTATGGAATCTTTATAACTGATACTAATGAAATAAATCTCAATAAGAGCCTAGGCTAGTTACTGTAACTACGAGGTGGTGTCAAAATGTTTTGAGATTAGCTCTGTTTTTCACTTAAACCCTGGCAGTACAATTCGCTATTGATAGTCTGGCCCCTGGGCCAATGCTGCGAATGTCAAAAAACCATGATGAGCATGCACTTGGTCAAACTGCGAACCTGCCTCGCCTTTTTCTGTCATGGAGATGATGGGCTCTTCCACTGCAAAGACTGTTGCTTCGTCTCTGGGTCATACCTATACACCCAGGTTTCATCACCAGTAATGATCCTCGACATGAATGGCAGGTCATTCAAGGTCCGCTGACCGTGTTCTTGACGTGGTATTCCGCTCTTGAAGTGCCAGTGCCACTGAAAACACCTCGATCCACTCGTTAAACTGTCTGAATCAAACGTCTCTGCGACAGATTTTCCCAGTTTCATGTTCGCTCTGGTCTAACTTGCTATCCATGATGAAATGGCAGACGGTGGTAACGCACATGGTCCAAATGGCACCAGTTGCACAGCTCTTGTTGTAAACAGGATGATGTCTTTTGGCACACTGACTTATGAAGGTTGGTGCTCCCTGTGACTGTGCGTGTAGCTGCAATCTGTTGTGCTGCCTAACAAGTCTTGAAACTTTTTGATACCTCCTCCACATATCTAGGACTGATTAGTGCATCGTTATGGTTACACACAAGCTTTTCCTTTGCATCATACAGCAAATAGCACATCATCATATAGCAAATAAAGTTATCTTTCCATATAAATGTAAAACCAACATTACAAACTGAACTATGTGGCTTTTACATACTTGGTTAAAAACAAACACAATAAACTAGTGGTATCTGAGGAAATTCTTTACTTGCTTTAGTTCAATCATCAGCAAAAAAAGAAAAAGACATGGCAATGAGTAATGCTAGCAGAACTGTGCACAAATGCTAGCATGCTGCTTCAGTGTTCTCCATACATCACAGGTTAAGTGTCCATGTGGGATCAATACAGCCCAGGCCCAGAAAGATTGGAATGAGCCAGGGAGTCATTCTCATCTAATTTATTTTTACTTCTCGTTCTTATGAGCGGCTGGTAAAGACATCCAGCTGATTAACTTCACCATTCATCAGCCACAGACTGAGAGCCGCATCGACTGACTGGTTGTTCTCTCTGACCTGGATTCATTCAAACGGTACACATTTGACTTCAGGATGAGAACGTAAGAGGGAGGACAAGAGTTACGTGCTATCTATGCCATGTCCTAACGATCGCCCATAAGCATTAACATTTGAATTATTAAGAACGATAAGTATTAAATGACAGGTTAAAAGGTAGAAAGAAATCATAATAATGGCCCGTCATAGTGCAGGAGGAGTTCTTTATGAAGACAAAGTTAAAAAAAAAAAAAAATACAAAAAAGACAGTCTATATACAGTATACTGTATATAGTTTCTGCACCGATATTGGCAGTCACTGAATGTTTGACAAGATCATTAATATTTCAAAGCGGCTACACCTCATCTTCAACCCCTACAGTATCAACAGGGCATAATAGATTAAGTACACAGAGAGTTCTCAGACAGTATACTGTCTGCACCCAAAGATGGTGCATCGCTATAATTTAATATGTTTGACTCTAGATTTTGTCTGTACACCGTGGTATGAAGATTGATCTGGCTGTCAGACGGGTACTGCAGCACTACGTTGTTGCTAAAACTAAGGTCATGTGAGTTTGTTTCCCGCCGACCCCCCCAACACAAATCAAAACCATTTTTAATCAAAATAGAATAATTTAAAGGTTGATAGATTGGCTTCCTGTTAAAAACAGGTTCTGCCTAAACTGTCAGCTCGGTAGGCATTCACAGAATTACCTGGTTAAAAGGTTTCCTCCCAACATGAGGATTGGGCTAAGTAGCATTTGCAAACTGCCTGCCACTGTCGTGTGTAAATGAGCGCGCGTGTGTGTGCCCTGCAATGAATTTGCACCCTATGTGGGCTTTAACTCTCCCTGTGCCCTAAACCTCCAGGGATAGGCTCCAGGCCCCTGCGACACTGTATACAGGATAAATGGTACAGATGATGAGAGAGTGAGTGATGCAAATTGGTGCATTTGTTATTTATGATTAATTTAAAACACAAGGAAAACAAATCCATTCTTCTTTTTATTCTTCTGTCAGTTTACATAGAATTTCATTGTAATATACAGTAATTATATTACATATCATATAATAATCACACTTTTCAGATTTGTCCCTTGTTCATGGCACATTCAATAGTCAATCTCTTTCACAAACAGATGCATTGTACAGTGTATGGGTATAAGAGTGGTGTTTTACAAAGATATGCTCAATTTTAAACTGTTTAGCAATATTTACCCATGACTAATACGGAGCTAAATCTCTGGTCCATCTATTTCTTCTGCACTAAAAATGAGTAAATGTACACAAATGTATTAATTTAACATAACCAATAAAAGCAGGACTATCCTCAGATGACTTGTAGTGAAACAAAACTTAACTAGGGCCTCCGAGTGGCGCAGTGTTAAAATGCTCGCCCAATCCTAGTTCGACAAATTCTGCCTTTCTATAGCATTGGTGGCTCGAGCACCCAACTCTCTGATCAGTATCCCAGAGCCTCAACCGCCAGAGCCACCACTGCCCCATACACACAATAGATCTGCCATCACACACACACACACACACACAAAAAATATATATATTTTCCATTTAATTTGAATTGGAAAAGTCTTGAATGGGAAATGTCTGAAAAGTTCCCAAACATGAGTGACTTTTAAAAGGAGTATTTTATTCACCACTTTGTTCAGTCTCAGCATTCTGATTGGCTATGAAAATGCACCTCCTTCAAGGTGATATTATCAGAGGAAGTTCATACAAAGCTGAACCGGTACATTTGGAAAATGAGTTAACTGGAAAAAAAACGGGGGGTGGGATTTCAGAATTTCAGCTGGAACATTAACAAACACTTTTGGGGGATGTCTAACCCAAGGCTTCCCTCAATCCCAAAGTAAGTCATCTTATTGCTTGATTATTGCACATTTGGGTCTGCACGTGTCTACAAGACTCTATATATGCATTTGCTTGCTTGGAACAAATTTATGCATCCATATAATTCCACAATTAAATGCTATTTACAAAAGTGCATGTGCAACAACACATTGTACTTACAACATTCTTTTACCCAAGTATAGCTTTGGCAGAATTAACAGCAGACCCGTAGCATAGCAACCGCCTATGTTCTGTTTGTGCAGCCATACACTATGCATGCTTGCTACTGTTGATGCAAGTCGGACCAGTTTCTAAAAAAGATTCAGAAATGCGCTGGGTGTTTGCCTTGAGATATTAGGTACAGTGTGATGTATCTGAGCCTGTGTAGAGTCTAGCCAACAGGATAAAACGGCAACCGTATAGTGGTATCAATTTACCATCTGGTGAAAGCACATCATAATAAACAAGGACAACATAAAGCACCAATTCTGCCACAAGTCTATATTACAAGCTGTCTTGACAAAGTATTTTGAAAACCTCATTTGAGAAAGTGTGCAGGAATAAATGTATATAAACTTATTTGAGGTTAGCTAAACAAATCAGGCATACTGCTGTCACCAGTCCTTATACTTTTCTCTTTCTGGATTTCATGTTTTGGTCAAGGCGTTGATGAAATGAAAGGCATTTCACTGCACATCATACTGTTTATGGTTTTCACTCACTCATATTCTATACCGCTTTATCCTGTATACAGGCTTGTGGGGGAATGGAGACTTGGCGCACAAGGTGGGATACACCTTGCATGGGGTACCAATCCATCGCACGGCGCACACACAGTACGGGCAAATCGGGAACGACAACTAGCCTAATTTGTACTGTGCGAGGAAATCCACCAAGCATGTAGACTTCATGCACACAGACCCCGAGACAGGAATCGAACCCGTACCGGCGACAGTGCTAACCACTACACTGCCGTGCTGCCTGTGTGACAAATACAATTTGAGTTTAAATTGAAACTTATAATTCTCATAGTGGCTAAGAACTACATGACTGGCCTGCACTGGTCTTCACAAAATGAATATTTATTACTTAACATTTCTGACGGTGACAGTGGCGTAGTGATTAGTGCAGTGCCCTCGCAATACTTGGGATGAGGGTACAATTCTCGCCTCAGGTCTGTTTGTGTGGAGTTTGCATGTTCTCCCCATGCTTGGTGGGTTTCCTCCTGGAGCTCCGGTTTCCTCTCACAGAGCAAAGACATGCAGTTTAGGCTTTTTGCAGATATTGCATTGCATGTAATGTGCTTCTGTGCCCTGTGATAGATTGGCACCCTGTTCAAGTGTACTCCATCTCGTACCCCGAGTTCCCAGGATAGGCTCCAGGCCACTCCCCTGGTTATCACTTACAGTAGCAGCATACATTGATGTAAACCCTTTCCATTAGCTTTACTCTTTTTTTAGCTTTAAACCTTTTTTTTTTCATTCTCAGAACTTGGGTTATTTGTTTTAAACAACAGAATATGTAATATATGATTTAAAAATACAAATGGCCTGCGAATGTGAGTCTGACATCCTTGAACTCTATTATCATTACCGGAACGTCTGGCTTTTTCAGTACAGTTGTGTATGAAACTTTAAAAGCGCATTAGCATAGAGCAAAATTAAAGAAGCAAGACCAGATACCAAACATCTGGCTGACAATTATGTAAATTTGTGTATTTCCTTTTTCTCAATAGTCTTTCTTTACACTCTTGGGGGAAATTTTTTTTTAACCTCTGCTTTGGCAAACTAACTCACCTTAGCAAAAACAACGTGCGACGGATTCCATAGATTCCAAATCTTTATTCTAATAGTGTTTAATATGTCTACCGTTTAATGACTGCTACTGTAGCACTGAACTCGGTGATTTATTGCTTTACTTTAAACGTGAAAGCTTTGATTTAGAATGCCGAGTCTTTTAGTTGGACTTCTTGATTTTCATCCGAATGCAAGCCAGGGTTTAAAGCCGCTGTAACTCCTGTCAGACAAGACCCCCCCCCCCCCTTTTTCGATCCTACATCGTCTATCCCAAACTTTCTCTAAAGCCATTTACTCCAAATATATGCATGTGCATAGTGCAATGGGCTGAAATGAAGCAAAAGGAGAGCAACCAGTGTCAGCTGATCCAGAGAGGTTACTTACTTACCTTTTAAAATCTGTCGAAATGCACATTACCTCCTTTAAGAGATTTAATAATAAAAAATGTTACTAGTTAACAGATATAACCTGATCTGCCTTCCTAGATCATGCATGCTACAGTATTATTGCACCCATAGTGGTCAGAAGTGGGAACTGCAACAGGCCTTAATAGAGGCTCCCTGGGGCAGGTATTATGCTGCCCCATGCTTACTGTTAACAGAGGCTCCTGGGGCAGGTATCCCCATACCTTATATATGGACACGCTGCCCCATGCTTACTCCATGAATGCTCTCAATAAACGAGCAGTGCTCAATACAAGACAATTAAGACCACATTATTACCACTCAAGTGTTTTTTTTTTCTATTGTTGATAAAGACTGAAGAAAGAATTGTGGCATGAGAAAAGTAGCAAATAAGGGGTCATGTATATCTTATCTGCATGTCTTTTGGACTGTGGGAGGAAACCAGAGGACCTGTAGGAAACCAACTGAGCATGTGGAGAACATGCAAATTCTATGCACACAGAGATGGGAATCGATCCTGGCTGGGAATCGAACATGCACCCTGCAGGTGCAAGGCGACAGTGCTAACCACTACGCAACCGTGCCACCAGACGTAAATTATTACACATAGGAAAAAAAAGCAATAAAGAACAAAGAACTAAATAAAGAACAAAGGAAGATTCAAATAAGTTTAGGGTACCAGTAATCAGTTTGACCCAAAGCTATAGGGAACAGATGCGTTTTTAACAAATGTTCAGAGTAGAGAAAATCCTGATGTTAAGTAATTCCATAGCCTAAGGCCAACAACAGAAAAGGCCCGACCTCCTTTTCCCTGAACCAGAAAAGAAACAATTGATTAGTTGATTCAAGGTCTCTGGGAGTTGAACAATTGGAGAGAAGGTCGAAGAAGGTGCCCTTTCATTGAAGGCTTTAAAAACAAACAGTGCTGTGTTTACAAATATATTCAATATTTTCCAGGAAGCCAGTAAACGGATGCCAAGTTTGCGGTCATGCGAACGGCAGTTTGGGATCGAATCATTGCATCATCAGTCAGATGCGGTACATGCTTTATATGCAGTGCATCTGCACATCTTCGTCTTCGTGTTCCTAACATATACCACGCTTAACTGTTTCAGACATCTCCGGACTGATGCTCAAGACTCACCTATTTAACAGCACACTCGAGGCTGAATCAATGTTGTTGTTTTTTATACGTTGGGTTTATTCTTAGCCTTAAGTACATACATACATTCACTGATTTTTATGCATGTTGTCCAATTAAGGCTATTCTTTCAGACAACCACATATTTCAGCTCTCTCTAGTGCTGAAAATCAACACTGATGTTTACTTCTGTCCTTTCTTTTGCACAGTCCTGTTCCTTTCGGGGCAATTACTTCAGTATTGCACTCATCACTCTTCCAGGCAGCTCTGTAGTAGAAGCTGTTGTCCCATCTTGAACTTATCTGCTGTCACTTCCAAAACATATATTAATAAATTTCTTGCAACTCTCCTCTTATGTCCTCCTCTATCAAACTAGCGCATCACTTTATTTTGTTCCGAGCTGTTACATACTAACCAGGCAGCGAGGACTGACAGGGGCAGTGTGAGATGAGATTTTAATTGGTACCGATGTAATGCCTGCACTTTACAAATTCTTGAAATGTAATGAATAAGGTCATTTTAAAACCTGTAGATCATCTGAACTTTTCAGAATCAGTGCACCAGTTGTAAACTCAATTTTTGGGGATTTTTCTCCCTAATTTAGTCAAGTCCAATTCCTCCCTGTCACTAGGGCGCTCCCACATTATGCTGATACTACCACCACTCAGTGGGAAGGGCCGAAGACTATCACGTGTTTCCTACGAACCACATGATGCCAGGTGACCGCATCTTTTCAAACTGCTCGCTCACGCACCGTTGGGGGCAGCGTAACACTCTCGCCATCCGCTACAACGCTTTCCACTCGCGCGAGCTCACAGATGCCCCTGATTGGCTGTAGAGCCGTGATTGACCAATCCCTCTCAAATGCGATCCCTGGAGAATTGGGCGAGCACTTTACCACTGCGCCACTCGGAGGCCCTAGTTAAGTTTTGTTTCACTACAAGTCATCTGAGAAAAGTCCTGCTTTTATTGGTTATGCTAGTCTGGGAAATGCAATACTGTTGCACACTGTGAAAAGAAGAGGTACAGTCTCCACCTGACTAAGCAGAACATGGGAGCAAATTTTAAACATGTGCACCACCGACTTGCTGGACTTAACATTCTTAACCCAAAGACATACATACTGCAATGATAAGCATAGAAACGTCCGTGAAGCTCTCCTTGTGGATCCTGAATTCCTCTGTCGAAATGACAGAGCCTTAATGCAGCAATCCACCAATCTGGCCGCTATGCTAGAGTGGCCAGACAGAAGCCATTCCTCACTAAAAGGCACACGACAGCTGGCTGGGAGTTTGCCAAAAAGCCCCTGAAGGACTCTCAGACCATAAGAAGCACAATCCTCTGGTCTGATGACACAAAGATTGAACTATTTGGGATCAAGAAATCGGGCACTGCACATCACCTTATTAAAAGCATCCCTACCTGCAAACACGGCGGTAGCAGCATCATGCTGTGGGGATGTTTTTTCTGTGACTTTGACTGGATGGATGAATGGATGCAGAAAAATAAAGAGCTATCTTGAATGAAAACCTTCTATAGAGTGCTCAGGATCACAGACTAGGGCGACGAGTTTCATCAAGACAATGACCCAAAGTATACCGCCAAGAAAACACGAGTGGCTTCAGAACAAAAGTCCTGGGGCGGCTCAGCCAGAGTCTTAACCTGAACCCGATAGAGAATCTCTGGAGAGACCTGAAAATGGCTGTGGCCATTCTATCTGATTGAGCTTGAACAAATCTGCCAAGAAGAATCAAAGAAACTTTCAAAGGAAAGGTGTGCCAAGGTTATATCAGACTTGAAGCTATCATTGCTGCCAAAGGTGTATTATGCAAGTGCTAAATGATGAGCCTGAATACTTGTGCCATTTGGATATTTCAGCCTGTATTTTTTTAAATAAAAAACATCTTCCTTTTTCTCCTTTCTGAGATATATACTTAGCTCATCGATATTTAAAAAAAAAGGTTTTGCCTGTGCATTGGTTTAAAGTCACTCTTTCAATGATATCTTTATGTCTCAGAAATGCCATCACACAAAACTGGCTGGACAGAATTTAATAAATGCCATAAATTATATCAAAGTGATGAGTAAAAAGAAAGTTATGAGCAATTAATTATGTGCCAGATTGGAAACATCAAAAGATCAGAAAATTTTGATTCCTCTTCAGATCAGAAAAAAAAAGAATCAAATTTTGACTCAAACTGTGGGCGCGTCTGAAATCAACCGCTGGATAGGATTTTATGAAACTTTGGCAGTACTTCGATATCTGCCTGACGTTTAACCATAAGTGAAATCTAAATTTTATATGCCGGATTTAATCATCTACTTTAAAATAAGCTATTAATAAGCTACTTGCTCTATGTAAACAAACACCTGCACCAATAAATATTAATTAGAAAAACTAATCTGAATCCCTTTTACTGGGATTAGTTCAGAATTTCACAGCTGAAATAACAGCGCTGAAGTGGTAAACAATACGTGTTGCTTTAAGACAAAACATTTAATTAATTAATTATTTTTTTCTATATAAGCAATATATACCGGCTACCGAACAGGGAGTGTATTTGGCTGACAATGAAAGAAGTACTTTTCAATACTTAGTAGTCAACCTTAAAAAATTGTATTTCTTTGTATTAATAAATTAGACAGAGGAGTACATTTTTTTTTTCTTTCTTTTTTTTTTCTCAAGTTTAACGTTTCTAAATAAACAGAGACATTTTGAAATTAACTTATTTCAAATGCATTTTCAAATTCAATCCAGGTGGGATTTGGAGCAGAACAACCCGAGCGACTCCAACACTCTCACAGCTTTGTTGTTGCATTTGTTTCTCACACTCACCTCCGCTTGGAGGGACGACATACTGTATATTCAATAAAAGGATGTGATTTTTAAATATAAGCCTGTGATGCGTGTGAACTTGTTCATCTAACTGAGACAAGAATAATATTGTAAGGCAAGTTTTGTTGGCTGATTATATGCATAAAAAAAAAATCATAGACTGGATAAAGATTAGGAACTTATGCAGGCATTTGATGCAATTCGGGTGCTATTGCACTAGGGTACTGTGGAATGAGGAAATAACCTTGCACAGACAGGCTCTAGTGACCTCACCAATGGTGGGGAACTGACTGAAGTAATACTGGGAAAGAAATAAGATAGTATTAATAAAAAGTGCTCACTTCATTCATGAATTCAATGACTTACTCGCTTATTCTCACTTATTCTACACTATATACCGCTTGCCCTATGAAGGGTCATGGGAAGCCTGGATTCGGAAATGGAGACTTTTTATTGTGCAGAATAAAACAATACAGTTATGAGAGAAAAAAAAAATCTCTTTTTTTTTTCTCAGTACACTCATCCCAGTAATGCACTCATCCCAGTGGGATATCCTCAATGCAAAAAGTTTTCTTAGTACGCCAGAGCCATGATCAGACTGTCTGCTTGACGTCTGATATGCTGGCCTCCCAGGAACTCCCAAACATATAGAAAGGCCTCGGACTGAGGTCAAGACTGTACTGGGGTTTGGCAATAGCTGTCAATCGGTTTTACCCCTGAATGACGCTTGTGCTGTAGACATAATGTTAAATGCTTATGAGTATGTGTTTTTTTTTTTTTTACATTTATACAAGGAGTGAACAAATACCTCACCTACATACTCCCTATGAAATCTTGAAATGTGATGGCAGTGCATTGCACAGTAACACTATTGGCAAGAAAGAAAATGTTATTTATTTATTTATTTATTTATTCTTATTTCGCTGAACTGTGAAATAAATGTTATATAATACAGTATATGCCACGTCATGCTTTTAAAGTCTTATTCTCATCAGTCAAGGGCTCACTTTACAGTAGGTATCATCCAAATAAGGATAAGCACTTTTTAAATCCAGAATCTGTTTATCTGTAAGGCTGCCTTGCGACTATGTCAGCATTGGAAGCGGATTGGATTATTCTACTTCTTTAGATCTTAGACTGCTACAGTAGAGTCCTTTGTAACTACTGGAGCATTTCCATATGCTCATTTCCTTGCTGAATACCAACAGCAAAGTTGTCACCTCATGACTGCGGTGTCACGTGGGGAGCCTGTAAAATGTCCCAGCTACTTCATGCTTGTCTTCCTTTCTTCTCTTCTTGTCAACGGTTTGGGGACGCAAATTGTATAGTGCTATTTTTGTCTCGTTAAAAAAAAAAATGCTTTGACATACCTTGATGGTGACAGTAATTCTATGAGGGTGAGTCAAAACCTATCCGCACTTTGGCTGTAGAATTTATTTTAATTCACTTTTTTGAAAAGACAAATACGTCATTTTTCAACATACTGTAATCCCCTTGCTTCTCAATACGCTTTGTCCATCTGTCTACAAGATTTTGTATTCCCTCATTTAAAAAATGGTTTAGGCTGAGCTGCGAGCCACGAATGCACAATTTTCATCAGAGTTGAATATTCATCCTCGTATAGCTGCTTTCAGGGGATCAAACAGGTGAAAGTCTGATAGCGTGAGATCAGGACTATAGGGAGGATGCTTTAACACTTCAAAATGAAGTTTTTGGGGAGTGTCGACAGTGTAGGCAGAAGTGTGCAGACGTGTATTGTCATGCGGGATCACAGTGCCCTTGGATAGCCATCATCTGAGTTAAATCCGAAGTTCAGGCTTCGGCGCTTCAATAAGCATCTCACTTTAACGAGAACGTTTTTTCCTGATAATGTTTTTTACTGGCCCTTGAGAATCCCCCCTGCCACCCCCCAAAAAAAATGTACTCATCAATTTTCCACCTAATGGTTGACTTTTGAACTTTGAGGATGTTTCCATTCTGTACTCCGCCATTTACCATTGCGCATCCATTTTTGCTCGCAGCGCAGTTACAGATGAACCAATGTAACACGTCCACACGTACACAGCAGTGACTGGGGAGACAGGTGCTTTGAACGAAAAGTGTTGATATGACAGTAAATATAACTGGAGTGCGGATTATTTTTGACTCACCCTCGTAATATCTGACATTATTAGTTTTGGACAATTGTCCGTGTCAACATAAGACCCTAACAATCTAAACTAACTAAATTCATAATCTTGAAAGAGCCGTATGATGACTTTGATCAATGCTCAAGACCTTCCACAGACTATGGCCAGATATTCATTTGCTTCCACTGACACCAGTTTGCCACAGCAGGTAAAGTACGCAGCAGACCTTGAAGAAAAAGATGAACTTCTTTGTTGAAATGCTGCGGCAGGATCAGAAACTGCCAGAAGACTGCTCATCATCCGGTATGAAAGGAGAATAGATGAGCCAAATGCAAGAATGGGTACTGAATGAAAGGACCTTACTGCACCAACCTTGCTGACAGAGACAGTCAGACAGTACGTTCATATGACTGTGTCTAATTCTCTACCTTGGCGGAGAGTGTTGCTAGTTCAACAAAGGATACCTATTCCTCAAATGTCTCATAGCCATTAAAGTGGTAAAGTAATGGGGGAGAACTGTTAATATCTTCTTCTTCTATGATTTACCTGGATCCTGGTAAAAACACTAGTACTTGGTATAGCCTTTGAGGCACAGTCAGAGAAAGCCCTAAAGTTTCACAATGGTAACTCTTTTTGGCGGAGACACGGTGACCGACACGGTAACAGTTTATCCAGTATACAGGGTCATGGGGGGTCTGGAGTATATCCCAGGAGACTTGGGGCATAAGAAGGGGTAGACCCTGGACAAGGTGCCAATCCATCACAGGGAACACTCTCACTTACACACTACGGGCAATTTGGGAACGCCAATCGGCCAATCTGCATGACTACCCGGAGAAAACCCACCAAGCCCGGGGAGAACATGCAAACGAACCCAGACCCTGGAGGTGCAAGGCAGAAGTGCTAAAAACTGTCCCCTGTCCCCACAAAAGAATCACCATTTGTAAATATTTAGGGCGTCCTCTGCCTCTGATGATGAATGAATGACAACGACTCTTTGGCCATGCAGAACAGAGAAACTGGTTTGTGTGTCAGAGCAGGGTATGAGCAAACCTCCAGCGCATGTTCATATAATGAAAGCTGTGGCTAGAGATTTTGAGCAAACTCTAAGTACAGTAGGTTACAAATACTAACCAACATGGTGATGTTTAACATCAAATAATGAAAAAGATCAATAATCTTAAGCAAGGTTGAGGAGGGAGAACAAGCTCTGGACATGAGCAGTTGTTCACCTTCTGTTTTCTAAGAGCTACCTACTCACCTACCTGATCAATGCAATCACAGAACAGATGCTCTGTCTCGCAGCACGCTGGTGCCCAGACACTGGAACAGGTAATATGAGTCAGCTAATTTGCAACACCTATGGAAATGTAGTACTTGTTCTGTGTGCAAATACACAGATAATGTATTCCTCAAAGTTGTTCACAGAGAGGTTGAAGTCAGATGCTTTAGGCCTGGGTGCGTTGGTGTATGATTGGACAGATCTCCAGACTTAATGAGATACAGTATGTAGCCATCAATTTGTATTTCACTTGCTTCGGGTTTTTAATTTAAAAAATGATATAAGATAATAAAACAGTCCAACACTTCCATATTTCCACAGAGTCGATTCCTAACAAGACCAGTTGGTCAGATCTCCTTAAGGAGCTCTTTATGAGTTTTGCAAATGGTGCTTCTGAGATTAATATTACTTACGATGGCATACGACCAAATCTCATTTTATAAAGAGTCCCTTATGATTTTTTTAAGTAACCGCATAAAATCCAGCATTTAAATTGTGCTGAAAGTTTTGAATTCTATAGTTGCAAAACAGTTTGTCCTGTCCAACTTCTTGAAAGAAAAAAGAATTAATTATGCAGCTAATAAAACATTTGAACATTATTGATTTATTAATGCTGTAAAATTGTATATTGGTCCTAATCTTGTGGGTGCTTTTAGAGGTTCACTTATTGAGATGGTTTGCAGTTCCTGAAGACCAGTTCAGCAACTAGAGTAGTCCTCATTTTAAGTCAGGAAGATGGAAGGGCGATGTGGATAGTGTAATTTCAGTCCACAGTCATGTCTGCATTATGCCAAGAGCGATGTTGGCACACAACATTATCATTATTGTGACATGGAAAAGCAGCCAATATAAATGAGACAAATGGATGTTTGTTTATTGGTTTTGATTTGGATTATTACATTGAATTTCAATCCCTAACAGAAGAATAAAATTGTGTTGTTGTTGTTGATGTCGTCGTTGTTGTTATTGTTGTTAATAATAACAATAATAATAATAATAATAATAATAATAGTTATTTCCAGCATTCAGTAAAATATTATTATATGACATGGTTAAAGAGGTTTGAAATGGCCAACGTTTTTTAATGGAAAATAAATGCATGAATTGTACATTACATTAACAAGCAACCAGATTAGCAGTGTGTGCTGGACTTTAGTGGTCTATTTACAACCTATAAGAAAATGTAATATTGTATATACTATAGTTTATTATGGTAAACATACAGTACAGTACATACTATAATATACGATAATACTTTATTATAGTGTGGTAAATATAGTATTAGTATTAGTGTGGTATATTGGACATTACCATTATAAACACCGGAGTACCAGGAATCACTCAACTGGATATTATGATAGCACTATGTACCACAATACTTTGGTGAAACCATGGTATTTATTTGGTATCACAGTGGTTTCCAAAATAGCCATTAAATATAATTTGTGTATTATCCTATTGAAAATATTAACAGGTATAAATTGCACTGCAGAGGTTACTATATAAATAGGTACCATTATGGTACAGTTGTGTACAGAAACATACACTGTATAACATGTTTTATACATGTACTGTTGTACCATAGATAGATAGATAGATAGATAGATAGATAGATAGATAGATAGATAGATAGATAGATAGATAGATAGAGACATGCAGTTGCAATTATAAATCATCAATTGTAGTCAATTGTTTTGAATGTACTAGCCCCTGTACTTTATGTACCTTCTGTCTCTCTCTCTCTCTCTCTCTCTCTCTATTTATTTATTTATTTATTTATTTATTTATTTTTTACATTTTTGGACCACACTTAATTTTTTGAGGAGAGGATGGATATTTTTGGACAGACTAGTGCAAATTGAGATGTGTTGCTGAGTTATAGCAACTGAAAGTGACAGCCGTGCAAAAGTGAGTGGTGCAAGACTGAGGTAATGAACGTCAGTGCAGATAAGGGAACATGATGATAAGTCGATAAATAACTATGACTGTTCACAGTAAGTATGTTATGTAGGAGAGTAACATCTTTCTTATAACTGAGGATGAGTAGTGGTTGAGGGACCATCTGACCATGTACATGTCAAAAATACAATGGAACTATACACCATGGTTCAATTTCTATGGGAATGAAAATAGGTGGCTTCATCACCCTCATAGTCCAAGAGAGCTGGAAGAGAGTGAAAGAACAAGAAAACCAAAATTGGACAGAAGAGCAGTGTTTACTTTTACCTTCAGTGTTCGGAGAATATTTCTTCTTTCCGTCATTTTGTCCTCTGCTATAGAAACTCTTAAGCCACTTAAAGGTCCTCCTCTTTACTCTAAGATGCTTTGGGAATAAATTTTATCTTTTAAGATTTAGTCCTAACTTTAAGAGGAAATTCTAAAATGAATTTCATCACTAGGAGCAACATTTAAACTTAAAAAGCTTTGCAAGTACGGGCCCATAAGTCTAAGCAAATTTTTACACCATGGTAACCTGAGTGATTGCTATACTCATTAGGCATACGTATCAATAAAGCCCTTAACAAAGTATCTGCACTTTTAATATGAGATGTTTATTACTGTCCAGTGAGCCTTAACGTGAAGACACGTCCTCATTTTGAATTTGATATACAGCCAATCTCAAAGCAAGCAATCACAAAAACAAACCGGAGAAGTCTGGGCACAGTTTTGTCAGATTTACGGCTAAAAGAAAAAAATTAAGTATTTAGAAAGACAATAACAAGACATTTTAATATGGGCAACATCTCTTGCTTTATTTCTCCAGGTTCCTAACACAAGTGCTGTCAATTGATTACACACATACATATTCATTCATTCATTCATTTATTCATATCTATTCACTATACTGAATAAAAGTCAGATATTAATCACCAGCTAATGAGGTACAGTAAATTCAGCCTTAACGTAGAACTCCCATTCCCCCAGTAGCGTCCCCAAGGGCTGTTGATTTGTATACGAGTATAAAGTATATTACAAAGTACCACTACAAAAAGCAATCATTTATAATATAATATTCAGCAATGGCAAAAAACACTAAGAAGGATTAATGTGTGTGTGTGTGTGTGTGTGTGTGTGTGTTATATAATCTCATCTCTCACCTGATACTCGCTGGGCCAGAAAGTGCTGACTGCCAGTTCTATCTGGTGCCATTCGAAGCCCTGCGATCCAGAAATGTTCCAGACCGAGTTTCCATGTGGTCCGCCGTTCACCTGAACATAGACACTGAGCCGGCCTGGACTGTGGCCATCACGGCTATACAGGAAGTAGCTGAACTGCACACAGTGGGTGTCATTTTCGCTTAGAGTATGCAGCAACAGCTGAGCTTGCTGGCCTTCACTGTGCTGAGATGAATTCACCAACATATAAGAACCTGCAGAAAAAAAAGACATGTCGTGTTTTTCACCTACTGTATATAGAGATCATACATTTTACGTTATTAGCCTGGCCATTTCCACATGGTTATAAGCTATTTTTCTTATGTTAAGTGTTGCATCAAGAATTTATCCCACACACACACTGGGCTTGAGATACAGGAACACAATGGGATGCCAGTCCATTTAAGGCAATCTGAAGGAAATATATACAGTATATACTTTCCGATGACACATGCAGACACAGGAGAAAACAATACAGTATATTGCATTGTTTGAGGAGTCTAGACTATATTTGTTATTTTTTATTTGTAGTCCCCGTCTAGAAGACGTTTCCGTCATATTTCTATGGCAGTTAGTTCAGGATAGGGTTGTCAGCTCGATGCCCTATGGACAATTTGGGAATGCCAAAGCCTAACTTGCATGTCTTTGGACTGTGGGACGAAACCAGAGTACCCTGAGGAAACCCACCAAGCACGGGAATAACATGCAAATTCCATGCACACAGATCCCAAGGTGAGAATTAAACCCGACCCCGAATGCAAACCACTAAGCCACCATGCCGTCTATTTTTTTTTTTATATGGAGGTCTAAAACTATACATAGATGTCCATATTATGCACAACAGACTGTGTAATATGGAAATTCATTAACATTTTTTTTTTTTACTTTCAACAGAGTTTAACATATAGTATGTAGTAAATTTAGGTACATACTGTATTTCATAGATTTGACTTTCAAGGCAAGCTGTTCTCAGTCTTCAAATTTGTAATGAACTTATTATATTAAATTTAGAAAAGAATACAAAATACAAGCATTTTCACCAGGGCTTAGAAGCTGCATAATGGAAGCTGTCATCATTTTAAATGCTTCTACTAATGTGAAAAATGCCTTAAGCAAAAAGAAAAAAGCACCTCAGTGTTTCCTCCCTTTCTTACAATATGAGGTTATTTAGAAGGACCTGCAGCAACCCTGTGGCACAAGTAGATCTGACCGACTTTATACGTTTGAACTTTTCAAACGCACTTGTTCTGTAAAGCCAGTTTTATGTTGTCTGATTTTTCAGACTGATTTTGCAAGATTTCCTTGGTCAGGTTTTCACATCAAGGGTCTTAAAATGCTAAATATAACACTTGAAAAGTTTCAACAGTGTCAGAAATACTAGAGCCATAAAATGTATGGGCCATCTAGATTACAGTAAAGAATAGAGGGTTTATAAGGTTTCTTAAATTTCTGAAATTGTATGAAAATTCCCATATCTCAAATAGAACATTCTAATATACTTCCTAGTAGCTGTGTTTCTTGGAGTCTCCATATGACTACTTCTACCATAAACATGTTAATTACTTTTGTACTTTGGTAAAAGATGTACATGACACAAGGAAACTTGTATCTGCCTCGGAAACTTGTATACTTCTTGTCTCTCGGTTCGGGGGCCACCTTGTAAGTTTATCAAGGTGCGGTGGATACATCAAGCAATAGTTCTTCTTTTAAACTTCATTGGTTTTAAACTTAATGCAGAGAATGTTTGAGAACAAGGATTAGCCTTTATTTGTGATGGCATAGAGGTACGTGGATTTACAGATCCATTGTGGAAAGGTGTATATTCGTGATCGCGCATTTTGATTGTCTATTAAATGTTCTGTGCTAACTTGCAGTGTGTGCTTCTGATAAATGTGTGTTAGAGGATGTAGGAGGAGCTGAGATCCAGGCCTCAGAAACAAGATATGGAATGTATTTGTATTTGTATGTGTCTCATGTTTTGATGATACAAATGTAATTTACAATATTTTATTAATTTCTTTTTATATATGAAACTAATTAAAGTTAAACAAGCTTAAAGCTTGTATCCACATAATCTGAGTAATTGAATTAAACAAGACTAAAGTGTCCGTAATTAATTTGTAGTGTCTGCCCAACTTTGAAATGCTTGATCTACTATAATTCACCAATAATTAAAGCCTATGCATAAAATGAATTAAATCCCTATTAAGAATAAGCAACTATTGGCATAAGTTGGACACTAAATTACGGCATTGAGTGTGACTCATTTTGTTTGGGTGCTCACAACAAAGGGACCTAGACTCCTGACACAGACAAGGCAATGACTGACATAAGGACTCATCCAATATCCACACCAATTTTGTATGTCGTATGTGTTATGTATGCCTGTGCTCCTCTTTGAACCCAACCTAAGAAATTGGAAACCACAGAGGAGTATTATTTGAGGGGTGGGCTTATAATTAGGGGCTAGTAACATTGTTTATGGGATCCAACAGACTCCCTGAGATACATATAGTATCTGGGTCGAACAGGAGATCAGCATGGATAAAGATTTGGATGTTTGGACTTTTATATTCACACCATATCACATAGACATATAGTGAGCACTGTGGTACCACCAAAAAATCATGACACTGCAAAAGTTTATTTATTTTTTTGCATTTTTGCATGTGCACAGTCTTATATTAGATTTATTTTTCTTTATCTATTTTATGCCATTTTATTATGTTTCAATTTAAGTGATAATCGTAGTAATTCTGTTAGAATTTAAAGGGGCACTGTAAGGTTTTCTAACATTCTGTGAGAACTCTTACACCCCTCTTTGCTCTCTCATATGTCCATAAATCAATCCCCTTCCTATGGCTTGCTGGAATCCTTTTGTCTTAGCAGAATATGTTAATGTGCTCCCTATGGTCTGTCAGTCTTTCAGTATCCATACCACTGCTTCTCTTTGTTCTGCCCAGAACATGCTAATTACCTTTGTACCTTGGTAACAGGTGTACGTGACACAAGGCATGTGCTTGAAAAATGAATACTCTGTCTATCCTGTGAATAAACTAGAGAGAACTTCAGACACATCATACATGCCCGGTAAGAATATAAAGTGCAACAGACACATCAATCAATAGGTCTACCTTAGTTAATTTTAAGTCTAACAGTGTTTCATGTCACCCATGTCAGCTGCTTGCTGTTTTCAAATATCCCATAGTGTATGATTTGAGTATGAGTGTGCGCTTGTGACCTGTGACAGGTCAGCACCCAGTCCAGTGTGTACCCTAGATCAGGGTTGAAAGTGGTTACATTCCTTGCGGGTGACATGCAGCCAAAAAGGGTAAGGGGAATAAACCATGGAGTTGGTCGACAGTTACAATCTGGTACATTTATGTTTCCACTTATTCCACTTTAGCATAGCCTCAGCTAATTACCTGTTCTGCGGTTGAATGCCAAATAGTGTAAATTGAAAGACTACTGCAGTATGTATAGTGTTGAATCCCTTGTTCCACATCCCAAGTAATGCCCTTGATCAGGGGTTAGAAAGGGATTTGGGATTCAGCCTTGTGTTAGAAGATTGTTTGCTATGTAGCTTGTATTAGTGGTGAAGTGAGTCATGAACCTTTCAGCACATTGGCGGAAGCTCAGACTAAAATTAACTAGCAATAAAACATAACGCAAAACACAACATGGATGGTCCAAAGGCAATTAAGAATAACTCAGACATAATGGTATTAGAAGTGTTTTCTTGCTGTAAGTGTGACTATGACTGTGTTTGAAAGTGAGTTTTGACAGGCAGCTGCTCCCCCCTCTTTCCATTATTGCGTAAAGAGAAAGAGACTGAATTTTACTGAAGCGATTCGTAGTTCCAGATCATACTTTAACAGATGCCCTCGATACCTGTCCATTAACGACTCTGAACATCTTTGTTTCCCATCTTCACCATCCTTAATATTATACCTAATATTGTGCTACATCAGGCATAAGAAACTCTATATCAATTTCACCACTGTGTACAGTAAGTTCAAACTTTTTGAAAAAACCCTTTGAATTAGAGAAGTGACTCATCTTTCTCCTCAGGCTCTCCAACCACAACAGCAATAGCAGAAAAGAGAAAAGCTGCCAGCCCCCTCCAGAGCCCTGCTCTACAAACTTTACAAAAGCAGGCAGGAGATCTTAAAATCACCTCTCCCAACACCATGAACAGCAGAGAGGTGGACTGGACACCTGCCTCTAGACATAAATCACTGATTTCTTCCAGGCTACATAAGCCCTTAATCCTCCAATTCTTTCAAGTTCCCTACAGTGCCAATGAGTTGGATTGTAAAATAATGTCTGTTCTTCAGTGGAACATGGCAGAATAACCAACAAAAGGTCTTTCATTTGTTGTTAAGTCTAGTTCTTTTAGACTTATCTAAAAAATAAGTCACATATAGAAGTCATACTGTATACAGTACAGCATCCACATAAAAGATTTCTTTTTTCACATCAGTATTTCTTTGTATTTGGACAAAATCAATCAAGACCTGACCCATTTCCTAATCGTGAAGCTTTAAAAATTGCATCACAATATAAAGCAATGTAACAAGCACAAAGAGAACAAGCAAACTCCAAGTACACAGACCCAAAGGCGGTACTCAAACCCTCAACCCTGGATATGTAAGGTCAACGTGCTAATCACTACAGTACACCACCATGCTGCCACCTCAGGTTCACTTCATCCTGAAGCTCACACACCCTAAATCCAGCACTATAGCACATTGTAGGTTTCTATTCAACATCAAGCACATACTGTAGATATGACACTAAATGGATATCGACAACCTTTTGAAGATCTTCGTTAGGTGCATACGCATTTACAGACAGCAAGTTTAACCTTCAAGAAATCAATCCTGCTCGAACTCGATTCCAAAAACTTCGTTAAGCTTCTTCCTCACGCTGACTCGGGAGATATTTCCTTCCTCGGGATTGTTCATTAGGGATTTTGTAAAGCTGATTTTTGATGATTTGATTCCATTGTACCCGCACCCTATATATTATCTCACCCAGCCTAGCCAAGATTCACCAAATGAATCTGCCGCTGCTATGGCGACGCATCGAGTGTCGTCACCTCCTCAATGACTGCATTTTCCTCTGGGGAAACCTGCAGCTCATCCAGGCTGACCTCATGCACCATTCTGCCATTTTGTATCCTCCTTGTTCCAACCTCGTCATTGATATCTGGGACATGTTTCCTAGTATCTTGTTCTCCAGTGACTTCAGATTGCCTCTATATTTTTGGAACTGCTATACCTGCCCTCTTCTCTTAAGCCTTTCCAGGACCCACTTCCTCATTAGCATACGCTCTGTGTAGACAGATTAGCTATTTAAGCCTGAGGGCACTGTTTTTTTGTGCATATTTTATATAGAGAGCATATAGGATATGGGTTTCCTACATGACACTTTCTGAAATATGAGCAGTGGATGGAAACAAAAATATGTTTTAGTCCCAGGGTTTTGTGCCATTTTTTTCTAATACAGTACTACTGTCAATGTTATGATCAATATCTTCATTTGATGAAAAAACTTAAACTTAGAGACAATGGTAAGGATAAAGCTCCTTAGTTATTGTTGTTGTTGTTTTTGGTGATCGATGATCCAATTACCAAGTAAACAATGAGATGGAGACCGATAAAATAATTTAGGGCTAAAATCGTCTTTTACAAACAGACTCATAGGCAGAAACAGAGGTCAAAAATCTCATGGTCAACTTTTTATCTCCAGATCTTTGAGATCACTAGGGTAAAAGTTTTTTTTTTTTTTTTGACAAGTTCTGTAAAGATCTAAAAAGTTTTTTCCACTCATCTAAAACTCCATGCTGTCATGCCATGATGTGAGATAAGAGAGATAAAAGTGAATGCAATGATGAATTTAAAACCAACTTTTTTTTCTGACCAAATTCTAAAAGCTCAACTAATTCATAATTTATATGTAACTTATATACAGTACTGTTGAAGTAGGACTCAGATTTGGGTTAGATGGGGAATATATATAATCTGATATATAATCTGATTCATAAATATATAATCTGATTCATCTGATCATAGCAGATCTTAGTATTAGGCAAATGCAACCTCAGACGACCAATAGCAAATAACTTTTTTCACAATGCAATTATTTATTTAACCAAAATGAAAAACATTTGGGTAATACTGAGTACCCATTTACTGCTTCCACAGGGTTTGAGAGGATAAATTGCAGCCATGAGCTGCTAATCAACAGTCCTTCATTAATTGATCATCAGTGTATATAAAAGCAGAAGTTTTGGCAGTTTGCCTGTCTGGAGCGTTCAGGTGCATGTTAACACAATGCCAAGAGGGGAAGACATAAGAAATGGCCGAAGAGAAGCAATTGTTGCTGCACATCAATCAAACAATTTGCTGTTCAATGTTCCTCAGTGCAAAAGGTTATTCACAAGTGGAAAGCATTCAGAAGTGGACGTCCCAGCACATTCACTCCAAGGATAGACCGTGCAATGCTCAGAGAAATACAGAATGGCTGAAAGATAAAAGTATACTGTATATTGCTATATACAGCATATACACTCACCTTAAGGATTATTAGGAACACCTGTTCAATTTCTCATTAATGCAATTATCTAATCAACCAATCACACGGCAGTTGCTTCAATGCATTTAGGGGTGTGGTCCTGGTCAAGACAATCTCCTGAACTCCAAACTGAATGTCAGAATGGGAAAGAATACATACACATACAAAGAATGGTGTGAAAAGGGAAAAACATCCAGTATGCGGCAGTCCTGTGGGTGAAAATACCTTGTTGATGCTAGAGGTCAGGAGAATGGGCCGACTGATGGGCTAATGGGCTGTACGTTACAACCGAGGTATGCAGCAAAGCATTTGTGAGGCCACAACTCGCAGAACCTTGAGGCGGATGGGCTACAACAGCAGAAGACCCCACCGGGTATCACTCATCTCCACTACAAATAGGAAAAAGAGGCTACAATTTGCACGAGCTCACCAAAATTGGACAGTTGAAGACTGGAAAAATGTTGCCTGGTCTGATGAGTCTCTATTTCTGTTGAGACATTCAAATGGTAGCGTCAGAATGAGAACATGGATCCATCATGCCTTGTTACCACTGTGCAGGCTGGTGGTGGTGGTGTAATGGTGTGGGGGATTTTTTCTTGGCACACTTTAGGCCCCTTAGTGCCAATTGGGCATCGTTTAAATGCCACGGCCTACCTGAGCATTGTTTCTGTACATGTCCATCCCTTTATGACCACCATGTACCCATCCTCTGATGGCTACTTCCAGGAGGATAATGCACCATGTCACAAAGCTCGAATAATTTCAAATGGGTTTCTTGAACATGACGATGAGTTCACTGTACTAAAATGGCCCCCACGGTCACCAGATCTCAACTCAATAGAGCATCTTTGGGATGTGGTGGAACGGGAGCTTCGTGCCCTGGATGTGCATCCCGCAAATGTCCATCAACTGCAAGATGCTATCCTATCAATATGGGCCAAGGAATGCTTTCAGCACCTTGTTGAATCAATGCCACGTAGAATTAAGGCAGTTCTGAAGGCAAAAGGGGGTCAAACACCGTATTAGTATGGTGTTCCTAATAATCCATAATCCTTTAGGTGAGTGTATTTATGTGTGTGTGTGTGTATATATAAAGGGTATAAAGGCATTGTACAGCAGTACATTTCCTCCATGCGAATGTTTTCAGGAGAGGGACATTGTTTTTCTGCTTTTGCTGTTTTCTAGGTAGAAAAAATAATTGCATGTATTTTGAATGTGAATTTAACTTCATGTGAAGCGTCACACCAGTCATATAATGGCACAAACTGTCCTATTTTATTTCTCACATAATAAAGTTTTTAATTACCCAGGTGATTTTTGGATGAATATGGATACGTGTAGGCATACAAAGGTATGTTATGTCTATGATAAGTGTGTTTTGTGGACGAAAACTCTCAGTTTAAAGCGCAGTTAACATTTGGAGTCTGTGCCAAAAGTAGCACTAATGCAGCCAGCAACACATAATGAGTCATATGGGCCAAATAAAAGCATGAGCCATCAGGAGAAAGTACAAAATATGCAAGACTGGAAAATATTTGCTATAATGAAAAAGCATTCACACATTAAGTTTAGCTGTGAGCGAAAAGCAATTGCTCACAAACTCCAAAAGCTACTCTATTAATTATTTAATTTGGAAATAGCAGTTTCATTTGAAATTGGAGGAAAATTAAATGACGAAAGAAAAAAAAAACGGCCACACAATGCTTTCAGAAATTTGTACTATGACATGATTTATCACTATATTTAACTTGTATTTTGATTTTGCCCAGCTGTTCATACTTTACCACACACGATTGTTCTTCAGGATTGTTTTTACTTTAGCCAATTTTTTTAAGTATAAACCCTGCTGGAAACCTACTGTTACATAATAACATACAGCTAGCTACAGTAGTGCATGCATTCCATCCATCCAACTCTGTAGGAACCTCTGTAGTCCAAGTAGGGATTGTGGAAGCCAATGGTGACCATTGTATTTATTCCCAACATTTACACACTACGGGCAATTTGCGAATGCCAATTAGCCTAATCTGCATGTTTTTGGACTATGGGAGGAAACCAGAATCCGCAGAGGAAACCCACCAAGCACGGGTAGAACATGCACACAATCCACCCCCGAGGCGGAAATCGAACCCGGATTCAGGAGGTGCATGGCCACTACGCCACCATGACACCAAGTTAAGTGCATTGATTATACACAATGAAGGATTCATTATAAGTATTCTTATAAATTCTCATGGAGACGTTAAGTTCGTAGCCATAGCTCCTTATCCTCTCATGAAGACAATGTTTTAGACAAAAAGTTTCCAAATCACTGGTGACTGTTTCAGCTATGAGCAGCACTGTTGTCTCCTCACATTGAAAGTAAATATCTGATTGGGTACTGAATAGAGCCATTATTTTTTTTCCCTCGATATCCTCGGCTATGAGTCATCGTGTCGTTATACGTAGCAGGACAGATATATGACGGGCAACTAAACATAAAAATGTATATAGAGTGAGGTGCAAAAGCTTTTTCATTTAGACTGAATCCATCAGAGTCTGCCTTCACACTAGGCATGATGATTGCTTCATACTGTGCCCGGGTATGATGGCTCCCAGTCCTCTTTCCCCTGCTGCCGAGCGTTCACATTAGTGATATTGTTCTGTACTCGAGTACTCTTGCGCAACTACACTCTCCGATGCAGCAGGTGGCAGTATGTGCCTAATTGATTTCTAGCCACCAATCAACACAAGGAGAAAAAGTGTTCAAGGAAGTCACCCTTCGCATCATCGTCTATACCACTTAATCCAGTATATACTGTATAACCTATCCCTGGACAGGGTGCCAATTCATTGCATGGTACACACACACACACACACACACACACATTCACACACCACGGGCCATTTGTGAACTCCAATTCTCCAATCGATCCTCCTAATCTGTGGCAGAAAACCGGAGTACCTGGAGAAAACCAAACAAGCACAGGGAAACTCCATGCACACAGAGGCAGGAATCGAACCTGGACAGGGATCGAACCCGGACCCTGGAAGTTCAAGGCGACAGTGTTCGCTTCTGTTTATTTCCCGAAAAATACCTCCCAGATTTTATTAAGGTAGTTTCAGTCTTTTGGTTCTCACTGTATAAACATAAAATCTACTTGCTCCAGGCAACTGGGCTGCTGATTCGTCCTTCCCTGCTGATGCTTTATTGCTAAATTGTTTTGCCTTATGGTCTGGTGCTTCACGCAATTTGCGCAGCCCTAAATACAGCTCTGATTTTCTTAGCATCTAATGCCCCGTGTTGCATCAATATGTAGTATCTCCATAGTGTTCAATAGCTCCTAATGTAAAGATGTAAAAAAAAAAAAAATAAAAAAAAAGGTTCCTCATTTGTGATGTCATACAGACACTGGCTGTAAACTTGCCGGACGACAGGGTGCTATGTGGGTACTTTGGTTGAAAAAAAAAAAAGTTGGAATCTGTGCGGCGATGACAGCTACAGTCCTTGCTCATTAATCACATTGGCACAGTTATTAAATTTCTAATGTCTGCCAGGACAGTAATTGGGCACACACACTAACACGCACAGGCTCTGGTCCAACTCCTGCTGACCTTTTCTTCTGTCTTAGTGGCAGATATGGTGATTAAGATCCCCATCTGTCTTATGAAGCTTAACTGTTACTCCCTCTCTCTAACCCTGTCTCTTTTTCCTTTTTCTATCCCTTTCTCTTTTTTTTAAACACACAGTCACAGTATGTCATCCAGTTTCCCATCTTTGACTTCATCATCACTCCATCTTTTACTCTCCACAGATCAGGACTGATTTGACAGGCATTGTGTAACAAGGACATGTGCAAATCCAACGTAGTAAACTATTCACTAAACGTATTACATGTCAAGTTTATAAAAATGCTTCATGTATCAGATGTGTATACACTGTACTGTACATCATAGCTTTTATGCTTTAGAAAATTAATCAACATAAAATCCAAGCTGTTGTTACTTTATTTGCCTATTCAAATTTCTAATACCTTTTTTTTTCTCTCTCTCCATCAGATGTGGATCATTTGTGTATGTGCTTTAAGCAGGCAAAGATTCCACTAGACAGTAAACAAGATTAAATATGGGGGATGCATATGGCAATTAGGTGTCTATACAAAGGAAAGCACATGGCAGACGTCTTGACTTCTCGTCTGCGAAACATCACAGGTGTTCATTTAGGAGTCACTTAGACCGAGGAGGAAACTTTCCTTGATCGGATACACAGTAATTGGAATTACATAGCATGATCCTGGTGTTACAAGGTTGGATCTGGGTGAAGTGGATTCCTTTTTTTTTCTTTTTCTTTTTTTATCTACACAGCACAGCACAGCAATTCCAAATCCAAATTAAAGTCCGGAGTGTTGAATTCACAACCTACAGAGTTTATACTGTATATGTTACATAAACTCTAAATGTTAAATTGGCACTGGGGAATTTTCTGTCTATGGTACTTTCGACATTCGAGCAAGCAAAACGTTAAAGTACTGAAACTGATATTTTCAGCACAGCAATAGCTTTGATTAGGGCGGGACGGTGGCACCTCCAGGTCCTGGGTTTGATTCCCACATCAGGTCTGTGTGTGCATGGAGTGTGCTTGTTCTTGCCGTGCTTGCTGGGTTTCCTCTGGGTACTCCGGTTTCCTCCCAAAGACATGCAGGTTAGGCTAATTGGTGTTTCCAAATTGCCCATAGTGTGTGAATGTTGACCGGAGGTCCTACCACGGTCAACCAATCGGGAATAAATACAAGGGTCACCATTGGCCTCCAATGATGGGCTATCTTTGCTTTAAGTTCTTTTCAGATTTGCATTATGAAAATTCTTATAGGCTTATAAAGTTGATATATATATATATATATATATATATATATATATATATATATATATATATATATATATAGGACCTTATTATTCTGCAAGCTCAGATACTGTTTGGTATTTATATAATGGTCTAGATGGGTGTTTTGTATCATCAATTTTGTCATTATATAAATTATAAATGGTATAACTCAGTGAAAATATTTTTGCCCTATTAAACCCATATTGTGTTCATACTATACATTCTTTCAAATGAGTTAATCTGTTTCCCTTTGTATTCCCATCATCGTTGTCATCGTCTTTACTGCTTTTATCCAGGATACAGGGTCACAGGGGCCTGGAGACGTGGGGCGTGAGGCGGGGTACACCCTAGACGGGATGCCAATCCATAGCAGGGCACATGTACTGTACACACACTCACACTCAGCATGTCTTTGGAGTGTGGGAGGAAACCGGAGCACCCTAGAAGAAACCCATCAAACATGGGGAGAACATGCAAACTGCATGCACAGAGAGGCGGGAATCGAACCTGGCAAGAGTGCTAATCACTAAGCCACTGTGTCGCTCATCTGTGTATTCTCAAAGAACTAAATTACAAGATGTTTCTTGATGTGTTTTAAATGGTACTGTACATTTTAAAATGAGAAAATACCTGTAATGTACCTGTTTTCTACACCGTTATGATCCTCATGGAGTTTCTGTAAAAGATCTAAAGTGAAAAGCTACTTTCTCTTCCTGCCTGCAATACAAACTTTGCTCTGTTTGGTCAGGGTGCACATAGAGAATCAATATTGATTGACCAAAGCTGCCTATGTTGTGTTTATCCACTGTTTATCTTGGATAATAATTGGCAGGCAGATAGAATCTGTGTTTATCTGCGATTTGGAAAGCTTTTAAAGGTCCCATATTTTTTTTTTTTAACAAGTGAACATGGGTCAAAAAAAAATGCCTGTTAATGCTCAAGCTGAAATAAGCCTCAGATTTCCTTACATGTGATTTCCTTACACCTTACATGTGTAAGGTGGAAAAGAAATCTAACTGGCACCAGGCAATAAAAAAATTGTTGGACAGAAGCTAAAAGTGACTAAAAAGTACTTTTTGCATATTAGGCTTTCCTTAGCTAAAAATAAGTGCCCCCCACTGATGAAATTAAATTTGGTGTATAACTTACTCAAAATGTAATACTTCGTTCAAATTGGTAACTAAGTACATTTTCTTTCATCGCTGAACTTAAGCACATATTTCTTGAATCTGTGCTTTACTCAAGCAGATTGTATTAGTGAATTTTTATTATTATTTTTACTCTACTACATCCTACAGAAAATATCTGTATGTTTTATTCCATTTTATATACGGCATTTGTCAGACGCCCTTAATCCTGAGCGACTTGCATTTTTATTTCATTACACATACTGTATGAGCAGTTGAGGGTTAGGGGCCTTACTCAAGTGCCCCACAGTGGCAGCTTGGTGATGCTGCGGTTTGAACCTGGGACCTTTTGTAGACCTCAGTAGACCTAATTGCATGATTTGATTATGTACAGTAAGAAGGGATGTAAAATCTGGTTGAATGTTGAGCTGGTTGAATGTTCACAGTCGGGAAGGAGAGACGGAGAAAGAGCTTTACTACAGTAGGACAAAGGTAAACTTACTATTTAATACAAGCTTAGGACTTTTTATACTCTTCAAGTTTTGAAGGCTTTGTACTTTTTACTTCTACTTTAACTTGGGTAACATTTTATCCAGGGTATCTACACTTTTACTTTAATACAGGATGTGTGCACTTTGTTCACCACTTGTGCTAACAAATGGCTCAAGGGCTAAGAAATACCTAAAATGGTACCAATCCATCAATAGCAACAAGCAGACACATAAATGTCATATATGGTTTTTGGTTATTCGGTTGTTGTTTTTTTGTTGTTGTTAATACAGTACTCCTGATTATTATAGCCCTGTCTGTGTTAATGCACCAAAAATGGTGGTTTCCCATTATAAAAAATTGCACCAAAATGGCTAAGAGGACAAGCAAACACCATCAGAACCATGTGCTCGTATATTGTAGAAACTAAATAATATGCCACTAGTGATAATATTGGGTAGAACCAGGAGGAAGTCACAGATTATACTCAATTCTGAGCACTGGTATTATATTGATAATGCAGTTTTTAAATTATACCGAGCCTCTCTGGTACATTATCAGGCTAGACAAAATGATATGATATTATGCCTCTTATGAGGCCTGTGTGTTATTTTTCACATGGCTGAAGAAGTAGCAGGGGTACTACAAAATGATCCACCAAATGTGTTTACAACATGTTTTGAATCTTTTTTGCAACATCTTCATAAATACACTGATCAGACATAACATTATGGCCACACGCCTGATGTTGAGTAGACGATCCGCATCTTTCCCTCCAAAACAGTCGTCCAGTTTACCAATATTCGATATGAATAAAGAGTCTAATATAAACACTATATAATTAAAACATATGTGCCAGACAAGCCAAGATCTAAAAGTTATTCTTGATACAATGAAGATAAATGACAGCAATAACATCATCAAATATTATGCCGGGCGAGTTTGGTGGATAGGCTACCCAGTCAATCGACCCTATACTATAACTGCATGCTGGCAATCTGTGCGGGGCAAATGAATCAAAAATAGGCCATTGAGTCAATTAAAATAACAGCTTAGCCTGTCAACAACACGAGCGCAGAAACAAATTGCAACACCTTGTAAAACCCTGTTCTGCTCTCTGAGCTATTACAAGGCAGAGAAAAATCAACTCACCTAACAGGAAGGAGGTCACTGCTAAATTAGATTTTAACCTTTAACTGCGAGTTGTCTTCTATTTATCATATTGCTACTAAAGCCGCTTGCATGACTTCAGAGTTAATAGAGTATAACATGTCGTATAGAAGTAAGACGTTTTTGGTCATGCCACCGCATCAAAAAATATATATAATAATAATAATAAATAATAATTTATATAAAACACTGTACTCTCCAAATGGAAACATGGAAGCAAATAAGGATGGAGAGAGATAAATGGAAATAATAGTTATTGGTCATTGGAGCACAATGGTGTTCATTGATCAACAGCTGATTAATTGAGCACTGGTGATCAGGGATTGGTCATTAGGTCACAATGGTGATCAATAATTGAGTATTAGGGGGACAATGCTAATTGGTCATTGGGCCACAAAATGCTGATTGGTCATTGGGACACGATGGTTCTCAGTCATTGGTCATTGAGACGCAATGCTGATCAGTCATTAGTCATATGCCCACAATGGTAATCAGTGATTGGTCATTTCGACATAATGGTGATCAAGAATTGGTCATTAGGACACAATCATGTTCAGTGATTGGTCATTGGAACATAATAGTAATTGGGCATTCAGATATTATGGTGCTCGGTGATTAGCCGTTACTGTAGGAACATCAGTTTGTGCATGCTCAGAGAGAGACATATCAAAAGCACGACAGTCGCCTTGGTCCTTCCAATTTCCACTTTTGCCTGTTTGCTATAATAAGAAAAAAAGTCTTGGCAAGTGATGGAATTAATAGAGAGGCAGGTTCTTTACCAGTACCAGAATAATGAAAGTTACAGGTTTTTCCTACAAAGTCCGTCAGCTGTAGAATAGAACAGCCTTCAAGTATGCAGAGCATGGACGTGGTCTCAATATTTTGTTAAAATGCTCGTCTCTTAGATAATAATCCAAATCTGGGGGAAAAAAGACATGAGAAAAGACAGCTTTGATACACTGGGATGTTTTCATGCTGTTGCAGATGGTGTGATTTCGGTGCCAAATCCACCAGACAATTTTACTCATGTATGGTCTGAACACCGATTTAGATTAAATGAAAAAAGGTGTAGCTTTTAAGTGTCTTCCATGTTGCCAGCTAAACAGTGGATGTCGTCATCTTCAGGTGCCCATTTATTGCCTTTCACAAAGGAAATTCTTACAATACTGACATATGTCATTAACATATATAAATAACTCATCAGAAATCAATTAGAGGTCTTGAAGGTATGCTTAATTGGCTATGGTGTCATTTAGACACTGGTAAAGTCCTAGAGCGTATTCTTACTGTACATAACCCTATACTTACATACACACCATATTCCCTTAGTCCTAAGATGGCCCTGCTCATGATTCTCAGATACAGCTTCAGCAATATTTCTGGTCATCTGTCTTTCTCCTAATGTAATATACTCGATTGTGTTGCATTTGAAATACAAAAATATCATGAACATGGCAGAATTCACATTTCCTTCCATCATGTGGCTAGAAATAGATAATGCTGACAAGCCCTGAGCCAAGAGCCAAGAGCTAAGCCTCCTGGAGGAGCTGAATACACTTTTCAAAAAGCATACATTTCACTCTTTTTATCCCGTCTACCTCTGACACTCAGGGCTGATCGTTTTACTAATACTGAATCACACACAGGAATGCATTTCTATGATATGCATACCTAATGTGAATTATATTTAGGTTTTTATTATTTTTTTATTACAATGTAGAAGGAATTTAAAATATAGATTGTGGACTGCACATATCTACTATAGGATCTAGAACATTATACAATATAGAACTATATGTAAATAGAACTTCATGCCATTATTTGGTGGCTAAGAACAAATTAGCATTATGTGTAAAAGCAACATGAGCGTTATTCAGGGTGTAGAGCTTTAAAAGATTCGCACTCATATATCAGTAGATTTTTTTTGACACATATTAGAATTGCAATTGTTAAGCAGCTTAAAAGTTATAATTTTTTTTTTGTTGTTGTTAAAGTCAAACACGACATGAATTACTGATTATGCAGGTACTGTATTACCTGTTATAAAATGCATCCCAAGTGATTAGATAATTACTAATTTATGGGAATCACCAGGGGCTACCTGATACCATATTATCACGATACATATGTTTCGATTCGATTTGTATTGTGATCACAATTTTAAAAATCTCCCGATGTGATGTTTTTCTTTTATTATTTATTTTGTTACAATTCTAAACAAATTAAGTAAAAAAAAAAAAAAATTTTTTTAAGTGTTTCTTGCATGCCAAGGTGTGAATAGTTTATAGTGCACCACCTGCAGGATTACAGAGGAACTGCAACATTTCCCCCACCTCAAATGAAAACATACCTATATTTATTTTTATTTCATTTTTTTTTAATATCAATTTTGGAGTCAGTGTAACGACACACGGATTAACACACACACAAACAAAAAAAATCTATACATAATGTAATAAATGATTTTCTCCCATAATGGGGAAAAAAGGAACACTTTCAGTGATTTATGTATTATATATCAAACTACACAGATATCATGCGAAGTTGTTTTGTTTCAAATTGGTCATTACATTTTAATATTTCTTTCTAAATGAATTGTTCATCTCATGTCAATCATGATTAACAGCACTGACGGTGTAATACTCTGATATTGTATTATACGAATCAGTACATATGACTGAATGAATAACATTTACAAAAGACTTCAAGAACAGTACGGTGATTAGAATCATAGCCGCAGTAAAACATTTTAATGGCGAATACATTTTATTCTGATGACCAGACGATCCTCAGAGCCCACTGCAGTGGAATGCTTTCAGAAAAAGAACAACTTGGTTGGCTCATACTGCCCACTGCACCGCTTGCACATTACAGGAACTTACAACCCGGGATTTACTGCTATATCTACATACAGTCCTGACCTTTTCCACATGTCTGGGCCATTACAGGAGTTCCTGGGAGGCCGGCGTTTCAGACATGAAGCCGACAGTACTGCTGAGAAAATATTCTTAATGGTATCCAAGCACTAATGAAACGATGGGATAAGTGCATTAGAGTAGCAGGGGACTATATACAGAGAATATACTGTAGGTCGTTTTTACTCTCTTAACTGTGTCCTGTTATTCCGCACGATCAAAAGCCACTTGTATATTCCATACAGTAAATATTGTGATCACAAGAGAGCTCACTGCACAAAAAGGTCAACTCTGAATATATCTAAACAATATTTGTATGGATGGATGATTTTTTTTTGTGAATCTACAATTTAGTGAATCTACAATTTAACATGTCAACAGAGGGACGAAGCAAGCGTGCATACTGAACAAGACATCACAGGAAACCATTGAGGACAGAAATCTGACAGACAGGAGGTAAAAACTGGAAAACAGAAAGGAAACTAAACCTAATCGGCTATGTACACAGGTGTGTTTGACATTACAGCCTCTGATACAACAAGATTTCAAAATGTTTTGTGCTGAGCTGTACCTACAGTACCTAGACATACGTTTATCGCTCTTTTGAGAACTGTATGTTATATAACCCACTTCCTCACTATGTTTTTGGCATAATGTATATTTTTTGGTTATAATGCAACATGCGATCATGTCTAGGCAGTTCTGTTATGACTAGTTAGGGATGTTGCAATGTTACTTTAGAGAGAAAATATAAATATACTGTAACATCTGTAACATGAATCATCATATCAGACTATTAAAAAAAAACGAAAAACTGAATTCATAAGCATAATTACACTATGCCAAAACATAAATTTATGCCTTTTTTATGATGATGCTCTAATTTCCTTCATTAAAAGTTTCAAAAGAGATTAGACTAATTGGAAACAATCGGAGTCATTAACTCAAGTTTGAGACGAGTCTCAGCGAGATCCATCAAAAACCTCAGCATCATGGGATGGGGTGCAATTTAATAACTACAGTTAATTATAATCATCATTTATATCGCAAATTTCTTATTAAAAATTCTAAATCTTCTAGTGTTTAAGACACCAAAAAATTTGAAGATTATAAAGTCTACAATTAGATTTTCTCTGTTATGTGACCTCATATAAGAAGATACTCCTCCCCTGGGTTTTTGCTAAGCTCTGCTATTCTTTGGTTTTATGTGACGGTCCTGCACAAAATAGTCTAAGTTAGTGAAGTGAAATAAAGATATATATATATATATATATATATATATATATATATATATATATATATATATATATATATTTTTTTTTTTTTTTTTTTTTTTTATTAAAAATCTGTAAAGCCCCTCAAAAGTTCTAGTGCAACCAATTACCTTTAGAAGTCACATAATTACTGAAATGATGTCTACCTGTGTGCAATCAGATCAAGTGTCACATGATCGGTCAGTATAAACACACTTATTCTGAAAGGCCCCCAGAGGCTGCAACAACACTAAGCAAGAGGCATCATATCATGAAGACCAAAAAGGGGACAAAGTTGTTGAGGTACAGGGTTGGGTTATAAAAACAATATCCAAATTTTTGATGCACCCCCAGAGCACCATCAAATCCATCATCTTAAAATGGAATGAACATGGTACCACAACAAACCTGCCAAAAGAGGGACACCCAACAAAACTCACAGACCCAGCAAGGGGGGCATTAATCAGAGGGGCAGCACAGAGAGCAAAGGTAACCCTGTAGGAGCTGCAGAGTTCTGTAGGAGCTGCAGAGTTCTTTAGAGTTCATGGGATCACTACTGTATATGCTGTACCCTATAGAGCTGGGCTTTATGGAAGAGTGGCCAGAAAAAAAAAAGACATTACTTAGTGTTAAAAACAAGAAGGTAAGTTTTGAGCCAAAAAACATGTGGGTGACTCCCCAAATGTATGGAGGATGGTGCTCTGCTCTGATGAAACTAAAATTGAACTTTTCGGCGACCAAGGAAAACCCAACACATCCCATCACCCCAAGAACACCATCCCCACAGTGAAACTTGGTGGTGGCAGCATCATGCTGTGGGGATGTTTTTCAGCAGCAGAGACTGGGAAACCGATCCGAGTCGAGGGAAAGATGGATGGTGCTATATACAGGGAGATGGGAGCAGTTTTGCCATGAGGAATGGGCAAAAATCCCAGTGGCAGATTCAAGAGACTTACCCACAGCTGTAATTGCCAAAAAAGGTGTCTCTACAAAGTACTGCCTTTAGAGGGGGGTGAATAGTTATTCACGCTGAAGTTTTCTGTTATTTTTTCCTAGGGTTAGGAAAAATCACAAAAAAATCACATCTTCAAAGTTGTAGGCATGTTCTGTAAATGAAATGATGCAAACCTTCAAACGATCCATTTTATTTCCAGGTTTTGAGGCAACAAAACATATTTGTTGCATTATTATTATTTTGTTTCTTTTCAGATGCATGTATCTAGGCAGATCTAAAAACAAACACTGATTGTATCTGAGCAGTTTTGGGTACCTTGCTTAAGGGCCCAAGCCAGGAAAGCTTACAGCAGCCAAATTTAATAATACAGTAATTTACGTCTGACTCTCAGACCTTAGTGAACACCCAAGCTAGTTTGATGGCTTGATCTTCCTGAACCCTGTGCCAATCTATCACATTGCGCACTCTGGGGGAGTGGTGGCTCAGGAGGCTAAAGCTCTAGGTTGTTGATTTGAGGATCTGCGTTCGAGTTCATCTGTTGGTGGGTTGCGACACCCCATACTTCCCAGCCACTGCATGCAGTACCGGTCCCAAGCCCAGTTAGAAAAATGCAAGGGTTGAATCAGGAAGTGCATCTGAGGTAAAACCTGTGCTACAGTAAGTTGTGTGATTGATTGGCGACCCTTTGACGCAAACAATCATCAAAAGAAAGTTTTACTTTTCCTACCCTGCTTATCTTTGGAGAGGAAATCGCTGTACTTGGAGCAAACCCGCCAAGTACAGGGAGAACATGCAAACTCCATGCCTAAGTGGCCCTTGACCCATTGTGCCGCCACATGACGCAAAACATCAGTAAAATCAATATATTGTGCATTTTCTATGACTACAATTTAGAATTTTAGATATTAATTAATTTTTAATGTTGTTCTTACCACTTTTAGACAGCACTCAATGTGCCCTCTTGAGAGCTATTACCTGAAGCAAGAATGTCTCCATGAGGGATATGGGCAGACGTGTCTTTTATTTTTTGGCGGAATGTTATGCAATAAGTATAGAAAGCCTTTAAACGCAAACAATACGAGTAAATAAGGGACTGTAATAGTAGGCTTGTCGCCACTGAGCGAAGTGTTTGTCACCGATAGAACTTTATAGTCAGTGCGGGAATTAAGACGACAACCAGTGTTGCATGAGTAAGACTGGAGTAATGTGCTCCGACTTTGTTTTCCTGGACACAGGCAGCTGAATTTCAAGTGGCAGTATGGCAGGCAGCCAGCGACACGGTACAATAATGCAACAGAGATTATGAAAGCGTTTCTCAGCTAGAGTAAATTCTGTTTTGTATATAATAGACAAAAGCAAGGCTGACCGGTTATATACTGTACAGTGTGGACTGAATGGAGAGAAATTGCACTGACTGGTATATTTGAAATGAAGCATGCAACACTTATACATATCTTCCAAACAGAAACATCCATGCTGTCTTGGTCAAACCTTTTTTTTTTTTTTTTTGCATACACACAGAATGACATATAAGGGTGCAATTTATCCTTCCCTACTACTTGCTAAAAGTGCTGCTTTTTTTGACAGGTATAATCCAGGTCCAAGTGCAAAAATATTCCGCTTAGTGTGAATTTCCAGCACACCACAGAGAGAAAGATTAGCAGTCACTTCAGGAAGAAGGAAAAGAGACGGAGAAACGGAGAGACCGAGAGACAGCATCAAAAATCAAGTCTTAAGATGTGCAGCTATGCTAAGCTTTGCTCGTTTTTTTTTGTTGTTGTGGCCCTAACACCTTTCAGAGAAACAGCACTGGAGGCATTTTACATTTAGTACTGGTTAGAAGGTCTGGGTGGAAATGCACCAGTTCATGTGTTAAACCAGCCTTAATGAAGCTATGCATGACAGTTTATTTAAATTTTTTCCTCTCGTATATATATGTTGTGTAAGTTCTTTTCACCTACAGACCCACAGAAATGTGTTCCATTTTTTTTCTCGCTTTTGTCGTGTTTATTCATGACTTTCCCCGAAGCTATACTTATATCAGATCATATTTCAAGAGCAGTATCATAATGATGTGTATTAAGAGAAGAAAAAAAAAAAACTTTCCACCATTCTTTTTTGTTTCAAGATAATAAATCTCCTATGAAATCTTCCAAAAACATACTGGTTTTGCGGGGCAGATGAGGAGCCATGCCAGGCAACACCAAAATGTCATAAAATACAATGCAGAGTCCTTCAATTAAGAGGTGATGTCTATTTTATAGTACTTCTAGACTGTAATTTCAAACTGAAATCGTACAGAAATTCATTCAGTAGCCATTTCTAACCGGTGGGTGGGCAAGAAATGAAAAGAAAATTCAAATGCCAAGAGTCGCTCAAAAGAACGTACATGAAAGGCTACTCGAGAGGTGTGTTCTTTTGTTCTTTTGATAGGCGAACAAAATTTGAGCTTACCACTGCTGTGTTTTTAAAAGGGCGTTTCGGCATTCAGGTGTCAACCAGAATTGTATTGAATTAGACGCTTTTTACTAACTCCAGGCCAATCAGGTTTATAATGTATTGTTTAATATAGGCTGTGGGCTTATGAGAGTAAATTGCAAGGAAATAGCTAACCAATTATAATTGAAATCTGAACAATTTATCAGCTGAGCTTCCTATTAAAACTATTAGGAACACCGTGATAATGGTCTTTTCCATTAACGACAGCTCATTCCATTCCATTCAATTTTTCCTGAGCTGGCCTGTATGTACCTAGTTGGACAAAAAAGTGATCTTATACTGTTGTTAGGGGATTAAGACTAGTCACATGAGCTGCGTTCCATTCCGAAGTGTACTTCACAGGGTGTTCCCTACTCCCTGATTCCCTCGACAAAACTCCACCACTCGGGAACACCCTGCGAAGTCGTCACTTCCTCAGTGCGTTACCATGGTAAAATACTGTAAGCACCTCGGATACCTGCTATGGAAATTTCATATTAGGGACATTAAATATAAAATATTTATTGAAACAAAGACTGATACCATTATGAAACATACTATTAAAAATGTGTATTATTGATTTAATAGTAATAATAATAACTGATCAAAACATATGGAGATTTCGCTTCAGCGATACGCGATGACTTATGGGAAATCCAACATCTATCTCTTGCTAGGAGCTACAACTTTAAATAGACGCGTTGAGTGCCACTGCTTCCTGTAGTTTTGAGACAGGAACTAGCACTAGAAAACCAGTTCAAATCTCATGTTGGAATCAATTGGGAAATACAAGTTGAGATACGTAGCGTGTTGATGTATATGTGTTGATGCTTTTGAAATAAAAACTAAAAAAGTTAAATACCGATTTGAAAATGGAGCAGTAAACAGGATAGAATGTTCAACTTGGAACAAACAACTGGAAAAAAATTGCTAGAGAGCATTATGATTGAGCTTCGGAGCAATGGAAAAAGGTCATGTGGTGTGATGAGTCCAGACTGAGCCTATTCCAGAGCAATGAGCGTGTCGTGGTAAGAAGAAAACTGCATGAAGCTTTTAAACTAGTGCTTAACAAAGAAATCAGAATATTTGAGCTATATGGGTCCAGGTGTCTGTGAGTAAAAAAGCCGCTCTGGTCTAGTTTGTCAGTTTGCCCATTTATCACAGCACTGACGATTTTTTCCATCAAAATCAAATCTTCTTTTTTTTTTTTCTTTTTTTTTTGTTGAGTCAACCAAGGTGCTACAAAACCACAGCACAAAATTCAAGAAGTTTTTTTTTTTTTAAAGCTTCTACAACTGAAGGAGAAGATCCAAGCTGTGGTTTTGAAGAGGTCCAATAAAACCCTGTGCTCCTGTGATATATCGTTAGCATACTCTGGTGAGTGGGTGAGCTTAAAGGGATTAAAAGGTTGGACTTTACGGTTTTGATTTAATACCTTGTGATTCATTATTCTGACTCGCAGTGACACTAGCCAACGCTAGCCATCTGTCTGCTTATGTATGCGAAAGAAGGTAGATAGAGCTTCTTTAAAAGTGTTCTGCTGCCCTGCGATGCCGCACAAGCAGCAGATTTGAAATGTGTCTAGCTGGCTGGACATGCCTCAGGGGAAGCCTTCACCTTTAGGCTAAGACTTGCTTTCTTAGAGACACATCAAACTAGCTAACCACATCCTTCATGCCAGTAAAATCAGAATATATTAGCAATTCAAAACATGAATATATGAAATATTAAATTAAACAAATCTAGAACTTGTGAAGAAATATTTGTATTAAAAAAAAACATTAGTGGGAAACATTATGATGTGAGAAAAAGAAAGAGGGAACAGGAAGATGTTCCCACTAAGCCATGTCCGGAACTTAAACAAATCTATTTCATTGCATCAGGAAGTTTACAGGATGAAGCTACAGTAAGAGGACACTTTTGGTGAGACCACTTATCAGCAATCCAAGCATCTCACATGCTCCATGAAGAATCTTCACTGGTTTCCTCACTTAATCAACACCACTTACCTGTATACAGGGCTGTGAGGGACCTAGAGCCTATCCCAGGAGACTTGGGGCGCACATGGCCAATCCATTGCAGGGCACACATGCTCACACTTTCACACATTGCAGGCAATTTTGGGAACACCAATTAGCCTAATCTGCATGTCTTTGGACTGTAGGAGGAAACCAACCAAGCATGGGGATAACATATAGACTCAATTGAGACACAGGCTGAATTCATGATCCTATTGTATCTCTGTACCTGCTCTCTTGGTAATGTTGTCTTCACATGGGTTTACATACCATGTGATAGTACATTTGGCATTCCTCAAGGCTCTGTTTCAGGTCAGATGCGTTTTTTTTCCCCACTGTAAGCGCTAATTCTGGGCACAGTTTCTCTTTTGTCACTGATTTTTCTGCTCTGTTGCATTATGTTATGTGTTCTCTTCGCTATTCTTCTCTTAGCACTCTCTCTCTATATCTTTTCTTGATCACTTTCACACAGTGATTTAACAGCTGGCTTTGGTAATGGACCACCACCAGGGAAGTGGATTAATATTTGGAATTTGGAGAACAAAAGCATGTTGATAAAGAAGGGGGAAAGGAGGCTGAATTACACATCTGTAAGCTGCTGAACTAAATACACACTAATCTGGAATCTCTCAATTGAGGCATAAAGTGTGAGGAAGACAGAAAAAAGAATCTGTAATGTATCTGATATTAGTCTTGCTTTTTATGTTGGTTATTGGTTATATAAAAATAGGAAGAAAGAACAGCTGGATGTAACTTAAAAATGCATTAATGTTACAAGATTACAATTTTTTAAATTATATTTATAATCAAATTGATGATGGGTATACATCTAAGGGTATAGCACAATGCACTGTAACACACTGGGACACAATTACAGTATTATTCTTATTTTTTTTAATAAGCACATCTGCGGTACGTTGTGCTGAGACAGTGACATAATATAATATGGAAAAAAATGGCAAGAAAAAGCTTGTATAAACACTATAAATGTTAAGGTATATCTACACATGAGGGAGATTTAAATTAAAAAAGAGCATGTGGCATGCGGTATAAGAAGATTTTTGGAGTGCAGCAATGAGTCCCTGTCTGACTCTAAAGCCTCTGAAAGAGCAGCCAGAGCTTTAAAGGCTTCAGCAGTCACTCACAACAGGGGGGTTTAAGAATCTCCTTAATCCCTATTTCCACTATTAACAGGCCGCTCCATACATGGCTAAAGACGCATATGTAATCGCAAAATAACCTTTTTCGAAAGAAAGTACACCTCAAACGTGCGGCACGAACAGGAGATAGGTGGATCGGCAAACGCTAATTGGCCCTAAGCGTGTGGTTGAAGATGAATGAGTGAATAAATGATGCTTTGTTCCCCCCGTTTAAATATATGTCAGCAAAGCAGCACGAAACAAATCCCATAAACAACCAACATCTTGTGCCTCCTAAACTTCACCCGTATGAGCAAGCAGCAATCAAAATGTTCCAGCCTTGCAAGCAGAGAAGACAGCAAAAGGAAATGCAAGCTGGAGCTGAAAGGATGAATCAATATGGAGGTTCAGAGGGCCCTTCACATGAGACAACACAGAACTCAAATGGTCTTGGAGAAAAAACACACACACAAACTGTTTCTGCACAGCGCAGATATGGGAGGGGAAAAAAAAAAAGTAAAAATAGAGCCAGTGACAAACTGAAATGCCCAGCAAAATCACTGCTTCCATTAAAGATCTCAATTGAAGAAGACCTGCAAAAAGTAGTGTTTCACCTCATTGCATGAAACATTTTATGTTCAATTTAGCCTTAAGAGATTAGCTGCCTGCGGAAAGGATAATTCTCGATGGGAGCGGGTGAACCGAAAAGGATGAGTCGAGCAGGAGATGGTTATCAAAGGACACATCTGGGATTTACGGAAGGAATGAATGGCCAAGAGGGAAATATAGAGCTTCTTAAAGGAGCAAGTGGACAGGACCGAAGCGTAAAATCATTCCGCACAGCGCAAATAGAGGAAATAAATATCCAGCCGCTGACAACCTAACTGCTGACGCCATTTAACATGTCTGTTTAAAGAGGACCTTCCTAGATGGAGACTGCTTCACCTGAAAATAACTCACTGCTGTTGGACATCCCAAAGTTCACCATGAAAATGATGGACACGGGGACACCTTAAAGATGTCTGTGCATGTACAGGAATTACATTCCTTAAAGAATAAAAGACTGAGTGCTCCTTAAGTTACAAGTAATGATGTACATTCTTACAGTCCAGTGTCAAAGAGGTGAGTCTCATTTGAGACTGTGTGCTCTCAAGGTTTCTTCCTCATGGCAGCGAGGAAAAACTCCGAGGCGACATCATCTCTGGCTTGCTCATCCGTGATCAATTTAAAACTTATCTCTGGATTTCTGCAAAGCTGCTTTGTGGCAATATCTCTCATTTACTCACCCACTCATCCTTTTCAGGGTCAGGTGAAGCCTGGAGCATATCCAAGGAGCCTCGGGGCACCAAAAGCACACACACATGCCCACAGGTTTTCAGACGGTAAGGGAAACCAGACTACTTGGAGGAAACCCACCAAGAATGAGAAGAACTTGCAAACTCCACTCACACAGACCCGAAGACGGGGCTTGATCCCTCAACCCTACAGGTGTGAGGCGACAGTATTAACCAGTATGCCACCTGTATGCAGGCGGCACAACCTCTATTGTTATAAAAGAACTCCATCAATAAATTAGAATTGAAACCTGCAACAGAAAAAAATAACAGTTTAAATATGTTTGATGACCAATTTCTCCCCAAGACATAAGCTGCATGTGGAAGATTAATTCTTAATCCTCTAATCCTTGATGGATATTATCAGTAATTTTAAAAGAATTTAAAAAAAAATCTTTTTTTGTCTCATCTCTTTTGTCGCATTCTATTCTAATAAAGAAAAAAGACTATTCCATCCAGATCAATTATCTCACACTTTTTAAACGATACTATGATTGACTAAGTATGATGATTTTTAAATACTTTGACCATG
The DNA here is from genome assembly GCA_013621035.1 of Clarias magur. Lineage (NCBI taxonomy): Eukaryota > Metazoa > Chordata > Actinopteri > Siluriformes > Clariidae > Clarias > Clarias magur. The sequence continues at coordinate 4,116,840 of QNUK01000007.1, read as the reverse complement.
CATGGCTGCTTTATATTGAAATATAATGGACTATGAATTTCTGGGACTGTAGAGAAGGATTAACAAGACACCAATATGAGCTATCTACAGTACAGTACGTCTACATCAGATTATCTGCAGTTGAAAAGTGTCTTATGGGATAGTGGTTAGCAATGTGGGCCCGCACTGCCAGGGTTGAGGATTCGAGTCTCACCTTGGGCTGTGCATGTGAAGTTTGCACATTCTCCCTGTGCTTCGGTGTTAAAGACATGCAGATTAGCATACAGTACGTAATTGGCGTTTCCACATTGGGAGTGCATGTGCCCTGCGATGGACTGGCACCCTGTCCAGGGTCCTGGGTTCTGCCCTGTGCCCTAAATCCACTGGGATAGGCTCCAGGCCTCCTGTGACCCTGTACAAGCATGGTCCTGAAACACCCCTGTCCTACACAGTTTTTGTCTCACCCCGGAGCACACCTGATTTGACCAATCAACTAATTAAGTCTTTTCTGAGTTTGACAGAGCGAGTGGGGGAAAAAGTACAACGTGCATCGGTTCCTCCAGGACCAGGGTTGAAAACCACTGATTAAAGCAACCGGCTTTCCAAAACCACCATCAATATAATGAGAAATTGTCCACCACTAGGTGGCACACATTTCTAAGACATGATTTAAAAAAAAATAAAATCTAGTAACTACAAAGCAACAGTTGGCAAGTTTAAGGTTCCAGCCCCCAAGCTGTGGACGGTTAGCCAACTGAATACATTTGTATTGAATGTATTCCCCTTGTGAATAGCAGGACAACGGGTTAGCTAACAAAAGAGTCCCATGAGACAACGGTCCACCAGGCTGTTTACTTTTTTAAAACCACCTTATAGTGAAGTGTATTGAACAATATAAAAAAAGAAAAGGTGGCCAATCAAAAACTGTAAAGCATGAGTGAAATTAGACAAAAGCCTGCGCAGGAAAGCTTGACTGCCTAATCTAGCGTTATTTCGGAACCGTTACTCATTAAAGACCCTTTGTCATGCCTGTGTAGAAAGAAACCGGTATCCTAAGCTTAATTTATGGTCAATTCTTAAAACTGAACCGACTGGAAATTACAATCAATGCTAATAAATCATAATGAGAATCTGTTGGGAGACCTGGGGGGTGTTGTTGGTGATGTGGGGAGTTAATATACCAAGCTCTCGTAAGACAGCCAAAGTCTATTAAACGTTGAAGAGCACAGTCTCTAATCCACCGATCCGTCTTCAGGGCCAAGTGGCAAATCAACCTTACCCACGGCAATTCAAATCTTCCCTTCTGGTCCAGTGCACAAGCTTTCATTAATTAAAAATCCAAATCCAGGGTGTAATGAGAGTGCGTCAGGACAAATACAGAGAGAAAAGAAAGCTCCGAACTCCATCTTGGTTTATGAAGGATTATAGAGTACACATTATTAAGGTCAAATCCTGGATTTATTAAGGCTATAAGCGCACAGTGAAAAAAACGGAATCGCATGAATAGGAAATCAGTCCCCGTAGCTTACCTCGTCTCGGATTACGTCTAACTGTGTGTCCTTCCTGTTCGCAGCAACATCTAATACTGTACTTGCTTTTTGAAAATGTGACCCTTCTTCATGAAGACAAGGACAATGCTGTCTTTAAACATGGGAAAGATCAGGCAAAAGGTATAAATATGGCAAGGGATTTGGTTTGTAGCCTGATTTTTGGAATAGAAAACCTTTTTTTTTTTTCTCCCAAACGTAATTAAAGTTAATGTCTGGCCACTTTTACACACATTTCCTTTCCGGCTTGTGTCAAGTTGCAAGTGTGTGCTAGTTTGTCCACTGCAACCGTTGCCATGAATGCGACCGTTATAATTATGCATGCACACACGCAGACTGGAGGCCCATAGATGCATTCAGACAGGGGAAATGGGGCGAACAATAGGGGCCACAGTCGGGAGCTGAGTCACCCAGTTCAATTAATCTACGACAGGGAGAGGGGGGAGGGGAGGGGGGTCTACTTATATAACTAGAAAACCACCAGACTGTTTCCTTCCAAACTAGTTGATTATTGTTGCATACTTGTTCTCTCTGTTCTGGCCATTCGTTTCAATCTAAGAGACCAAATAAATCCATAACCTTCCCTTCTACTGTACTGTACATCTTGATATTCCAGTTTGCAATACTTCTAACTAGTAGAGACTGTTTATCAAAGTCATCCCAAGGATTGTACTGTAACATCACCGCAACAGTATGGACAGGATAGCACTGATGCTGTACTTTAACAAGTCCTGGTGCTATCCTTTACCGGGGATGAAAACCAATTAAAGCCGCCACAGAGCACAAAGAGTACAGTATAGCTCTACTGTATGCCACGGCTTCACAAGTGACCACTTGTGACCAAGTGACACTTCTCTTAGTGCCAGGCAGAAGGTCTGACACGTGTCAAATTTAAATATCCCTGTGCAACCACTTACTTTACTCAATAGATTAACCTGTGTTTAGACTGTATGGCCACTTTAAGCCCATAAACAGCTGGTTATTGACCTGCCAGCTGGCAATCACCTAATGCTTGAGAGCCCTAAGTGGGCAAAGGGCTGTTCTGGGCACATTCCCATTTGCAAAAGCAGACGGACCGATACCAATACCGGATCAGTGCCAATACTTTTGGCAGGAACTCAGGGATTTGGGACATTTTTTTCCTGACTGATAATGCGTGCAATTTGCTGACTCATCTCCTTATCTGAAAAAGCTATATTCGATAGTCATTTATATTCAATCTATCTTCAATAAATTTCGTTATATATTCTTCGCTCATTCAAGTCCAGTTTTCGCTTGCAGGCTCACTTTTTTATGTGGTGGCTGAAGATAGGACCCGTTAGAACCCGGTGAACTTAATTTGCATGTATTCTTGTACACGCTTATCTTGTTTGTTTTTGTTTGTTTTTTTTTACTCCAAAGCCATTTTTGACTCGAAACCTGAAATGGAAGCACTTGCCCTTTTAAACCAGCACATCGTTACAGCTTCATTGTTCCATAAATCCTCAGTTAGTCTCCCTTTTTTTTTACCCAAGTAAATGTTGTACAGATGAACAAACATGCTGCTTATACTTGATTTTTAAATTTCGGTGTGGAGGGATCAGGCTGGATTGAGAGAGACCACGTGCCCTTTAGACGTTCAGATGTACAGTAGTCGAGAGTAGGAGAGACTAGTATGAAGAGTGATCTGCATCTGGTTATGATTTCCTTCACTTCATAATCTTTATGGTGTTGTTTAGAAAATAAGGTTTAAAAAAGAAATAGGGAAAATAGACTACAAAGTAGATTAGTGAATAGAAGAATTTTTGGCATTTTCAGAAAAAAAAAGAAGAAGAAAACAAGCCAGGGAAAGTAGGCTTGTGGACGTGATGGACTGTTAATAAAGAAAATAATTTTTAAAAAAAGAAGAAAAAAAAAACCCTACTGTCTTCCCTGTCCATCTCCTTAGAATTAACATTCAACGTAATTCAAAATCTTCATTATTAATATTTCAATCAGACCCATATTAGAGCTTTACACACACTGTTGCCAAAGACAAATGAGGATTTCTTCATGGGAAACCAATAAAATTATGATCTGATCAGAGACAGGCGTGGAGTGGAGCGTGGTCTTTCATGGATGGTGGTATTCCGGAGTGGCAGTTCCTTATCCAATCTCGTTTTTAACACTCGAATATGTTGAACTGTGGCTACATCATAGGCACTAAATTATCTCTAAAGGTTATTTGTTCTCGGGCCGATGGGACGAATTCGCACGACATGATCTTTTCACATCAAACAGGCCTTTGCATTACTAGCCTGACTTGTTTGATTTTTGTTTATGTGGGTGTTTTTCACACGGCTCATAAGAAGTTCCCCATAACCACAGTTTGAGACCACTGCACCGTCGTTAAATTGAAATTTGACCTCAGAATGAAGGATGGACTGCTTGGTGTTCGAGGAGGACAAGGAGGGAGAACGTGCCGGAAATGCGGAGGTGCTGTTAATGTGCTGTTAAGAAAATCTGCTAAATATAAAAATAGTTGGGAAGGAACATATTTAAATCAATGGGGTTACCTACAGTAATATGATGGATAAGTTCAGACCCATAATGTTTCCTCAGTAGCCCCACTGTTTCCCCCTGACGCAAACTGAAAAAAAAAAAACAGTATGCAAATTTTCCATACTTGCAGCCCCTATGCAGTTGCATTATGATATTATGCACTGCTGTTTATACTTATGCAACTGGTACAATTACATTCAGCTCTAGCTCAGTATGCCACCTACACAATATTGTCCTTTAAAGTTAGTTGACACCATCTTGTGCGAAGTTGAATGGAGTTAATTTAATTGTTTTTGCATCATTATAAATATTCCCAAAACAGTATAAAATGGCATACTCAGCATGGAAACCAATGCCCAAGCAAAGTAACTAAACACAACTGTGAAGATCTAATATGCATATGACAGCATGGTCAAATCTTGATATGTACTGGTTTACCACAGAAACATAAAAAAAAAATAAAAAAATAAAAGAGAATAGGATATGTGGCTAGCATAAAAATTCTAAATAATAAAACGTTTAGAGGGAGAAAAAGAAAGGCAGAAAGAAACAAAAGGAAAGAAGTGGGGATGGTAGAAAATATATAAGACAGCAAAATATAGAGAGAGAATAAAGAAAGAAATAACCTGGGTTGGGGAAACAAGTAGTACAGTGTTTTGTCCACTTGGAAAATGGCAGCTACAGTATGTATGAAAGACTTAAACAATGGTTTTGGAGAAGTAATTGTTGCTGCACATCAATCTGGCAAGGGTTATAAAACCGTTTGCAAACTATTTGGAGTTCAACGTTCTACTGTGAGAAAGATTATTCACAAGTGGAAAGCATTCAAGATCGTTGCCAATCTTCCCAGGAGTAGGCGTCCTAGCACATCCACTCCAAAGTCAGACTGTGCAATGCTCAGAGAAATACAAAAACTCAGAAGCTACATCTCAGACCCTACTGGCTTCACTGAGCATGTTAAATGTTAAAAGTCCATGACGGCACAATTAGAAGAAGACTGAACAAATACGGTTTGTTTGGAAGCGTTCCCTGGAGAAGAGTTCTTCTGTTTAAAAAGAATATGTAAAGTCAATGGCTTGTGGAGGAATGTACCAGGTAGATGAGACCAAAGTGGAGTTGTTTTGGGAAACAACATTTCGGCAGAAACACCTAATTGGAAGGGTGATGGGCTTGTTTTGCAGGACAGCTTGCAGTCCATAATTCCTCTATTGTATATACCAAAGTATTCTAGACGCAGATGTGAGACCATCTGTCCGACAGCTCAAGCTTGGCCCGAAATTGGGTCACGCAACAGGACAATGATCCAAGGAACACCATTTAATCTACTTCAGAATGGCTGGAAAGTAAAAAAGAAATCAAGGTTTTGGAATGGCCTAGTCCAAGTCCAAAGCTCAACCCAATTGAAATGTTGTGGTGGGATGTTAAGATAACTGTGCATATGCATCTTTCCAAATACCTCAACAAACCAAGGCAATTTTGTAAAGAAGAACAGGCCAAAACAATGTGAGAGAGTCATACAGGAAATAGTTACTGCTGCTAAATGTGAATCTACAAGCTATTAAGTCATAGAGTACTTAGTATTACTCATGATTTTTTTTTCTTTTTGGCTTAAATAAATAATGGCACAAAGAAAACTGTATTATTCATATGTTTTTTCTTTTCTTTTTGGCTTGAATAAATAAAAGTTATATGTTGTTGTTCATCTGAGGTTATATTTCAACCTTGATCAGAAGATCATAATTGTTTTTACAAAAAAGCAAATGAAATTAATAGAGGGGGGTGCTAACTTTTACAAGACCGTGTTTCTGTGAATAGTTGTTTAGTTTGCCCTAATGACATACAGTAATTAAAGCATGACATCATCCCCATATCATATTGATTGACACTTTTGAGTTTGAGGTAGAAGTATACATTTGGGTTATTTTGGCTATTTTTGCAGCTTTTACACATAATGTCATTATGATGCAGCTCCTTTATAAACTTTATAACTCACAGTAGCAAAAGTGAAAATACATTAAAAACCCACCTTATTTTAAAACAACTCTTCTTCATTACTAATAACCAAAATTCTCTGTTTTTAGATGACTTACACAACAAATGTACACGTTTAATCTTATTCCTAATTACAATGAAGTTAGAGAAGACTTTAGAATGAAAACAATTACATAAAATCATTTTTTTTTTATAACAGTACATTGTATGTTTTTGACTAACAATAAAGAAATTATATTTTAACAACCATTTCAGTCTCGAGAGAGTGGAAATAAATATTTTACTCCTACCAACATTAGAAGAAGTGATTTTTGGTTTTAATATGTATGCAAATGTATGCGTATTTAATTAAACAGAGCCTCATTTGCAAAGACAAATGTAAATGTTTCTAAATGTTTCATTACAAACAATACTTGAAGAATACTGAAATTGATTGTGATATCTGTAATGAATGGAGTGCCTGAGAATTTAGTCATAGGGGATCTTCATTTTCACATTTTCATTTGTGTTTATTTTCTTACATTGTTCAGTGTGACCTGTAATGATCTTTTGCACGGGTGGCACCACAGACACACGGACATGAGGCGAGGGAAAAGGGGTCATTATATTTAGAAAAAGTGGGGAAGAAAAGGGTTTTAATGCAGTAGGAAGGAAAAAATTGGGAAACTAGTGAAGATGTGCACGTGCGGGTCTGGCAGTGCCCAGCAGGCATGCTGGCATGAAGGCACAATGCTGGTGAGCATCAACAGCATCAACAACATCTACTGTTAAAATGAATTACTCTATTCTCCCATATTCTCTTTACAATTCAAGAATTTAATTGTCAATGTGCAGCTTAAGTGCACTAACAATGGTATGGTATAGTATGGTATGGTATGGTATTGTTCTCCAACGACAGCAATACAGTACATCAGTTTGTTGGATTTACTGTATGAAACACCTACTTCAAAAGTCCCACAGCTTCTTCTTTGGGAAGAAGCTGTATTGTCCATATGAATTGTTGTGAAGAACCAGCATGATGGGAGGATCTTCGATGGTGTTGCGGGTGTGTAGTGTCTTTTTATAATATTCTCCTTAACGTCCACCTCACATGTACATCCTATGCCAACAACCACTGCTGAGGTGAGGTAGACAAGACCAGGTGTCAACTCTAATCTCATTGTTCTGATTGTTTGGTGTCAATGTTGCCAAATTTAATCTGGGTTTGGTTGGCAGACAAGTATAAAAATTGCATAAAGAAGGAGGGTCAAGTCCTGGGTGATGGTGCTTAGGGTGAGGGTTGAGGATATGTTCTTGCCCAGTCTGATGGTCTGGGGGCAGTTGATGAGTGCATGAAGTTTTCTGAAGAGCTTGTTCTTAGTCATGGTATTAAATACCAAACTGTTGTCAGTAAAAAGAATCCTGACATAGTTGTTGTGGCTTTCCAGGTGAGAAACGGCTAGGAGCCACACAGATGGCTTCCTCATTCGATCTGTTTGCCCGGTAGGCAAACTGATGTTGGTCTAAACCAGATGGGACATGGTCTTTGATGTGGGTAAGTACCAGTCAGTCAAAGCATTTTGAAATGTCAGGGGTGAGAGGGACTGCTGATAGTCATTGAGACACTTTACCATTAGGTATGTTGGGGGGGTGGGGGAGGGGGGGACCTGGCACAATGGTGGCTTTGACGCAAGCAGGGACTGTGAATGCAGATAAAGAGAATTTTAAAAAATTGGTGTGAGTATCTCTGCTAGCTGATCAGCACACAATAAGTTATCAAATTCCACCATTAAAGTGTCAAAACACCTGACTGAGACTGGTCTTCTGAAGTATGAAGTGACAACTTAGTTTCCTGAGAGTAATAGAATTTAAACCAATCCATCATCTTGAAGTTTTAGGGTTCTTTTGAAGTTTTGCCTTGTTTCTATAAACCTCTGAAGAGTGGTAGAAGTTGGGACAATAGATCCAAATGGTGTTCTAGACAGTTTAATCTATATGATCTGTTTTTTATTTTTTTTAATTAACACTAATTACTGCACAAACATTTGTAAAGGCCACTAAATAAATGACAGGTGGGGATAACTCATCCAATTCCAGCATGGTTGCTAAAACTGTAGCAAAGTCTCTAATTGCCTCTCTAAAGTCAGAGTACTACTTGAGCAGTGAGCATTGTGTGCATGTCGGCATTTTCTATTAAATTCTGCTCTTTTCCGCTAGTAATTAGTGGCTGCAGTGCATATCATTACTCTGATCGCTATTTGATATATTGATGTGTGTGGTTTAGTATATATAATATAATGTATGAATGTGTCTGTTATTACGCATGGATGTTTGTTTGAATCCCCCACAGTCGCAGTCATGTCTAATGAAATTCACTCTTTGACTATACTCCCCGTACATAAGAGGAAAAATTGTTGCTGTCAGATAATGAGGAATGTGGGCTGTTGCTATTTTTTATGTTCGGTGAGAAGTGCTGGTAGGATGGTGCTGCTGACATCAGTCTTTTTGGATGAGTGCTGTGCTGTTTTATTTTTAAACACACTTTGGCTCATGCACGCTCATCCTAGCAGGTAAACTAGTGAAGTGGCAAAAGGGGGTGGTGACTCAGCCAGGCCAAAAATAAAATCAGCAGATTTGATCGTTATGCTCCGAAAGTTTTGCAACAATTATATGGGAATTGATAATAACCAGTACCTGAATTGTTGTGTATTATGAGCAGTTATTTTAGAAAAGGGCTTCTGTTAGAACGGTCCGGCACACACGTTTGTGAGGACCTTCCACTGATATACTGTAATTCTAAATGCAGCCAATGAATGTGATGCTTAAATCATAACCCAGCCTTAACCCAGGACTCTACTCTATTCTATTATATAGAGTATATAGCGTTACGTCACTTTTGGTATGCTTGTAAGCTTGGACACATCTTCTAATTCCATGGTCTTTCTCAGTTTTATTTGTGCTGAACAGTTGATATTTAAGATGTGTCCGCTATAAGGGGTATCAAAAAGTTTTGAGATTTGAGCGCCACATATCCAGTCAGTTTCACTGTACGTCCTCCCTTAGACGCCTTAAAAACTGGCAGACGAATGCACTAATGATGGTCTCTGGCCCCCGCGGACAAATTCTCAATGCTTAATACAGCAAATGCTGAAAAGTTGAGCTGCGGACCTGCAACGACTTTTTCGGTCATGGAGATGATGAGCTCTTCCACTGTGAAGACTGCTTCTTTGTCCATACACCCAAGTTTCGACACTGAGTTCTTGGCAGACTCATGTCTCTTGTGCAAGTTTCGACACTGAGTTCTTGGCAGACTCATGTCTCTTCTGCTCTTGGGTCAGCAGTCTGGGGACAAATTCGGCAGCAACACGGCGCATGTTCAAATCACACGTGGGTATTGCCTGTACTGTTCCATATGACACAACGACAAAGGCAGCAATGCTGTGGATTGTTCTCTGATAATCATCATGCACAAGTTGCCGAATGGTTTCATCATTTTCGGGGGTTGAGCTCGTTGAAGACCTCCCAGATCTCTTGTTGTCTTTCAGTGGTGATGTGTTCAACATCACCAAAAAAATCCATGCATATTGTCAACAAAATTTTTTTTTTTTTACAAATAGGAAAAAAAAAACAGCAACAGAGAGCTGAAAATTACAAAATGATCACGAAACAATGAAATAGCACCTCCTAGTTGTGACATCTTCCAGTAACGCAGCTCAGCCACTGCAGCGCTTTTTCTTTTTTCACATTTTTTGTGTAAACTGTTCCTGTGAATGATTTATGTTCATGCGCCGTTTGATAAATAAGTGCTGCTTGAGCGGCATCCCAATCTGAAGCCCTCTTGAGATATCAATTAAGATAGACACACCATTTGTATATCAATCAGCTGATAAACAGTACAATCAGATATGGATAGTCGGAATGACAGGAACATGCATTATTATTATTTTATTTTTTTATTTTTTGCGAGCGCTGCGTGTGACGGTCGCACATTATCCACCGGAAGACATTATTTCTCATTTCCAGCAGTGATGAGAGAACAGCTGACGCAGACATAATGAAGAAACCATGTCTTTCAAGCGAAGATGCTGCATGCGGCATATACAGAAGGGTTTGAGGTAAGCCTTAATTTAAAGGGTGATAAATCACGCATGGATTTGTTGATGATTGCAAAAGTGTGGGCCTTTTTTTTTTTTTTAGGTGTGGAGCAATTGAATGTCAAGCTATTAATTATTTAATATAGAAAGGAGTGAAAACTGTGTACTAAAATGCAACCCTGGCAAGGTACTGTCCTGTTGACCTTCTACTCTGTGACTTTATTTCCATATTGAGGTTTTTACTTGAGCAGCAATGTTTCAACTTTTTTTTTTTTTTTTTTTTACCAAAATCAACATTTTTCTCTTATATACAGTAGCTTGCCTCGGTCTTAATAATAAAACCACTGTTACAGTTGCTGCCATGGAACAGTTGTGCTCCAAACCACAATCATACATTTCATAAATAAATTTAATAATAATATTAACACAATTATATTAATATACCACATGGTAGGTTTTCACTTTTACAGTATGTAATGGAGTGAAAACCAGGGATGCAAAAAGCAGCAACGACACACGAAAAAGGTGTAAATGAGGAGGATGGGTGTTCAAGTCAAACAGGGACTTGGTAGGCATAAAACTGATTGAAATTTACAGAAGACTTCAAGCACAGTACAATGATGAGAATCTTAGCCGCAGTAAAACATTTGAATGGTGAGAACTTTAAAGAAGACCGTACGACCGTTAGAGCCGACTCCTCCGATATGACTCGGAGCCCACTGCAGCCCACTGCGGGCAGGGGTAGCTCAGTGGTTAAGGCATTGGACTACGGTTCAGAAGATCCCAGGCTCAAACCTCACAATCACCAAGTTGCCCCTGTTGGGCCCTTGAGCAAGGCCCTTAACCCTCAATTGTTCAGATGTAATGAGAAATAAAATAAAATAAATAAATAAATAAATGTAAGTCGCTCCGGATAAGAGCGTCTGCCAAATGCCTAGATGTAGATGTTTCACCTTTCTGTGAACATTCAGCGAGTGGAACACTTGATCCTTGAAACTCAACTAATTTGCGGAAAAAATGTATCTGTCTGTGGGACAGATACATGGACGTTAAAGGAACATGGCTGGGAGTTTTCGCCACATTCCCTCAGGTCAGTCCTGACCTCACTGGAAGCAATTTCCAGATGTTTGGGCCATCAAAGGAGTTCCTGGGAGGCCAGCGTTCCAGATGTGACGCAGGCAGTCCGATTATCGATCCAGCGTACTGACAAAACTTGCTACCTTGATGGTATCCAAGCACTAGCGAAACATTGGGATAAGTGCATTAGTGTACTGTAGCAGGGATTATATATAGAAATAAAAGAAGTTTTTGCTCTCATAACTGTTTTCTGTTATTGTGTTATCCTTTTCATTGTTAGAGCCAAACTTTTAAATGCTGTAACATTAACATTCCTTGTGACCGAGACACAGACTGTCCAATTATGACACTAAACTACGGGCTTGCTAACCTGAAATGTTTCTCCCCTGCATGTATATCAACCTCACGTACTTGAAACTTTCATTATCTCATCTGGAAAAGCATAAAGGATTACAAACCAGTGGGCACGCACCCGGTCTGTTAAAGGTTCTTTAGAACCAGGGTGCAAGACTTAACAATGTACAAGAAATCAGAGTGCAAATGCACAAAACCTGTCTTCATTGATGGTTTCCAAGCACTAGTGAAACACTGAGATGAGCATTTATTTAAATGTTTAAATTTACACAGATATACAGTTCTCTAACTGTGGTTGGTGATTCGGAAGAGGCACTTATAGTAAGATATATTAGCATATTTTACAAATGATTTGTTCTGTTTAAATTATTTTTTTTTCCCCCATTCTTTTGACTACTTCATGACTATTTAGACAGCAACCAAAAATCATGTACTTTAAGTTCTCTTATTTAATAAAACCTGACTTACAATTCTACATGATTGGGAATCATTGTATTTACATTACAATCTATTTTCAGGACGTTTAATATCACTGATGTCATGTCTGTATTATTAAGCATAATCCAGCTACTCTAGTTTTATCACTCAAGGTAAATGTCATTCGTGACATTTAAACACGACTCTCCCGATGATCTCTTCTCTCGAACCGAACGCTGCTTGAGTTAACATTGAGGCTAAAATAATTGCTGATTAATTCAGTGAGTTTTGTTGTCTGTCGTCTGTACGGAGTGTCTAAATGCTTCTCCTCTATTTTGATGAGTGTGACTCTAGTTTAGATTCACTGCAGACATTTTGACAGGCAGGGTGATTAAAACCTGAATCGATTAGACTTGTATCTGTGTATCGCCATGGCGCACAACTTAATTAAAGCACGAGATTTATTTGCATTTTAAAACAAAGCACAAAATTTATTTGAAATAAGGCAGACTAGATTTTACTTCAACTGGTTCCTCAGTCAATGTAATATATTATAAAGATTAGGCAATATTATAAAGTGAGTAAAATCACTTCTACATAAATTGTATGGTTTATTAAACAAGATATGTTAATGTATACTGTATAAGCCCCAACGTTGGTGTACATACAGTATACTACTGTATATGATCCATAATGTAGCATGTAAGACACTACTGTTAGCATGATTGATCCTGAAAGTCTTTATTGTAGCCGAGGTACAGTATACTGTAATAATCATTCCACATACTGCGATGCAAATTAATTTCTGGGTTTGGTAATAGCGTTGTTAGTGTCAGGAGGGAAATTAGAGCGCGTTCAAAAAGTTCTGCCTCAGGATCGATTCGAAAGCGCCATTATCGATACATAAGCATTGGTATCGCCTCCTTACCTGTTCCTTATAAAAATCCTCATATTAAATACACATTGTAGTCGTTTGATCATTTCTGTTGTTTTCATAATAAAGTCTGATGACAAATTTGCCATAATTGGGGCCATGAGGCCATAAATTTCTTTCATAATTTTTTATATCATAATATTATTTATACATCAAGTTTAATGCAATCATTATTGTTATTGTAAACATTACATCAAAACTGTATTTACAGTAAGAAACATCACAAGAATACAGGAATATAGTCATCGGCAAGGATGCCAAAGGTGTTCTCCACAACAGATCTCCCCCTATAGATGTCCTTTAGTTGGTCCCACGCTCTTCCCCTTAAGTCCACATCTGTGGTAAGGGTTTATCAAATGTCCAAAAGGCCTAAAAAGGCATGGGCTTGTCATCATTGCTCATGGTATCATCCTTCAGCTCACTGCCATTAAATAGCTGAGCATCTGACTTATGTCTCATTCCTCCAATGTCTACAAGTCGGTGTCTTTCCATTAATTAGGTCATTATCATATTGTTAACACCTTGGTAGTAGTTCATAGTAGTTGGTAGCGTAGTTGTAATTTCGCTTTATGTCCATAGTGACGGTACAGTTCTGTTATTAAATCTTTAGGACTAACATTGTTTAATTCCTTAACGGCTCCCAATCTTGTCGTTAACACTACGTTATTGCCTCGTGTCAAAATCTGCTTTGGAATCATTTTCATGTTCAATAATTAACGGGAGACGTCAGGAAAGGTCGGTAGCAAATTCGGCTGAGTGGGATGGAGGTATTAGCCCATTAGTACAAGTTAAAAAAGTCCAGCACTGCTTTTACAGTATGTAAATGCAAAACTTTTAGTTAGCCGTGCCTTTTCTATCTCTTCAGCCGGCTTGACTTACCACTTACCAGTCCTGGATATCTTGTCCTGTCACGTTAATAACGTCTCTGTTATATAACATTATTACAGTTTATTTTTAGCACGTTTTTTTTTCTTTCTTCTCATATCGCCTTCTTTCTGATAAGGAAGACAGACCTACTTATCTCTTGAATAAATAATTGGAAAACCGCAACTTGCGAGAGACTTTCAAACAGATACTTCAAAGAAGTACTAGCCAAATACACGGAAGTCTAGAATAATTAGCAGGCTTTAGGAGATTGGCCAAAACAATGTTGTACTTTTATATAATTGATATTACACACAGTGATTCATATTTTAAACTTAAACAATTAGGGGAAAGTTCTCATAGCAATAATTAATTTTATTAGATGTACAGGATATATATCCTGTACAGGGTCACAGGGGGGCTGAAACCTATCCCAAGAGACCTTCGGGAACGACATGCTGCCAGTTTATTACAGGGCACACACACACACACACACACACACACACACACACACAAACACACACTATAGGCTTTTTGGGAAGATCAGTTAACCTAATCTGCATGTCTTTGGACTGTGAGAGGAAAACCCAATAGAAACCCACCAAGCACATAAAAACATAGACCAAGGGCTGGGATCAAAGCCTCGTCCCTAGATGTCCGAGCCCACAGTGCTAACCACTACACCACCATGCCTTTTATATAAAGGTTTACAATTTGCCAGGAATTAAATGCAATCAAATACTGTCCCCATGCATAATAAGGAAGAAATAGTAGATAAAAAAAATAATCTACAGTAGATGTCATTTCCCTAACAACAGGTTGCTTGTTCTGATGATCAGTGCCTCACAGACTGGTTTCATCTGAACATATTCTTGGTAACTTCAAAGAACTGTACAAACTATACTGTACTGTTCATCTCATATCAAGCCTCTAATGCCATTCCTGTCTTTGACTAGGTGGCCATTCGTGCCCAGGACTAAGCAGCTCCTATGTAACAGCTGGGGATGCCAATCCTTAACCATGTTTGTACATTAGAAAAAAGTTATCTTCAAAGTTCTTAGTTTCATTAAGACAAGGGTCCTGTCTAGTCCCAAGCTGCCAACCCTGTGGAAAATGCAACTTGCTATTTGCCTTCACAGCAAAACTCAAAGGCCATATAAAACCCCTATAAAAAAATAAATAAAAAAAACTACTGCCTAAAAGTTGCCTTTCTGATTCATCCCTCAATAAATATAAACCATTCTGCTGAACCTAGAAATAATTGCAATCCTTCAAAATTCCCTCTGGAGGCTCAAGGACAGCTAGTCGATACACTTATATGCTATTAAGTTGTTTGTTACTAGAGCCTGTCTGCAAAAAAGACATACAAGGTAGAAACTAATGACATTTTCCTAGCCCATCTTGTACAGCGCCTAAATGACGCCTTTAGATGTTTAGACTATTCTTCTCAAACAAAACACCCATAAGACTGTGTTTATTTTCTCTTTGCAAGTAGATTTTCTGGGACTACGTCTTTCAATTTGCCACAACCTGTAGTGCTACAGAACATGTAATTCTAGCTGGAATGATATATTACGGTTCTTGATTTTCATCGAGCCTGGTAAAACGGTTGTTTTGGGAAGAATTTCCTATGTTACAGATTCTCCTCTCTGATTGTTTTTACATCAGGATCGGCAAAAAACGTGGTTTTTCTCCATCCTTCTTTGGAAAAAGTACAGTTCTCCCTTTTGTCAACAAGTCATTGGAGAATTTTTGTCCCATCGGGTTATACAGCTGTGATTTTCTATAAAGATATATAAGTATCATTGACCCTCCCTCAGATATTAAACCTTTCCAATGTCACAAGAAAAAAAAACAGATGCTTCTTATAAACTTTGTAAATTTGCTTTTACTGTATTTAATCAAATAACCGTATGACACAAACATTCAGGTTAGCCTGGACATAAAACCATGTAGAAACTCATCTAATCATTTTATAACTGAGGTGATATGAAAAAAATATATATAAAATTCTAAAGATGGATATACTACAAATATAGCTATAGACACAACCTGTATACCTAAGTAGGCAAACTAATCAAGGGATAGCACCAAAGCATTTAAAGGGATTAATGACAGGACAGGGTAGGATAGGTTGTGACATAAAATATTCACAAAGTAACATAACATTTTTGCAATGTCTTAATCTGGAAATGCATACAACTTTCTTAGATATGACCTTGTGATAACATTTTAATCTTGTGAGGCCATGCCGTGGAGTGTGTTCTGTTGAAAGAAGACTGCCACCAAATAAACAAATAAGATGTGGTCAAGAACATCCAGTGCCCTTATATACATACAGTATGTACAAGCCTTTAATATGCCTTAAAGGTCAGCAGGTTAATCTGGATTACAGGTATTTTATTGCAAACCTGTATGCTCTTAAAGTGAATTTTTGAAGTCAATTATTATTATTATTATTATTATTATTTATTATTATTTGTAAACGTATCTTAGAAGAAAGAAAATCAATAAAACCTGAATAATGCTTAATGATAAGCTACATGTCTGTTGAGGCAGCACTGTGGCCTCGGACATCCAGGGTTGAGGGATGCACCTTAGCATCTGTCTGTATGTGTGTGTGTGTGTGTGTGTGTGTGTGTGTGTGTGTGTGTGTGTGTGTGTGTGTGTGTGTGTGTGTGTGGAGTTTGCATGTTCTCCCCATGCTTGGGGGAGTGGGTTCCCCCAAGATGTGCAGATTAGGCGTTTTCAAATTGCCCCTCGTGTGGGACAGGCCTTTACATGATAAGCAGCATCCTTTTGCTTCATTGCTCCAGGAACTTCAAGTTAGCTGGACAGTGCTTATGCCACACACTGTATCTATACATATCATCAAACTGTAAAGTTGGTGTGTCTGTACATTTGAAGATATTTGTGAAAAAATAATTTGGGGGAACCTATGTAAGATGAGGTATAAAATACATCGAGGTGGTTTTTGGAATTTTTGTCTGTTTGTTTGTGCATGTATCACGTAAAAACTACTGAACAAATTTTAATGGAGTTTTCATAGGTGTATTTGGCCGAGCTTGAGGTAACATATAAGCATCGTTTCATCACGGTCACCCTACAGAAAAAGAAGATGTGTTACTTTGAAATTTCAATGGAAAAATGCCCCTACAGTATATCATAAAAAATTTTACCTTGAAATAATTGTTTAGTTCATCGCAAAATTCAACAGATGGCGCTGTACATTTTTAAAAACACGCTTATGAGTGTTCAATTAAATTCTACGTGAACGAAGTCGGGGCACATCTAGTTCTCAGTATGAACTGATGTTGACTGTGACTTGATCATTGAAACTTTTACCTAATCCTTGGCTTGTTTTGGTCTTGTTTGTTTGGAATGTTGTTTGTTTGGAATTGACTTTTTGGCCTTGTCTTTGGAATTAACTTTCAATTGCGGAAAGTCTTCCAAGCTTTTAAATTAAGGTTTTCTTTTAATATCTCCATACTTTGTTTCACTGATTTCTCCAATCAGTTTTAACTAGAAGACCAGGTTCTCTAGATGAAAAGCTTAACCAGCGCATGATGTTGCCACCACCATTATCATGTTAATTAGTTATAGAGACATGTAGTCCATACTTGCTCAATATAAATAACTCAATCTTGGATTCTTCTTCAGCTGGCTCTTCGTCAAGTATGTTTTTTTTCTAGCCCGCCTCCAATTCATTTCTCAGTTATGCAAGTCGCTACGTTGTCTGTTGTACCTTCTCTCCACTCTCAGTAATCATTCGATATCCGTTGACCTCACTGTAGCTTCCCTCACCAATCTTTGTCCTGATATTGCACTAAGTATAGGTGGTATGATGTAGCATTCATTTCCTCTCTATTGATCCAACAGTGTGGACTAGGATGTCCAGTACGTTCTTCCTCAGTTATGAATTTGAGATGCTCCCTAGTCTTCAGTTGCACTCATTTCCATCAGGACATGAACTGTGGTGTTTTAATATTTTACAGATGAAGGCCAATTTTCAGTCCATTATATTCTCACTAAGAGAATATCTTCCATCTCGGTTGAGTTGAATACTCATACAAGTAACAATTTTCAGTTTTGGATTTGTAGAGAATAATAAATTGGGGACTTTTCAAGCAAACTGGCTAATTCATTTTCTCAGTCATCTTTTCTTCTGTGAATTGCTATATTCTTTGTGTTAGTTATAACATATTGATTCAGTATTCCCTTTGTACAGGGTGGGCCATTTATATGGATACACCTTAATAAAATGGGAAAGGTTGGTGATATTAACGTCCTGTTTGTGGCACATTAGTATATGTGAGTGGACAAACTTTTCAAGATGGGTGGTGACCATGGTGGCCATTTGGAAGTCGGCCATCTTGGATCCAACTTTTGTTTTTTCAATAGGAAGAGGGTCATGTGACACATAAAAATTATTGGGAATTTCACAAGAAAAACAATGGTGTGCTTGGTTTTAACGTAACTTTATTCTTCCATGAGTTATTTACAAGTTTCTCTTTGTTCACAGCCATTGACATGTCGAAGAGGTTAACGCGTGATGAGCGGATCGAAATTGTGTTGATATCTGGTGAACGCAGTAACCGGGTCATTGTAGCAGATTTCAATGCACGACACCCTACGAGACCACCCATCTCCCATGCTACAGTTAGCAAACTGCTTGCTAAGTTTCGTGAAACTGGTTCAGTCTTGGATTTGCCAAAATGTGGATGCATGAAAACTGTCACTAATGAACAAACATCAGTGGCTGTCCTAGCTTCATTCAGCAAGAGCCCACAGCGTAGCACTCGCCGCATGTCACTGGAGAGTGGCATTAGTCAAACATCCCTTCGACGGATATTAGCTACTCACAAATGGCACCCTTACAAACTCCGGCTAAGGCAGCATCTCAACGAGGATGACCCATATCGGCGCACATAATTTGCAGAATGGGCAAAACAAAAATTGGAACAGGACCCTCACTTCACGCAGAATATTTTGATCAGTGATGAGGCAAACTTTTATGTGAATGGTGAAGTTAACAAACAAAACCACCGCTATTGGTCTGACACTAACCCACATTGGATAGATCCCTCCAAGACTGTTGGAACAAAAAAAGTGTTGGTATGGTGGGGTATATGGAATACAAAGATAGTGGGGCCATTCTTCATCAATGGAAACCTCAAGGCCACTGGATATTTGAAATTGCTACATGATGATGTGTTTCCCTCTTTATGCACTGAAGCTGGCACGTTCCCTGAGTTTTTCCAGCAAGATGGTGCACCGCCACATTATGGGTGTCAGGTCCGAGCATTCGTAGATGAACAGTTTCCTGAAAAGTGGATTGGTCGTCGTGGGCCAGCTGAATGGCCCCCAAGGTTTCCCGATCTGACCCCCTTAGACTTTTATCTTTGGGGTCATCTGAAGGCAATTGTCTATGGTGTGAAGATACGAGATGTGCAGCACCTGAAACTACGGATACTGGAAGCCTGTGCTGGCATTTCTCCTGCGGTGTTGCTATCAGTGTGTGAAGAGTGGGAGAAGAGGGTTGCATTGACAATCCATCACAATGGGCAGCACATTGAACACATTTTATAAGTGGTCAGAAACTTGTAAATAACTCATGAAAGAATAAAGTTACATTAAAACCAAGCACACCATTGTTTTTCTTGTGAAATTCCCAATAAGGTTGATGTGTCACATGACCCTCTTCCTATTGAAAAAACAAAAGTTGGATCCAAGATGGCCGACTTCCAAATGGCCACCATGGTCACCACCCATCTTGAAAAGTTTGTCCACTCACATATACTAATGTGCCACAAACAGGACGTTAATATCACCAACCATTCCCATTTTATTAAGGTGTATCCATATCCAAACTAATAATTGCGCAAAAACATAACGCAAGCTTTTAAAATTAATAAAAAATTAAAAGAAGCTTTGAGGCAGAAGATTTTGTTTGTCGTTTCTGATGACAAACTTATGCTTCTTTGTTGAACTCGATGACATATCTGCTTTTACAGTTCAACACCTGTACTCAGCAGCGACACTCTTCACTAGGTAGGATGGGCTGAACCATACAGTGAATCAGAGAGGGGTGTGATGTGACTGGAGATGCAGAAATAAGCAGTAATCTTTTTTCATTTGTAACACTTTTGTAGATACATTTCAAATTTTTTTTAGTTTACTGCTAGTAGTCTTATTACTAATAAAGCAGATCTCTGGGGGCCCCTAAAGGGCGAGGGCCCTTAGAATCGTCCTAACTTTCCCCCCCTTAGCGGCGCCCCTGCTTGGAGGTGATGATGAATTATAATTATTTTAATAAATTTTTTGGTCTTGTTGGTTGTGGTAATGATTTGTTTCTGCGAGTATTTTTGGTTGTTAAAGGTGGTGGTGGTGTTTGGGTTGTAGGTGATAGTGGTGTTTTTGTTTTGTTTTTTGTTTTTTTGGTCTGATGTGTTTTTACTGTTTGTCGTGCTTTTGTTGTTGGTGGTGGTGGTATTGTTCTTATTGTTTTGTTTTTTTTAGTAGTAGTGGTTATGTTTTCGATGTTTGTGATGCTAGTGTTTTTGTTGTTGTTGTTATTGTTTGTGATGCTTTTGTTTTTGTTGGTGGTGGTGGTAGTGGTGGTGTTTTTATTGTTTGTGGTGGTTTTGTCTTTGTTGTTGTTGGTAGTGGTTATGTTTTTGTTGTTTGTGATGCTTTTGTTTTTGTTGGTGGTTTCCTTCTTAAGACACCAAGAACAGATACAGTACATTTTATCTTCCTTGCCATCTGCTGAAAACATTTCTTTTTGATAATTAATTTAAATATACGCAAGTGACTACTGCATCCTGGGATGTTGAACTACCAGCACTTTTTAAAAATACTTTAATTGGTTCTGCTACAGTATTTGTTTATTTATTTATTTATTTATTTATTTATTTATAAGTGCGCTGAAATAATGAAGTGGATCTGCAAGTGCCTGTGTATGCGCTGTTAATATATATATATAAAAAAACAATAACTGAGCCATTCTGCTTTATGAAACTAATACACACCTCTGAGCTCTCATGATATTAACCGTTTTGACTATGAAACTGATTTACATAATTTACAATGAGCAGGTGTTCAGAATGAATGGATTGGTCCTCTAATCATATCTACTGTAAATGTGACTACATAAAATTTGCGTATAAGCCATATACAGTACGAACATGTTTTCTCTTTCCAAAGATTTTATTTCCATTGTTGAAAGTAACAATCTACCATGAAACAATTAGAATAAACGTCTGAGAAACTTGAGTGATGAGAGATGAGAAGAGAGATGAACAAGCCTGAGGTGCAAGAACCTGCAGAGAAAAACGAGATATAAAATCCACACCTTCCACTTGAGTAGACTGACATGCTTCCAGTTGGACAATAAGCAAAAGTGAAAAGGACGCCAAGGGGCAGAGGCTTCTAGAACATCCTGCTGCTCATGAAAGCGGTGATAAAAGGCTCGAGTGTAATGCTAATTTATCACTGCTGCAACCAGGGAGTGAGTAACACAGATATACAGCAGAAATGCAATCAGCTAATAGCAAGCCCCGTACTAAATAAACAAACGGGGCAATAGAATAGAAAGCTGTCTGCTGTGAAGTCTGTGTCAATCTTTTGACAGATCAGGTATGGCAGCTTATTCAAAGACTTGTGGATTATATATTATAAAAGAACAAAACATATTTTCTTCATCCTCTTATCACAGGATGTCTCAGTACACCTATGCCCAGGGAATGTCATTTACAAGGACAGCTCTGTCTTTCCTGTATGCCTCTCCATCTATGCCAATGGTTTCATCAGAAAATAATCTCCAGCTTCTTCTTCCCTCTTCACAAATAAGGAGAAAAAAAAAACATATCAGGTACTATATAAACTGCATGTTTGTATTGCAGTTCCAGCCTACAGTATATGTACAGTATACAGTATAAGAACTATATGCATTATACTATATGTGTATTACGCATTTGTAAGTAAATGTTGTTTTGCAATTGCTGTGATTGAAGAAATATTGTTACTCAACCTAGGATCAATGCATTGATAGATGGAAAGAAACTAGAATAGAAAACAAGCAAGAACACTAAGAGAGCAAGAGAAATACAGAGTATACACTTGATGAGAAACTTGAAACGACACCCAGGAGACCTTATATTGATACCACAAAAACTATTGTCCTGTACACTTGTCGTATTGGGAAACTGAAAATGCAGGGACTCTTACATTGCTTTCACGCAAAAATTCTTACAAAACACAATTGTTATAGCACTATATTGTATTTCTGTCTGGTACTGTAGTTATGTCTATTGGGTAACACAGTGCTATTGTGGGATTCCTTGTTGCCTCACAGCCCTAGGGTCTCTGGTTCGATCCTGAAATTGCATTACTGCCTGTTTTTAGTTTCTAAACATGCCTTCGTTGTGTCACCATTGGATTCCTCCAGGTTCCTCATGATTCCTTCAACCTCCCAAAAACAGAATGTAACGTGGAGTGGCTAAGGGTGTTTTTCACATTCGGGATCGTTTTGGAGAGCAATTGACCCCAATGGTTCATTTTAATCAGCAAGAACAGAATTGGTCCAGGCTCGGGAACTTAAAATGAGTGTACTTGGGCGCTGATCAAATCAGATATGGAAGCCAATGGTAGAAATCTGAATGTACGCGTTGGAAAAGCTGCCAATCGCATGCTTTAACCTACATAGCCATAGTTGATAAAGTAGGAAGACACACGACAGCGGTGATTTTGACATTCTTTTCCAATATTTCAATATTATTAGGCATAAAAAAAAGTTTACTTTCTTGTTTTCTTCTGCCAAGTAGGTGCATACTGCCACCTGCTGTATCGGAGAATGCAATTGTGCCAGAGAACGGAGCACAAAAAACTATGTGAACACTGGCCAATGGGTAAGGGGAATGCAATAGTTCCTGGGCATGGTACAAATAATTCGTGCCTAATGTAAAAATGTTCGAAGACCCTAGGAGTCAGAGTGCAATGATTTGTGTACTGTGGCCTGCAATGGACTCCCACCTGGGGCCACCTACTGCGACAATAAGTAAGAGTCCATCACCATTTTGTTAAACAACAGTGCAAAAATACTATGCGCATTTATAATGTCTTTCCAGTTTCCAGTAAATTACTCCACCAGTATATTTCTTGCAACTTCAAAAGCATGAATGCACATCTGCTCCCAGAAGACTGGTATACAGTAAAATGTTCAAATAAAAGCACACACATAAATGAAAGTTAAAAGGGTAAATTATATCAGAGTGTTTACCTAAGCATGGATGAGGTTAAAGGGTGTAGCCTTTACTGAACCTTCTGCGGCATTGATTACGCCCAAGGGAATAAAAAATGTTGCATGAGGACTATCACAAACACAACACTGCGCATTACCGTATAGTGGTAACCTTGCAATTATGCAATTGCACAGTGTGCTGTTGAAACCATGGATCTATATTTCTACTCTGGTGTTCATGTCACTACTTACACCAGAACAAGAGACACTGGAAGTCAAAGTGGTATGTGGAAACCTTTCCATTTCAGAATGTTATTGCAACAGATGTCACCATCTTTCAAGACATTAAATCTGTTGGTGTCCTGTATGAACAGGTACATAGTGCGAACAGGTACATAGTGTACGTAGTACATAGCAAGAGTATCTAAAATGAAAGCATAAAAAGTGGAGATATTTAGCGAGTATTTGCTTTTGCTTTTTGGAATTTCCAATGCATTTACCGTATGATTAATTGAGAAACATTTGAAGTGAAAACACACATATACATTATTATACGCAGCAAATGATTCAGGTTTTAGCCAAAGTCTGGAGCCACAGCATAAGAATGGAGCGTCAATATAATGTACAGAAATGCTGAATAAGGATGCAGATTGATATACCCTAACGAGCAAGCCGGAGGCATCGAGAACATCGTCATGCCACAGCGGATACATAAGAGTAACGTTACAATATGTGCTGCAATCTCAGGGAACAGTGCCATGCTCTGTGTTCAGACCACTGGCCTGTGCAAAACAGACTGTCGTCTTGATTTCTTGGGCCCTTTACACTGTGCTAATTACTGATTATGGAAAATGAGCGGTGAGACAAGACATGCTAAATTACATCAGGGAACGGTTCGCTGCCCACCAGCTAATAGCAGGAAAGGGATAAAACATGACACATGGCTGTTGTAGGAAAAGAACCCCACCCTAAAGTGAACCATTGTTTGCATAACATCATGTCCCAAAAGTGTTTTATTCCTCTGATGCTACAGCAATTACAATACCCATTTATTAATAATTAACACATTGTACAATTCAGCCAGTTTAAATTACGTTCAATGTTTGCAGGGCAAAATAATTCCAGGTATCAATTATAATGTTCCCAAAAAGCACACACAAGTCCTTAGTGCTGAAGCGGAAAGCTGAGAATCTTCTAATTGTTGCAAAGTGCTACAGAGTCCTACTCTAAATGTTCATTTCAATTCATTTTTTAAAGCACTTTTACCAATGGACACGGTCACAGAAACCCAGATATAGATTTAGATCCCTAATGAGCCAGCCAGAGAGGCGAAGAAAGCAAGGCAAAACTCACTAAGATGACACAAGGGAGAAACCTTGAGAGGAACCAGGCTTAAAGGAGACTTTATTCTTTTCTGTGTGGCCATTCCTTTAGCATAACTGTACTCTATAAGGTCTATAAGGTAAGGAGTATGTCAGCATGAGGAGATTAGAGCTTTAAATCCGGTGTGTCTAAGTGAAGTGTGCACTGAACAATGAGTGAGAACTGAGTATAAACTGTTTTCTGAAGTGGAATTTTTTTTTTCCTATTCAGAAAAGGCTATTCGGGTGTGTAATGTCAACGACAGAATCAGCAACAAACTTCATCTTACACTAAACACATCTGCCGAGGACAACATTCACCAATAGACGCACATCCGTCCACGACTTCTAATCACCTATAAATATAGACTCAAACCCAATCTTCTTGCTGATCCCCTGACCTTCTGAGCATGGTTTGACTTTGCTATTGTTTTAAATAAATCTTATTTTGTAACTAGTATCGCCTATGCTACATGAGAAAGTGAAACAATCCATGGAAATCTCTTAAGGGAAATTCCTGGCATTCCTCATCAAATGTTAAATAAACAGCATCTGTAAAGCTTCATAACATTTTTAAATAACATGACCATTTAACCTGTTGTTATTATACTAAATAAGTCTACTGTAGATCTTTACATTATCCTGTAGGAATATTTAGAATTAGACTTGCTTGTGTCAGGTGTGCTTGTGTTCTCTCCCCTTTAAAGTCAACAAGTAGAAGTAGTATGAGTGGCACGGTGGCTTAGTGGTTAGCATTGTCGCCTTGCACCTCCAGGGTCCAGGTTCGGTTCCCTCCTCAGGTCTTCTTGGTGGGTTTCCTCCCACAATCCAGAGGCATGCAGATTAGGTTAACTGGTGTTCCCAAATTGCCCATAGTGTGTAAATGAAAAATTGGTGTCAACCTTAACTATAACTACCATATAAATGACTGATATATCTCTAGGGTGGGCCGTAATATGCCTTGTAATATGTTGGGGGAAAAAAACATTATTTGATGAGTTGCCATGTGAATTGAATTGTTTATTGAAAATATGCATTCATTTCGAAGCTGGTGGCTGCAACATGCTCCAAAAAAAGTTGAGACAGGCAAATAACAATGTGCCAAGTAGAAATTATAATGTGATAAGAAACAACTTCTGTTAAACAGGAGAACAAATACTGTTATAGTCTACAAGGATTTTCAAAGAAAAGCCTACAGTACTTCTTCTTGAGCAAGGATGGAAAGAGGCTCACAGATTCTGCCAACGGATGCACCTGCAAATTCTCCAATACTTTCACAATAACACTCCCAAAGTTAATACATGATATCATCAAGAAGTTCAAGGAAACCCATCAAATCTCAATGCGTAAATGGCAGAGCTGCAACCCACTCCTGAATACGCATGATCCCCGAACCTGAATGTCACTGTCTTGGAAACCACCAGAGTTTGTAGTTTGTAGATGTTATGATGTGGGCTCAGGAACACTTCACTAAAATCTTTGTCCTTTAACGCAATTCTTGTGGCATTTACTGTACAATGCTAATTTTAATGTCAGCAAGTAAAAGTAAAGTTAAGCTTGGTTAACCTAGCTTAGTAACACATCTCAGATTCAATTTGGCTGTGCCTTGCTTGCTTTACCCCGAAATACACTATTTATTACAACCCCAATTCCAAAAAAGTTGGGACAGTAAAAGAATTGGCAATGAAAAACAAAAAGGAGTCAGGATTTAGGAACACTTAAGGATGCTATACGTCGATTGTGTCCAGCGGAAACAAAACCTTCTCTGGTCTCTCTCATGTTTTGTGCTCCAACAATTCAACATTTCAAATAGTTTTTGGAAACAAGAGCCATCATGTTTTCTAGGTCAAAGATGAAAAGGACCATCCAAGCTGTTATCAGTGTCAGGTCCAAAAGCCAGCATCAGTCATGGTATGAGGGTGTGCCAGTGCCCGTGGCATGGGTAAATTGCATATCTGTGTGGAGACCATTAATGGAGAAAAGTATTATATTTTTGAAGGAACACATTCCATCCAAGCAGAATCTTCTTCAGAGGCTATATTTTCCAGCAGGACAACGCTTAACTGCTTTCTGCTCAGATCACACACGCATGGCTGCTAAACACAGTGTATGGGTGCTGGACAGGGCTGCCTAGTCCAGTTGAGAACGTGAGGTGCAATTATAAAGTAAACCTTCAACTATCTCAACTTTTTTGGAGGATGCTGCAGTCAACAGATTTGTCCATACTGTATGTTCAACAAACAATTACATTCATATGCTAAGGTATCAATGCATCACTAATTAGAATCATAGCATTCATATGAAAATGCCTATTGGTGAAAATTCACAAATAGGTGAATGATGTAGAAAAAATATCATGGGCCGGGCTCAAATGTTTGTTTTATCAATTGGACATTTATAATACTGGCTTTCTAACATTACATGTAGACATACAGAATGCATAAGCTTTCAGAAACATTGAAGCCAGCTTTGCAAAACAGCTGTCAATCGTGAGTAAAATACAATAAATGTGTTCAGTAGATGTTCGGAGAATGGTGAAGCTGAGAGAAAGGATGGTTACTCTCTAGTACTGCAATTGCAGTTACCCCAGCATTAATGGGCTACAGGTATGTGGCATTTAATGTCTGCAATACGCTCTGTGTAATTAGACATTATGGATTTGGATGTTGTTTGATCACCATATTATATACAGTAATGAAATATAATATAATAAATCCCAAGTTATGTGGGATACTAAAGTATAACCTTCTGTTTCAAATAGTTCAAAACTTCTTCTTATTTTTTTTTTTTTTTTGCAAATCGAATTTGCTCCCATGACTCACAAATTACAAGTTTACTAGATTTTTTCTTATTATTTATTATTAATAAAAC
Organism: Clarias magur; assembly: GCA_013621035.1. Taxonomy (NCBI): domain Eukaryota; kingdom Metazoa; phylum Chordata; class Actinopteri; order Siluriformes; family Clariidae; genus Clarias; species Clarias magur. The sequence continues at coordinate 4,089,610 of QNUK01000007.1, read as the reverse complement.
TGGATAAATATATTATTAATACTAAACTGCATAATTGGATAAACCCCGGCTGATTTATCCAATGTAACAAATTATAGGTGAAGTTATCAAGTTTTGCTAAATCACACAAAAGTCACACTGATATAACCAAAACTATTTTGCCATTTTGTGTTTGATCATGCTTGTGACCTATATAAAACATGCACAAATTATTTTCTCAGTTTGCAATGCATCTTGCTTCATTATTTTAAAAAAATATTTTCTCAAAACTGCAAAAAAGGAGTTATCTCAATTTGCTGCCAAGCTTTTATCTGATATCACACAGAATGTTATCAATTTCAGCCAAGATTTTATTGGCGTCATCTCATGCTGTGTGTTGTGGGATAATCTTAAATCTAAAACTACAATTATACATCAGGTTTGGTTCTGACATAAACTTAAGTTAACTGTTTCAATGTTTGCCCATTTTTCAATAGTGCTTTTTGTGACAGTGTTGTACTGCACAGGTGTTAAAGTGAGAAATGTTTCTTCTGTTCCCTGGATCGTGCTTATGTTTTGCACTTATGAGTTTTGAGAATTAGATTATAGATTCTGGAAATGCATCAGAAACGTTGAGGTGGAAAAGCCTGTACTGTAAGTGACTCTGACACAGGAAAACATTTCAAGGATTGTGAGAAAGAAAAAGGATTTACAGCAGAAATAGGGACTCACAAATGTGTGTGTGTGTGTGTGTGTGTGTGTGTGTGTGTGTGTGTGTGTGTGTGTGTGTGTGTGAGAGAGAGAGAGAGAGAGAGAGAGAGAGAGAGAGAGAGAGAGAATGCAAATTGAATCTGAAACTCAAATCCACTGTTTATACAGTAGAACGTCTTTTAGTGAAAATCGTTCCACCATTTATCAATCTCTCTAAATTGCCATTGTGGTCTTGATGATTTCTTTCAGGCAGTCAGGTGTAAACATATTGAGTGAATACGTTAGAATGCAGATAGCAAGTGAATAAGTAACTTTAATAGAGAAAAAAAAAAGTAAGGGTCGAGAGTGAGTAAATGACAGGATGAGTGAGTGAACAAATGTAAGAGTTTTGAGTAAGAGAGACAGGGTCTAAATGAAGCTGGTGATGTAACTCAAATGTCAAGTAACAAACACCACTGCCTAACACTCGAGTCACTAATACGTTCAAATCCATGTCAGTCTATATCTTTTTAGAACTGTCTGCACTACTTGGGATTCGCCTCGAGCTAAGGGCTTTTGAAAAGTTTTCGAATCTGCTGCAGGTTAAAAGTTTTGTCACATACAAAGCAGGTGGGAGCAGAAGCAATGTGTCACCTCTTGTTCTGACTCTCAACCTTCCATCATAATGTTACTGCATGAATAGATTTTGCCTGTCCGGCAAAAAATAACTTTAGCTTTTTAGCTTTATAAAAGACCTTGTATAATCATATGTGTGCTGAGTGCAATAACATTGTTATTGTACTTAGATTTTTCATATATTGCACATATTATATGTGTATACAATAGCAGCCATTCTGCTCAACTTTGATTAGCACATAATATCTGGATGGGGAATACGTTGAAGTGCAAAAGTATACTGATATCTGATTATTACACAAGTGCATTTTGGAGAATTTTCCGTTGAATTTCCCTTTAGCCTGAAACTGCTCCAGGCTCTGTACACAAATGTGGCTGGGAGTACCAGTGAAAAGTTTGAACACACCTTCTATTTAAATTTTCTTTCCTGATTTTTATTTCTTTCAATTCTAAAGCCTTCAAAAATATCCAGTAATCTCTTTTGGATATCTCCTTTGATATTGAGATGTGTCTGCTCCTTGCTGTATAGCCTTCATAAAGTTTCACCCACATTTGTTAAGTATCTACTGTAGCTAACCTTATTAGCTTATAAGCTCATACTGTAGATTAATCCCTGGTGGATCACATGAACCATTTCTATCTGATCATACTATCTTACTGCCTTTATCTTACCTTTAGTTGTGGACATTTTCAGATATTTAGTCTTCACATTAATCATCAAGGCCTCCTTTTAATGGTACAAACCACACCAGGTTAGCATGCTAACATGCTAATCTGAGTGGTCTGTTAACACCAGGGACAAACAAGGATTATTTTATCAAACAAAGGCTATATTTTGTTTATCTTTTCTGGGGAGCAAAATAATGAAGTCTAGCTAGACAATACAAAATACCTTGTAAATTGTTCTTGTGGGTTTAAAAGCATTATGCTAGTGACTGTTGGAAAAACTGCATCATGCATATCTTAATGAAGAAAAATCTGGTAACTTTGGAGGCCTGGATTCTAATGACATGAATGCAGCGAATTACCTGTATAACTCGACTCTAAACACGAGGTTCTTTTACTGCCTAAACTTTATTGAAATTTAATTGACTCAACTAAATTCGCAGACGTGGCAACTCCGAACACGACCCCATGCAATTTGCGCATTTAATGATTTCAGTTAACTTTAAAGGTTACATCAATAAAGTTTTCCTCCTTCAATTTGGGAGCTGAGTTAATTGCACTATTAATGTATATCGAGTCCTTGGGTTTTACGATTATATTCAGTGTTTCTTAAAAATGAGAGAGCAAAAGCCCACAAACTGCTGCTTTTATTATACCTCAAAACATCAAAAACCAAAATCGTTCAACTGAGCATGAATCATAAGACGTTAAAGAGTCCATGTTAACATGCCATTATGTCTTTTGTTGATTTTTTTCCCCCCTCATTTATTTTCTTTATTATTTATTAGTGGTATTATGACTGAAGTTGCTTTAAGAGGCATTTCCGGGTCATTGAAGAATCAAAAGTGTTTGAAAGGAATATATCATCACAGGATGCATTAGAAATAATTTTTCATATTAATCATTAATATTTTATGTATTTTTGATTGTTAAGGCATTGGACTACTGATCAGAAAGTCCCAGATTTAAACCCCACCACCATTCATGTTGCCACTGTTGGGCCCCTAAGCAAGGCCCTTAGCCCTCAACTGCACAGACATACAGTATAATGAGATGAAAATGTAAATCGCTCTGGTTTGCATAAATGTAAAGAGAGGCTATAAACTCATCACAGTACCCTACTTTAACTCCTGTATAACGTCACTCAAAAAATAAGCCCACATGCATTCTCTGAGCTAATCCTATAAGACATAATTCCTTGTTCTCTTGCTTTGAACTGTGCCAGCAGTTTCACAAAAACAATTTTTTGGGAGATGCTCTGAACTCAAATCAACTTCATGAATAAACCTTTATTATAGTTCTAAAACACTGTGTGGCCAAAAGACGGTGGCTTATTTGTTCGCACTGTCGCCTTGCACCTCCAGGGTCCGGGTTCGATTCCCACCTCTGTGTGCATGGAGTTCGCATGTTCTGCCCGTGCTTGGTTGGTTTCGTCCAGGTGCTTTGGTTACCTCACACAGTCCAAAGACATGTAAATTAGGCTCATTGTCATTCCCAAATTGCCTGTAGTATGTGTGTGTGTGTGTGTGTGTGTGTGTGTGTGTGTGTGTGTGTGTGTGTGTGTGTGTGTGTGCCCAGTGTTGGATTGGCACCATGTCCAAGGTGTACCCTGCTTCGTGCCCTAAGTCTTCTGGGATAGGCAACCCTGTATACAGGATAAAGCGGAATACTTTTGCAGCAAGGTTGAAAGCACACAATTTTATAGAATGTCTCTACTGTATATGCTACTGTATAGTGTTACAGGTTCAAATCACTAAAGTTACAGGGCCCAAACCTGTTTCAGCATGATAATAGCCCTGCGCACAAATCAAGCTCCATGAAGACAAGGTTCATCAAAGTTGGAGTGGAAGAACTCATGTTTCCTGCCTGCACTCCAGGCCTCCATACGATCCCAACACTCATGAGAATAATTGAATGAATGAGCAAATTGACACAGCCATGCTCCAAAGTCTGGTGGAAAGCCTTCGCAGAGGAGTGGAGTTTATTATAGCGGCAAAGGGGGAGTAACTCTGGGATGGGATGTTCAGCAAACACACAAAGGTCTAGAAAGATTGGCCTATAAAAGAAAATGTTGGAACAAAAATGAAGCCCCTATGAGAAAGTTTGTTGAAACGCTTGAGTGGGCGGTAATTATGCAATATGGTCAAAGTAATAGAACATTAATGTACAACTGAATGCGCTCTCTCTCTCTCTCTCTCTCTCTCTCGCTCTCTTTGTATCTTTTATCCACCATAAAACAAAGACTGTTTTGTCCTCACCTGATAACTGTTACGGGCATACCCACTGTTTCACTATAAGCACACTTAGCAGTAAAAGTGAATACAGCCACATGAACAACTCTTTCCCTGTACTGTTTTTTTTTTCTTTCTTTCACTGCAGTTCCACCTCATTCACATGACAGCAGTATCTCGCTGAGGATCAATACTATTGAGCCAGCAGCCCCCAATGCACTAAGCTATTGTCTCATCTGGTATCTCATTAGAAGCTTTCAAGGAATTTAACACAACAGATAAGTGTCCGTTTTTTTTAACATGTGGTTAACATCTGTGCATGATCTTATGACCAAAACCTAGGAAAAAGCCCCCTGAACAGAAGTGCTTAGGGTGTAAACACAAATAATACACACAGAAGGGGTGTAACGATCTGCCAGCTTATCTGCTATGCCTCGTCTAATGATTGCAGGTTTCTGGAGGTCTTGTATAAAACCAGACAATAGGCCTTGACAAAAAGAAAGACTCACCAATCAACCACTGTTAAAGTGTTTGTGTGTGGGTGTGTGGCTCCCCGACAGGCCCACGAGGACAATGTTAAAGTATTGCACTTTTTTTTTTCTTTTTTTTTTTTTTTGCACCTCAGCAGAATAGTTGGAAATGTAATCAGCTCAGGCCCATGCTGAGCCCCAGAGACTGGAGTGAAACTGGCTGAAGAGCAAACGATTATCATCAAGCACAGGACAATCTTCTTATGGAACTGAAAATAAACCACGACAGCAACGAACAATAAGCATATACAAACCACTTGACACTTGTCATTGCATGTGAACAAACTGTTAATTATATCACATATCATTTTCTGCTCAGAGGTTTAAAGTATAAGAATCAGAACTGCATGTTCACACAAACAAATAATCACAATCCAGAACATCAGAAGAACTAATTCAGTTATAATCTATTTTTTATTTAAATAGACAAATCATGAATCATCACTTCATATCAACTGGTTAATCAGAGTAAAGATTCTAGGCTGTTGGCATCTGGGCAACATTGGCACTTTTTGTTTTAGTTACTGAAGCTGGAGCAGCAGATGCCCCGCACAGAGAGATGCATTGTGGGAAACAGGTGGCATAGCTGAAAGAAGCTCATTCTGTAGAACTCACCCCATGTGAGGTCAGAGGGCACTGAGGGCCAGCTGGAGGTTCGCACCAACTGCCAGTCGAAGTCATCCTCCTGTTCCTGTCTGTACTCGCACAGGTCGGCATTTGAATCCTCCTCGAACGTGCAACCTGCTGCACAGAGAAAACAAAATGCTGTTACAAACAGGGCTAAGTTTTAAAAGTTATCCTGATACAAGATATCCAGCAGAGTAACATCAAGCCTCATAAAGAGCACTCCAAAAGGTGATTGGGTTCACAAGCAAAGTCTTTATTCCCTGGGCTTGGCTTCTCTAACAAACAGTGAAAATAATATTCCTATAAGCCAGATGAGATCAAAGAGCTGGAGTAATCATGCCAAATATGAAGGGTGTTTGTAAACCTGAATAAAAATGAATTTCAGTTCATGTCGTATAACGTCCATTATCATCTACCACGAGAGCGTCTTCATAATCCACTGGTAAAGAAAGGTGTTCAGTGATCTTGTTGGTGCCCAATCCTGTAGAACCTTCAACTTATTCCACCTACTCATGCAGTTATTTCGGCTTATCTCACTGCGACATTTTCTAATGAACTTAGTTCCATAAAATATCAAGAAAATAATCATTTTAACCAGTACAACCCATATATATGTACCAGTAAACCAGTGATAGGATCCTGGCACCTAAGGCTCTTTTATCCCTGTGGGAAGCAAAGTCTAGCGCGTCCAGTTTGGTCCCACTGAAAAGCCTATGTAGCACAACTTGACTAAAAAGAGTCAATGCTGGCCATGATCAAAAGGCATCAGAGCACCCAGTGCACCACAGCCCTCTGTGTATATGGCCCAGCAGGCAAAGGCCCAAGGCTTCTGACCCGACTTCCAAAGTCCCCAAATACTAATCCTATCAAGCATCCACAGGATGCCCTGGACAAACATGACCAATCTATGGAGGACCCACCCCACAACCAACAACACTCAAAGGCTCTTCTGTCAACATCCTGGTTCCAGGCACCACAGCTCACCTCCATATACCTTGTGGAGTGCCCTGAGGAGACGGATCTCCCCAGGTGGCACAAGAGGAACCTACACAATACTTAGCTTAATGTTATCATTGTGATGTTATCATTGTTGAAAGTAATTAACTGTTCACTCAGTAGTGGGTATGTCCCCAAATCCTTTAAATTAGCCGTTATTAAACCGCTAATCAAGAAACCTGACCTTGACCCCTGTCTGCTTTCTAATTACAGGCCGATATCAAACCTTCCGTTTATCTCCAAGATTTTGGAAAAGGTAGTATCACAGCAGCTATGTTCACATCTACACAGAAATAGCATAAATGAACTGTATCAGTCAGGATTTTAGGCCTCATCACAGCACAGAGACAGCACTTGTTAAAGTAGAAACGACCTCCTATGGGCCTCTGATCAGGGTTGCGTCACTATACTTGTGTTACTGGACCTCAGTGAGCTTTTGACACCATTGATCATAGTATTCTCCTTCACAGATTAGAAAAGGTAGTAGGAATTAAGGGAACTGCCCTCTTGTGGCTCAGATCCTACTTGACTGATCGTTATCAGTTTGTAGATTATTAAAATTACAGCAGGGGGCAGAGCTTTTTCTTACAAAGCCCCAAAGTTATGGAACAGTCTTCCTATTAATGTTCGGGACTCAGACACAGTCTCAGTGTTTAAGTCTAGGCTAAAAACCTATTTATTTAGCCAAGCATTTTTGTAAATAGATTAACCTTAGGTAAAGGAGCAGATCTGGGGGACTCATGGACATAGAGTATTCTGGTGAACTGGTATGTTTAGATGCTGTCCTCCCCACTCTCATTGTTCACTCAGGTTTGTTGACGGTGAGGTGATTGGTTGCTTTACATCTCAGGGAGCCCTCATGTTTGTGTTTCCTTCTGGCTCTCCCTTTTAGTTATGCTGTTATAGTTAGTCCTGCCGGAGTCCCTGCTTGCACTTTGCACTAATATACATTCACCTTATACATGTTGACTGTGACCATACCTAACTGCCATCTCTCCTTATTTTCTGTTCTCTCCTTTTCTGCTCTCTCTCTCCCTCTCTCCTTTCCCTCTCTCTGTCTCTCTGTCGAGCTATACATGTTCGCTCCTGAGTTGCCAGTGATCCAGACCCCTCTGCCCTCTGGAGCCGTCTAACCCGTCCTGGAGTCCTGCTTCTGGTTGGAGATCCCGTCGCATGGATGCCCCGTGTGGTCTGCCTGGATGCGCTTGGTGGCTGGGGATGGTTTCCATGAAGACTGTCCTATCATCGATTGATGCTCTGGGGACCTGTGACTTCAGTTGTTCGATAGCTCAGGACTGGAATCTCCTACAGTCTACCTGAGCCTCCAGGAACAAACTGGACTCTTTTTAATTTAAATTTTAACACATCTCCTGTTACCCTGAACTTCCAGTACATTACATTATTATATATATTATTACATATATATATATACACATATATATATATACATTACATTATTATGCTGATCATTCTCTGCTATCCGTTATCACCCAGATGAGGATGGGTTCCCTGTTGAGTCTGGTTCCTCTCAAGGTTTCTTCCTATTACCATCTCAGGGAGTTTTTCCTTGCCACCGTCGCCCTCGGCTTGCTCATCAGGGACAATCTTATAATTTTGATTCATACACATTGCATAAAAACTTACTTCTTTTTATTGTGTAAAGCTGCTTTGCGACAATGTCAATTGTTAAAAGCGCTATATAAATAAAATTGAATTGAATTGAATGTTATGGCTGATTTGGTGTACAGCAAATATGAAAGAGTCTAAACATGTCAGGTATTGTTGTACAGTACAAGCACCTCACCATGAGATTTGTTCCACAAGATTTTTATCAGACACTCATCAAACTCTGTTTGAACACCACATGCTCCCATGGCTCTTTTTTTGTGGGTGCTTTGGGACCTGCAGGATCCCTATCCTGATGCAAGCTTTGCATGGAAGTGTCTCAGTTAGTCCATAAAACCTAACCTAGCCTTCTTATGCATGCGCATGCCTACAGAGACTTTGTGACTGTAACTACGTAGAATATGATATAAATCATAAGGCAATCATTTTTTTTATATTTCTTTTCACTTTGTGCACCCTTATGCATAGTTTGGTGTTACCTGTGTAAAAGCTTGTAACTTAAAAAAGAATGTCAAACTTGGCCAAAATTGGTAAATATTGAATTAAGATGATTCAACCAGGCCCCTTATTCCCAGTAAATGGGCTTCAGCATACCAAGACATCTTGGATAATACTATGATTCCAACTTTTGTAGCAACAGTTTCGGGAAGGTCTATGAAGACTTAGTTACCATGACTAGCCTGCACAGAGCCCTGACCTCAATCCCATCGAGCACCTTTGGGATGAAGTAGAAGTAAGATTGCCAGTCAGGCATTCTCGGTCCAACATCAGTGCCTGACCTCATAAATGCTCTACAGAATGAATGGGCACAAAACACAGAAACACTCCAAAATCTTATGGAAAGCCTTTCAAGCCTTTCAAAAGTGCAAATTGTTATAGCTGTAAAAGGGGGACCGACTCCATACCGAAGTATATGTGTTTAGATACTTTTGTTCATATAGTGTATGTTCTCTAAAACTGACAAATGAGGAAGGAATTAAGGAAGGAGGATTATATTGTAACAGTTTCGAATTCAATCCATCCCATGCACAACAACCTAATTAATGGGCTAATCTAATCATTTCCTTCCTTATGGATACTGATAAAGTAAAAGTAAAAAGCCAAAGGCCCCAGAGCTGATCATAATACCTTTCTAGGCTTGTACACTTTGTTATCAATAATTTATTTGTGGCAGGTGAACACCTAAGCCATAATGCACTATAGTTTTCCTCTAATCTGGTTAACGGAGAAAGTAGAAAACAACGCAGTCCAATGGACTGACTACATGACACACTCATTCCGCCATAGCTAACTGCCCACATGAAGCTACAATACAAACCTTACTGTAAATGGACACAGTCGAGCTCTCGGGTCCCTAGCAGGTACATGAGCACCCCAATTGTGGAACATGTCCATACCGGGAGGAACTAGACCTTTTAGAAATAATTATATTTCAGAAGTGTGGTATAATCCTGCAACTAAATCCATCCAAAGAAAAAACCTTGAAAGGGACATGTCTTCATCTCAGCAAGGTTCAAATCACTGGCGGCACAAGGCTTTTCTTACAAAAGAATTCAGTCTTTGAGTGGAGAGACTTAGTCACCATGGACACCTCCCTGACATGCTAGGGGCAATTTAGTGCCAAGGAAGCCCAGAAGGCATGTGAGGCCCCAGTGTGAGAGTAGAACATGTCAACCAGCTGGAACAGAGTCTTGCTAGCCCTCAGATTCTCCCTACTGGTCCTAGGCCACCACCACATGCTGAGACATTCAAAGAACACAAAACCAAAAAAAAAAGAAGTACTTTCAGTAGCGCGCAAATTATACATGCTAAAGAGTCGGATTTGTGCATATTTTTCTTACTTTGCTGTTGAAAATACGAAAAGACAAATAACCACAAAATAAGAGGAGGAAACATAACTACAGCAGACGGCAATAAGTATAATAAATCCCTTTAATGGAAAAAAAAGGCTAACATGAAGAACCTGGCGAGAAATCTTACTGACGGGAATCACAACTTCTGCAGGTTAGATGACTACATTTTACCGAGAGTTTAATTCAAACTGCTTTTCCTGTGTAGTGACTCATAAAGCTCAAGACACTGCATACGTTGCTTTTGTTACTGCAATCACAAGTCAATGAACTCAGTTTATTTTACGAAGCGTATTGTTAAAGAAGCGCTAAAATACTGGTGTTCAAAACAGAGGGGGAAAAAGCTTTTATAGTAAATACACATAATGCTTCTTATAATTTATAGCACCTACAGGATCAAGGGTCTGTGTGCATGGAGTCTGCATTCTCCCTTAGCTTGGTGGGTTTCCTCCGGGTAATCTGGTTCTCTCTCACAATGCAAAGACATGCGGTAGGCTAATTGCCCGTAGTGTGTGTGTGTGTGTGTGTGCATTCAGGCCCTGAGAAGGATTGGCTCCCTGTCCAGGGTGTACGGCGCCTCAACTGGGAAATCAATCGCTAACTAATAAATAGAACAGGAAGACAGACATTTCAAACTGCCTCATTTAAGCTGAGTACGGAGTAAAACATTAGTTTACGTCATTATTATAATACCTACAGTAATCTTCCACTCAAGAACTTCAAACCGGGGCAGGAGGCGGAAATCTCTACGTTCATTTTAATCCCTCAGTCAGCGAACTGAAAGACTTGAGCTCTAGTCAAAAGGTTTAAGTGGGTTCTCAAGTAGAAGACAAAGAAAAGAATTGTTAGACATGCTTGACCAAAGTGCTACATTCAATGCTCTCAAAGCAATTAGATTTGCTACGAATGTCGTGATGAACAACAGTACACACTACAAAACAAACAAAAAAAAAACCTACTGGTTCTTTGCTATGGATTATTGGGTGAATATTGTCTCTAAGACACATGACAACATAAACAACCAATCTAATGTCATTCTTACTAAAGAGTTGTATAAATAAATAAAAACATTGTGTTTTTCTTTTTCTCTTTTGTACAGGTCCACATTAACATGATTAAAGCCTACAGTATGTTAGCCTGATTTGTCCACGTCAAAGTGCGTTTTTATTTGAATTTTCCACAACATACAGTACTGGTGCCATGACCCGGCTCTTGATATCTCTTATCTACTCTACAGAAGTAACCTAAACCTGTGCATTCTGTAGGGGAGTCTGGGACTTCTGCAAAAGTCCTTCCTCTGGAGGAATAGATGTTTGTGAGGTTAATAGGATCAGCTGGGATGATCAGGGTTATATAGGATCCAAAGAGGGGGCATGGATGATGGAGATCATGGATTGAAGAACATATTATATTGGTCCTATTTAGTTTGTATACGTGAACAATGGTGAGCAATTTTCTTTCCTGTTGCAGAATGATGGACAAAGTCTCTTTTTAGCACCACATTTTTGGAAAGAGAAGTTAAATTTCGCTTTCCTCACATAGGCCTGATTACTGCCAGACCTATTGAATCAAGAAATTACTTAACTAGAACCTGTCTGACAAAGTGAAGCATGCTAAAATACCTAAAAAAAAAAAATTGACATGTGTTGGTCTGGACGGGGTTACCAAGCTATTTTTAAGACTTTGGGACTTTGGGTTAGAGCCGTTATCCACAAACTGAAAAAAACTTGTGGTGAACCTTCCCAGGAGTGGCCATGGCACGACGACGACTAGTCCAGGAGCTCATAAAAGAACCCAGAACAACATATAAAGATAAGAACTGCAGGCCACACTGCATGGCTCAAAAAAAAATACAAGGTTTTGGAGTGTCAGAGTAAAAAATCAAATTTAAACCTGATCTTTTCATCATTAACCATGACATCATTCACCGTCATAGGCCGTTCATGCACAAAAACCCTCCAATGTGGTTGAATTAAAACAATTCTACAAAGAAGAGTGGGCAAAATTCATCCACAGCGATATGAGAGACTCTGTGCCAGTTATTGCAGTCACAACCAGTTATTAGGTTTAGGGGGCAATTACTTTTCCACATGCAGGTTTGGACAGCTTTTTTCCCTTAAGTGAAATCATCATTTAAAAATCGCATGTTGTATTCACTCAGGGTATCTTTATGTGATATTAAAAGTCACTTGCTGATCCGAATCGTTAAATTTTGACAAATATGCAAAAACAAAAATCAGAAAGGGGCACAAATACTTTTCAGATATGGCACTGTACTGTACTGTATATGTACATTCTGAACTGTCAACCAACCCTATACACCTGATCAAATTCCCACTATCTGGCTTCACCCAGTATAGGAAGGGTCCATTTTGAGTCTGGTTCCTCTCAAATTTTAACTCATAGCACAAATAAGACATGAAATAATTGGCTGCCGGCTCCTACCAGGTGTGTGCAATTGAACTTCTTCATGTCTGACGTTGGGCTTTATAACCTTTTGACATTTCTAAACTAGTATACAACATATGCACACTGCTAATTCTGATCCAACAGCAACAACACAGAAATTTTTTTAAAATCCTACATCATACACACTGTAGCGTTTCGCAAACATTAATAAAGGAACCGAATTGATTCTACTACAGTACAACTCCAGTATACACAGTATATTATTATGGAATGATATAATAATACTATAAAAAATTCATACACCTGTTACTTGCTGGATCTGTCTGAAAATTAATCCTCTGTGGGAAGATTATAGCAAACTGCAAAACTGACTCATAGAGCAAGTAAGTGAGCGTGATAAATTTATAATGAGCGTGGCCGTGGTCAGATCACCCAAGAGCCGCATTAGTAACGTTACACCAGTGATGCTGACTATTAATAAATGTCTGTTTTGTTAGCTCTTCTACTGAAGAGTTGGGCTTATGAATAATATCCAGCTACCACGCACAAATAAAGCCACCAGTCTTTAACAATATTTTTTGGGACTGATGAAACGAAAGGGTTAATACCATCGCCTTGCACCTGGCGGTTTCAGGTTTCAGGTTCCAGGTTCGATTCCTGCCTCGGGTTTAAATGCATAGAGTTTGCATGTTCTTCCTGCACTTGGTGGGCTTCCTCCTTGTACTCCGGTTTGTACCAAAGTAAAATAACATGCAGAGGCTGATTGGCTCTAACAAATTGCCCATAGTGTGTGGGTATGTGTGCACTGTAATGAATTGGCACCCCATCCAGGGTGTACCCAGGGTCTTATTTAAACTTAAATGGTCCTATCCAAATCTGTACAGTATGCCGTATGTAATAAATAATCAGAGCCATAGACTGCTTCCTTTCAGTCAACGAATATTCTAATAAAAACTAATACAGTGTAGTACTTCTCCAGATTACGTCCTTGAGCTTGTTATTGTATTTCACGGTATTTCTCTGTAATTAAGTTAGGGCGAAATTAAGAATTAGAAAAATTCAAAATTAAGGTTTTTGTGAGCCTAGTCCAAATCCAGACTTAAATCCGATTGCGATTGTCATGCACAATCGCTCTGCGACCGGCACGAGGACCCGGAAGTAAGACGGTCGCGCTTTCAGAAAGCATAAAAGGAAACAAGATGGCGCTTCACATCGCTCAGTCATTGAGTTCATTCATGCCTTCGCTATCGCTTCACCAACTATTTCGTGAGTACTCACCTATTCAGATCGCTTCCTTGATTGAGTGTGTGTTGCCAGAACGCGGGTTTATTTGTGTAGATCCTTGCTCTTTGTGTAAGAGAGTTCTAAGAGTAAACACGTGGTTATCCTGCCTGCTCGCGCTGCTTCCACGTTTGGGTTTACCGTCCACGCAAGACGGGCTAACTGCTAAGGCAACTGTGTTCATCCCTCGGTTGCTCGTGACAGAATGACTGAGCCCAAAGCAGTAAACCCAGCGGAGTTTGCTCGCCTCTGCGCTGTGCTTGACCCGCATGCCGAGCTGATCAATGAGCTCTGTGGTGAAGTCGTGTTTCCCCGAAAGGAGCTCCAAGACGTCGCGGTTTTGCGCCGCGAGGTGGCGGAGCTGCGGCAGGAGAATGTGACCCTTTGCGAGGCGGCTGTTCAGTCGACTGTTGCCACACCCCCCGGCCCCATGCAACTAGCATGCGCCTCGGCCCATCACCCTCACCATTGACCAACACAAAGAAGAAATCTGCTTTCACCTCACCTCCATTTCCTCGCCACCCATCATCTTAGGATACCCCTGGTTATTGCAGCATGACCCTCTCATCTCCTGGTCTCAAAACCGGATCCTGCAATGGGGTCCGACCTGCCTCGAACTCTGCCTACAAACGCTGACTGGGACGTGCTCTAGGGAGTCCCCGATGTTGACACCAACGCCATCCCTCCTGCATATCGAGACCTGGCTGAGGTCTTTTGTAAGAGACGTGCCGACCATCTTCCTCCGCATCGCCCCTACGACCTGGCTATTGAGATCCAGCCAGGTTCCACTCCATCCCGCGGCCGTCTATACTCTCTCTCTTCCACCGAGACGCGGGCGATGGAGGAGTATGTGTCCTTCGCTCTCCGTCAGGGTACCATCCGACCCTCTTCCTCGCCCGCCACCACGGGGTTTTTCTTCGTAAAGAAGAGTTCGGGCAAATTACGTCCTTGTGTTGACTATCGGGGGCTGAATAACATCACCATAAAAAAAACGACACCCGCTGCCTCTTACCAACTCAGCCCTGGACGCCCTCTCTGGTGCCACCATTTTTACAAAGTTGGACCTCTGGAGCACCTACAACTTGGTGCGTATCAGAGAGGGCGATGAGTGAGTGGAAGACAGCCTTCATCACCCCTAATGGACATTACGAAAGCCTTGTTATCCCCTTCGGACTCTGTAACGCCCCCGCAGCTTTCCAGCAGTTTATGAACGATGTTCTCCGGGACATGTTGGGAAAATGGGTATTTGTCTACCTAGACGATATACTCATCTACTCACGCACCCCCGAAAAACACATCCGACACGTCAGGGCCGTCCTTAAGAGATTGCTCGCCCACCGACTGTACTGTAAGTTGGAGAAGTGTGCTTTTCACAAGCGCTCCACCACATTCCTGGGCTTTGTCATCTCGTCCCAGGGTGTGGGACCCTGCTCGCGCTGCTTCCACGTTTGGGTTTACCGTCCACGCAAGACGGGCTAACTGCTAAGACTACTGTGTTCATCCCTCGGTTGCTCGTGACAGCGATCCCTAAACGTGCTTGAAAAACCCATCCAATGTGGCTGCATTAAAGCAATTCTGCATAGTCGAGCGAGCCAAAAATTCCTCCAAAGAGATGTGCAAGACTCATTGCCAGTTAACCAAACACTTGATTGCAGTCGTTGCCGCCAAGGGTGGCACAACCAGTTAATAGGTTTAGGGGGCAATTACTTTTCCACATAGGGCCAGGTAGGTTTGGACTGCTTTTTTCCCCTTAATAAATGAAATCCTCATTTAAAAATTGCATTTTGTATTTACTTTGTGTAATAGTCACATATTAAAGATTATAAATATAAATAAGGATGTTGTTATGGTATTTACATTATTTCTCTGTAATGAATTAGGGGCAAAAGAATAAGAATTTGAGAGAACAAAATTTGGAGATCCTAGTCAAAGTTCGGACTTAAATCCAAATGTCATTGTGAGTTGTTAAAGCTTAAATCAATTGCATTAAAAAAAACCTCACAGATGCCATATGGACCTGGAGCATGTTTTCCAGTTTGTATGTTGTATGACAGTTTTATGTCATTCTCATACATTTCTCTCAGGATGCCTGGGCACTTGCACACACTGGCCCACTGGCCACATTATTATTATTATTATTATTATTATTATTATTGTCATTGGTCTCTGTACTCGGGTACACTTGCATATTTTTGCTCTTGAATACAGCAGGTGGCAGTATGCACCCATTTGGTTCGAACAGAACTTGAACAGAAGACGAGAAATCAATCTTTGTGCTATGCCTAATATTTTTAATATCTCTGAGGACTCTTGCATGTCTTTCTTTTGTATCAGCTATGGCTGTGTAGGTCAGAGGATGAGATTAGCGATGATGTCGTGTTCTAAACTGCGGTACACCTAAACGTTCAGGTTTGATCGGCTGTCATATCTGTCCATAGCTGTCCATCAGAGAAACAAATGGGAACATGGGGAGCATGGATTGAGTTGAACACTGGCATGGCATTCCTATGGTGACACCCTTTAGTTTCCTCCCCTGAATTGTTTGAATGGTGTAGGTGAGGCATTCTCAAAACAAGCAAGTAAGAGTCCAGGCAACATACAAACTGGCAGGGGTTAAAGTGGGCCGGAATGGTCCAAAGATTCTAGAGCGCAACACCTCTATTATTGTTGGTTCATACCAATGTTAAGAAAATTACTAAATAAACTTTGTGTGTCTGGGAGTCTCATATTGAAAGCAGCTTGGCTTTCCTTCAGGATCATACTATCAAGATACTTGCACAAGAAATTGCAAGTTGCAATATGTAACATTACACTCACTCACTCACCGTCTATACCGCTTTATCCTGTATTAAGGGTCATGGGGGCCTTGAGCCTATCCCAGAAGGCTTAGGGCATGAGGTGGGGTACACCCTAGACACGGTGCCAATCCATCATAGAGCACACACATACTGTACATACACTTACTCACTACGGGCAATTGGGGAATGCCAATTTGCAGGTCTTTGGACTGTGGGAGGAAACCAAAGTACCCAAGGGAAACCCACCAAGCACAGGGAGAACAAACTTTATGCACACAGAGACAGGAATCGAGCCTGGCGGGGAATCGAACCCGGACCCTGGAGGTGCAAGGCGACAGTGCAAACTATCAAAAATTAGCAAAAGAACTGTTTGAGTGACACTAAAATCCCTGTTGCATTACTACACTGGGTTCCGTCACCTGTCAAATCCTACCTTAACAACTGCAATCAGGCATAAACAAGGTTAAGGCAAAATTAAAAAGAAAAAACAAAGAGGAAACAAGATGGCCCAGGAAACGAGAGAGGTACGGGAGTCCAAAAGCCAAGGAAAAAAAAAGAAACGCTAGATATTCAAAGTTAATCACAGGGCAAACTTGACAGCCAATAATCAGACAGGGGAGGAGACGAGACGGAAACCAAAACAAACACACATGGCAAAGTAAACAGACCACCGTATGCCAAGCCATCGCTCTGTCAGAAGTGATGCACGCAGCTTGCGGCGCTCGGATCGCGCGTAGTGAAAAGCGTGACATTCTCTCAGTTGATTTCATTCTTCAGTATAATGGCAAGGCCTGTGGATAAATAAAGGAAGTGACAGTTATCCCAGATGGTGTTAGACGCTACGTCTAGTCTTTTCTTCATCATTCATGCCAAGCCTCTTTCTTGGTGTGGTGGGTTCAGATTGGCACTGCAGGGTGTACGGTGTTGTGTGGAATTGTTTCATTACAACACCTCTTCCCTACACACACACACACACACACACACACACACAGACACACACACGCACGCACGCACACAGGCGCACACATAACCCATCACTTACACACCCCACCTGCAGAACCACAAACACTCTCTTCCCTTGGAGTCGGCAGGATAAATGAACTGCTTGGGAGAAGGTAGAAAACAGAGAGAGAAATAAATAAATAATTACCCGGCGTACATGTGGGGAAAGCTTACAAGCTAAAGTAAAAACAGCTCGGTTGAAAGGTTGGCTCGAGGAGCTCTTAATGTATCTTATTTAATAGAGGAAAAGAGGGCTCGTTCAATTACTCTTGCCAATTTGCTGAGATAAGAGAAAGATGAGATACCAACCTCTCCGATTTAATTTACGGTTCATTCTCTCTTATACCGCTACATCAGCCCGAGCTCCAGCGGATTAACCACCTCCTTCAGCTAAAATATTTACATCTCTGCCGTACACACGTGCTTCTGGCTGTAATGCGTAATCCGAGTCGGAGATCGGTGGTCAGGTGGGCCGAACAGAGCCATGATCAATAGAGAGCGGCGCTCGCTTCGGCAATCTGAATTATTAAGGCTAGACCGCATCTCCGAAAAGGAAAGAAGGATGAGGGAGACTGAAAGAGGTGCCAACGCTGATGGAATGTATGAAAATTTAATTTAGCCTCCTGGAGAAGAGGTTTGTTTTTCTCCTGGAAGGGAGCGGAGCTGAAGGGTTATGTCAAGGCTTTCACCATCAGGCTGGGAAAAAAAAAAACGCATGTACGATCTTGATTCATCCACCAGCATGCTTACGAACAACAGAATGCTCGAATGTTTAGTGCGCCGCTACCCAAGAATGAGAAACGAGAAACAAGACAGAACAACGCAACGGCGACGAAAAAAAAAAAAGAGATTTCAGCGTTTATATTTAGATCTGATTGTTTTGACAAGGTGAATTAACGTGCTAATCTCTTAAGAAAGGATTTAGCTCTGTTCTAGCGTTCTAGCACCTCGGTCTCTGATTCGCACGTGCACATTCACACGCACATGTTTTGAATAGCTGAACGCTATCCAAAAAAATAATAATAATTTTAAAAGGAGCTAAATTCGAAATGGAAGAGGAGTAGAAACATTTTGACGTGTCCCCGCAGTCATATTACTCTAAATGAAAACCAGAGCACAATGTATAACCGACTATTGCCACCTACTAACTCTTTTTCCCTAATAGTGATGAGATGAATATAAAATATAAAAAAGAAAGGTTTTGTCTGTACATTACATTGGTCGGAACTTGTCTCTTTCAATGAGTTTCATACATTGGAGTACCTAAAACGAGTCTCAGATTATTTTCTGCCTGTTATTGTGTTTCAGTCTGTCTGTCTGTATGTATGTATGTCTGTCCGGCTAGATTTTGTCACAGCATCATGCAAAACCGGTTGGACCGAATTTAATGTAACTTTGCCAGTCCTTAGATATTTGCCTGAAGTTAAACAACGTTAAGTAGAAGTAAAGTTATGAGCAGTTATGTGTCAAAACCACAAGTTTTGACTGTGGGCGCGTCTTAAATCAACCACTTGACAGAATTTAATTAATCTTTTGCAGTACTTCGATATCTGCCTGAAGTTTAACCTGCACCATAAACGAAACCAAAATGTTGAGTAAAGCGATGTTACTGTATGTCTCGGATTTAATAATCTACTTTAGAATAAGCTACTAATAACAAACTTTTATCAGAAAAGCTAAACTGAGTGAATTCTATTGTGCTGGAGTCTTTTAAAGACAAAATGTCATCTTTTTTTTTTTTTTTCTCATCTGTGATTCACTCTCTGATCACCGAACACGGAGTGTATTTGAAAGAAGAATGACTTACTGAAACAAGGAATACTTACTAAAAACTAGGGATGGAGGAAAAATCAATTCAGTGACACATCGTGATTCTTTTGTGTGGCAAATCATGTATCACCGTACTGACTCTAAAATGTAAAATTCTTAAATATATTTTGAATTATATAGTGTATGCAGTAAATCCCCTACATACGAACGAGTTCCATTCTGAGAGCTTGTTCGTAAGTTCAATTTGTTCGTAAGTCAAACAAACATTGTCTAGGTACTAGGATACGCACACAACTGGCTGTACACAGTATAAAACTAACATGTTCTATGGGAATATGATAAGGAATAAAGACAAGGAAAAAGATACTCAACCAAAATATGATTTATTTGTATTAATTAATAAGTTAAGCAGAGAGTTCTGTACTGTACTGTACTCGGAGAGTGAATCACAGATGAGAAATTAAAAAAAGATGAAATTTTGTCTTAAAAAGACTCCTGCGCGATAAAGTTTAGCTTTTCTGATAAATGTCTATTGGTGCAGGTGTTTGTTTACATTGAGCAAGTTCGTTATGTGGAATTCAACCTGAAATAATACAGTATCAATATCAATATCACTGATCACATTAAAGCTGATTATCTTTAACCTTATAACTATTACTAAAAACTCTTCAACCTTCCAATGATGGCTAGTTTATTAAAAATACATTTGAAAATGTATATAGAGTTACTAATAAAAGACAACAAATAAGCATAAGAACCGATTTAGAAAAACAATGCGAGGTTTGCTTGAGTAAAGCTGTAAACTCTAAACAGACTACGAATCCGTTCCATTCGTGTCTCTATATAAAAAAGCACTGTGAATGATCGAACGGCAAGAATACCAAGCAGAGGGCGGTGAAAATCTCCTCCCTGTTCCACCCTCCTCCTCCACACGCTCAGACACACACACACTCACACAAAGTCCTGAGAGACGGAGCTGCCGGCAGGTGCTTGACCCCCATTACTGAGAAAAAAAATCACGCAATCCCATCAGGAATCACAAGACCAGTACAGACCTCGTCGAAGGTCTACGGGGCAAAGCCAACAATAAACTCATACACACACACCCTACACCTACACATGCACACCTTCGTTCACATACACACACCATGCTGTCACGCTAACCTGTCATTTACAACAGTTTCATGTTCTTTGGGGAAACAGAATTCAGTCTCGATAGTCAGCATGTCACATACTGGCATTTCCTACGTACAAGGCCCAACTGGACACACACACACCCAAGCACAGCAAGGTATGTCAATCATATTCCTACCTAAAACTAAACCTTACCATCAGTAATCAAAGGAAACCGCTAGCCGCTTATATTTATTTATTTATTTATTATTATTATAATTTTTTTTTTTCAATGGGGTTCATTGGGGGCCTTGGAGCCAGAGGGCACGAGGTAGGGTACACTCTGGACGGTATGCCATTTCTTTACAGGGCACACACACAGAAAGAGATGTTCTGATGGAGTTTACAGATCAGGAATGGATTTTTTTTATCACTTATTGTTAGAAAAATGCATAGAAAGAATATGTTTATTCTGCCAAGAGAGAAAGAATCAGAAATAAGGGAGAAAAAAGGTGTTTGCACAGCTAATATTTACCTGGTAAACAGATTACTAAAGGTTTACGTTCTCATTCCCGCTGTAAATTCATTCCGATCGAGCCAGATCAGGTCAGACTGTTCTGGTTGAGGGGTTTATGTGATCCGTTTTTAATCCGATTGAGCTCTTGTTCGCATTATTGATGCCCGCATAGACGCAGTGTTACAGTAACTTTAACTTTTTGATCCCCCCCCCCCTAAAATTATATACTGAAAATCTGGAAATGATTAAATTAACAAAACCATGTATAAATATTTTATTTGCTAAGGTGCACAGTGTGGTAAAAAGTGCATAATCAAGGGTTTATTACACACCTCTTTACGGGCTCTCTTAGCCGATCAAAACTTTTCACTTTTTTTTTATTTTATATGGAAAGCTTATTCACTAGCTAATACGAATTAAAATTTCAGACTCTGGTGTGTATCGGTTCTGTGTAATTTGTGTCGAACTGTATGTAATTAAAGAGCATGTTTAGTATCTACTCTGTGAATGCATGGAAGTTCCTCATCGTCCGTGACCGAAGCCAATATTACATGCTTATAATGGAATATATTCCAAATCAGTATGGGTGCAATTTTCTAATTGAAGTAGGTGTTAATCATGGAGAAACTAAAGAACATCCGAGTGTAAATATGTGAAGTGCGATTCATTTGCAGATAGATCTGAGTGCCACCAAGAGCAAGTTTTTCCCCCTGAATTGTTGCTTTAAGTCTCACAAGTGAGCAAACGTATACTCATCATAGCCCAAAGCAATTAAGTAAATGTGCCGTTAATTTGAAAACAAGATGTGTGAATAATTGAAGAGCCATAATGGTGCTTCCATATTCCCAGCCTCTCCAAATAAGTGCCTTGCATTAAGGCTAAGAACTTTTAACGGCCCTTATGAGATCCGCATTTGGCATAAATTATATCTTGTGGCAAAATCAAGTGTCCGCGCACAAAGTGGTCCCTTATGCAAGGGTAAAAAGAGCATTTACATAGTTTAATGGTTCTATTTTGGTAATGTTGTTTGTTTTAAGATTTTTTTTTTCTCCCCCAAGGTTGTGAATGCCTGCACTTAACAAAATGGCAATAGCATAAACAAGTCGCGAACATGAAGCCCATCTGAGTGAGTATAATGTCCCAGAGGACTTTCACATTAGCTTTGTTGGGCAGAAACGATAATAAGCATTTACTTTTTATCACCGCATTCAGAATACAGCGCTTTCTTCATCAAAGGCGGAAAAAGTCAATGTACATAAAAACATAAAATCCTACACGTACACTAATTCCACAGTGTGTGACCAGTGTGTGTGTGTAAAAATGCAAAACTTTCCAACAACCTAAAGCTTTAGTCGCAGGTACAGTAAATAATCAAAATCATTAATAGTAGTGGTTAGCGCTGTCGCCTTGCACCTCCAGGGTCCCATGCTGGGTGGGTTTGCTCCGAGTACTCCAGTTTCCTTCCATAGTCCAAAGACATACAGATTAGGCTAATTGGTGTTCCCAAATTGCCCGCAGTGTGTGACTGAGTGAGTGTATGTGTGTGTGTGTCCTGTGATGGATTGGAACCACTGGGACTACAGGAGAAAGTGTTATAGAAGATGAGTGAATGATTGATTAATAGTAAGGATAGGAATTACTAGTGACCTCCTGATATGATATTTGGTTTCTATTGAGGTTCTATATCCTGATCAGATTTAAATTTATTTTCAGATTTTGTTACAAATTAAGCAAATACTTTGCTCCTACCACACAGGATGCTGTACTGTGTGAATAGTTTATAGCACGCCACAACCATATCCGCTTCACATGCAAACATGCTATAGAAAATCCCCTACATATCAACATTCGAGTTACAAACTTTCAAAGTTAGATCACATGCCAGTCACGTGCATGCAAAAGCAGCGGCGATGAAGCTGCTAAGAAGTGCCAAGCAATAGTGAAAATAATTGAGAGAATGGAACAAGATGAAAAGATGGCAGTCATTGCTCATTTTTTTAACACAAATCATTCAACGATCGGTACGATTTTAAAGAAAAGGGACAAGATCACGGAACATGTTAGTTTTATACTGTGCAGCCAGTTGTGTATAGTACAAAACTCTACACAACTGGCCTAGACAATGTTCATTGGACTTATGAACAAATTGGACTTACGAACAAGCTCTCAGAATGGACTCGTTCATATGTAGGGGACATACTGTATATATGATTTAAAAGGTATTTTAAAAATATATAAAAAAAATTTTAAGTCAGTATGGTGATACATGATTTGCCACACAAAATAATCATGATGTGTCACTGAATTAATTTTTATTCCATCTCTAGTTTTTAGCAAGTGTAGCTGCATTATTATAATAGTTAATCTTTTAGTGGAATAGAAGATAATAGGATTAAAATATCTATCTACTAAAAAGACCTAAAAATCTTTGTATAACAGCTGTGCTTGTAAATCTGTAAAAAAAAATAAAAAAAATAAAAAAAAAGCTCTGTTAGAGTAACAACAATGGCTTTTTTCTATGCATTTGGCCTTACATGTACATGCCACATGAAAGGATTTTGTGCAATGGCAAACAATTATTAAATTGATTTATGGGGTCATTAACTGTAATAATTTTTTTTTTCAGATTTTTCCAATTTTCTCCCCTAATATTAGGTGTAGCCATTCTCTCTCTCTCTCAGCTCCCCAGGAGACTACAGCGTCACTGAGGATTCAGATTCAAAACTTGCAATCTCTAGATGATCAGGCACGCTCATTATTGTTCTGCCTCTCTGGGGGTTATGAGTCATCATCAATCTGCGGCTTTTAAATGTATTTAGGTAAAACTCGCAGGTTGAATGGTCTAAAATCGATGAACTCATTAAAAACCAGGGCGGTCGATATTAACACGTATGATTAATCTAAAAGTTTAAAACATTAAAAATTTTTACGCACATTAATCATATGACCAAGTTTGACCCTAATGGCTTTCCATAATCGCAGCATGGTTACCCGGCTGGGTGGGATAATGGCATGTTTAATACAGATAATAAAATGGAAACTGAGGATTGTCACCAATCGTGCTGAACGGCACGTTTTATTATAAAAAGCTTCTAGATGGAACTTTTGATAAAAAGTGGACAAAGTGTGTGCAAATGCTACCGTAAAGGGAACTATTTTACAAGAATACGAAGTGGTGACTCAGGTGGCTCTTGTTACCATCACTACTGCCATCTAGTGGATAGGTGAATAATAAACCCACCGATCCACTAGATGGCAATAGTGAGTAATGGCATGTTCAAAAGGAGTGGAGAAAAAAGCAGCTGACTGCAGGAAGCGGAGAGCATGTGTGTCCTTAGTTTTTGTTCTAACTATTTCATGCCTTTTTGTTGGCTCTGCGCTTGTCAAAGGTAAAGTGCAGGTTTTTACTTGTATTAATTATTTTTAGGTGAATATTTTTGAGTTGTGGAACTGGGTCTGGGTTTCCATTATTGCTTATTGGGAAAACGAGTGTTTTGATATACAAGCATCCTTCCGGAACAAATTATGCTCGCAATCCAAGGTTCCACTGTATTATAATTTGAGATATTATAAAACTGCATGGTCTGTTTCCTCTAAACAAATTGTCATGCATTAATTATTCCAACATTTGAATTTAAAAATTGTGATTAAACGTGATTAATCACAGACTATGACTGATTAACTAGATTTAAAAATTGTAATTGATTGACAGCACTATTAAAAACATATCACAAGTGGATTGTAGAACAGAAGACTGGCAGAAAAAAATATTTCAAAAGTGTTATTTATATATTAGTACATTTTAATACTTTAATACTAAAACCTGCAAGAAATCAGGCTATATTGTATATATAACTTAGTCATGCTCAAAAATGACTTTGAATCAAATTGACAGTCTACTAATTGATTCACAGCTCTGTATTAAAGTTGCTTACTGGACTTTGTAAAAGCTTACACATAAAACACACAATTACTCTTCCACTGTTGTCGAACAGAGGCGTCGGGATGCTCTTCCAAGGTCATTGCGCTCAACAACACTCCCACGATTGCGGCGAAGTGTGTATTGTTAAACGTGAAAGTGACCTCCGTAGCACATTCTGATGCACAAAACCACCTCGGAAACAAAGGAGATGGGGATTAATAATGCATTCGGAATCTGAATTTTAGTTTTATTAAATTATGTTTAGATATAATATTATTTGTTCAGGCTAGAAGTGTAAAACCTACATTTAGACATCCGATCCAAGTTGCATGCTAATATGAATACAAACCTGACTATAAATAGAGTTCATGCAACTCCCTGGCGGTCAGGCTAGAAAAAGCTTCGCTTTCCTATTTAGATTTCTGATGCGCCAAAGTGTTTCTATTCTTTTATTTCCAGCAATCTCAGACACGAGTGCGTCCAACTCGAGTTCCCTGAGATATTTCTTTTCTCCTCTCCATTTACGCCTTTGTATCTTTGCTGAACGTATTGGCCCACTGCCTCACAACTGCAGCGTTATTTAGCCTGTGTTTTATTGAGATGTATGAGAGGATCAACAGGGATGTGCTGGTTACATGTGAGGAACATACAGTAAGAGACTCGTGGATGGGAGCTTTAGGTGAAGTGGATTCTTTTATTATTGGAGGTTAAATTGCTGCTCATTTTGGTGATTCATTCATGTGCCATTCCAGGTGCTTAAATCTGTGATTTGTTTCTATGCAAAGTGTTTATAATAGCTGCATGTTACTGTATATTGCTACGTCTCCTGATTAGAGCTAGGAATCATACATAGACTGTCGATTCAATTTTATTAGATGTTTGGGATACTGATTCAATTGTTTGTTGTGTGATTTGTCTCAAGCAGCTATATTTCTTACAGGTTTAAAGCAGTAAAATTGCATTATTAGAAGTACCTAATAAATACAGAAATCTAGTGTAATTTGTGTTGTTGATTATTTAAATACATTCCTGTCATTCAGCTACTCCACACTCCAGTCCAGTAGGTGGCGATATTGCACCAACTGCCCATAAGCTTTGATAAAAAAGGCACAGAAGCAATAATTTCACTAGAAATCTGAAGAAGATGAATTTTTTTTAAGAAGAATTTTTATTTTATTTTAGAACGTTAAAAATTTGTACGTTTACATAATAATATTAAGAGATCAATGAATCAAATCGTCCCACAAAAAGAACAATTAAATTAAATAATTAATTCAATCGCACTACACTTAGCATACTTTTAGCATGGTTCTAATTTTTTTTTCATACAGACTGGCTATCAAAACCGATATAAAAAAAAACGATATTAATATTATCTTGTTACCTTGGTGCTGATTCGATTTGTACTGCAATTCTTTAGGTATCCTGACGCAATATAATTTTTTTGTTACAATTCCAAAGGAATTTATCAAATAATTTGCACTGGCTGAAGGTGCTGTGCAGCTTGCTAATGTGTGAACGGTTTAGAGTGCACCACCTGTAGGATTATAGAGGAACTGCAACAATTTACTACCTCAAATGCAAATAAGTATAAATGTAATTAAACTTCATTAAAAAAATAATAATAATAATTTGGAGTCAGTGTGGCGATACATGAATTGCCAAACAAAAAACATGATTCGCAACTCAAATAATTTTTTTAATAGCACATGGCATGTCCAAGAATGAACACCCCCCCCCCTATATTTGGCTAAGCAGCCTACATATTACCTCATAATATTTCTCACTTTCAGAGGTTATGAAAATATTTTTTTCAAGAATATTACAGATTTGATCATTTTTGTAGTTGTTGTTGTTGTTTGTTTATTCCCTCAATTTTTTCATCTCTAGCATGGAAGTTTTAATTTTTTTATTAAAACTGTGATACTGTGCTATTTCTGTACTACATTTTACTACAGAGACAATTGAAGGAAAAACACGCCTACGATGTAACACTGATGAATAGCGACTATTGTGCTCTGATAATTCCGAAGACTTAATAATGCCCTTTGACGAAAACGAGCACAAAGGATGAAATGTAGCCCACAGGAACCGCGGCTATAAAAACAGACACTTAGCATCAGACAGAAAGAAAAACTAGCTTTTTATCTTTTCCCAGACAGACTCCTCTGAGAGACGAGAGACTTCTATGCGCTAAGGCCCTCTTTTTCGAGTGTAATTTCAATTTGGTTTTAATGTGAAATGTGCTTCACTTTCCATCCCGGCTCGAGTCTGCCGAGCAGCGGCTCCCCCAGATTCCCCATTCATGGAGAATCTTTTGAAGACGTTAATTGCGCTACTTCTTCCTTCCTCCCTTTTCTGTATACAACTGTAATTCATTTTATTCCAATAAAAAGGGCACCCGGGATGTAGTAAAAAGGTTCGGGCTGATGAATGAGCAATTGAGGCTGAGAGAGGGATGAGGTAAATAAGAGTTGGGACTGGATGTGGGGCTCATACACATACACACACACACACACACACACACACGAAGGTGTATACACATTCATATTGAAAGAGCTACAAAGGATAGGTGAGTGGTGGTCCCTTTTTTTTGTGCTTTTTTTCAGTCCCTGCTTGCTCTCACTCTGTAATAGGCTTCCATTTTTTTCTCCTCAGCTCCCTCGCTTTTTATCACTACTTTCTCTTTCTCTTTCAACAGAACACATGGCTTTCATCTTCTTATCGCTGTGTGAATCTTGATACCTCGGTGTAGCTCCTGTTATTTCGCTGCCTTGTAGCAGAGTATAAATTGTCCAAGTGGTCCATGTATATGCCTGTGTGTGTGTGTGTGTGTGTGTGTGTGTGTGTGTGTGTGTGTGTGTGTGTGGGTATGGAAGTGTCGACGCTACTGCATTTCATGTTTAGGATAATCATTATCCAGTATGTGGGTGCGGGGCAACTTTTTGTCTACGCCTTTTGTGGAGTATCTGTGCATTGTTAGTGTATTATAAAGAAAACACTTGTCTTCCACACCAGCTAGTGAATCAGGGTGCAATCTCAAGAGAACTGGTCTTGGGTGCAGAACCGAGTGTGCGATGATTGTCGAAACACCTCCCGACTAAATGAAACTCATTATTAACTGCAAAAAACCAGGTAGCTATGAAGGCACGTTTAAACCCACACAGGCATCGGTGAGTGTGTCAGTGTTGCTTTATTCAAGTGAATTACCCAAGCAGTATTCCAGCGTAAATAATAAAAGCTCATTTGTGGATATACTTAATGGAATGACAGACATTTCAGGTTTCATAACACTCTTTATTGGGGTATTATACAATATCCATTATTCATATCCACAATATCCATTAAACTCTACAGCCACTTAAATAGCCTGATTTTCACAGTGGAACGTGTGTGTGTGTGTGTGTGTGTGTGTGTGTGTGTGTGTGTGTGTGTGAGAGAGAGAGAGAGAGAGAGAGAGAGAGAGAATGTGTCAGCACTGTTGCTCATATACAAGAATTGGGAGGCTGGATTGACTATGCAATTGACTCTCTCTCTCTCTTCGCTTGATCTAGTGCCCCCTATCACCATACTCCGAATCGAAAACAGTTAATCTTATATCTAAGCATTATTATGGGTAAATAAATGTGTTAAATATAAAAGTGTAAAATCAGCAATCTTTTCTGTCAATATAAGAAGACTAAGTGAAGCATAAAATTAGGGGGGAAAAAGCTGGAAATAGGTGTTATAATCTTATATTTGGTTTATGGTAATCATATAGGTGAATATGAATAGGTAATGCGTAATTTAGATTTTAATTATATTAAATGTTCACTCCTTCGGCCATTCTTCCATTCACTCACGCCTTTACTCACTTATTCGTTTACTCACTCACTTATGCAATTACAATTTCATTAATTCATTCACTCACTCATTCACTCACTCACCACTCATTCACTCACTTATTCACTTATACAATTGCAACTTCATTAACTCTTTCACTCACTCACTTATTCACTTATACAATTGCAACCTCATTAATTCACTCACTCATTTACTCACACACTCACTCACTTATGTGATTACAACTTCATTAATTCACTCATTCACTCACTCATTCACTCACTTATTCACTTATGCAATTACAACTTCATTAATTAATTCACTCACTCATTCACTCACACACTTACTCACTCACTTATGCAATTACAACTTCATTAATGCATTCACCCCTTCACTCACTTACTCGATCACTCACTTCTTCACTCAGTTCTACACTTGCTCAATCCTTCACTCCCCCACTCATCCGTTACTCTTTCGCTTATTCCCACACTTTCTCACGCTGTCACTTACCCGCTCACCCCTTTATTCACTCACTCGTTCAATTATTCACCCACTCACTCATGCACTTACTCACTCCTTGACTCAATCACTCTTTTATTCACTTACAACTTCACTCACACTCATCTGCACACTCCTGAGCTCACTAGCTTCTTCACCTATTCACTCCTTCACTCACCCACTCTTACACACTTTCACTCTTTCACACACACACACACACACACACATACTCCTTCACGCAAAAATGAGTCACACCTTCGCTCACTCATATTCACTCAGCCTTTGACACCTCCACACACTCCTCCATTGATGCATTCGCTCACTCACACACTTTACAGTACTTCAATTACTCACCTACACATGCATTTACTCACACTAACCCACTCACTCACTGTTTTACTTTCTCACTCACACCTCCGCTCACTTGCTTGTCTTACACACTCCTTTTACTTACTCATCACTTCCTCATCCCTGTACTGTACTTACTTATGTATTCGCACACTCGCTCACGTCCTCACTAATGCACTAATACCTGGATGTTTTTTCAAGATGAACCATCTCCACAAGGTGAAGCTTTTAATCAAGCGACATTTTTGGCTTCATTATGTTAAAGGGAGAAACTGGCATTAGCCCAACAGCAGCACGGTCTTTGTGAATACGCCTCATTTTAATGCACATACACACACAGTGTTTCTTGCTTGTGGTGTTCTGTGTCTCATTCACTCTGCTGCAGTATGAAGCTGTAATCCTCCGCCACACAGGGGCGCTTTGCCCATTAAAGTCAAGAGAAACGTTCTAGATGAAAGAGTGACATCGAGGACTCTCCCTACATAATTTTACGTAAAATTTAAATATCACTTCAGATATAATATGAAGCTGAATTCATTTTTCTACTTCTACATCAGTGTTAAAGCACCAGCTATTCTGTATTTCTTATTAGTTTCCATGATTGACAAGTTGAGCAGATCATGCTTTTGAGTTAGACCGTGGCTCATGGTAGCGTCATGGCCTTTTATCTTCAAGGTCGAGGGTTCGACTCCCATGCATGTTCGCCCCGCACTTGGTGGGTTTCCTCTGGGTTCTCTGGTTTCTTCCCACAGGCAGATTAGGCTAATTGGTGCTTCCAAATTGCCTGCAGTATGTGTGATTGTGTGTGCCCTGCGATAAACTGAGTCCCATGCGACTGTATACCGTAGACTCCAAGCTTGCCGTGACCCTGTGCAGGATAAGCAGTATAGAAAATGAGAAAGAGAGACTCGAGAATCTTTTGTGATTTGGTTATTTTTGCTGTTTTTCTTTGTGAGTGGAGTGAGAATACAACTATGTCAATAAAGTCTGATCTTTTATCGATCTTTTAATAAGCGCTCGGTGTGTTGGTCTAGCAGAGGGCTCAGGGCAGGAGAGGAGTCCTCTTTCTCATTCGTGTTGTCAGCCGTAACACAATCCTAGACACAAAGGCTGTACATTTGAACAAGGATGGTTACTTAATGTCGAAACACACAGCTTAGACACGCTTATTCAGCCCGGAGTTGTGTAGATTTTCAGGGTTGTTGAGATAAACTTTGGTTCACTGTGAACCTGGTGGACTTAGCGTCTTTTTTATATTATGTACAAACCTGGTATGTGAGCATAAAACATGCAGGTTACCATATGGTCTGTACAAGTGTCAAGACAAAAGGGCACTTTTCTGGTGCATACAACACAGTGGGAATATTTCTGAGGCACAGATGCCTTGCACCTCCAGGGTCCAGGTTCGATTCCCGCCTCGGGTCTGTGTGTGTGTGTGTGTGTGTGTGTGTGGAGTTTGCATGTTCTCCTTGGGCTTGGAGGGTTTCCTCCAACATGCCGAATGACTTTGTGCGTGTGTGTGTGTGTGTGTCCACACCAGTGGATTAGAACCCCATTCAGGGTGTACCATGCCATGAACAGTGTTGGGGAAGTTACTAAAAAAAGTAATCTACTACAAATAACTAATTACTAGAGTAATAACTTTAAAATTCTCATTTGATTACATTACTGATTATGTAAAAGTAATCAGATTACTAATTAATTGCTCCTTGCTCACTCAATAGGCTCCCTACGTAGGGAGTCACCCCCCCACCCCCCACCCCCCCCTTCTGCGTGTGCGCGAATGGCCGAGGTCGGGCCGCCTGCCGACAATTAATGTTAATGTATCTCGGGCTTTCTCCGCGTTAAAATCCTCCCCTTTTCCCCTTCCTCCCTCCTGTAACCCTCTCCTTCCCTGTTTTTTTTCTAAATAAAATTCCTTTACTTTTCCCATAAGACCTCGCCTCGTGACTGTGTGTCTGTGGTGCTGCCCGTGCAAAGAGTGAACCTGTCAAGTGTAAAAAACTACAAAGCTCTCCGACGATTGATTAAAGCACATGTTCATTTTTAAACGGCACATTTGTAGCACTAGTAACGTAATGTTATTGACATTGGTAACTGTAATTAAATTACATGCGTGACCAGGAAAAGTAATTAGATTACAATAACGCGTTACACAGTAACATGTAACTACTGTACCTGTAACTCAGCAGAATGCAAACCTCAACGTGATTCATTTCAGATTAATTAATTACATGGAATTCTGCTGAATTTATTACCAGATTATACTGTCGAGTGTTGCTTGTAAAATTGAAAATTGCTTATTTTTATTATGCTAGTCCACTAGATTAGGCACTAAGAGCGCCAACAAGAAAAGTTTGTTAAGAAGTGTCCGTTTCCGAGCCAGAGGCTTGAACCCCACTGCAGGTGTTTCTGTTAATCCTCATCATTTAAAATCAATGAATAACTTGATCATGGCTCTACGGAGAGAATGTATACTGTACTTTGATGGTATTCAAATGCAGGAATGAGTGTAATGGTATAGACATGGATTATATACTGTAGAGAACATAATTTTTAACACTCGTAACTGTATGCTGTTACTCTGCACAATAAAAAGTCCCAGTTTGACTTGAACACCCATCAAACATTATACAAATATATAACATCAAACAAATAATACACACAAACTTTTAAACTAAGAATTCAAGTGTGGGGAAAAAAAAACTGGTGTTGTATAAGTGGAGGGAAGTCTAAGACAAAGATTAATTATTCATAAAACCACTAATAAGTATTAATACCCCCCTACTTCACTGGGGTTTGGGCATTATTGAGCCCGGGCCTTCTGCATGGTAGATGAGCTGAGCCACCCATGGCCAATACTTGTAACTCATTCATAATCTTGAAACCACTGAAATGTTTGCATGGAATAAATGAAAATGTATCACACTTCCTCACCACTGTATGATGCAGGGAGCATCTGATTGTTAAATTCTAACACACAAACTCATATTAATGTCAAATCTGCTGTGCTCCAGATCACACTGAGGAGATTCAATGATTTAGTGTTACTTCGAAAATGTTGGAAAGTGGTGCTACAGTATATATCAGCAGTTCAAAATGATTGTTACATATTGTCTATATGTCTACTGTACACGGTCTGACTAATAGGAATCTGTCTCTTTAAGCACAGCGCTGACAGCAGTGATGCGTGAATGGCATAGCGGGATTAAAAACTAACTGAGTTTATAATATGAGAGCCGGGATGGGAAGCTTTTAAGGAATCACGAACAACAGCAGGGAGAGCAAATCACATGGAGATATTTAGGTTATAAAGTGGGCAAAAAAAAAAAAAAACACAGCAGCAGTGTTTTTAAGTAGGGTCAATTTGATTTCATATTTGGACATTCACTGCACATTCTTAGAAATAAAAGGCGTATATATTCGTACTCCTGTAGAGGACCAAAAAAAAAAAAAAAACAAGTACAACTGGGCGGTACAGTGACTTAGTGGTCAGCACAGTCGTCCCCTGAACCTCCAGAGTCAGGGTTCGATTCCCGCCTCCGGTCCGTGAGCATGTTCTCCCCGTGTTTGGTGGGTTTCCTCCGGGTACTCTGGTTTCCTCCCACACTCCAAAGTCATGCAGATTAGGCTAACTGGCGTTCCCAAATTGCCCGTAGTGTGTGAATGTGTGTGTGTGCCCTGCGATGGATTGGCACCCAGTCTAGGGTATCCCAATTCTTCTGGGATACGCTCTAGGCCCCCCTGTCTGGAGGATAAAGCGGTATAGGCGATGAGTGAGTGCTTGAGTAAAACCCACTGAATCTAATCTCTCAGAAACCCAGATCACAGGCACTTTATGTTAACAGAGTCAATTAGGGAGCATCTGAAAAGTGCATGATCCGGGCGACTATAAGATTAGGCAAAGATCACAATAATAAGCCTAATCTGCATGTCTTTGGACTGTGGGAGGAAAACGTCATGCACGCAGACCCGACCCCAGGACCTGGAGGTGCAAGGCCACCACTCACTCACTCACTCATCATCTATACATGTCACGACTACAACTCCCAGTGCCAATGTTCCAGTCTATTCCAGGAGACATCAAACTCGATTTTGAACTTGCAGTACTGTATGTCAGAAATGCACTTTGCACTTGATCAGCACATATGCATACAAGTGTGAATCTGGCAAGATATTTTATTTTAGTTACATTTACTCAAATATTTACATGTATTTTGTCGATTTTTTTTTTTCATTTCTTAACACATTTCTCACACTACTAAACTAAGCATGTCGTATTAAGTCACCAACTTTTTAATAGTAGCTCACTGCTTTCCCATGTTCTCTGCTTTCTACAACAACTTTTATACTTTCATATTATATACTTCAGACACTTTTGTGTGTGTGTGTGTGTGTGTGTGTGTGTGTGTGTGTGTGTGTGTGTGTGTGTGTGCGTGTGTGTGTGTGTGTGTGTGCGCGCCTGTGTCTCTGAAACGAGCTACCTCCTTAGAAAAACTGAATGTCAGGTACACTACAAGGGCATTTCGCAACAGCATTAAGTCACGATTCCTGCTGCGCCTCCTCATGTGCCTGCATGCTGTGTCCTTGTCTTTTATAAATCCCTGATATCTTTATCTCAAGATTAATAGAAATACTCTTTATGTTCTTCTATGTCTTTACAAATATATACAGTAGTATGCTTGCGATAGTCAAGAACGTCAGGTTTATCCTGAATAGAACATGTCAAAATAAGTGGCAGACAAAATGAAAGTTAAGCCCTTTTATAACCCAGCCTAAACCGACTTATCAAAAACAAACACACACACACACACACACACACACATATCTTCCATTTTGCCCTGAGCCCTCACTTTGTCACATGGGAGCATCAAGGTAGCATAAAAATGAGCAGAAGAAAGCTGGTGGGCATCAACATTGCCATATGCAGCGTTCCACACTGACACCGAGGCACAAGAGCAAGGGCAGCACTGTATGATCAGTCACGGCCGGAGGGAAAAAGAAAAAGAAAATAAATAAATAAAACAGTCCTGCACTCACATACTGTATGTATGCACACAAACCCATATGATTCGGCAATCACAACTACTGTATAATATGTTCTAAATGTCTTCTGCGCTCACATTTTGTAAGTAAACGTTACATAAAGAAAACTGAGCTATGGTTATGGCACATTTCTAATACACAATACTGAATTCCGATATACATACTCATCCGTGCAAGCAATTATCCAATCAGCCAATCATACGACACCGTCACAATGCATCAGATCATACACACGCAGGTCAAGAGCTTCAGTTAATGTTCACATCAATCATCAGAATGAGAACAATCTTATCTCAGTGACTTTGACCGTGGCATGCTTATCGGTGCCAGACGGGCTGGTTTGAGTATTTCAGAAACTGCTGATCTCCTGGGATTTTTCACACACACACACACACACACACACACACACACACACACACACACACACACACACACACACACACACACACACACACACACACACACGCACACTCACACACAAATGTCAATAGGGCTTCTACATAACGGTATGAAAAAGATCCGGCGAGCAGCAATTCAGGGGGCGGAAACACCTTGTTGATGAGAGGTGGTCTGAGGAGAATAGGCAGTTTGCAATGAACTGACATGAAGGCTAGTGTAACATAAATAGCAACTCTTTATACCCAGGTGAGCAGGAAAGCTTCTTAAAATGTAAAAAATGTTGAACCTTGAGGTGGCTGGATTACCGCAAGAGAAAAGCGTTTGAAGCACTTTTTTAAGCTGAGAACCTATAGGAGTTTGCTACAGGTTTACACAATCTGGACAGTGATTAATTTCTTTTTCCCATAATCTTGGACTGCTCAGTTTCTAAATTAAGTGGCTGAGTGTATGAGCCTACAGAGGAGTATAGAAATACAGGAGCATCTAAATATTGAAAAGGTGGCATTTCTCTTGGCATCTATGGCGTTACTTACATTACTGTCAAAAGTCGTGTGGGAGCAAAACTACCTGGTGTCCAGGTATCGATGTCTATGGTAAAGATTGGCCAATCCAAGGAGCAGAGAAATCAGTCTCTTATCATCTCCAAACTCAACTTGACGGTCACCCCGCGTTGAGCAGAGTTTTGATCTAGCGTAACGTTGAAGGAACAGGAACTTGAAGCTTTGATTGTGGACTGGTTGTACCTGCACTGTTTTGAGGCTAGTGTATATGAATGTAATGGTTGAGTTTTGAAACTGATTTGATTGTGCATTTTTGAGTCATGATATTATCATACGCACACAACTTTTGACAGAAGGCCAATGCCAGAGCATCAACATTGCCATAATGGAGCGACTGAAAGTTCCTTGTGAGCCCAACTTCGCATTTCCTACATTTCCTTCAACAGGTAAAAAAGATTGTCCTTCACCTATCCCAGCAACCTTCCCACCATTGAGACTATCGTGACCATGTACTGTACATTTAAAGTCAAGTAATGGAACTAGCCAAAACTATGTGTCCGAACTCCAAGCTCTCTAAGGGGTTTCGAGGACACCACTCCCCAGTATCTCCAAAGCAATCCGCAACCTCTTCAGATTCCTCCCACAGACTGTTCACTACCACCTATCTAGGGGGTAGACTCTAGAGCCTCAGGAGCAGGTCTGCCAGATTTGCGCAAGCATTTATTTCGACTCCTGAACACCATGCTTCCCCATCCACCCTGTAGTCTATCTTCTACACCCAGCTTGATTTAGCTCAACCGTCCCTTACCCCATCATCTTGGACCTGTACCAGTTTTTATCAACCACACCTGTTGCTCTGAACCAGTCGAAACTTAATTTACAGAGAGACCCTTATAAAAAGGTCAAGTGACTTTACCATACTGTATATACCACGGTTGGTAGATCTAAGTACACATCTGTGTCCCACTTCTTGCCTATTTGCACAAATCCATACTGTTTACAATGTCTGTCTATTTGCACAGATCCATACTGTTTGTGGAGATCGATACTGTTTACATTTCTGCCTAGTTGCACAGATTCCCACTGGGTGTACACTGTTTTCAATGTTGCATCTCTTAAATGTGTTCATGTTTATTTGATTTCGGAACATGCTACAGCATATCATATCGACGTCCAAGTAGGACATCATTTTGTCTCCGCTTGGTACTGTACCATATATGGCTGAGGTGAAAATAAAGCTTGAGGTAAAATCATGAACCCTTAATGCCATCTCTAAACTGGATTGATCACTGTTCACACTTACATAAGCGAGGTAATAATGATTCATTAAGTCAGCTTTTGTGTTGGCTGAAATTCCACAAATTTCTCTCAGGCCATTGAATCATTTTAGAAGCGGCGTCCTCTGCAATCTGTATAGAGCGCACTCTTCTCTTTTTCGACATTTCAGGAACAACCCAGACATTTTGACAGCCGTTATTTACTGTGATTACAACCTGAAACGATTAGGCTGTCCTAATAATTTTCCATTTTGCTATGGCACACAGCTATTTAAAAAAGCATGATCTTCATGATACTAGTTTATTAAAAAAAAGACGACTTTGAAGATTACTGATTGTACATAGTGTAAAGTATGATGTGTGTCTTGAAGTCCCACTCTTAGCATTACAATTCTTTTCTTTTTTATATCGCTTCTAGTCTCAACCCTGCTCTTGTCATTGGATTGGTACTTCAAGGTGTGCTGGATTAGTTCGCCTATACTTCATTGTATCTTTAAGTCTCATTTTCCCTGACATTCTGGTTTCAAATCTCTCCGGGGAGCTCAATTTGATTACTGGTTGCCAGACGTCGAAGTTTACCCGCCTGTGTTCAGCACCCCCACAAGGATGATGATGATGGTTGGATTCACCCTAATAAATATTACGCCGAGCACACGCGGTTGCGTCCCGCCTCATCACCCTGGCTGACACACATAAACCAGCTCCGTACCCAACACGCTCTTTGCACACTGATCAGGCAAGGCATGCACGGCAAAACGTAAAGCGTACGAAGTGGAAATATCCTAAAAGTAGGAATAATAGTAGTTTTAATACATAAAATATTATAAGGGTTTTTTACTCATTTCATGCTTAAAATTTAAAGATTTAATAGATTTTTTTTCCCCAAATTTATTTCAGTAATGTTTTGGGGGGAAAAAATTACATTTGCATCTTCTAGACTCAGTAGACATGTAGTCATTTAAAGGCTTTCTGTGTGTGTGAGTGTGAGTGTGTGTGTGTTTGAAGCATGAGACAGAGAGAGCCTATTCATCCACAGGAAGGAAGGAGAAAGGAGGAAGGTGGTAGGAGACATTTGTGGGGTTACACACCACTGAATTTGGAGAATTACCAAGCACACACACACACACACACACACACACACACACACACACACACACAAGGCTCTGAGCTTTATGGAACGGAAGTGTGAAAGGATTGCGCGGTACATGCCTTTATCCTTTCAGAAATTATATGACTTTCCTTGGGACTGTGCTGTAATCATTCTCACACTAAACCCTTTGCAAGTCTTTCAAATCCACAGAAAAGCGCTCCTCTCTTTGTGATTACGTAAACATAATGCAGGTCTGAACAACACTTTTGGGATCCATGAGGAGGCACACAGGCGTTTAAGAAAACACAGCGTGTACTAATTTATGTTGGTTTCTACCACTTAGGCACAGTGACACCTGTATTGTTAGATGATATAGTACCTCCTGTGGGTTTTTTCTTCTTCTTTTTTTTTTTCTCCAGAGAACACGGTTTGTAGTATGCTTTACATTGATTGCCATCATTAATCATGGAATCTGTCTAGATCACAGTCATTTTGTGTTATCTGTTCGTTATATGTTGGCAATAGTGATTATATATTTAAGTACTACTGTATATACACCAATTAGACGTAACATTATGACCACCTGCACCAACTGCCCATGTGCATCAGTGAGCCTTGAATGCCGATGACTCTGCCACCAGTTCACCGGTTTTAATTCCTTGCAGCACTTTTGGTCGACTCTCATCACTGCAGGCCAGGAACATCCCACTAGACCTGCAGTTTTGGAGTCGCTCTGACCCAGTCCTCTAGCCATCCCAATTTCCCCCTTTTTTAAAGTCACTCAAATCCTTACGCTTACCCATTCTAAATCTAGTCTACTGTATTCAGCAACCAATATATTGCTGAATACAGTAAATATTCCTATTCGTAGTTTGTTCGATCATACTGCAAATTTGTCTTCATTTAACATTACGGTTTACAAAAAATGTGAGGAAAGAAAAACCCCGAACATTGATATTTTTTTATTGGTTGGGGTTTCAACACGCCAATTAACCCCCTGTCACACTGAGCCATGTTTCTGCTATGTCTGCACAAAAAAAACAGACACGTTCAAAAAAAGGCCTGATGAGGACATGGTTAAAGCAAGACACATGGAAGAACTTAATAAGGTAACAGTAATGACGGCTTTGACTGGTTAACGGCGGAACTAAAGTATTATCTCTTGCCGACTTCATTAATGTACCATAGGCATGGTGCAGACGGGCAAGATTGGATGGCGGTCTATCTGAGTTGTCACTGGGATGCCCCCAAAACAACGTCTTTAGGCTCGTGCTATAACCACGGTAGACCCTTGCCATGTTGTAGAAGACCGCATTAAGTTGATATTACGCTCTTCTAGTGCTTACCATGATTATAGAGTGCATGCAACAGGTTATCAATGCACTTTATGTCATGTTCAGAGGATACACTGTAGTATACGAGGTGGTATCAAAAAGTTTCAAGATTCAAGGTAAACGGCCGTCTTTTCGAAGCACCTTCTCCCTGCAATCTCTCCTGGTGTCAAAACGGTGACATTTAAGATGGATCTTCATCTTTCGAGGAGAGGCCGAAGTCCGC
Organism: Clarias magur; assembly: GCA_013621035.1. NCBI lineage: Eukaryota > Metazoa > Chordata > Actinopteri > Siluriformes > Clariidae > Clarias > Clarias magur. The sequence goes on along the minus strand of QNUK01000007.1, from coordinate 4,050,451 downwards.
AGGAGCCAAATCTGGCGAGAGGTTTTGTACAGAAGTGAGATCTTGTTGTTTCTGGTGTTTCACGTGAAAGGATAGCTTGGTGACAGGATGCATTGTCGCCATGGACCATCCAGTTTTTCACGTTCATTCTTTATCCTAACTTGCTGTCCATGATGAAATCGCAGACGTGGTAACGCACGTGGTCCGAACAGCACCAGTCACACGGCTCCAGGACGATGTCTTTTGGCACACTGACTTATGTAGGTCTGTGACTGTGCATGCTGCCTTGTGCTGCCATCTATTGGCATGGTACAAAACTAGTCTCAAAACTTTTTGATAACACCTCGTAAATACTGTATTCAATTCCTCACGATCAGGTTGTGATGAAAAAGCACTTATACAAATCTAACAACAAAGTGAGTGTGTGATAAGCTCCTGGTGCGATCCGATCAGAAGTAGCAAATAACTTGGTTCAGTCTCATTGTCGCTGGTGAACATGTGATCATGTGTGTTGTAGGAAAATTAGTGACATGCTGGCAGGGCCAAAGCTAGAAAATAGTATGAACTTAATGAATGCACATTTTTCAGTCCTGACCCCGTTCCTACTGCATTTTTTTCCAGATCTTAAAAGTTCACATTTTGCCTCTATCAAACAATAAACAAAAAAGAATAACATTTTCATAACAATAACATCATCATAATTAAGACCTGATTTCTGGAGTGGCGCAGTGAAGTAATTGCTGCACCTTTTTTTTCTTACAGTATATTTTTGCAGGAGCCTAGAACTAATTGTTCCTTAATAGATTTGATTGCAAAAGCACTTGAGTTATGAAGCACCATTGTATATTCTAACTTGCCTAATTTATGAAGCCCATATGCCACCCATTGAGTCATTTTAATACCCTCAATGTAAAGTGGTAATCAAATCTGCAGTCACGGTAGTGTTATGAAACACTAAGTGAAACTCCTGCAAGATTCTTCTGCCAGGAGTCATGAATGCGAATGTGATGGACTGTAACTTATGATTCTCACATTTAAAGACATGATGTGCACAAGATTCAGTTTTTCGCTAACTAGAGAGACCAAATAACCTGTCCGCCAAACACAGACAGACACATATGCAAATGAGCTGTGTGATAGGCCATGATGATACAGCAGGGGATCTCGATGGGGAGCAGATCATTAATCCTGATATGATATGGCTGGCTGTTTATGCCTGGGAGCCTGGCAGGACACAATTATGTTGTTGTCATCGCTTGTGTCCATTCCGTTCCATCCTACTTTTCTACAAGTACTTTAGTAAACATCCACATCTAAATATACTGTACAGTATATCCCCAAAATCCACGCTTTTAACAATGATCATTGTTCAGGTTTTTCCTTGTGTCTGAGCAGGTTCAGATGAATTATGTTCATTATGTCATACAGTGGACTATTCACCATTCAGACATTTAAAAAAATCAGGCAAAAACCCACCAAGCCCTAGGAGAACTTCCAAACTCCCAAGTTCTACCAAACAGACCCGAGGTGGGTATCAAACCCAGACCCACAGTGCTAACAACTAAACTACAGTGCCATCTCAAAATGTATTGTTTAGTAAAACTGATATAATATATACACAAATCCAAAATAATTGGTATGGTGTATATATATAGTGTATGATAATTACAAGTAATACAGTAGTTGGTAAGATACGTATATAGTAACTAATGTAGAATTAGACCAGTATGTAATAATAAAATGTAATCAAAAACCTTTGTATTTTACTTGTATTTTATAGTCTTTCCAAAAACTGTAGTATTTTCAAGAAACTGATGCCATATTCTTAGGAAATATACTACTGTAGAAAGATCTCGTAAGTAAGGATGTGGTAATAGAACTGTGAAATAATGCAACAATATTTTGTACATGGCAATCAGTGGTCCATATACAGTATATCTAAATCATTAGATAGAGACAGTAGACAAGTATTTCCTACTGTACATAGAGCCGCAAATATAGGGCCATAAAATGACATTTTTGTACATGGTAATTTGTATGGAAACAGATACGATAATTACGTTGCAGATATGGAAATTACATTGCAATGCGACAAACTTTTCCGCCGAACTGGAAAAAAGCACAACAGACTATTTTCTAGTCATTACAATGAACAGATGATGAGAAGTTAGACAGTTTGCCAATGGACAGACTGCTTGACTCCCTTCTGGTGGTCGTTTCTGTGATGTTTCTGTACATTTGTTTATGTCAAGTTGAAAGGTTTCCCCTTTGTGAAGCCTTGGCAAAGCTTTCAGTTATAATGAGCGGCTTGCACCATCCTTAACTATTACAGTAGCAATAATGGCATGCAACATCCGGTAATAACCTGAAGTCATGTTTTTTAATGTAAATTTTACACAGAGGCTCATTTTTTAAATATTTAATCGGTCCAAAATAATCTGATGTTTAAAAATAAGTCGGTTGTTAGAAAAAAACTAAGACCTGACCCTCTCCATTTTCAGTGTGTGTGTGTGTGTGTGTGTGTGTGTGTGTGTGTATATATATATATATATATATATATATATATATATTATATATATATATTTATATATATATATATATATATATATATATATATATATATTTTTTTTTTTTTTTTTTTTTTTTTTTTATATATATATACTTTTTGGTTGTTGTTAGAATCCACTTTCTGTGTCCAGATCCACAAATTACCATTAATACGATGGGAAATATGATGTAATTCAAAGTCTTCCTTCTAAAAGCACACACAGGCACACAGCAGCATTTCCTTCATTTGCCAGGTAGTGCATTGACACATAACAGGTCATAAAGCACTCACATGTTTGACCATAGAAGGTATGGGTTTTCATTATCTGCAAAAAACATTTTCATCCGTAAGATAACAAAAAGTGCTTTAAGTAGTGTTTTGTACTCTTTTTTTTTTTTCTTCCTGTATGTAGTAGTAGTGAGCATAGTACGCTGATCCATTCCCAGGTATAGTACAGAATGGTCACACTACTCAAAGACTAGCTCAAGCATAGTGTGAAAGTAGTCTTAAACAAAGACAATTCGATAATGTTCCAAACTACCCAGAGATAGTATGCCTAAATATATGTAACACCAATAGTTAAAAAGTACAGAATGTTGGATAAAGATTAGGTTCTTAAACAGTGGCTTGTCTTTTAGCATCCACCAGCCAGTTACAAAAGATCTCAATGTTACTGCGTCGGTCACAATTGTATATGATGCAAGGAAAATTTGCTGCTTAGTGGTGCGGCAGCCTAAATGTAGGTGCTTTCACTGATTCCCCCGTACACATAGTAGTTGTAGGAGTAATAGAAGCTACAGTAAAACAATCAGGCTAAAATACTGTGCAAGAATAAGTCTGTCTGCTCACTAAAAGATGGATCGGATGAGCGAGCAGTTCAAAAAGATGCGGTCGGCTGGCCTCACGTGCTTCGGAAGAAACTGATTTGAATCAGTCAATCTACTCAGATACTGTACAAAGACTTGATGTGGGACACAGATGAGCTGTGTTGGGAATTGGATATGACTAAATTAGGGACATAATCTGGGAAAAATCAACAAAAATAAAAAAGACTTCAGCAGATTAGAATGTGTTTTAAAAAACCAATAATGTTTGTTTTGCACAATATTTCTCACATGCCTATTAACTGTTGGCTACAGAAAATGTGAAATTTGCAACCCTGATTTAAGACCAAATAAATGCCTTCATTATGAATTGAATGTACAATAAAGTGGGACAAAAAGGACTTTTGTCGCACAGCTTTTTTGTCACTTCAAAAGACATTTTTATAAAATAGTTTTAAAATCTCCTTTAAAATGCTTAAATGCCAAAAATGTAGGAATCATTGATGAACATACAGGTGAAGATACGCAGGATCGATATTAAGTGTCCCACTTTAATCATCCAAAATGTGACGTGTCCATTCCTGATCAGTGGACATTCAGCAGCATGATGGACTAAAACCAACAAAGGAGTTACATTCACGTTCAGACAGGTGCTGGTGAAGCGGGGGAGAGGAGCATACAGCATCCTTATCTACTTCTGAGCCATGCCCTTCACTAAGCATTAGTGTTGAAGTCTTGCACAACAAAGTGGCTAGGGAACAGGAAAGGACAGAGGTATCAGAAGTGTGCGTGCTTGTGTGTGGAATACAGATAACCATGAGTCATTTTCTATTTCTTGGCAGAACCTTAATCGAGGATATTTTAAATAAGGTTGAAAACATCCAGGCACTGTTGCTTTAAATAAACGTGCGCGATTGTTCTATTTGTAGAGCACCTAAGGTACAGTAACTTCATCCCGAATTCATCCTGTGAGCTACGTGTGTTCCACAGGTTTTATTATATAAGGGTGAAAGACTATTCACAAGTACAAAGTATTCAAGGCAGCTGCCAGTCTTTCCAGGAGTGGACATCCCAGCATATTCACCCCAAGGTCAGTCCATGCAGCGCTCAGAGAAATACAAAAAAACTCTTGTACTGCTTGTTTTGCAGCCACATGGCCAGGGCACCTTGCAGTCATCGAGGTGTCCATGAACTCCTTCTAATACCAGAGTGTTCTGGAGGAGAATATTAGACCATCTGTCCGACAGTTAAAACTTGGTCGAAATCGGTCATGCTACAGGACAATGATGCAAATCACACCAGTAAATTTACATCAGAATGGCTGAGAAATAAAAGAACCAAGGTTTTGAAATGGCTTAGGCAAAGTCCAGAGCTCAACACAATTGAAATGCTGTAGCGGGACCTTAAGAGAGCTGTGCATATGAGAATGCCCAAAAAAGAAATACCTCAAAGAACTGATGCAATTTTGTAAAAAAGAATGGGCCAAAATAATGATTGACTGATAAAGTCATATTGGAAATTATTACTTACAAGCCTTTAAATCATGCAGATAACTCTTCCTAACTCTCAATATTGCCCATTTTTTTGATAAAAACTGTTCGTGTTTGTCTGGGGTTGTATTTGCCCAAATCCCACTACGATTATCATGTTTTTACTCAAAAACACATACAAGTAAAGGGGGCCTACTAACTTTTACACATACTGAAATCATACTTAAAGGCAAGTTTGGGACTTGCATGTTCTCCCTGTACTTGATACATTTCCTCTTATTTCCAACATCAAAAAGAGTTGCAGGATGCCCTGAAATCAGTGGGTTGGATCTCATCCGCCAAGAAAGGTAATCTGAGAAAATGATGGATGCTTCAACAAGATCACTCACTCACTCATCATCTATACTGCTTAATCCTGTATTCAGGGTCAGGGGGGCCTGGAGGCTATCCCAGGAGACTTAGGACACATGGCAGGGTACACCCTGGACAGGATGCCAATCCATCGCACACACTCATTCACACACTACGGGAACACCAATTAGCCTAACCTACATGTCTTTGGACTGTGGGAGGAAACCAGAGTACCCGGAGGAAACCCACCTATCACGGGGAGAACATGCAAACTCCATGCACACAGAGACGAGAATCAAGTCTGGCTGGGGATCAAACCCGGACCCTGGCGGTGTAAGGCGACAGTGCTAACCACTACACCACCGTGCCACCCGCTTCAACAAGATGATGACCCAAAATGTACAGCTAAATAAGTTAAAGGGGCCTTGCACAGTCTAGCATGTCTCCTGATATAAATCTTGAAAATCTATCAAGGATTTTGAAATCAAGGTTGAAATTGATGGTAAGGATTTGAAGATGATTACTGGTGTCTAAAACATTTTGTACTAATCTACTTAAGATTTCTTTGTATGCATTTAGGAATTCAAAGTTTTGAATACAAGTATGAAGGCAAAAGAGATTACACATATTTTTTTAATTTGTGTATGAGGGCACTGAAAGCATAAAAAAATTATACAGTACAATATTTTACCACATTCTCTAATTGCTTATTTTATAAGTTTTTATAGTTTGTTCATGTATGTTTTTTCTGACTGTTGGTGTCTCTGTTTCGTTTTGTTGTTTTTCTTTCCCCGGCTTGATTTTTTTTTTTGTATCTGTTCTTCATATTTCACTGCCCTGCATTGTCCTGGATTTTTCACCAATTAACCCCGACCCTGTTTCTGTTTACGATTTTGCCTCCTGATTTTTCTTTCCTTAAATAAAGCTCTTGCTTATATCCAACTTATTCCATTTTACGACATAATTTAAGGCAGAAGCCGAGTACAGAAGGAGCACTGTCACATTCACAGTCATTACTTCGTGCACATAAAGACCAGAGCAGAAGATAATTGGTGAAATACAGCTTCTCTAATGGGTACAATGCCGGAGCTGCCGACAAGTCCCTACTCACTGCTGTGGCATGCACATCAACAAAAGAATAGGCAGATCGCTTCTGGCTGGCCGCTACAATCATTTGTCTTTTCGCTTTCAAAAAAAAAAATAAGACAAGAGCAGCAGATAAATGGCAATCTAGTCACATTAGTGGAGGTTCAGTAGAGTAATTCTATGTTCGAGAAAAAGACAGAAAAAGGTAGCACCATTGCCTCTCATTTTGTCTTCTTGCATACATAGTATGCTAAATATGGAATCAATTAGAAAAATTCATGAATACTATTTTATGAATTTATGTGTTATATATCAGGCTACTCAGGTAATGGAAAAGGGAAAAAACACACACGCTGTCACATTACATATTTACATATTGAGATGTAAAACTAGGTTCCTAAGAGTAAATGCTTTTCGACAAAGAAATTACATCAGCTCTAGACACTGTACTGTACTGTATGTATACTCCCAAGGTAGAAAAATGCACCATTTTATTGGTTTGCCTTAAGCAATGAAAACAATTAAGGACGTCTGAAGTTACCAGAACTGGGTTAAGAACTGTCGAACACAATAAAAAACTTAGAAGAACAGTAGTCTCATCTTATTTAATTTACAGTAAACGCTTAATGTATTTGCAACATTAACAGTCAAAAGTAGGAATCACAGCTCCGTTTGATAGTAAAATTAAGAACATTTCACATACACACACACACTAAAAAGCTGTGTGGCCATAAAAAAAAACCTAAACTATAAAGAACGGACTGGGGAGCAATGTAAAAGGCTCACATGGACTGACGAGTTCAGATTGACTCTATTCCAGAGCGATGGGTGTGTCAGGGTAAAAAGGGAAGCGATGTACCCATCATGCAGCTGAATCTTTTTTCGCTCCTCACTCACTCCAGGGAGCTTACTTGGCATGCGGCCTCCCCGTCAGCAGGGGCGGGGCCGCCAAATCTGGCACGGCTGGAGGGAAATCATCAGTTAAGGACACCGGGCTGTCGCCACTCCTTAAAAGAGAGGCTCAGTTCAGGGTTCAGAAGTCAGGAGAAAGCACTTGAAAGTCAGCAGGGACGAAGTGGCACATGACAGCGGCCATGCCATGCACCTGATGGACAGTACACCGCTGTTTAACTGTCTGCCGAGAGATAGCCGCTGGACTACATGAGCTGGTTCAGTTTCGTTTATGGCCAATCATCACGACCCAGACACTGAAACAAATAGGTCGTTGGCTCAACTTTAAGGCTCACCTCCGCAGTCGGGATCGCCGCCACAGCCACGGGAGAGCGACAGCCATGTTTGCCAAGAGGAGCATGCAAGAGCTGCTGTCTAAACAGCCCCACTTCAAGACTCTGCCACCGCCTTTCCTCCATTTCTTCCCTTCCTCCTTCCTTAAATTCCTCACCTTTCCCTTATTTTCCTACTACAGTGGAACCTTGGATTATGAGCATAATTCGTTCTGGAAGCGGGCTTGTATTCCAAAACACTTGTAAACCAAATAGAATATTCCCATAAGAAATGATGAAAACTCAAATTATTTGTTTTACTATCCAAAACAATAAATACATAAAAATAATTAATACAACATATAAAGTAAAAATAAAACAAATTAACCTGCACTTAATATAAAAAAAAATAAAAATAAATGCAGACAGATAAGTGCTTCCGTTTGTGCGCGCAGGAGCCGTGTATTTGTATGTGTGTGTGTGTGTGGAATTAGCCCCTCGCCTCGTCTTAAACAGTAAAACTCCTCCTCCCTCCCCCCACCTCGCTTTTAAAGTTTCACAACTAACAGACACTATGCAAACACTGTTTTAACGGGGGGAAAAAAAATTCTCAAAGGATACCCGTGTGAGCATTATTAAAAATCTTTGCTCGGTTTCGGTAACACTCGTAAACCACGTTACTCGCAATCCGAGGTTCCACTGTCTTTTCTTACCCATTTACCGTATCTCCCACACATAGAGTATACTTGGGCGTGTCACTCATCCAGATCCTTAATTTTTCAACAGTATCAACAACTCAAAATAAGACAAAAAGTCATTTTGGGGGGTTTTTATTATATTTTTTAATTATATTTATTTTCTATGAAGATGCCTAGAAAAATCACCTCAAGTACTGTAGAATGATTAATTATTCACTTTTGGGGTAATTCAGGGCACCTGTATATGCCTATATATATATATATATATATATATATATATATATATATATCACAGAGAAAGACATCAGAATCATTAAAAGAAAAAAATCTCTAGGGCTATGCTGTAAAGTGTCTCAGCAGAACCTGACCCTATCGATTTAGTATGATTAGAGACAAAAGGAGGTGGTGAGCCTCCTGCTGCACAGTAAGCCAATAAGAGTATTAGAGAACAAGAGTACCTGGTAAAGAAAAGCACTGATGAGTCCCAGAGCTAGGCTGATTAGCGTAGCTAAAGTGGACCTATAATGACTATTAGCTCCCTGCTAATCTTCTCCAACACACTCGCTCCTCTCTCATACCTCTCGTGCTCGTTCTCAACTAAGTTTTTGGTCCGATGATAAAAGACAAATGAATAGTAATTGAATTAATGAATTCCGAGGCTGCTATACCGAGCGGCGTTGTATTAATATTCAAGCTATTGTTACGCTAATGCGCAGATCCTTCTGGTGTGAAATGAATCTTTTCAATATTACACACACATAATTGAAATACATGGATGAAACAGTTCACTGGATTGATCTGGAGACAACAATGGAGTGATTGAAATGTGACATAATTTGCATTATTTTGTAGAATGGGATAAAAGGACTGCTTTCTTTAGTCATCATTTTCACAGAGACTTTTTTCCATTATCGGTTAATTCATCAGGATGACTTCGGATGAATTTTGTAAATCTAAGTGACAGACTGTAGATAACGGGTCATGTGATTAGCCTAATATTAAGAAGATGCTTTGGTTAATATTCCAAGGTTTTTTTTTGTTTTTTTACCGTAAGGTTCTAAAATTTCCTCATTAAAATCATGACTGAAAAAAAGTTTCTTAATCTTACTGTACTTCTCAGCACACTTTCCCGTGAAGCAAATGGTACAGAATAGGCAGAGACTCGCTCTGAAAAAAAGAAAAGAAATCCTACACAGGAATTAACTGACAGTTTGGGAAGCATATTGCAGTGTTATATTCTTTTCACTTCTTTTCAGTGATATTTTGTGATGTTCCTGCTGATGTGCCCTTCTCTCATCCAGCAGGATACAGTAGCAACCTGCCCACCTCTTCATGCAATCTCCAGTGATGCCTGTTCCCACAGACTGTCTGGTTCCTCTTATGAATTGATTACTGGGGCTACGGTCTCCTGCAGGTTGTCCTCTCCCTCATATAAACAGGTTCTCCCAACTCACCCATCCATGGTTTCCAGAAACCCAGTGGGAGAGACCCATCAGCCATCAAGGTCAACCATATGAAGTTTCTGGTTCACTTGTTTGTCAACACATAATGTAATTATTCCATTTATTTTACTGTTTAACTAAACCATGATCATTGTCTGATGGTTGGCTGCTGTTACCCATGACTTCAGACCAACAGTCATGGGTGTATGGGGAAGATCCTTTGCTGAGGACCCCAACCTCTTGAAGCCTACAGACAACAGCACACACACATCCACGCATAAAATGCATAAAATGGGCAATGTGGGGAGGTCATTCAGCCTGCAATGCAGGGCTTTGGGAGGACATGAAAACTTCAGACCAAAGATGAGAGTCAAACCCCCAACCCCCAACCCCAAACTAGACATGTATGGCAATAGTGCAAACAATTAACTCGCTGTGTCTTTCCAAGATCCAAGAGGTTTTTCTTGTTGCTCCTGGTGCATTAACCAGGTAACGACAACAAATATTGCTCCAGATCAATTTAAGAGGGAAATGGGTCCAGTAATATCCAGATGCATAGAACCAGTTGGATCTCTGTATATCAAATCAACCGCTGAAATAGTGATCTATAAAGTGTAAAGTATAAGGTATAAATTATTCATTTCCATTCTGAACCCAGGTCAGGAAGTTTCTCTGGACGCAAAATAGGAAATTATGACTTGGTTAGTTAAAGGTCCAATTTGTGAGTTAAAGATCCCATATAGTATCTTACCATTTATTCAACAAGTTAACACAGGTCTTAGTGGGTATCTTCTTGTATGTGGTCACATTAGGGTGAAAACCCAAGTTGCCCATGAAAAAAGGACAACAGCAGCGAAGGTTTAAATTATTCTCTAAAATGATTATAAAGTGAGGTCCCTATTTGAGGTGCATTTTATAATCGGTCACCCTGGAATGTTTTTTTGCACAAGTGTTAATTACATTAACCTTTTTTTTTTTTTTTAGTGCTTAGGTTCATATTTGCCAACCATTATATTTGTGAACTCATTCTGTAACTAATTATAGTTAATGAAAAACCTTTTTTTATACTATTACAACAGTTGATTGTCAGAACAGTCATTTTGGGGAAAAGGCAAGCCTTTGTGATTCAAAAAAAAAAAAAAAGCTTTTTATGAAGCCCATCATCTTTACACTAGTCATCAAACTGTCGTAACTGTGACAGAACCTAATGAGCAGTGAGGATTTTTACGAGGATTTTCTTGAACCTTTCAGGACCAATTTAGACTGCAAATCATTTTTTGCGGGCATTTCCTCAATCACGTCAAATCTAATTCCTTCAGCGAGTTGAATTTTATGTGGAAAGCTCAGGAAAGATGTTTTTCCCTAAGGCCTATAGCTGGGGTTTTATCTACACAATACAGTACATACATGAGTGCACTTCTCACTCACTCAGTCACTTATCATCCAGGGAACTTAGAGCACGAGGCGTGGTCCACTATGAACGGGGTGCCAATCCATCAAACTAACACACTACAGGCAATTTGGGAACGCCAATTAGCCTACCCTGCATGTCTTTGGCCTGTGGGAGGAAACCGGAGTATGTAGAGGAAACCCACCACCTCCATGCACACAACGAGGCAGTAATCGAACCCAGACCATAGAGGTGCAAGGTAATAAAGCTGACCACTAAGCCACCATGAGTGCACTTCTTTTTAATGATTTTTAAATAAGCCATGAGAATGATTTCAATATTTCTTTGTTTTGTCAAAGGCAATGTAAAAAAATATATCTATCTACTCATAAACTGTAAAATGTCTGACAAATTATGGGGGGGAAAAAGATAGTAAGGTGGAAAAGCTGAAAGGAAAATAAGTTACAAGATACAATGGTATTCAGCTGGAGATTGGGGGTAAGAATGTCCAATGGTCTGAACACAGGCAGAAAATAAAGACGATCCTGAGAAGTAATACGGATGAAGAGTGAAATCAAATGGAAGAGGAGTGAAATGACTATCTGTGCAGATCGATGGCAACAAACATGCTGTTAAAGAGCATGATCCTGGAGGAGTGTGGCCTCGTCTGGCATGGCAACATCATCCTGCCACTCGGCCACTATTGATTCACGGATCATTTACTCAGTCTTCTGCGTAAAACATACGCACACACACACATGCACACACACAGAGTTCAAGTAAAATCCCAAAGAATAAGGTTGAGGGAAGGAGGACAGCAGACACGCAAGGAAAAAAGGATTTCCAATTGGACAACAACTCACTAATTATTACTGACATTTGCTTTCTGTCATTATTTACAATGTAAAAATATTGTATATCACAGTGATATAATCTCCTTTTACGAAAACACTAACGGGTCATTGTCCAAGGAGACAGACAATGCTCAATGGTCTAATGATACTTCAGCATTATCAGCACATCACCTGAATGATCTAAGACTGCTGTAATAGTCTGAAAAATGATTCACCCTGGAGGAGAAATAATCTTTTCTGTCTTGTCTTGACCTGAATTTGCTTTCATGACAAGCATCCATTTACAAGCTTAGAACCTTTCAGCACTATGTCAGTGATAGTGAGCCATAAAACTGTCCTGATATGGATCAGTGCAAGGTCTATTCTCATCTCGCTCCATCTCTTCTCAATAATAGAGGTGATTAGTAACACACTGAACACGTTCCTCTGCTTTCTCATAATGTACAAGAATGGATCTAAGGTGAGGCATTTGTGTTCCAGCCGAGTTGTTTAACTGCTACTCTGGGAAACCATTGTCCCATTACTGGATGTTATTCAGCAATAGTGAAGGTTTTTTCCTCTTTCTTCTTCTTTTTTTCCACACATTCCAAGTTGCATATAAACATTCCTTTCAGCGAGGAGTTTTGTCCTTCATATAGCCAAAAGTTTTACTTCAAAATGAGATAAATCCATCCTGTAATCATAAACACTAATATAGATTATATCCATCGTTTCTTTGAGTCATAAGAATGTATAAAAGCAGGAATGGCAAAATATTAGGTAAACATTGTTTTGGTTATATCAGTTCGAGCTTTGTATTAGTTTGCAAAGTGCTATAAATCCACCTCACATGGTTATGTCTCAGTAAATAAACCAGACTGTTGTGTTTGAGGCCATACAGTAGCAATCTGTTGCTTGAGTTTAATGAGATCATACAGCAAACTCATGCAGCAACTTTGTTTTTATAGTGGGTTATACTTGCAGTAAATTGGAAAAAAAGAAAAAAAGTGTTCAGTTTAGTTCCACACAAACATATTAACGCTGTTGTGTTTAAAATGTATCATTAACTTTACCACTTTGGACCTTTGGAAGTCTAGCTAACTGTAAAGGCAGTAACGATAAGTAAACGTTTTTTTTTTTTTTCAAAACCTCAAAATATGTACAGCCCTGCCAGAAAAAGTCACCATTTAGGAAGGGTAGAATTTTTAGGCTGTGTCAAGCAAAGAAAACAACTAAGGAGATTTAAATTACTGGAACTGGTTTAAGAATCCGATAATCCTATAATGTTGTGCTCCCTGAAGTGTCACCTTTTCACTAAGTTACACAATAACATGGCTGGAAACATTTCATTTTCATTCTGAATCCAGGACAGGATTTTTCTGAAGTTCCTCTGGACTTGGCGAGTTAAAGGTCCAATTTTTTAGTTAAAGGTCCCATATTTTACTATTTCTTTAACCAGTTAACACAAGTCTTAGCCAAAAGTGCATCTGTTAAGTAAAGGTAAGAGCTTTTCCATACACACCCAATGTGATATGAACAAGACGAGGACTGAACAGCTATTTGCCCAAACGAAAACAACTTGTTAGTAAGATTGATCAGAAAAAATGCTTAAATTTGTGAATGGAAAAGATCACTTGGTCTGATGAGTTTAGATTAAGCCTATTCCAACAGTCTATGGGTTTGTCGGGGTAAGAAGGGAAGCAGAAAAAACGATACTCCATCATATACAGTATAGTACAGTGTTGTGTTCTAGGATTGCTTCAGGTGGTCAGGTCTAGGCTCAGCAACTTTATGTGTGAAGAAAACGAAATCAGCTGCCGACCTGAATTTACTGAATGATCAGGTTATCACATCTTTGGAGTTGTTCCTATGGCACGGCCATGTTCTGGGACGCAAATTGTGAGAGAGTGGTTCTGGAAGCATCAGGAATCATTTTCACACCTGAACTGGCCACCGCAGTATGTGCTGTAATTAAAAGAAACCTTAGCTTGTATTTATTTTGGGTGATAGACATCCTATAATTAAGTGGAAGCGTCCGTTGCTGAGTTATGTACTGTATCAGAGGCACATCGGTGACTTTTTTCTGTCCTGTGTTCATGACGTCAGCAGGGTTCTTGACTTACATGTATTTAAAGATTCTGGAAGTCATGAATATATGTTAGAGTTAAAAGAGAATCAATGTGACATAATTATAAAGACATACTTGGCAAGGCTTTGCCAAAATTATGATAATCCATGTGTCTCCATATAGGCTGAGACCAGAGAATGAAGAAGTACAGTAAAATAAAGAATTGAAATACAGTCTACACTTGATGAAAAATGCGCATATTTCCTGATTGGAAATGATATTCCAGATTATTCCTCCTTTGCTCTTGTTCTGCTATAAAAAGCTTCATTCCCATTCCAGGAAGGCTTTCCACTAGACTTTGGAGTGTCGCTGTAGGGACTCATGTTCAGTCAACTCGAACAAGTGCATTAGTGAGGTCCTGATGTTGGAAGCAAAGAGGCTTCAGGCACAGTCACTGTTCCAGTTCATCCCAGGAAATGAGTATCAATCCAAAAATATTCGAATTCCGGGAGAGGATCCTGTGCTGGCTTGGTGGGGAATTATCCCTGATGGATGTGACACAGGGGTGGGAGATGTCGATCCCGTCTAGCTGGATTACTTTCAGGTCCATTCAAGTTAAAACACTTAACACACAAGTAAAGCATGATGAAACTACAGCCTACTGTACTGTACTTTTGTAAAGAAAGAGGAGGGCAGAAAGAAAACCGGTGATGCAGTTTGTGATGGGGTAGGAGCTCAGTGCACAAATTTGGCTGTTGTTAATTGCTCTGGTAAACTGTAATTGAAACAGTCATGCCAATGAAGCATTACTGAATTGAATTAGCTGAGACGCTGGGAGAGTGAACACACGGAACGGTGATGGTGGTGAAAACTGTGCACTTGGCACACCTGCAAATTGTAACACTCCCACAGACACCCACCCACCTATACACCACCACCCCCTTCACACACACACACACACACACTCTGCCATGAACACAGGGCTGTCAGATGCAGCTGAACACACTGGCCCTGCTGTGAGCTTCTGATACAAGGATCCTAGTGTTACCATTCCTGTGCTATACACACGCACACACACATCATCTTCATCATCATCATCCGCTTACACTCCCCCTTTTCTCGCTGCCTTCACAAGAACACATTCGGTTGCACCTGTCATTTCTGTAAACTCTGCTAATGAGAGATAACTTTGTGCGGTTCAGTTTTGTCCTTGTAGAACAAATATACCTACACACACACACACAAACAAATCCCATGCCAAGGTCTCAGACCAGGAGGTGGTGGCATTGCCAGCTCTATTGAGTCGAATAAATCCCAGTGCTGTGTCTGGTGTTGTGGCTGCTATGGAATATTTAATGAGGTCCAAATCTGGGAAAGTCAGTCCACATGCAAAAGTTAGTACGCCTTCTTTTAATTCTAATTTAATTTGAATTCATTGTTTGGTGTAGAAAGATGATATAAATCCAAATATTAGGCAAATACTACAACCTCAAACGGATAACAACATATCATTTTTTTCACTGTGCCATTATTTATTTAACAAAAATGAACACAAAAAGTAAAACTCATGCAGGCAATACTAATTTCCCCCTTCCAGCTTCCACAGTATTTAAGAGGGTAAGTTGCAGCCAGGTGTTGCTAATCATCAGCCCTTGATTAACTGATCATCAGTTGGTGTGCAGACCAGTTTGGTGGTCTGGAGCAGGCAGATATGTGGTTATAAAAGCATTTCCAAACTATTTGGAGTTCTACAGTGAGAGAGGTTATTCACGGTGGGAAGCATTTAAGACGGTTGTCAATCTTCCCAGGAGTGTACGTTTCACCCCAAAGTCTGACCATACAATGCACTGACAAAAAAACAAACAAAAAAACTTAAGAGCTCCATCTCAGACCCTACAGGCACAGTTTGTTTGGACGGGTTGCCAGGAGAAAGCCTCTTCTGTCTAAAAAGAAAATGAAAGAAGATGAGGTTCGCAAAACTTCATCTGAGCAAAGCTCAAGGCTTCTGGAACAATGTCCTACAGACAGATGAGACCAAATTCAAGCTGTTTGGCCTTAATGCCCAGTGCCATGTCTGCCATTTCAGCAGAAATACCTCATACCCACTGTCAAGCACGGTGGTGGAGGGGAATGATGATTTGGGCTTGTTTTTGCAGGACCTGGGCATCTTGCAGTCATCAAGTTGACCATGAACTCCTCTGTATACCACAGCTAAAGCTTGGTAAAAAAATCTGATCATGCAACAGGTCAATGATCTGAAGCACAGCAGTAAATCTACATCAGAATGGCTGAAAAATAAAAGAATTAAGGTTTTGGAACCATCTAGTCAAAGTCCTGATCTCAATCCAATTGAAGTGGTGTTGTGGAACCTTAAGAGAGCTGTGCATATGAGAATTCCCTTAATGAACAATAAACAATGTTGTCAAGAAGGATGGGCCAATATTCCTCCACAGTGATGTACGGGACTGATAAAGTCACATCACATCACATTTATCAGTCTGATAAAGTCAAACTACTACTTTGAACTACTACTGAAAAGTCAAACTTTACTTCAAGCTATTCAATTATGGTGTAATAAGTTTTTTGTTTTGTTTTTATGTGGAAAAAACTTGTTCATCTAAGGTTGTATTTGCATAATACTATGACCTGCTTTGATGAAAATCACATAGAAGTAAATGGGAGGGTGCTATCTTTTGAACATTACTGTAATGGGTCAACATAATATTTAAAAAAAAATTATACTACTAATAAAAATAATATACTGTGTGTATATAGATCTTTAAGCAGTCTTAGAGTTCCACCGTTGATGTAATCCTTTTTAGAAGCTACCGATTGGCCGACTGATATAATTAATGAGTTAATTGGGAATACATTTGTGTTTAAGAGGCCCTTTCTATATGAACATTATACCATGAGAGAACTCCAGCATCCCAGTCAAGATTTGTACCATGAGCAATTTAAAAAACAACTGTCTGCAAACATAATTTTTTATGGCGTGACACAGACACTGCACCAATCAAGAATGAAATAACTAATAAGGAGTTAATTAATCTTGGGGTAAGGCGGCACGGTGATGTAGTGGTTAGCACTGTCACCTTGCACCGCCAGTGTCTGGGGTGTCGATCCCCGGCCAGGCTCGATTCCCGTCTCTGTGTGCATGGAGTTTGCATGTTCTCCCCGTGCTTGGTGGGTTTCCTCCGGGTACTCCGGTTTCCTCCCACAGTCCAAAGACATGTAGGTTAGGCTAATTGGCGTTCCCAAATTGTCCGTAGTGTGTGAATTGTCCGTAGTGTGTGTGTCTGTGCCCTGCGATGGACTGGCACCCTGTCCAGGGTGTACCCTGCCATGTGTCCTAAGTCTCCTGGGATAGACTTCAGGCCCCCCGTGACCCTGAATACAGGATTAAGCGGTATAGATGATGAGTGAGAATTTTTGGGTGAATGCCAAGGTAACACCAAAGGAATTGGTGAAGGAGTTGGAGACCAAAGTATGTACTGCGCATCCATCATTAAGATGGATCAGCAAAATATAGCAAGACTGCAGGTGTTCCCATAATCCGTTATCACCTAAATGAGGATGGGTTCCCTGTTGAGTCTGGTTCCTCTCAAGGGTTCTAGCTATTGTGAGTTTTTCCACTTGGCTCGGTCATCAGGGACAATCTGATCATTTTGATTCATACATATTATGATACTCACGTTCTTATTTTTCCTTTGCTTTTGTAAAGCATTACTGTATATAAATAAACTTGAATTGAGTTAACAACAATAATCAAATAATTCATTACAACAATAATTAAAGCCTAGCCATTTGGACGAGCGCCTCTTGGACAGAAAACACAATAAAGGCTGGTGAGGCTTTTAATATGGAGAACATCATCCCAACTGTGAAGCGTGGGGGCGGAATTGTATTGTAGGGGCGTTTTGCTGAAGAAGGACTCTTGGACTTTAGAAAGTAGATGGCATTGTGAAAGAGGATTATCTAGAAATACTGAAGCAAAACCTCAAGACTTCAGGTAGGAACGTAAAATGGGATTGCAGCACAAGGATCCTTAGAATACCTCCGAAATTAACAACAACAACAACAACAAGTGGCAGGTGAAGTACCCAAATCTGGTACTTGAGTCAAACTAGAGATCCTCCCAGGTAAAACAGTACTCCCGTAAAAGACAAAGTTCTCCATTTGCATTTCTACTTGAGTCAAAGTACTCAACTTTAAATATACATAAGTTATAATAAACAAAAGTAAAAGTTTATTATGGTCCGAATGTTACATATTCTGATTATTATTTCTTTGCTTTACTTTGTCACTCTGGACGCACAGATCTGTTAATATAAGATCATTAAACGAGTCTACCACTGATAAACATTATCATGAGATCAGATTGTCAGCATGCAGATGTGTCATTTCTATCAGAGAGATCTGAGTATCTGTGAAATAACAGGATTTGAGATTTCCTTTCCTTTCAAGATTTATTTTAAATTTGACATCGCTGCACATGGTCACCGCGCTTTCTCTAAAAAAAAGGGTATCCGTCCCCCCTCTCTTTGATGGATATGATCTAAACACAGACAACACCCTGCAGCTTCTTTCTGCAAGCCATTCAGGCGCTCGACCAGAACGCCACAAAGGACTAAACTGATCAGTCTTGCTTTTTGATGCTTTTTTTTCACACAATAAACACACACCCTGCATCCCTGCTAACACACCAGAATCATGATGTAGCACATCTCTTCACTTGTACTGTAGGTTGCACTTTTCTTTTCTTTCACACTGCTCATTTGCACAGAAAATGAAGACTATACCGAACGTTTCGAATCATATTGCTGCTGACATGAACACACCAATATTTTCACACTTTTTTGCAATACAAGATGTGCACGCGAGGAATTTAATTGCATACTCATAAAGGAATTGTAAAAATTGTACAACTCCATCTGTTGAATTTTACCGCGAAGTATGCGGAATGAACTTGTGAGATTGCGTTTATTAAGTAGATTTCAATTGCACACTCGTATATTAAAAAATGTACAGCGCAATCTGTTGAATTTTAAGATTAACTAATAATTTTTTTAAGGTTTTTTTATGATACAAGGTCTCGTTTTTCATTTAAAATTCGAAGTAGCATATTTTCTCTTCCCATGTGCCGATTGTGATGAAACAAAGCATATATGTTACCACAACCTTGGCCAAATACATTTGTGAAAACCCCATTAAAATTCATTTAGTAATTTTTATGTGATGCGTGCACAAACAAACAGGCAGACAAAAAATTTTTCATAAATATCATCAATGTACAGACATGCCAACATTAAAGTTTTCTTATATATGTATAGATATTATATTTTGTTTACTTTTTATACTTCACAGTTTACACTTTCCTTTCTGTTCCTATATAATTCAATTTTCTATATAAATTGTATTTTATTTTGTAACTTAATTTTCAAGTTTTTTTTTTTTATCTTTAAGTTTATTTATATACCTTCCAGTGTAACATTTTTGATTTTTCTATTCTCAGGTCAAGGACAATCCTATGTGCATTTCACTGTATACCAAACTGGGTATTGTTGTGTATGCAACATAAAATGTGAATTGAACTACAAAGCTAAATAACTTTTAACAGAAGGCACTAACCAACTCCTAATCAAGGGAATTATTTGATGTGTGGAAAAAGGTGATTCAGGTCAGGATTGTGCCCTTCAGCCTAAGACCGCATCATAGGCGTGCTGATATCCAGAACAACAGCACTCCCTCTCCTGTAGTGGAGTAGAAAGGACCATATTTTACTTTGGAATAGAACGGAGCAACAGTTCCTCAAAATGGAAATACTTATGTAAAGATACAGTCATGTGTAAAAGTTAGCACCCCCTGTGTGCACAAATGACACTTAGTATTAGGCAAATACAACCACAGATGAAAAACAACATATCACTTTTTTCACAGTGCCATTATTTTTGATAAAATGTGTGTAGTTGTAGTCTATTTATACATAAGCTATTGGACTCCAACATCCAGAATCTAGGTTACCACTGGGTTCTCCTGTAGCACCTCTGCAACATCAATATGCTCCCCAGGGGGAATCAGGGCAGATTTCACAGAGCTGATTTGCACATGTCCAGCAAAGCAGACAGTGTGAACTCGACTCGAAGCTGTGCATAAATCAGTCTGGGGGAGAATTGGCCTATATCCTGGCCAAGATGGGAAAACCACTCAACCACAATAGTGGCACATATCCATAGGCCTGCTAGTCCGCCAGAGAGGAAGAGATATAGAATACTTGGAGAAGTAAATGGCAAAGAAACTGACCTAGCACTGAGTGGG
Organism: Clarias magur; assembly: GCA_013621035.1. NCBI lineage: Eukaryota > Metazoa > Chordata > Actinopteri > Siluriformes > Clariidae > Clarias > Clarias magur. The sequence continues at coordinate 4,030,201 of QNUK01000007.1, read as the reverse complement.
AAGTGGCAATTATAGAGTGAAGGCGGAAAAAGCAAAATGGTGCAAGCTTGTAAATATATGTACAATTATCTTTATTCCCTTATTTAACTTAACAAAACAAATCCCTCATATGTGATAACATCCTTCGCAATAAACCAAATTCTGATTCTGGTACTGCGCTTTGGCCTGTGTGTTATCAACGTATTAATGTATAAATATTAAAGCGACCAACATATTTACTGTAATGTTAATGACCTCAATTATGATCACAAGCTGTTGCTGCTGATATGAAATGAATAGTTGTCATAAGACAACGTAACACATATTGAAACCCAATAAACACAATTCACGCACTTGTTTCTTCAGTTCAACGCTTGGATACCATCAAAGTAAAAAGTTTTCTACAGTAAGTATGCCGGAGCCATGATCGGACTTCCTTCCCAGGAGCTCCTCTAATGTGGAAATGGCTTGGAGCGACATCAGGACTGTACGATCAGGACTGGCAATAACTCCCAGCAGAGTTCCTGTAATGTGCAAGTCTTGTTTGTCTACAGTTCCCCCAGACATATGCATCTGTTCTTCAACTTCTCGACAAGCTATCTATCAATTTTCAAGGATTAGGAGTTCCACTTACTGAATATTCACGGGAACAACTGCAGTGGGCTCAGAGCAATCTCGGCCAGGATCATCATTCTCAGGCATACTGCCTTTTTACTGCGGCTAAAAGTCTCATCACCGTACTTTGTTTGAAGTCATCTGTAAATGTCAATCGGTTTTACGCCTTTATTCATGAGAAATTTCATCAATGGTTTGATTTTAATGCCGCTTGTAACCGTTAAGATTTGGTCAGTAAAGCCTTGGAAAACGATGGCAGGTTAACACTTTATGTCATTCTAGTATAAAAATATTCATACTACTCAGGCCCTGGTCTGAAATGTGTTATTTTAGCTCTGCAATGAAGCATTAAGCAGGCTACTGCAACCAGGTAATGGAAGTAAACTGGTTGGCCACAGTAATGCAGACACTTGATCATACAGTAATACTCATACATCTGTACAATATGTCCTTGCTGGACACCAGATTATTACACCTTGGCTGTTATAATAAACTCCACTGCTCTGCAAGGGCTTTCAGCCAGAATAACAGTTAGGATTTGTTTTCATTTAACTTTAACAAGAGCAATAGCGAAGTCCAGATATTGGATGTGTTGATGGAGTTCACTTTGTGCTCTGTCATGGTGGAACAGTTTTTCAGGGCCTCTCACTCACTTTCTTATCGTCTATACCGCTTTGTCCTGTATACAGGGTCACAGAAGGCCTGTAGTCTATCCCAGCAGAGACTTAGAATACAAGGTGGGGTTCATCCTGGGCATCCTCACAATGTCAATTTTGAATGCTAATTGGCCTAATCTGCATGTCTTTGGTGGGAGGAAACTGGGAGTATCCGCAGGAAACTCACAAAACTGAACCCGGATCCTGGAGGTGCAAGTCTTGAAAAAGGGGAGGGGTTATGGTGGGGGTTACAAGCAAGAGCCCTATTCTCCTAAAAAAAAAATATTTGATTTTAGAACTCGTGATGCCTTGGGATTTGCCAAGCAAACTTAGTCATACGAGCGAGAAAAAGCACCACTATTAACAATTATGACAATAGAGTTGTGTAAGGGATGGCGGCATGGTGGCTTAGTAGTTTGCACTGTCGCTTTGCACCTCCAGGGTCTGGGTTTGATTCCTACCTCGGGTCTGTGTGCATGGAGTTTGCATGCTCTCCCAATGTTTCCTCCAAGGAGTCCTGATATGGATGGCACCCTGTCCAAGGTGTACCCCATATTCTCCAACTATAGGCTCTGGACCCTTTACACAGGATAAAGTGGTATAGACGTTGAGTGAGTGAGTGTGTATGGGGGGTTTTGGGGTTGGAAAGAAAGAGAAAGACCAGATGAGAGCAGAACAATGGAATAAACAAAAGCATGAAGAAAAGAACTGAAAGCATTGTCCGCAATCTAGCGTAATACTTAACCCACTTTTTCGGAAAAAACAGCGATGCAATCGCAGGTCTCCTGGGGAGAGTAAACAATAAGCAGAGGGCGTGACTGAGACATGTATATGCTCTCAACCCTCTGCATGGGCTCTTCTATATCCGTTTTTTCATCTTTTGTTTTATCCCTGATCTCTCTCTCATGCTCTTTTCACTGACTCATTTTCTCTCATTTCAACCCTTTTTTGTGTCCTGTCACCTCTCTCTATTTCCCACAATCCTCGCTTCTTCTTCCTGCAAGTAGACATGCCAAGGGGAAGCAGCCTTTGATGCATGAAAGCTTGATTTTTGTTTACCTACATACTGTACAAATACCAGTAGGGGAAAAAGTGTGCATGTGGGAAGACTTGCACGAAGCCTATCCTTTCCCTTGTGTTCTTTTTCTTTTCTTCCAACCTGTCCTCCTCCACTGCCTCCTCTTCCTCTCCATTACACAGAAATCCTGATTGCTTCAACCCTATATAACCGGCCAAAGCGTCACACTTTTATAATAGCATAACGTGGCCTTTGTTTTCAACCACAATGCACTAACAAGTTGTTAGAATGCCTCAGAAATGAACAAAGCCTTCCTAATCTTTGCTCGGCAACAGTAATTACCCCCAACAAAGAACTTTATTAGAATGCTCAGTACCTATTTACACAGTTTTTTAGGCTTGTAAGATTCAAAAACAATTTTGTAAAAAAGAATTATATGCAGTAATAACGGTGCAGCGGTGTTCACAGTATGGTGTAGAATATTTATAATTGTAATATTGTTATAACTCAACAGCTGCCAGCTGAAGACAGTCATCACATCACCTGTAATCAATATATAACCAGTTTAATTAAGATTTAAAAGACATTACATCAAAAGTGTTTGGAGCTAACTGTCTAAGCTAAATTCAAATATCAATCAGCTTCAAAAAGTCAAAGTCTATTTAACTTGATGTGCACGTTTCATATCATTTTCTAGTGTCTGGTTTTTAGGATCACTCCAATTCTTACTGAAATGGTAAACTTAACAATTCAAATTAATATCTTATAGATAAATATGATAAATTACACTTATTTTAATATGGACATCGAAAAGATGTCAACAATGTGCATCCCGTGACCAGTTAATTGAGATCTGATATGTATGAATTTTAATGGTTAATCATTACCCGATTAACTGATAATGTTTTGCGCATTATTTCTCCGTTGCACTAAATATCTATTAACCCATACACCACAAGAGGGCACACTTCAGTTCAATATTGGACATTGTATTTTTATGAGCTTTGTTTTTGCATGAGGACAGAGACAAGAGCATTTTTATGGCCGTATTGTTTTGTTTGTTATTGGTTTGGTTAAACCATTTGGACTTTTTTAATTTGTTAATTCGTAATTGTTTTCATTTGTTTAATTTGCTTAAACCATTTGGGCTTTTTTTTGATTAATTAGTCTTGCACAACTAATTGTTTAGGACATCTTGTTACTATTAATAATTAATGGCTAATCGATGATTAAGTGTTAACGTGTCCAACTATCAGTACGTGATAGAATGTGTAAAATTTGCAGGCTTAGTTAGATCAGAAGACATCCATAAAAGGACGTATTTATATGAATGTGTCAGGACTTCCCAAAGACATAAATTATCTTTGTTAGAGTTAGGTTAGGACCTGGTAAGAGTAGATCTTTCTATGGACGCCAATTTTTCTACATTTTTGGAAATCTTTTAGATATAAAATTTATACTTATCCCTGTGCGTTTGGAGCAGTGAATTTGAGGTCACATCAAAAGACCCCTAAATTCAAGCCAAAACAGATCGATCGACAAACCCAATCTGGCCCAGATTTAGAGTTGACTGGGATTTTAACTGAATATGTATCTAGGTGTCACTGGCCGCGTTTGCAAAATGGCGTCTCCTCTCACGGAAACCAGTCATAACACCATCTGTTGTATTCTGAGCTGCCAAATAACAAACACTACGGTTGTATTCGGAGAGGGGAGAGGTCATGAGGTCAAGTGGGGATTGAAGCAAAGGGGGCCACTGTTTGTTTTGCCATTGTCTTTATATACGGATATCACGGACTGAAGGAGGGAGAGAAAATGTAAAAGAATTATAAAACATCATTAAATACGGTAGATTGAGCAAATTCATTTTAGATCTTGGATCTTTTATGTATCCATATGCATATGTAGACCATATGCACTACTGCAGGTTTTTACCATTTCCCCCTGTATCCCAAGTATAAATATATTTCACTTAAGATTATCTCTACATATGAAGCCTGGTAGTATTCTATGTCCTCATATATTTGTTATAAATAAGCAAATCGAAAAGAAAGCGTTGTGGCTTTGAGAACAGAAGAGTGCTGGTGCTACATTCATGAGTCGATACCATGGCCACCGCGTGTAATGGTCCTGTAGATGGAAGGTAGGAGCAGCTGCTGTGACAGATGCTGCATTGCTGGAGCACCTGGAAGTGTCACCTTCTCCTTTGTGGGCACTAATGAACACAAAAAAGTTAGGAGGCATAAAGAAATAAATAACAAACAACAGGCCGATCCTAGTCCATTACAAATGGCAGCTTTTAAATTCCTGTATGTTAGGTCTTTTCCATGAATGAATCAAAACCTCTAGATGTAGAAAAGATTATAACATCACACCTATTGTACAACCAATCCTAATATAGTAATATATGCAAAAACCTATAAATGGGAAATAGATGCAACAACCGCAATCAATATATACATATATACACACGTGGACAAAATTGTTGGTACCCTTTGGTCAATGAAAGAAAAACTCACAATGGTCACAGAAATAACTTTAATCTGACAAAAGTAATAATAAATAAGAATTCTATGAATGTTAACCAATGAAAGTCAGACATTGCTTTTCAACCATGCTTCAACATAATTATAAAAACAAAATAACTCATGGGACAGGCCTGGACAAAAATGATGGTACCCCTAACTTAATAGTTTGTTGCACAACCTTTTGAGGCAATCACTGCAATCAAACGATTCCTGTAACTGTCAATGAGACTTCTGCGCCTCTCTGCAGGTATTTTGGCCCACTCCTCATGAGCAAGCTGCTGCAGTTGTTACCGGTTTGAAGGGTGCCTTTTCCAGACAGCATGTTTCAGCTCCTTCCAAAGATGCTCAATAGGATTGAGGTCAGGGCTCATAGAAGGCCACTTTAGAATAGTCCAATGTTTTCCTCTTAGCCATTCTTGGGTGTTTTTAGCTGTGTGTTTTGGGTCATTGTCCTGTTGCAAGACCCATGACCTGCGGCTGAGACCCAGCTTTCTGACACTGGCCAGCACATTTCTCTCTAGGATCCCTTGATAGTCTTGAGATTTCATTGTACCCTGCACAGATTCAAGACACCCTGTGCCAGATGCAGCAAAGCAGCCCCAGAACATAACAGAGCCTCCTCCATGTTTCACAGTAGGGACAGTGTTCTTTTCTTGATATGCTTCATTTTTCCGTCTCTAAACATAGAGCTGATGTGCCTTGGCAAAAAGTTCCATTTTTGTCTCATCTGTCCATAGGACATTCTCCCAGATGTCAACATGTAGTTCGGCATATTCCAGTCTGGCTTTTTTATGATTTGTTTTCAACAATGGTGTCCTCCTTGGTCGTCTCCCATGTAGTCCACTTTGGCTCAAACAATGACGGATGGTGCGATCTGACACTGATGTTCCTTGAGCATGAAGTTCACCTTGGATCTCTTTAGAAGTCTTTCTGGGCTCTTTTGTTACCATTGGGATTATCCCTCTCTTTGATTTGTCATGAATTGTCCTCGTGCGGCCACGTCCAGGGAGGTTGGCTACAGTCCCATGGATCTTAAATTTCTGAATAATATGTGCAACTGTAGTCACAGGAACATCTAGCTGCTTGGAAATGGTCTTATAGCCTTTACCTTTAACATGCTTGTCTATAATTTTCTTTCGAATCTCCTGAGACAACTCTTTCCTTCGCTTCCTCTGGTCCATGTTGAGTGTGGTACATACCATGTCACCAAACAACACAGTGACTACCTGGAGCCCTATATATAGGCCCACTGACTGATTACAAGATTGTAGACGCCTGTGATGCTAATTAGGGGACACACCTTGAAATAACATGTCCCTTTGGTTACATTATTTTCAGTATTTTAACATCATTTTTGTCCAAAAGCAATGTCTGACTTTCATTGGTTAACATTCATAGAATTTTTTTTAATTATTACTTTTGTCAGATTAAAGTTATTTATGTGACCATTGTGAGTTTTTCTATCATTGACCGAAGGGTACCAACAATTTTGTCCACGTGTGTGTAATATATATATATATATATATTTTACCGTGTGTAATATATATATATATATATTTTTTTTTTATATATTTTTTTTATTTTTATATTTATATATATTTTTTTTTCCTGCGGACATTGCAGTAACAGCGCTACAGATCCACCAGCATCAGCATCCTCAAAATGCAGCAAACTATTCGGCAACAGCTCACAGTCCAGAAGCTGTATGATGATACCTAGATAAGTGAATAAGTGTTTCATCATTTCTCTTCACGTAAACTGCTCCATCAGCATCACACAACATCCTAATCCAAAGCTGTTTCCCAACATTGGTTACTCATCCATAAACAAATAACTAAAACCAACCTTTCCTTCCCCTGATGGCTTTGATTGTGAACTTCATTTTATATTTCTTCTTCACTGTTCTACACTTTGACCAGCGCTTTGCCAAAATTTAGAAAACTAATTTTTTGTTTGACGGCTTTTAGCTTTGACTATGGAGCACAATTGGGTGGGTTATTCATGTGTGATAATGACCCAGAATCACTCTTTCACAATTTTAGTCCTGGAATATGGTCGTGCCATCATGGAAGAAATAACCCCCCTGGTCATTCAGTACATTCAGGTCGTCAGCAGACTTTTTCATTTTATTGCTACATAACGATGCACCTGACAAACTAAAGCAACCCCAGATCATAATCCTGCCTCCAGAGGCTTGTACAGTAGCCACTATGCATGATGGGCGCTTCACTTCACATGCTTCCCTTCTTACCTATTGCCCTGCAATAGGGTCAGTTTGGACTCAATAGAACACATGACCTTTTTTCATTGCTTCAAAGTCCAATATTCTACATGGTTCTGTGTGATGGACAAATAGCTTTCACTTCATTTTTTTATGATGCAACTTCACCAAGCATTTACAGTAAGTCATCTCTGATCATGATTTTTTGTTGGTTCAACGCTGTCCTTCCCAGTTGTGATAATGCCTTAGACATTTTTTCTTTGCTTAATGCAGGCCAATAGCTTGACCGTTCTGACATGGTGAACTTTTTTGGCCTTGTGGCTCTGTATGACTTTCTGTCTGCACATTACATTTTCTTGTACTTATTTTCTGTGTGCACTGATTTGAAGACTGAAGTCTGTTTTAATATTTCTTTTACACCCATATAATGCTCCATATGAAACCCTCACTCACTCACTCACTCATCATCTATACCGCTTAATCTTGCATTCAGGTTCACGGGAGACCTGGAGCCTATCCCAGGAGACTTGGGGCACAAGGCGAGGTACACCCTGGTCAGGGTGCCAATCCATCGTGGGGCACACGCGATCACACACTTATTCACACTCTACGGCAAATTTGGGAATACCAATTAACCTACATGTCTTTGGACTGTGGGAGGAAACCAGAGTAACTGGAGGAAACCCACCAAGCACGTGAGAACATGCAAACTTCATGCACACAGAGACGGGAATCGAGCCTGGCCGGGAATCGAACTCGGACCCTGGAGGTGCAAGGCAACAGTGCTAACCACTACACCAGTGTGCCGCCACATACTCTGTCATGTGCAGCGGTAAACACTGCACCACTCAGGATGAAGTTGTGTACAGTAAATTCCTTGTGTCAAGACCAGAGGACTGAACAGTATATCCGGAGATGTTTGCATCTTCTTGAGATATGATGGTTGTCCAGTTTTCACTTCTTCCCCCTGAGTTTTGTAATGAATATGCTCTTCTTTGGAGGGAGTACTTTGGATGAACAGTATACAGTACAGTAGATCGTAGATTTGAACCCTTTAACCCTCTATAACCCTTGGTGTAACCATAGGACAACTGTTCTCTATTTGTGATCATTTAAGTCCTTCATTGTTAGTCTATTTTATGCCAGAAAGTTTCAGTGAACTCGAACCATTCTTCATTTACCTTGACAGAAAGAGGCGCCACTGCATCGATGAACTCAAAACATTTTCAATTACCTTGACAGGACGGGAGGGTGCCGCATCAGTGCATCTTTCAAGCACCTTGAGAACCAACCGAAGGATTACTAGTGTGAAATTAAAGAAAGGGGCGGGTTTCTGGAGAGTGTCAGTCAATACCCGAGTTTGGAAACACTTCCACCGATGTTGATTGACTCATCCGCTGTTTTTTTGTGTGAAAAAGACAGCACTTTTGGTATATTTTGAAGTTCCATTCCATCAGGTGTCAATGCTGCAACAAGGACCGCCTATGTACAGGAAAACGTGTAGAGGTTGCGTAGTCTGAGATGAGGCCATCTTTGGAATCTAAATTATTGATATTTTTCATCTATTCTTCACCCCCAGAAATTCTTTCATGCTCCACTAGGAGGGTTGCAGCCCGCAGTCGGAATACCTCTGACACAGAGCTGTGAATTATGTGAATGTGAAATGTGAATAAATAAGCATTTAAGCATGACAATAAGATTTACGATGAATAATGCACGGGTTTTTGGAATTCAGAAAAGTTCCTATCTAGAGATATACAGCCACAAAGACGCACATGTGTTCAGGTTTATTTTTTATAGCCAGGCAATATTTTGTTCTTTCTCTAAGGCAACAAGTACTGCACTGTATGTTTGTATGCATTATACACCGTACACCGTATTACATTATATAGACCATAAATCATATGATAAACGTGCATGCATTAAAATAAGATGGACATCACCTTTTCAAGGGTATACTTAGCACTTGGGAGCCTTGACATTAAACATTTAGAAGGAAGAAAAACAAACAAACAAAAAAATTACTTTCCACATAGAATAGTACTGTAGCTCTGCATGACAAATATGACTATGTGACTCTATAGCAATAGAGATGAGACCTGTGGGATCGAGTCAGGATGGAGATGGGACCTATGGGAATGCACGCAGGATGGAAACATTATGTTGTGTTACTTTACACACATTTCTTGTACTCTCACTTTGTGTCTTTTCCACCCTATCCTATATTAATTTTGCTTTGGCTGTGCAGTTTTATACGACGTACAGTAGGTGATGACACTAATTTAGCATTTTATGCAGGAGCCAGTGTTGCCTGCTGTGTGGTATGAAATCTTTTTGAAAACTGCTGCAAGAACTACAGTACAGGTAACACCTTTTTTTTTTAAAGGTCATATCTGTAATGGTCTATAAATAAATTCCTGACATGTTACAATAAAATAACACACTATATTACAGTCATTATGCTGGTATACGTTTTGTATATAGTGTATTTTATATAGATGCTGTACATACTGTAGGAAGGGTGTGCTGTGTTCATACTGTGCACTACTGGAAGGATCTTTTGTTAGTCTTGCTTCTTATTTTATAGCGGTTTGGAAAGCCAGATGAACAATTTTATTGATTGATTGCATACGGTTTCATATCATAATATAATATGAGTTTATATTTAAGTTTATAATGTCATAATTTATGATCATTATCATCATTATTATTATTTTTCCAATGATTCCTTCATTTCACCGCAAGGTGCATATACCAAGCTGTGACTTTTGTCATCTGTTAGACCTCTAATATGTCAGTTTGCATGCAGTGAACAGTTTGCATTCATCACATCCTGTACATACAGTACAGTACAGTATTGTCATCCTCATTTAATGTGTTACCTGTTTGCAACAAAGATCTGAAAGCATGCTCAATCAAATCCCTTTAAAAATAGAAACCTGTGCTTTCTGACTTCCGCTTTACACTTGTTGACTACACGTTTACAACACTTAACAAACAATTTGTACCTCATGCAGAGTTAAATGTGCCTCAGGAGCTTGTGGTACTTTATAATGAGCCGCTGCCTTAGGAAGCTGAATGTAAATGCTAGATCCGTCGGAGGCGCGTGTTCGTGGCTATCATTAGTAGAATTATAGTTCAACCTTAAGAACCTGGCCGACCTTTTTTTTTTTTTTTTGTACATTCTGTGTATTGAAAATACAACAAACTTCGGTATACATTTTTTTTACTTTGACTTTTTACTTCGGCCTTTGTTTAATTATTTGCAGTTACAGTACACGATTGTAGTTGACCAGATCTTCTTAACAAAGGTGTCAGTGCTAATGGCTTTATCCTGTTTATAATGACCTTTTCGGATGTCTACAGAAATAAGCCTTATTTGCTATAGAAAAAAAAAATACAAATCCTGCATAGAAACACTGCTAAATCGCCTCCGAGTGGCGCAGTGGTATAAGCGCTCGCCCTATCATCCGGAGATCGCTAGTTCGAATCCCGGGTGATGCTGTAACCTCTCGCAGCCGGAGGTCTAAAGAGAGCTGATTGGCCGATCCCTCTCAGAGGGGAGGGATGAGAGGTACTTAGTGCTCCCACATTAATCGCGTCTGTGAGCTCGCGCAACGGAGGGAACGGATAGCGCTGTCCTCTGAGTGTGTTACGCCGCCCCCAACGGTGCGCGAGCGAGCAGTTCGAAAAGATGCGGTCGGCTGGCGTCACGTGGTTCGGAGGAAACACGTGATAGTCTTCGGCCCTCCCGGCTGAGTGGTAGTAGTAGCCTTAATGTGGGAGCCCCCTAGTGACGGGGAGGAATTGGACACGACTATGTTAGGGAGAAAATTCGGGGAAAAATCCAAAAAAATAATATTTTATTGATGCAAGATAAGATCGAGAACCCTGTAAATAACCTGAAAAGTCTTTTTCTTTCTTGTCTTTTTTTCTCTTTTATTATTGTTATTATTATTATTATGCTGCCTATAATATTTCTATTATTCCAGACTTTGTTGTGTAAAAACGTTAACACGCTGGATGTAGTGTAATCTGGCCGGCTTTAATGATTAATTTTGAAATTGAAATGACAATTAAGAAATGCAGTATTGTCAGTCAAGCTGATTTCAGACCACCCACATCCATCATATGAACAGCTGCAATTTCCTTTCAAGCGACAGCTTCTCGGTCACTGCCTAAGACAATCTTAACAGCCTATAAAGGTTATAGTATTAAAACAGCACATAGAGTCCAACCGATAGCAATCAGGTAAATGGCTGGGATTTGGCTGAAGATGACTTTTATTTGGAAGTGAGTTCAATATGATGTATTGGCCAATAATACTGTATATTTGGGAACGTCAAAGGCAATAGAGAACGGGGTAGCTACACATTCCTTTCAAATTTCTTTTACATTCTTCCAATTTCTGGCACTATACAGTAATAATCTCATAAACCCGGATCAGATCTCACTGTAAGCAACATGATTTAGTGTTTGAGTTCTTGGTCCAGTAACCATTTGCTACTGTAATGTACATAACATCATGCTTTTAAAATAATTTTTCACTTTACAATAACTGCGTACTTCACTTCATCACCCCGGATCATACATCATAGAAGAAGTTTTACTGTATGTTCTCCCTGTAATAACTTTCCCGGCTATACTGTAAATCATCATGCCTTGGAAACTGGAAGCCTAATATGATAAAAAAAAATATGATAAAGACTAAAGTGGTCAGATTTTCTTTCTCCAACGCTGTTCACCCAAAATATAACGACTTTTGAAAATCCAGCACCAATACAGTACATTCAATAAAATGTTTCGCGGCTGTTTATTTTCTTATTGGACATTATTTATTTGTTCATTCCATGGAGTGACTTCTGTGCTCAGTTTCTATGCAATTTTCATTTTAATTGCTCATTAATATGACAAAACTGAGCTTTAAGCCAGAATAGTGTTATTTCATTATAAATTACCGGCGTTTACAGTAATGCCCTGGTGATCATCTTTTACACATTCGACTGTTTGAATATCAATATTTTGTTCGGTTTATTTTCAATTACATTTATGCAAAAGACATACTGTACAATACTGTATGTCTATGGATTCAATGTGTGCCATGATAGACAGTGCCTGTTTAAACATCCATGCATGCAGTAGTGTAATTTATTATTATTATTATTATTAGGAAGGAAAATGCAACTAAAACTTTTTTTTTTTTTAAACAGGTCTATCCTACATTTCCTGTGTTTTTACCAGTACTGCATAACCCGAGAGTGTCAAGCTCTAGGACAAAGCCTTAAGGGCAGATAAATTTATCTCCACCTTCTCCAGATGAGTAAAAGTGTGAAAAACACCGTATCTGTAAAACTAACAAATATGCCTGCCATTGCAGCCAAGTTCTCGTGTCTGGTCTTTTCTTTAAGCAGTTTTATGTAAATGAAAGCATGACACCATAGCCATTCAGACATTTAGAGCTTGTTCTCGCTGTCTGCGCCTGGTTAAGCTCATGAAGGGGTTGGGCTTTGGTTTATTAATACCTTAAGGATAGTGTATTTAGATTTCATAATATGCTGCATTTTTATAAAAGTATTATTTACATATTTAGTGCTTTTAGTATAATACTTATGTCACTCATAAGCTTTATACTGCCTGGAGCAAAACAAGCCCAAGATTGAGTTTCTAGCATGCGTGGTTCACTTTTGTTATCATATTGCCTTTGATTTGTGCTGAAATGTTTGATATAAGACCTAATAACTCTATTCGACTGGCTAGTTGATGTGTCAATTTCTCTAGAGCTGTCAATCATACAGTAGGTAGACTTGAACTCAATTCCATGGGCATCATGATTTTCTATCCGATATGATTCAACAGCACTAAAGTTTACTGTCTAAGCAGCTTTGTTTCTTACAAGAAATAAAAAAAATAAAAAAAAACCTACTAGCACTGTCTAATAAACACTGTCTAAAAGTCTGTGTAAAGTATGCTGTTGGTTGTTTAAATGTCTTGTTTTTTTCTTGTCCATCTTCGGCTCCACACTCCAGTCCACTAGGTGGTGGTATCGCACCCTCTTAAACGCAAAAGAAAAAGAAGAAGGAGCGATTACGCTCACAAAATGATTAAATTGCATAACTGTTTAAACCACACAGCTCTAAATCTCTTTCTAGAGATCTCTTTTAACTTTTTTAAATAATTTTTTAATTTTCTATTGTGAACTGAAACTCAGCAGATATAATTATAGCAAATATAATAAAATATAATTTGAACTAGCTTGTTATTCATTCTTAAACTGATTCATTCAGTGCTTTCAGATTTCAATGCGTTATTAAATTAATTATCTAATTATTTTGTCTTATTAGCTTTTTTTGTTTTAACTTTACTAAGAGAGGCAATAATTCCGGTGTATATACTACAGCTGCACAATTTAATCCATTCTGCAATTTAATCCTTCTTTTGTTAGTGTCCAATTCATTATCAAATTATTCCGGTAAACTTAGCAACATTTAAATTATTTAAAATAAGCAAATTACTTTAAATATAACACAGCTTTTGCAGTAAATAGAAACTGCCTGTACCATCATCATCATCATTGTCATCATCAAATATTCAAATTTTGCTAAATTATGGCTTGTTTAAATGGTGCATTACTGCCACCTACTGGATTGGAGTGTGGTTCAAAAAAGATTTCTATGAGAGGTCATGTTTAAACACAATTTACATTTAGGCATTTGGCAGACGCTCTTATCCACAGCGACTTACAGTACAAAAGCATAGTATTTCAATGTTTAGTTTAGTATACATTGTTGTATTAAATAGTTATTAAAAAATCTGAAATAGTTTTTAATAATTGAAAACCTGCAAGAAGCTCAGCTACTTAGGGCACAAGGCGGGTTACACACTGGACGGGTTGCCAATCCATTATCCATACACTATAGGCAATTTGGGAAGAATAATTAGTCTAATCTGCATGTCTCTGGACTGAGGGAGGAAACCGTATACGCGGAGGAAACCCACCAAGCACATGCAAACTCCATGCACGCAGACCTGAGGCAGAAATTAAACCAAGGTCCTGGGGATGAAAGGCGACAGTGCTGACCACTAATGTACAGTGGAGTCATATATTCTAGATTTAGCCTTGTTGGTTTTAATTGTAACGATTACAGCTAAAAGCTTAAGAAAATTTAAAATCAGCAGCAGCTATGAAAACTTTTCCGTGACATTCTAACCGTTAAGATGATCTGTATACTGTACAGTGTCACCATGACTAAATATATGTATTTATAGGGATTATTTACACGCAGTCTATTCTTCAGTAGGAGTGCTGTGGCATTATGTTCTATGTGCCACAGTAACGCACAAATTCTACTTCCCAATGAATAATTTTAAGATCCAAATCCCTATACTTCACTTTTATCTTGCTGACATTGTTTCGCTTCAAATCTATGCCCCCCCCCCCCCCCCCACTTTGCTTAAAATTCTTGCCCTTGCCAGCGAAGCTGAAGCGCAGGCATTTACAGGTATATTTGCTAGCGTGGGTTGGAAAGTCGTTCCTGGCTCAGTATATCTGTCACAACCCGTGCCAAAACCGGCATCACAATCACAACCCGCTAGTACAGCCCATTTACAGATGCAGTCAATAATACGTAGTGTTATATATCAGAACTATTTATGTAACAGCGGTTCACAAGTATAACAACACACTTTCATTAGCGCGTTTACAGATGTGTCAGTATTAGAACTGGTTGCAGGAGCATTGCTGAAACGTTTCAGGCGTTTTCATTTTGGTGGGGTGGCTGCCGATGTTAGTGTGCAGGTAGTGAATGATTGTGCCTGCTGGCATAAAGCCATCCGAGGTTTAAAAAAAAAAAAAAAAAAAAAAAACACCCTGCCAACGACTAAGACGTAGTGTTGACAGAGAGTGGGACCCAAAGTGCCCTTTCATACAGCTTCCTGTGGAGCTCTCAAAAGAAAAATGCGGAGGAAGAAATGAGTGGGCAGGGCTGCTTTCTGTGCATTAACGTCACTGTAGTGCCTGATTTTTGGGTAGGGTCTTACTGTTTTATACTTCTAAAAAATACAAATGAAAAGTTAGACTTAGAATCTGCATTTTTGCTACAACTTCATTCGTTCATATAACGATCAGCTGCCTTTCTTCATTTGGACCGGTGATTGGTTTTGCATGAAATCAATCATAACGTTCCAGTGTCAATGCATACATTCATACTGAGAATCATGTCTGTCTTTGGAAGTTTGGATCATTTTAGTGACTCGGTTCCTTGAATCTCGTTCATGAATCTTTTTTTGAGTCATTTAGTTCATTCGTTTGATCAGAAATAAAATAAAATGTTACACTTTCAATTAACAGACACCCAACACGTCTACATACACAAATTTTTCCATAGTTTCTGTAATGAAAATTTTACCATGCAGCTAAGGACGTATTATGATTCTGGTCCGAGTCGTTCGTTCTTTTGCCACGTGACTCTCGTAGACGCTATGCGGTGCATTACACAGGGAACTGTTCTTCTCATGAGTCTTCTGGTTCTTGATCTATTGCACCGCATAGCGTCTATAGGAGTCATGTGACAAAAAATCAACAGATTCGGACTAGAAGATTCGAGAAGAAAACTACTCGTTTCTTTTTCTGTACATAACCTACAGAGGTTTTGCGATGATTTGCGCATGCATACCCAGTAGAAAATGAACAAATCGCTCTCCGAGACTACTCGTTCTTCTGAGTCACGTTAAAAACAAATCGTTCATGAACGACCCATCACTACAATACACACTCGCTTAAGATTTCATTGCGGGTTAAACCGAATGCTATTCTCTAAGGCTTGTTTATCTATGCACCATTCAGCCATAATAAAACCCAAATGATGAATCAAAATTTTCTGCCACCTTGGCTGCTCTGCCCACTCTGGGCATGACTCCATAAGTCCTCTCTGAGTGTCCTGTGGTGTCTGGGATCAGGACAGTGGTGAATTGTTTTGGGGCTGTGGGTTGTGAGGTGGGGCCTCGATGGATGAGACTTGTTTGTCCAGCGAGTTCCATGGATGCACGGTTGGAATGAGATGGTCTGATTTGGTTGTATTGTCAGTGAACCGTAAAGCTGTTACAAGTAACGGAACAGTAACTGAAAAACTAAAAAAAAAACTAAAACATTTTTAACAAATAACATATTTTTTATTCCATTAACAAATTATTATAATAAATAATAATAATATTAACATTGCTGTAATAATAATAATAATAATAATAATAATAATATTTTAATCAGATTTTGAGGTTACACTCCTGAAAGGACACACTATCATTTATAATGCCTGTTAATTTTCATGTTTTTTACATTTTCTTAAAAAATATGAAAAACATGCACAGTGATCATACTGTTAAATTAATTATTATTTCTTTGTAAACATGCAAAAGATGTGGTCTCACAGAGAAAAAAATACCTTTATTTTGGAGGTCAATAAAGCCCTGCTTTTAATATCTTGCTACTGGAACAAACCAAGGACACAAAAAAGAGAGGACGGAAAAAAAAAGTAATAAAAAATGCATTTCTCCGATTAACTATTTAGTAATTAAAATTAATTCAAATGGAGTTTCTTTTCTGAGATTTAAACCCTATGAGGATGAAAAAACTTAAAACATAGCAAATATATATATTTTTTTATTTGGTTATTTTCTATTTTTTATTATGAGATTATTCTAAACCACTAGTTATTACATTCGTTATTACAAGTCTTATAACACTAGTTTTAAAATAATCCGATTTTTTCACATCTGAAATGGTCAGTGATTCTTTCAAGTTCTCGCTGTTACTATGAGAAATCGTGCTCCGTCTTCGTCTTCGTGTGAAGATTTAAATCCTTTGTTCTCTGCCTAAGTCAATTAGTGTTTAACCATAGATTGTTTCACGTTCATCGATTTAGTCACGTCTAGTTTATGCCTGCCTGCTGATCGCCGGACGTTTTGCCTACCCTTTTGTCTCCCACGCTGCTTTTAATAAAACCACTGAACCTGAACTTGCGTCCATCTGTCCACTTCATGACAAATTGCGCTTGCTAAGATGTCATTTTGCGGTGGATTTATCCTTCATTGATCCCTTCATTCATCTTCAGTAACTGCTTTATCTTAGTCAGGATCACTGTGGATCTGGAGCCTATAATGGAACCACGTGTGAATACAGCATGGAATGGAAGCCAGATGAGTTCATCATAAGCCGTTAGTATTTTTATAAAAATACATATTGCTAAGTAAAAATAATAGTTTATTCTTTGACATGTGATTGTTGTCTGACACGTAATAGGCTTTTCAACATAGCAGTGTACAATAAAAATGGTGCAACTGTGTGCATAGCTGGCCTCATTGTGTGCCAATTAACACTCTGATGGATAGCAGCATGAGCAGCTAAATTGCTGGAGATTGTGGAGCAGCTATGTAAGCTTTATATATATATATATTTAGTGTATCTAGCTGTGACATACGTACACACAAGTATCCTTTTGAATAAACTCTCTGTTAGACTCCATGCTGTGTATGTGAGAGTCAATCAGAATCTCCTCGAACCAAAGCCAAAGGTGTCATGTGTACAGCTGTGAATCACTGGTAGTCTGTCAATTCAACCCAATTTAAAATTTGGGCAAAGTGATATTCAATTCCACTCGATTCAACCGAACTAATGTTTAAAAACTGTTTCGTCTCAGGGAGCTCCATTTCTTTCATGTTTTGATGTATAATAAACTACTGAAAACATACACATTAAAATTATGTGTAATTTGTGTTATCAGTTGTTTAAATGTCTTTTTTTCTGCTGTTTTTTTTCCTGCTCCACACTTCTGTCCAGTAGGTGGCAGTAATGCACCAACAACACAAAGATCTCAAAAGTAAAAGAAGAAGAACAAAGGCAAGCTAATCCTACAAAACTGTGTGAAAAATATTTTCATTTGAAAGATAAAAGCAATTTGTATTTTTTATTGTCACTTTTTTATGAATTTGGCAATTTTGGAGTATTTTACAATTCTTAAAAAAAGTTTAGCTAAATATTTTTTAAAGTGTAAAACAATTGTGAATCGAACTCCCCCCCCCCCCCCCCCCCCCCCCCCACGATTCAGTTAATCGAATCAATCAATGAAAGCTTGATTATATCCGATTTCATTGCACTGCTGTATTGCCTTAAGAAGTCAGTTTTCGATTCAGAATCGATTCCCTGGTTTAAAAGTGTTTAGCTAAAGCGACTCCTTGCCCAGAGCAGCGGAAAGACCACCACCGCTTCCAATTGATACATTTCTTTGTAAATACTCTACAGCTTTTTTTAGTGAATTCTACCCCCTTCCATTTTCCACAAAGTCCTTTAAAAAAGAATCTTGTGTTATCGCTTCCCTTTCTTCTTCTTTTGAGTTTATGGACATTTTTGTGCAATACTGACACCTACTGGACTGGAGTTTGGAACAGACTATTGCCAGGAACAAAGATTATCGCCTTAACATTTAAACAAGATTTTAATGTTAAAATACTTTTTGCAGTTTTTAATACTTTAAAACCTTTAAGGAATATAGCTATTCAGACAATAAACATTAAATCTAAAAAATCGAATCAACAGTCTACCTATGATTCACAGATCTAATTGAATCGACCAACAAATGATCTATTACATGGTATAATCACACCACCAAGTTGTAGTTGCCATAAATATGCTAAACACCATCCACTTTTTCTCAATGCACAAATTATATGACCATAAATGAATATACCAGTGATGGGTCGTTCTTGAATGATTTGCTCTGTGAATGATTCGCTCAGTTGCCGATGTTTAATATCATAGCTTCTGTACAGGAATTAGTTCCGTTCATCACGTGACAGCTCCATAAGTCTAACCTGTGATGAACGAGCTACTTAAACGCGGGAAAGATCTCAAAGAACGATGCTCCCAGTCGGTAAAATGATCCGAACTTCCCATCACTAGAATATACTGTCCTTAAATAAGACTGTCATGGCTTCATAGGAATCTGCTAGACCAATTAAACATGAAAAACATCCTTCACCTCCGGTTCATCCATTGGACTGGCAATTAACTTCTGAATGCAGAGCCAAATGTGAAAATGTTGCCATAGCAGTATGTACGGTATATATAAATGAGCTAGTCATATGAGTATATAGTAGGGACATGCCACTATTATAAGGATACAATCAATGGCCACCTTCACCTTCCTTACCTCGTGCTGCTCTGACCAAAATAAAACTGGCACGAGGAGAAAGGAGAGAGACAGTGCGGATGCTTCTGTGCGTAAGTGCATCCATCACCTCACAGCTTCTCCACATTAGCTCTACAGGGAAGTGCGATCTGCTTTTAAGACCGCTCAGCTGATTATAACTCTTCAGCTGCTTTTTTATTCTATTATGGAAACTCAGAAGGACGAACCTTAGTGCCCTTGTGTGTCCTTGAACATAGCTCTAGTACACTTCCATTCCGGTCTGATCATCTAAAAACATCTACTTTGACCTTTATTGCACCTAATCATCGGCAACGCACGGAGTCAGAGCAGTATTGTGTGAGCTTGATCTCATAATCACCCCAGTTAATGTGCATGGAAAGACCACAGAGGTTACCTCATTTACACTTAGCACTGATTTAACTAAAAAGTCCATTAAAATCATCCACAATTACGACAACGTTTACGCGTGCACAAAAACGATAAAAGAAAAAGTAAGAGATTATCATTTTATCAAAATTATCCAAAGCTTTCATCATTTTCATCTGGTATCCTGCATTTTTTTTTGTTATACTTATATACAGTAGCAAAACAAAAAGCACAAAAGTGGTTTACCCTTGTATGGGCTAATGAGGTGCAAGTAATCACAAATGCATTTATGCAACGATTCCTCTCCCTTTGCCTTAGACGAGTCTTAACACTAGTAGGAAATGCTGTTTCGCTCTGGGTGATGCTCGATGAAGTCTGAATGTCACCAAGCCTGCTGATCAGCCTGATTAATCCTGTCTTCCTCAATTCTCGATCCAATAGACGCGGATAAAAAAAAAAGCACAAAGGGCCATTAAAAAACTGCAAAGTAGCATTTCTTGAGAACTGGTGCCTTAGCAAAGATATGCAATTGGAACCAGGGAAAATTCCTTAACCCTTTAACGTTCTGCATCAACTTTTTGGGAGTGAATATTTCGAGTCGCTGTAGGTTATTGAAAAATGTGTCAATGAACCATTTGTATCACTTAGTTAAGTTATCCTTAGATAAAAACAATTTTATGTCCCATAATCTTTTTGCCATTTAATGTGAATTAAAAAAAAAAAATTCTTGTACTTTTACCATGAAGTGACATCTCAACCATTTAGAAGAGATCAATTTTCAATACAGGGGTATGTTAAAATAATCATTAAATAAATATTAATGGTTGTTATTATTAGACCAAATAAATAAATAAATAAATGAATAAATGTTGCTTTTGTTTTCTTAGTGAGGAAAAGGGTTAAATATGGAATGAAGTGAAGGACTTTGTTTGTGACTCAGCGGCTGGAAGGCAATTAAAGTGCATGGGCATGCTGAGAGAAATATTAATTGTGATAAGTTTGCAAATACAGTTAAATACAGTAATTAGCAAACCAAGAGTTCTGATTTCTTTTCTATACCAAATATGAAGCGGCTTGCATACCGGTGTCACTCATAAAGAAGTACTTCGGGCAGGAAATAAAGAAAATACTCAAACATGGGCAGTTTGATTTAAAAAAAAAAAAGAAAGTGACTGTAATGAAATAATAGTGCATCTAGGCAAACATTCATTAATTCAATCATTTATTAATTTAATTATTTCAACGATGCTGCATGCAACATTAAACACGCCTTGAACCCTGACGCTCATGCATCACTGTTGCGCGTTCAGTGTTTTGACGGGACCTGATTAGATTATTCATGTCTAATTCTACATGGTTGCACTCGATACTGATATCAGTGTGCCAACATCGTGCCTGATGAGTTAGAAAAGTAATGTAAAAATGGCATGACTGCATTGAGTGATGACATTCTGATAGTTTGCTAATTTATTCTTTCTGAATCATTTTCCCGCTCTCACTATACACATATCTAGACTGCTAGTAAACTATGCAAAAGAAAAAAAGTGCCTAGCTACTTCCTGAGTATAAGTGAGCATGCTGGTCTTGCATGGTGAAGGTGTAATCCTTTGTCTGGGGTTTGTTATTAATAGTGCAATACGATCCCCTGTATAACACAGACTGCACAAGTTGTCGATAATGTGTCCTGAAAATATTTCTGTACAGGTAGCATACAAATGTTTATTTATTTTCCATATCACTTATCCTGTGTATGGCCACAGGGGGCTTGCTACTATTCCAGAGAAATCAGGGCGCAAGGCGTGGGGACATCTTGAACGGGGTGACAACCCATTGCACATACACTGATCCGATCACAATACACTCCAGGCAAATTAAAAGCACCAATACTTTTATACAGTACCACGCACATGCAAACTCAATGCACACGGACTGCTGGCGAGATTCAAACTCCAAACCCTGAGGGTGCCAGGGTGACAGTGCTAACTACAAAGCCGCAGTGCACAATAAATTTACTCTATTCTTATTTGAATTAATGGCACATCAGTTGCATATTAAAAGATACTGCTTCCCTTCTATTAATTTATTGTCTCTAATGTTTTATGTAGTTTGCTTGTTTTGTGAAGGTTAGTGAAAACTGATCCTGATTCTACCGCTGAAAATAAATTAATTAATGAAAAAAATTCTAAACTCCCCATACACTGACAGCTAAAGTGCCGTGCGTGACTTGCCCTGCCTTTACATCGTACTAAAGGTGTGTGCAACTTTGCTTTGTGCTGCTTACTCTGGGCTCTCATCAGTGATTAAAGCGTTGTGCTTGGTCTCACAGTGATTACAGTGATTAGTGGTGAAGTGATTCAAAGTCATGAATCAGACTGACCTCATATTTGAATTTCTAAGTAGTCTACAAGTAATTAGTATTGGCAAAGAGTTCCGGGGTCTAGACAAGTTCGGAGTATTTATTCCCTACTTCGTCTCCTTCTCGGAGAGAGAGAGAGATTTGCAATAAAGAGAAATTATGTCATTTTGTCGATTATGATAACTCCTCGGCTTTATATGAGGTATTAGTATTAAAATCATTATTAATTAATCATGGGGGATGTTGAAAGGTTACCCGGTTACCCCACACCTTCAGAGTTGGGGTTTCGAATCTTGCCTCCGGTCCGTGTGCATAGAGTTTGCATGTTCTAATGCAACCTTATACATGAAAATGAAGAATGAATAAATAAATAAATGAAATAAATAAATAAATAGTAGTGTGTTCTGCCAGCCAGCATCAGGAAAAGAAATCGTACCAAGGTGCAAAGAATGCCACAAAGTCATCCTAATTTGATTGCAAATCTGGTCGATGGTGTTAACAAACTTCTGAGCACATAATCCTGTATAGCATAAAGCGTACTAAGAACTTGTGCAAACTTGGAGTCAGACAAGCACTTCTAGTAATGCGGCGGCAACACGCTGACAAAAATCTACATGTGCTGTACATGTATGTGCGTGTTTAAGTAATGAAACCCGGATTACCTGTTGGCGCTTCGAGATTCTCGCCGCAAATCCCCATAGCAAGAACAAGTATAAAAGTCACCGCGTGCATGGTTATTCCGGTTAATCACAGCGCCGGGTATCCGCGCAGTGCCTCTGGAGAAGTCGCGCGCGCTTTTGCGCCCATTAGCCGCCGCTGTTCAGCTCGAGCTGGTGCTGAGTTTACGCGCAGCGTGTGCGCGAGCCCGAGCCGCTCCAGCTGACGTCAGGACCAACCGATCAAACGGGGATTTTTTTTTCCCCCTCTCTCTCTCTCTCTCTCTCTCTCTCTGTCTGTCTCTCCCAGCTGCGCTTTTTCTTTCTCCAAAACTCTCTCGCGCTCTCTCTCTCGCTCGCGCGCACACACACACACACACACACACACACACACACACACACAATGACGAGTCGATGGCGCCCTCCTGAGGAAACTACACATTACAGTACCACAGCAACCGACACCTTGGATATAACACTTTTCACACACACAAACCTGCTTTTTATCACCCTTATTTTCGTTTCTTTAATGCCTCACGTTCATTCTACAATAATGGTGAAAAATTACGTCACGTTGTGGTTTTGTTGATGCCAAAATAATCAAAATCATTTAAATGAACAGAACAGACATTTGTACAAAAAACTGTATTTGTATTTATATATATATATATATATATATATATATATATATATATATATATATATATATATATATATATATATATATATACAGGTTTATATATTTTTTATAGGTTTATATATTTGTATATATAAATACAAATACAGGTTTTTGTACAAATGTCTGTTCTGTTCATTTAAATGATTTTGATGATTTTGGCATCAACAAACCACAACATGAACTTAATTTATATATATATATATATATATATATATATATATATATATATATATATATATATATATATATATTATAGAGTACAGACCAAAAGTTTGCACACACCTTCTCATTCAAAGAGTTTTTTATTGTGTTCTTTAGCCCAAACGCGTCTCTTCTGCTTGTTGCCTGTCCTTAGCAGTGGTTTCCTAGCAAGTATTCTACCATGAAGGCCTGATTCACACAGTCTCCTCTTAACAGTTGTTCTAGAGATGTGTCTGCTGCTAGAACTCTGTGTGGCATTGACCTGCTCTCTGATCTGAGCTGCTGTTAACCTGCGATTTCTGAGGCTGGTGACTCGGATGAACTTATCCTCCACAGCAGAGGTGACTCTTGGTCTTCCTTTCCTGGGGCGGTCCGCATGTGAGCCAGTTTCTTTGTAGCGCTTTGGTTTTTGTGACTGCACTTGGGGACACTATATATATATATATATATATATATATATATATATATATATATATATATATATATATATGTCATCTTCACTGACATATACCGCTTAATCCTGTATTCAGGGTCACAGAGAGCCTGGAGCCTACAGTATACCAGGAGTCTTTGGTCACAAGGCGGGTTACATCCTGGACAGGGTGCCAATCCATTGCAGGGCACACACACATACACACACTCACACACTCATTCACACACTTCAGCCAATTTGGGAATGCCAATTAATCTAACCTACATGGCTTTGGATGGTGGGTGGAAACTGGAGTAATATATGTGGAAGCTTTGCTGGTGTGTTAAGGGGGAGGCTTCAGACTTCAAATTGCGTATCTGGGTTTTTGGATATGTCTGGCAGAACAAAATTTATCAGTACTTTTATAAAGGGTCAATTTTATTACTACCAGAATATGGGAAAGATGGTGCAAAAATAAATAACTCTTAAAATGAGCATACAACCAAAAACAACAATAAAAACATGTCATCACGTGTACTGTAAGTCTGCTATTTCTTTGCCTACAGTATGTGACCCATTTTAGATTTTTTTTTTGCTCAGACATGTTTGGTTAAAATTAACTAAATTTCAATTCATTATATTGAATATTTTGTGCTAAAAAGTCTATAAGGCACAATCCTGAGCCCTTTATACATTTCTTAAAGAAAACCCCCGAAAAGCTCTGGATGATTAAAAAATAATAATAAAACGAACCCTTCTAAGCTGAATACTTAGAAGATCAAAAGAATCAAGAGAGCCTTTGAACTACTACCTCTTGGGCCCTAAATATACAGTAGTTACAAAGCAACAGTGATCGGATCCAAGCACCTGCACCATCTCCACCCAGACGCACCAAAAAGACAGTGAACAGAGTGGGCACATGCATTGTGAGTGCGTCACACATGTTCCACAATGACTGTAATAGTAGGCAGCATCATACAGCATCACCAGCTTTTATATAACTAAGGAAGTTGTTAGTCACTTTTTGACATGAGTTTAAGACATCATCAAGGCTGAACCATTAGAGATATCAAAAATAACGTTACCATTTTGCAACCTCACTGGCTTGGTTTGGTGTTGATAATGTATATATTTCCTAGGAGGAGTATACAAAATCTATTCATTTGTTTTGCAAACAACCCAAAATAACTGACTTCCTGTTGAGTAGAGGCCATGACATGGTTTGATGAGTTTGGTGTGAAGGAACTTGGCTAGCCCGCACAGAGCCCTGACCTCAACCCCATCGAGCTGGAATGGAGATTGCAAGGCAGGCCTTGTTGTCCAACATCAGTGCCTGACATCATAAATACTCTACAGAATGAATGTGCCTGAATTCCCACAGAATTGTATTTACACCCTGATTTGTGTCACCCCTCTTCATATTTCTTTGCATTGCATTTTTAGATATTTTGCTAAGAAAATGAGACAGTAGGTACTGTCATTTATTCCTAAATGTGCAAACATATATATCACAAACAAAGTTTGTATACTCCCTACAAGCTTTAAAGTCAAGATTTGGTATGACCACCATTATTCACCCTTATAACACAGCCTGAACTCTCTTAGGCAAATTTCCTTTTAATTTCTTTAAGTAATCTTCAGAATAGTTCTCTGGGATTCTTGAAGGTCATTCTAAAGCAGTTTTTTTTATGTTTGGCTGCCTTTTGTTCTGTTCTCTATCAGATGGGGAGCTTTGGGGAGTCCAATCCATGACTGATTCCATCATGTTCCATTGTGTTTCTTTCTATTGAGGTATGCTTTGACTGCATTGGCAGTTTGTTTGAACTATGCCTACTACATTCCAACTACATAAAAAATGTAAAAAAAGATAATCTGTCTTGTATTTGAAAGCAACATATGAAGAATTGACGGATGGCTCAAGACTTTTGCACAGTAGGCTACTGTATTTATGTAGAAAAGTGGGTAAATGCATCATTTTATATTAAATAATAAAAATTACTTAATTAAATAAAACACATTTTTAAAATAATACAGAACTTTATTTTTTAATGATTAAAAAATATTCAATGTACGACCTTTACTAAACTGAACTAAAAATATAACAAATCAAGTCCTGACTTCATGCTCGAAAGTTGGTTTTATTCCTGTAAACAGTCAAGTTGCAGAAACCAGGATTTTATGAACTCATATTAACTTATTATTATTATTATTATTATTATTATTATTATTATTATTATTGTTATTATATTTTAATTGAATTTTCAAATAAATAAATAAATAAACAAACAAACAAACAATCAAGACTAGCACTGATTAATTTAAAAAAAAATCTTCTACAGTACAGTATGTCCTTTAAGAGGCTCAGTACACGTGTGAGGTGTCCATAAAAAGTCTAATACAACCCCTGGAAAAAAAATGGAAAAGGAAAATTTACCACAAGGAAAAAAAAAACTTACAATGTGTACTTTATTGCTCCTCCTCATCCTGACTTCTTTAAAGTATGGACTTCACTAATAAATAATAATAAAAACTACATTCTTCATCAACTTTCAGTTAGATCAGTTTGCAGGATGGTGCCTTGTCATAAACCAAATCTTTTTACATTTCCACTATAAATTTTCAATCAGGATACATACAGATGTTGATAAATGTCATGAGGTTGATATGCCTTTCCTAAAGAAAAACTTTTTGTTCTGTTTCAAAATGCATTATTATCCTAAAAGAAAATTCTTATCTTTCTTATTTTCTTATTTCTTATCAATGGACTGAGCAAAGTTCCCAAACTTTCAGGGAACATCTGCACATTTACTGTTGAGGTAATGATTGCTATCTGCCCTGGTCCTTTACCTGACATGCACCAGACACAAGTTCCAAGATCATATCCTTGTCCAATGCAGATTCGTGATTGTTCACTGAATATAATACTTACATACAATCATCCACACTCCATGATAGCTTCCTTTTTAGCTTTCGGGAATCTTATTTTCTTCTGGTTACATTTTAGTGCCAGTGCCCTTTTTTTTCTATATCAACAGTAAATCCTGCTTCATTCAGCTGATTTCTTACAGTCACTGCCACATACATGGACTCATGGTTTCAGCTCATTTGTTTTTCACTTGTTTTGTTTTGTGCATATTCTCTTTTCGATGAAAATTGCCTTGTTTTCTACCATGACATATTTCTTGGTTTACTTGTATGTTTGTCTTCCCATTGAATCTCCCCATTGTATTTTTACTTGCTTCAAATTTGAGATGGTAGACTGGGAAAAAACATAACCTTTTGCCACACTCCATAATAGATTTCCTTTCGACAGAGTTGTATAATCTTTTCAACTGAGAGTTCTCTTGTTGGGGTCGTGTTTGCTTTCAGTTAGCCAAGTCAAAAAAACTCGTTCAGGCCTGTATGCATTAGACTAATTTGCATCTGTATGCAATTTTTATTTTGTGCAAATATGATTTTTTTTTTTACCTTTATTTAAAATGGGAAAATGCCATAAATGTAAAAAAAAATATTTGGGGTATGTTAGTAAAATGTAACATACCACAATCAAATTAGTTGTTTGTAAAATTCACTTTTATTCATTTTTATTCAGTCTACTCATGTTTCACCAAGTTCTTTTTCTGGTCAAAATCATAGTAAAAACAGAACCTAACCTATAACCTATCATAGACCTAATCCCAAAAATTCATTTGCACATGAAGTAAATTTTCCATAAATAATCATCCCATGTCTGGTTTTTGAGAGGAAGAAGCAAATTAGAGAAGGAGAAATGAGAAAAGAGGGGGGTTTTTTTGCCACTTTGCTGTTATAATAACGTCCACTTTCCTGGAAAGACTTTCCATTAGATTTTTTGGAGTGTGGCGATTTTTTAAAGGGATTATTTCTCTTTCAGCCGCAGGAACATTAGTGAGATGAGGCTCCGGTTTCACTTCATCCCAAAGCTGTTCATCGGGTCTTGAGGTCAGGGCCCCACTCGAGTTGTTCCACTCCAGACTTGGCAAACCATGTCTTCACGGAGCTTGCTTTGTCCACAGGGATACTGCCATGCTGAAACAGGCTCGGGTATCTTAGTTCCAGTGAAAGGATGTACTGTATGTATGTATGGTAATACTGCAGCATACAAAGACATTCCTTCAAAATGTGTGTAGAAACTGTAGATTTGGTGGTACAGGATGGCATCCACACATTTTGGTCATATACTGGAGATTGACAGCAGCTGACAAGCTGAAACGGATGATATACACATACTGTACATGTAGAATGATCAAGACGCTTTCTTTGTGTAATGCTTAAAAGATCCAAGATAATATTACAATAGTTATGACATATTTATGAGCCTGAAGCCATTGATCATTCCACTTGAGCATTTCTACAGAATGTCTAGGTTTCCTCCTGAGCTACTTCTCGAATGTTTCTGTCCAAAGTTCACTTGCGATACAGTTCCACTATCACACAGCTGGTTTCCATATTCCAATTCTGTACAATGCCTCATTATTTTCATGGACTCTGCCCTGATATCTTGACTAAGCTGGAGATATCACGATAGCCATTCCACACTGGACAAGTGAGTCATAGAGTATACAGTACGCCTGAATAACACCTACTCAAGCCATCACACAGTGTGAAACATATCCCTGTGAGCATCAGGCTCCTCAGCCTAACAAGACTCACCACACATTCATATAGTGAGTCAACCCCATTATTCAGTATTCGGGTTATTCCTTTTCAGAGTTTTTTTTTTGTTTGTTTGTTAACCGAATAAAAGCTTGAGCTCTCCCTAAAACCTGTTACAGAATGCATTATATTTGTGCCACTTGCTTGATATGAGGTCCAACTTTGCCTTATTCATGTTACTCCATTGTCAGCCACGGAATTCAAAGCTAAAGAAGAATGCATCAGGGAAGCCCACAGGCAAGTTTATTGTGGCAGCAGGAGAGGTATACCGTGTCAGCCAAGGATGGAGAGGTGGAGGGTTGAATCTTACACGTCATCACAGCACGTTTACTTCTTTTTGTTTATTTTTTTGTCTTTTCAGAAGAATGCTGTGGATCCATAGTTCTCACCATTCATTCTCACCTGCACATTGTCAACCGTTGTGCAAAAACGAAAACAAGCCATAGTACTGATTATCAGGGCCTAAACTGAGAAACAGAGGTGTCTTTTGTTTTCATCACCGCTAAATTTCCCAGTGTCTTTTTCAAACTCGAGCTTATAACTGCATATTATCTCATTCAGATCAGAAAGGCAGAAAAAAGATAAACAGCCACTTAAACTTAAAGATAAACCTTCCACATTTCTTATATGTGCTTAGCTGTGGAATGTATGTAACCCACTCATGCAGAATGTATGGAGGTCAGTGATTGGACCCCAGACAGTAGTACCTAGGCATACAAACGCATTTTGCTATTTTGCAATAAATTTGACTCAAAGCATTGTCAGCATACGAATGACCAAACCGAGTCGAGTTGTACATCAGGGAGCCTTCCAAAATTTGTTTGCATGAGTGGAAAGCCGAGTGCAGTGAGTTTTTTTTTATTTTATTTATTTATTTTGTGCAAGGTTTAGTGAAGACATACTGTACTACTATGGGTACTAAAATGTTAGCAAGGACAGTAGCAAGAAGAATAGAGAGCCACTTTCAATTTCATTTTGAAAGCATCTGGTGCCAAGAACTCGCCTCCGGAATTTATACCAAGGTACCACTGTATTTACTTAAAATTTACTTGGGGTATTGGCTTAAGACCTGTGTAGCGCTTTTGTTCTGTGAATAAACCAGAGATTTACACATCAATACTCCGTTGTGTATGTGTGTGTGCTTCTCACTTGATTGGCAAGCGTGTGGAAGTGCATTTATGTGGATATGAATCATTGACACCTGTCATTACCGAGGCCTAAATCATAAACAACTTTTCTCTAGATTTGCCTGCGAGATTTTTGTCAAGGAATGGGTGTTTTTTTTTTTTTTTTTAAGACATCTGTAGCATAAATCTACTATAGGTGTGATCTCATGTCCTATAAGTTATATATTGTATGGAAGGATAAATACCAGCTGTGGGTGAAGGTAAATACATCATTTACAAAAATGATAAACAGATACAAGTTGTACTAGTCATGCCCTTCACATTAAAGGGATAGTTTGGAATTTTTGATAAAAAAAAAAAAATCAAACATGAAGTACAGATAAATACATTGCACCGGTTCTTGGTTGTTTTCAATGACCATGAAAAGCATCATCCACGATGTGAGTGCAGTGTAAGTAATTGGGCCCAAAATTCCACAACTTTTTGTTCAGTGTTGTAACCATATGGCAATTTCTGAGAAATGTTTTCTGAGTCATTTATACCAACTCAGTTCAGCTCAGTGGGACTGCAGAAGCTTCCTATGAGTCTTAACTTTGGAATGCAGAGTTTGGCCCCGATTATTTACATTCTGCTCGCATTCTAACTTCACTGTCCATGTTCACTGCAGGAAAATATATAGTGACCAAGACCTAGTATAATTCACTTATATGCCTCTCAATTTAGATTCAAGGCAGGATTGAAAAAACCCAAACTATCCCATCCTGCAGATAATAGTCTACATGGTAAGATAAATATATTTAATTAAAAAATTACACACTCTCCACCCCCAAAAAGTCATACAGTATAAAATTTCATTGATTAACATAAAAACCTGGTCATTAGGTATATATTTTATTATTATTTTTTTTTTACAATAAATTATGTCAAAAAAAATGTTTTGCTGAAAATCATATGTAATTAAGACACAGACACAATAAACTGATATTGGAGAATTTGAGTAGACTGAACCCAAGAAGTGCAGCTGCTTCCTAGATTAATTAATTAAATTTTATTTGTATAGCGCTTTTAACAATTGACATTGTCGCAAAGCAGCTTTACACAATCAAAAGAATTAAGTTGGTATGAAATATGAACGTGTATGAATCAAAATGATAAGATTGTCCCTGATGAGCAAGCCGAGGGCGACGGTGGCAAGGAAAAACCCCCTGAGATGGTAACAGGAAGAAACCTTGAGAGGAACCAGACTCAACAGGGAACCCATCCTCATCTGGGTGAAAATGGACAGCAGGGATTGATCAGCATAATAATGTGTAAGACTGGAAGTTCAGTATAACAGGAGATGTGTTTAAATTAAAGTCAATCCAATCTCAAGATAAAACGAGACTCAAGATGAACTTTAATGGCCTCCATGGAAAATCATATTAGCAATATATTTAAAGAGAAGAACAGTTGATTAGGTAGGTACCACATAAATTTTTTTCCCTGTACTGATATCAGAAATAAACTAAACCAGTTTCAATGAAATATTCTCTGCACCATGATGGAATATCATTAGGAGTTTTGGGACATTTAACAATGCCAGAAGCTTATGATGTGTGTTGATTAAAGGCATCATTAATCCATAGAAACATTAACACATGGTGCAAAACCCTCTGGGTGATTGGGGGGAAATATCAATCATCAACAAAATGAGCCTAAGCACACCACAAAACAAGTCTTCCATATATGTTTACTTATAGTGAGAATTACTGACATTATTGGACAATGAGAAATAGAACTTACTTTGTTTAGAAGCAAATAAATGTACCAAATTTGTGATGTTGTAATTCACACATTACATTTTCCAGTGTAATGTCTGAGGATGTTTGATACATGCATTTTTTTTTTTAATATCTCAGCACGACGCTCCAATAAAAGGGGTGCTTCACAGAGTGCTCAGAATGGGGCTGACAGGATTAGCTCACAGCAACATCCTCTGACAAGAGGTCAAATACACAGAAAGCCATGGTGCTCAGATTGAGGCTGGCAGGGGTGGCTCCCAGCACCACAATCCAAAAAGATGCTGTCTGGATTAACTGCAAGGGTTGCGGTTGGCTCACAGCTCCACTCTTTAATGCCCAAAAAAGACCAAATGCCCAAAAAGCGAGTGTGCTCAGAGTGGAACTGACATGGGTGGCTCTCAGTAACATGCTAGAATGAGAGGCGGTCTGCACAGAGTGCTCAAAGTGGGGCTGACGTTGGTGTCTCCCATCACCACATGCCAACAAGAGGCCAAATGGAAAGAGCACCAGGGAGCTCAGAGTGGGAGGCTGACGGAGGTGGCTCCCAACAGCATGCTCCAACAAGATGCCATCTTCACAGAGTGCACAGAGTTGAGCTGACAGGTATGGCTACCAGCATCACCCTCCAAAAAGAGGTTGAATGCACTATCATTTCTCCAGAGTGCACAGAGTGGGGATGCAAAGGTGACTCCCAGCACCACAATCCAATGAGAACCCGAATGCACAGAGTGGACTTTGAAAGATGCCAACTGGAATTTAGCTTATTTGGATTGCCTACCCTTCATACAGTATGAGTCTCTGCTGAACATATACATTGTACTCGTATTCTGGATGACAAAGTTCATGGTCAGTGTGCAGAAGCAGGATAATTCATAACAACCATAGCCTATTGTGATAGCTACAACTCTGCAACACAGGCACAATAAGCTGATATTGAATAACTTGAGTAGACTGAACCCAACTTTTGCAGCTGCGTCCTGGATTAGTCAAATTGCAGACTGTGTAATCCAATCTGAAGATTAAAAGAGACACAAGAAGCACTCGAATTGCATTCATGGATAATAAATTCACTGGCGCTAATATTTAATAGCAACATTGTTTTTCCATAAGCTGGTACAATGTCACATTATATTGCATTATATTCTCTCCAAGATCTTCTCACTAAGTCTCCTCCAGCACATCCCAAAGATTCTGGAGGACAAATATAACATTGCTGAACCTAGACCTAACAAATGCTTGTTCAAATTAGACTCATTCATAAGTGGTTTTCTTAAGTCTACACAGCTGCTGTACATGTGGAAATGCTCTTACTTACTTCAAATGGTCTTACCAATGAAAATAGCCATAAGTTCAACTGCTGTTGTTGTTAGGGCCCAATCACTATGACATCAACCCTATGACATCATAGTGTGTAAACGGCGGTCTTGCTTTACTAAGGATTTTTTTATTTTATTTTCAGCATCCAGGGCCTTGTGCTCAAAAAGTCATAATAAAAAAATCAGCAAACAGGTTGGAATCTGCTGCTATTAAGAGTGGCTGGGCCCCAGGCATGGCACAGGGACCTTACACGAGAATTTGCTGCATACTGTGGCTCATACATACTTGCATGTTTACCTGCAAAATCCGGTACACATTTAGAGCTCACTGAGCTAAACAACTTGTTTACAAAACACACCCAATAGAATATTATGTACTCCTCCTACGAAATGTATACAATCGCCACCAAACAGAGCCTATGTATTCTCAAGACCTTGAGGATGCAAAATTGCTGAGGGATTTTTGATATCTCAAATAGGTCAGCTGTGACAACATCTTAAACTTAGCCGAAAAGCGGTTAATAACGTTCTGTGCGACAGCATATTCAAATCAAATTCAAATTTTATTTGTCACATACACAAATAATACACAGTACGATATGCAGTGATATGCTTAGGCAACTGCCCTGACCTTAGAACAAGAAAGAAAACAAAAAAACAAAAAAGTTACTTATCTAAGAAGGAATAAGAAAGAATATCTATAAAGGAAATAAATATTTGAACAAAAGTAAATTTGAGAAAAATATATATAAGTAAGTAAAATTTGACTAAGAATGAATAAAAATAAAATAAAATATAAAATGTATGTATGATACAAATATACATTAAAGGAAGATATAAGGAAAAAAGAAAGTGAGAAGAACTGTACAAATAGAAAATATTGGAATGAAAATTTGTAACTTTACAAATAGAAAATATTGAATATTGAAATGGAGTGAACATAAAGAACGGAATGTCCAGGGGTGTGCAAATATGCAGTAAAATGACATGTTAAAGTGGCTTGTGTGCATATTTAAAGTGTCTAATGTGCATAATGTCCATGAGTGAGCAGGTGTGCAGTGAGGACTAGTGAGCGAATGACCTGAATGCCCTGAATGTCCAGAGTGAGTGCAGAAACATGTGTGGATGTGCAAAATGGATCAGTACTGTGTGGTGTACTGATTAAGAGACCGTATCGCCTGTGGGAAGAAGCTCCTCCTCAGTCTCTCTGTGTTGGCCTTCAGGGAGCGGAATCGCTTTCCTGACCTCAACAGAGAGAACAGTCCATTGCTGGGGTGGCTGAGGTCCTTCATGATCTTCCTGGCCTTGGTCCAGCACCGCTTGCTGTAGATCAAGTGCAGGTCAGGGAGCTCAGTGTGGATGATGCGCTCAGCTGTTCGCACCACCCTCTGAAGAGTTCGCCTGTCCTGCATGGTGCTGTTCCCGAACCAGGTCGTTATGTTTCCCGTCAGGATGCTCTTTATGGTGCAAGAGTAGAAGTTCCTAAGCACCTTGGAGGGCAGTCTAAAGTCTCTCAGGCGTCTGAGGTGGTAGAGACGCTGTCGGGCCTTCTTCACCACGGTGTTGATGTGACAGGACCAAGACAGGTCCTGCGTGATGTGTACACCGAGGTAACGGAAGCTGTCCACTCTCTCCACTGGGCTCTTGTTGATGACGGGGGTCTGGTAGTTCCTCTTCTGCTTTGTGCTGAAGTCCACTATCAACTCCTTTGTCTTGCTGACGTTGAGAAGGAGATTGTTCCTCTGGCACCAGTTCTCCAGATTTCCAGTCTCCTTCAGGTAGGCCGTCTCATCGTTGTCAGTGATCAGGCCGACCACGACGGTGTCATCAGCAAACTTGATGATAGTGGTGGAGTTGGTAGTGGCTGTCGTGTGTGTACAAAGAGTACAGTAGAGGGCTCAGAACACAACCCTGTGGGGCTCCAGTGCTGAGAGTGATGGAGGCTGAGACATGTCCACCCATCCTTACTGCCTGTGGTCTCCCAGTAAGGAAATTGGAGATCCACTGACATAAAGATGAGCTGAGTCCCAGGTGCTCCAGCTTGGTGGTGAGTGTAGAGGGAATTATGGTGTTAAATGCTGAGCTGTAGTCGATGAAAAGCATTTTCACATAATGACATCATCTTAAATGAAAGTATACTATAACTATATACAAGCAACTAATGGATATAACATCTTTACCACTAGCACAGTATACAGCCATGGTCAAAAGTTTTGGGAATAACACAAATATTCATTTTCAACTAATCTTTCTACTGATAATTACATTACTTTTATGCAAAGAGTCACTATTTGCAGTGTTGAACGTTAAGTGTGTCAACAAACTTTCTGCAAGGTTGTTCAAAGAACATTATCAAAAGTAAGTGCACTCTGGTAGACTATTGTGTCTACTGTAACCTGGGTTACTATTGTGTATTTTATTTTCTTCTTGTTTGTGTACATTGTGTATTTTGGGGTCAACATCTAATCATTTAAATTCAACATTTGTGTTTTTTTTTTTTATGCAGAAGCTGAAGGTTTGAAGATATAGGTTGTAGTGGTGTTTTTTTTTTCACTCGATTTTTCCAAAAATAAACAAGCTGATTAATTTGTGTAAACTATTTCCCAAGGTTGTTGGGAGCTGGCTTGAGCTCTGGTCTTTTTGGTTAGTCATTGTATAGACTTATCGTTTCACAGTTTATTTTTCGATGAGATGTCCTTTTTTTCCGTAATCATTTTTCAAACCAAAACTATGGGACTTAGGGACGCACATACTTCTAAACAATAAATATATGAGCTAGCGTTGCAGAAAATTAATCAACACCTCCTAATTTTAAATTCATACAAGCTGACCTTTAATCAGCATTCATTACCAGTGAATGTTTGCATGTTAATATTCATGACTATGTTGAAAACAAGCAGTGATGTGTAGAGAAAGCAAAGTTCTACTCAGACAATGGGGTACCTCAGCATACCTGTACGAACACCTTGCCTCACAAATTTTTGCCTTAAGAAAAATTCTTATTGCCTCATGAAAAATTATCACTAATTTTTTTATTTAATTAGTACAGAAAACTAAAATGGTAGGTCCTTCTTCTTCTCCTTGCTTTTCTCCTTATTCTTCTTTCTTCTTTGTGTACAGTACCGCCAAATGTAGGTTTCATTCTCCCTCATCTCCCGGACCTCTTAAATCCTAATGGTTACAGTATGTTTTTATACAGTAACTGCAGCATACCGAACCCTTACAATCACAAGCCCATGGTAAAAAGGTTACACATTTCTTAATTTTCATTCCTGCAAAGTACATGATTTTTTTTCTACTGAAAAACAAAATCACCATTTTATTCCCAATTCTTCAAATTAATTTATTTCACTTTGCAGTTTCCAGGTTATGGTGCTCAACATTCCTTCCCCATTTCCATAAAGCTCCATCGTCAGCAAAAAGTAATTTCCCCCTTACTTTTGAAACATTTCCAAAAATATAATTTATTATAATAGAGAACAGAGCTGGACTTAGCACGCACCCCAGGGGAGTCCCATTTTCTCCCTTACATTAACTTGATACCTCTGAGCTTAATTCACCTGAATAATTCTGTCCGAAAAGTACTTAACCAAATTAAACAGTTTCCCTTCAATTCCCATCATGTTTTTGATTAACAGTCCCTCTTTCAACAACATTTTATACATAAAAAATAGTGCAGCCATTCTATTTTTATTTATTTTAGCTTTTCCTACTTTATGCTCTAGAAATAAAGTACAATATTTCTGGATCCATACTCCTTCCTTTTTCTGAACCCACTTTGATAAGCAGCCATCAGACCCCCAGTAAGTATACTAGTTTCTCATTTAGCATTTGTTCCATCAGTTTACAGACATGCAATGTCATGTTTTATGATTGTTTTAGATTGTTTCTCTGAGTGAAATCTACATGAATTATGTCACAGCATCTGTCATAGTAGTGCAGTACTGAGAGACAGATGCGGATGCAGGGTTAACTCCTTTGTTTATTTCTTTTGCAATAATCTTGAAACACACAAACCAGGGGGAAAAAAAACAAATATGACTTCTCTAGTTGGGTTTGCAGGTGGGTTGGCAAAACAAAAACAAGGGACAACACAAAACCCATGACTCAACTGAAAGAACGGAAAAGAGGCTGAGCACTTCTTAGCCTTGACTGTGATGGCGAAACGCCCAAACCGAAGGTTGCACCAACCTGCAGACACTGTTCAATCCTGGGGGGGAAAAGGACACAAACACGTAGCCATGAACTCATAACAATGACGTGCTGATCAGTGAACGGACGAAGGTCACACAGGTGACCTTAATTTAGTGCTAAAGTGAAACAAGTAACCACATAGACACACCAGGGAGAGACAAAGCATTGGCTCAGTATGCCGGCGAGCTAGGTCTTATTCCCCGTGACTGCAATGGCACAGATGTGACATTTCCCCCCTCAGGACTGGCTTCAAAAACTCTCGCTGCATTACCGGAGGGAGTAGGGACCCGCCTACCTGATGAGATTGCCGCCGGGCAGGGCGGCCCGGGCATCGTGGTGCTGGGCGATCCGGCCGTGTTCTGTTCACGGTTCAAGAAGTCTCGGACTGGGACCCAACTGCGTTCTTCCGGGCCGTGCCCTCCCCAGTCCACCAGATATTGGAGAGAACCCTCTTTGACTCTAAACGTGGGAGCACCCTCTATCTCCACAGCCCCGGGAAGTGCTGGATCCGCTACACCCTCGTCCAGCGGCCCGCGGATCACTGGCCTGAGAAGGGAAATGTAAAAGACAGGATTAATGCGTAGGTGTTTGGGAAGCTGTAATTTAAAGGAAACTGGATTTATTTGGGCGAGGATGGGGAAGGGGCCTATGTATCTGGGGGTGAGTTTACGGCAGGGGAGGTGAAGGTGAAAGTCCCGTGTCGAGAGCCATACCCTGATCGCCTACCTGGAGCAGAGGACTTTCCCTTCGTCGCCTATCGGCTAATTTTTTTAATCTACATACTGCCTGGGAGATCTTTGTGTGCGCGTCATCCCAAACTTTTCCGCTCTTTTGAACCACTGATCCACCACGGGACCATCGGTGGGAGTGCTGTCCCAGGGACAAAGCAGTGGCTGATGCCCAAGCACACACTGAAACGGTGTTAGGCAGTTGTGGAGTGACATAATGAGTTTTGAGCATATTCCGCCCAGATTAAACAGTCTACTGCCACAGTATGCCCGAAGATATTTTCCGAGTTCTTGAACAGTCCGGTCTGCCTGCCCATTAGACTCGGGGTGATAGCCCGACGTTAGGCTATAAATTGGGGACCACGATCGGAAACGATATCTTTCGGAATGCCGTAGCATCAAAACACAGTGGTGAATAGGGTTTCCGCTACCTGGATGGCTGATGGGAGAGAGCTAAACGAGATGAATCAATATCCCTTGGAGAAGCGGTCTACTATTACTATAGTCAGTACTATTACTGACTGTGTACCCTTTTGACACCGGCAGATCCGTTACAAAATCCACAACAGTCTATTTGGTGTTGGCAGGGGCATTAATTTTCCAACTGGCAAACAACGAGGACTTTTGTTGTCGCACAGATAGCGCGAGATAAAACGACTGTTCTTACGATTTCTTGCCTGTTCGGCCACCAGAACTTTGGTTCTAGGAGTTTGAGGGTGCGTGCCATGCCAGGGTGTCCGGATGCCAAACTTGTGTGAGCCTGTATCGTCACTCATTCACGAAGTGGCTCCGAAACGTATGTCCGATTCAGAGGGCAAGCTCGGGGTGCGAGATGGGACCGAACTGCGTGCGTGATCTCCGCGTCGATGACCCACACGATCGGAGCCACCATGAGAGACGAGGGCACGATAGGTTCTGGTTCGATGGTTGGCTCCGGCATCAGATAGTACCGCGATAGAGCATCTGCTTTCTTATTTTTTGTGCCGGGACAATATGTGATGTTAAGGCGGAAACGCGTAAAGAACAGCGCCCAGCGGGCTTGACGAGGGTTTAATCTCTTTGCTTATTGGATGTACTCGAGATTGCGATGATCAGTGAGTACAGTGAATAGATGTTTAGCTCCCTCCAACTAGTGCTGCCACTCCTCTAACACCGCTTTAACTGCAAGCAGTTCTCTATTGCCTATATCATAATTGCGTTTGGCAGGTGTTAGCTTACGGGAAAAGAAGGCTCAGGGATAGAGTGCCTTGGCGTTGTGACAGCACTGCTCCTACCCCTACCTCTGACGTGTCAAACTCTACTAAAAAGGGCTTCTCTGGGTCGGGTATTTTTAAGATAGGCGCCGTGATAAAGGCGAATTTTAATCGCTGAAACGCTGCCCGCGCTTCCGGGGAAAACTCAAAGGCGTTTCGGTTTCTCTTTCAACAAAACTGTAAGCGGCACTGCCACCATGCTGAAGCCCCGAATAAATCGCCGATAAAAATTAGCAAACCCCAGAAAACTTTGTAGCGCTTTAACTGACCTGGGTTCTGACCATTGTTGTACCACCTCGACCTTGGTCATCTCCATTTCGACCTCCTGTGGCCCTATGCGATAGCCAAGGAATGCAATCTCCTTCTTGTGGAAATCGCATTTCTCCACCTTTGCATGGAGCCCGTGTTTGCGTAGACGATGAAGGACGGCGGATACATGATGGACATGTTCAAGATGTGACCGCGAGTATACCAGTATATCATCCAGGTATACTATTACGAAACAGTTCAATATATCCCTGAACACATCATTCATGAACCCCTGAAACAACACAGGTGTGTTTACCAGTCCATAAGCCATTATATTGTATTGATAATGCCCCGATGTCGTGCTAAACGCAGTCTTCCACGAACGAGATTATAAGCGCTGCGGAGATCGAGCTTGGTGAAGATGGAGGCATGAGCTCGGTGGTGTTTTCCCCGGGAAGAGCTCTATCGCACAGTACCACAGCCGGTGAGGGGGAAGTTGTGCAGCTGCCCTAACACTAAACACGTCTTTGAAATTATCGTACTCGGATGGCACACTGGTAGATACTTGGGCACTTGGACTTTCAATGGATGTTGTTTGGACCGTCAATGTCGACAGGGAACATAGTTTAGCGTGTCTGGGTGCCCAGGGTATGATGCGAGAATAAGCCCAATCGAAATTAGGATTGTGAAAGCTGAGCCAAGGTAGACCCAGCACGACGGACTGGTCTGACCAAGGGAGTACAAAAAATTTTAATTCCTCGGTATGACCGGGAAAAGTTTATCGAAAGAGGCGCGGAAATTAGTTCAATAGGCGATTGCTTTAAGTTTTGGCCATCCAGAGCTTTAACTGCAATTGGAAATGGAAGCTTCGACACAGGAGCTCGCAGTGAAGAAATGAGAACGGAGGAGATGAAATTTCCAGCCGACCCAGAATCTATGAGGGGGGAAACAGACAAGGAGTGAATATCATAAGTCATTTGTGATTTTAGACAAAGAGAGGTGTGAGTGCGAGGTGGTGTATGTGGTGTTACTTTTCTTAGCGGGCAAGTGCCGATTAGATGTGAATCCCCCCCACAGTACAGACACAAGCCCGACGTCAACCTGTGCTGTCTCTCCTGTGCCGTCAGACGTGAACAGTTGACCTACATGGGCTCAGGTTGAGCCCCTTTGCGCCGTGCTACCGGGGGGGGGGTGCTGAGGCTGTCGCGGCTGGTGAATTCTTGACGTTCCCCCGGAGCCTTCGGAGGAAGGTGACGTCTTTGGCCGCATAAGTGCTGGTCGAGCTTGATAGCCAGTTTGATGCAGGCGTCGACTGACAGGCCGGTATCCCGGTAGGCGAGTTCGAGCTGGATTTCAGGTTGCAGCCCATCTCGGAACCTGGCTAACAAGCTCCAGTCTCACCAGCCACTCTCCGAGGCTAACACTCTGAATTTAACTGCATAGTCCATGACCGTTTAGTTCCCTTGTCGCAGCCTCAACAGTTGTTGCTCCCCCGATAGGATAGGGAGAGGGAGACTGACTGGTCACGAGCCGAGTAACACTATGTGCTAGGTCATTCACAGCTCGTGCCAAGCTATCAATCTCATGCTGCTGGCCTCTCACATATTCAAGTAGTGGGGATTCATCCTCAGGCAGGGGGGTCCCTACTGCATCCTGAAGGGTCCGTTCATCTGTCATGGTAGTGCAGTACTGAGAGACGGACGCAGATGCAGGGTTAACTTCTTTGTTTATTCTTTTTCAGTAATCTTGAAACACACAAACAAAGGGGGAAAAAAAACAATGATGACTCCCCCAGTTGGATCTGCAGATAGGCTGGCTAAACAAAAACAAGGGACAACACAAAACCCCTAAATCAACTGAAAGAATGGAAAAGAGGCTGAGCACTTCTTAGCCTTGACCTTGACGGCGAAACGTCCAAACCGAAGGTTGCCCCAACCTGCAGACACTGTTCAATCCTGGGGGGGAAAAGGACACAAACATGTAGCCATGAACTCATAACAATGACGTGCTGATCAGTGAACGGACGAATTGCTACGGGTTCAGCTGGAATAAATAGGGAGACACACAGGGGAGACACGGGTGAACTTAATTTAGTGCTAGAAACAAGTAACCACATAGACACACCAGATATAGACAAAGCATTGGCTCAGTAGTCTGGCGAGCTAGATCTTATTCCCCGTGACTGCGGTGGCACAGATGTGACAGCATCATGCAAATTATGTCTAGACATAATTTGATAAAAACTTTTGCGAAACTTGGATATCCGCTGAAGTTTATCCTGCACCATAAGTAAAATCAAAATGTTGAATAAAAGCGATGAACAGTTATGTCATTTAACAATCTGCTTTAAAATAAGCTACATACATGCATGTGGGGTTCAATCTAAATTAATATCATTGATTACATTAAAACTGGTCAGTTTCTTTTAACTTTAACCTTTTAACTATTTCTACAAACTTTTGCCATCAATGACTTCAGCTAGTAATAATAATAAGAATATGCACATTTTGTGATTTTGTGCAACTATAAAAAAAAATAAAAAATTAACAGCAGCTGGAATCCAGTGCATTTAATCCCTCTCAGTACACTGCTTTTGCAGAATAAACAGGTACAGGAGCGGTAGCATGAGAGAGAACTGTTCTCTACTAGTTAATCGATTACTAATGGAATTGTATATAAATATAACACAAATATAGTCAATTTCAAGTCAAGTCAATTTTATTTATATAGCACTTTTAACAATTGACATTGTCGCAAAGCAGCTCCACACAATAAAAAGAAGTAAGTTTGTATGCAATGTGTATGAATCAAAATGATAAGATTGTCCCTGATAAGCAAGCCGAGGGCGACGGTGGCAAGGAAAAACTCCCAGAGATGGTAATAGGAAGAAACCTTGAGAGGAACCAGACTCAACAGGGAACCCATTCTCATCTGGGTGATAACGGATAGCAGGGATTGATCAGCATAATAATGTGTACTGCAAGTTCAGTATAACAGGAGATGTGTTAAAACTAAAATTAAAAGGAGTCCAGTTTGTTCCTGGAGGCTCAGGTAGACTGTAGGAGATTCCAGTCCTGAGCTATCGAACAACTGAACTACTTTGTGTCTGTGGGAAACAATGCTGTATTAAAGGTACTTTTTAAATTTTCCAATTGTAGCTTCTTATTTCAGAATAATTGCTTTTTATCCTCTATACTGTATGAATCCTCTACTGTATATGAATCCTCTATATATAAATCTATATATCCAGTATTTTATAGTAAAACCTTGGATTGTGAGTAACTGTTTTGCAAGATGAGTAAAAGTTTTTAATACATTTTAACTTGATAAACAAGCGAGGTAATCGTTTTCCATGCTCAGTCTTAGTGCTTGTGCATCACTTGTATAGTCAACATTGGACCAGCGCATAGTGTAACATAGTGACCACTTGTGTACAGTACATGTAAAGCCTTTTTTTATTTTGCATTTTAGAACTTCAACATGGTTTTTCAAGCAGTTCTCCTGGCTTTATCATTATAATTCCATTGTCATACAGTATATTCCATAAAGTCCATACTGTATATTCCAAGTCCCTGACATAAGCAGTTCTTTGTTTTAGCTCAGCGGTGGCAGTACTACCATGGAATTGTTATTTTTTCTGTCTGAGGGCCCGTGCTTTGGCTTAGTGAAAACAAAGGACTGGTTTGAAATTGGCCACTGGCTCCAAACTAGTTCCAGAACTGCCATAGTGGAAAATGTGTATGCGATACCAGATGATTAGAAAGCATGAAAGGTTCACTAATAGCCTCATTCTTAGCCCTGTTTTTTTTTTTGTCCAAAATGGGACTACCAACATTACCCTTATCTTAGCATTGGCAAATCACATGTGCACTCATCTTGCCTCAGAGTTATTGTCTTTTTTGCAAATGTGCCAAGTTGCCAATGGTTTTGTAATATTGACCTTAAATGTTTTATTCTCAAAAAAAAAAAGGTAAACCACTTTGATCGTCAGCAGTTGTCCAATGCATACCAAATAATTTAATTGTTTTTAGTCATGAACTACTCATCCTGTGGCTCCATCCATTTTGTTGCTTTCTTTAGGGTAACTCCATAGAGATCCATTCAAATCACGCAATTTTCTTTTTCTTTTTTTTTTTTTTATAACTTGCGATCTACATTAGCAATTTTTGTGCGGAATTGAAACTCATCACATCTTTCAACATGAGTGACCAGAATAAACAAAAACAATCCATTTGTTCACTCTCAAAGCAATATCCTGCTATATATTTATGTGGACTATTAGTTTCCTTAATAAAGATGAATTGCACTGATGCATCACTAAGGGCAAAATAAAACACTTAAAGAATTCGGAAATTGGGAAAGTTTTCTACAAGAAGGTCTCAGTCATTACTTACTGGGTAACACTTTGAGGACCTCTTCAGTCTTATAGCATGCCTTTGGTTGATTTCAGAACTCCAGATACTTTAGTAAGTTTATTTAAAACTCCAACATCTGCACAACAACAAAAAAACAACCTTATATACTATGGAATAAAATCACTGTCAAAAATAATCATGCGTAAAAAAAAGATTTGTGTGTAATTCTGTGTTTTGTCCGAGTTGGATTCCAAAATCTACGACCACAACTCCGAAATATGACCGCTTACAGACACAACACTCGTTTTTACGTCTCCTCTGTTACACGGACGAATTGCGAAATTACGGCTATGAATGTAGTGTGTTAGACCGCTGTCAAAAATACG
This sequence comes from Clarias magur, assembly GCA_013621035.1. NCBI lineage: Eukaryota > Metazoa > Chordata > Actinopteri > Siluriformes > Clariidae > Clarias > Clarias magur. The sequence continues at coordinate 3,986,251 of QNUK01000007.1, read as the reverse complement.
TCATCAAGGCCACATGCACAGGCATTACTATCCGAGGGAAGAAGGATCGATTCGGCCACCGTTTTAAACCACCGGCGCCAAAATGGCATATCAGCAGCCGAGCGCTCTCTCATCGTCTCAGGTAAGTTTTTTTTTTTTTTCACAGATTCGTACATGTTTAAGAGAAATACAATTACAGAGATGTTTTAACTATAGCAGGTAAGATTTTAGGAGTTTAAAACGGCGGCAGGGCGCATTCGCCGTATCAATTGCTCCTCCTTTGGATAGTAACGCCTGTGCTTGTGGACTTGATGACGTATTTTTGACGGGGGTTTAACGCACTACATTCATGGGCGTAATTTCTCAATTCGTCCGTGTGACAGAGGAGTTGTAAAAACAAGTTTTGTGTCTGTAAACGGTCAGATTTGTATATTTCAGAGTTGTACTGTAACAAACACACTAAATATCGTATCTGTAAGCTGTCGTGGCCGTAGATTTTGAAATCCAACTGGAACAAACGCACAAATATTTTGGACAGTGATTTTATTCCATAATATACAGCATTAAATAAGTAATGACAGCTTAAGACGGACTACCAAGATAATCTTAATACATTACTACAGGGTACTATAAGATGTTACTACTATACTACTACTATAGTAGTTACTACTACTACTATAATACATTACTACTATTAATACAGGTGGATTATGAAGTGTTGAACATGATTAGTCCTACTGGCTCATCAACATCTTGAAGGAGCCGTTTACGGATGATACTTATAACTTGATCCCTTAGGGCGATGTCTGCTATGCCTTGCCAGAAGGTCATCTCCTTGCCACAAAATATATTTATGTCGTCGTAAAAAAGCATGCACAAACACCATTAATGCTGTGTGCATGCCCTCCAGGTTAAAATGTCTTGGGCAAAACAAAAATTACGTTTTAGTTTGTATTTTGCACTGTTTCGTAAATTAAAGATATTGTAAACACAGTATTTTGTTAGATGGAAATCTGAACAGAAACAAAGTTCTGAACTGAACATTTGGTATGCATCCTGTCCTTATCTCTAGATCACAGATTAAAAATAGGCACAGTGCACTAGAGGGGTCATGTTAATGGCTTTCAAGCTTTAAGCTGTCATATGGTGTGAGAGATCAGCTGCGTTTTAGCTAATAATAGTAATTCTATTCACAAAGAAGAGTTTTTTGTTAACCGTTGAACTCTGATATTTCATTTGTTCCCCTCTTTAGTCTCATTAGGGGTGTTTAAGTCTTGTGATGAAATTTCTGGTGAATGAAGGTGTACAACCAACTGACATTCACAGAAGGCTTCAAGCAATAATGAGACTGGTTAAGAATTTACTATATGATTTACTTTGTGTGTAAAAGCATAGAACATTTGAACTACCGGTTGTAGCTGTAGATGTGTGAAAGCCTCCCATTACTTGGAAGCTACATTAGCTCTCAGACAGAACTAAAAAAGAGTAAATGTCAAACACCCACCATGCATTTGACTGTTCTTCTATACAGTAAATCCAAAAATGTACAAATGTGTAGATTTTTTTTCCACCTACTAGAAATTCCTCTGGCTGTGTCTCAAAACCAACGCTACATTTATCGGACATTACATCACAAAAGAGACTTTTAGTGCATATAAGCAATAAACTGGTGTCTTTTTTCAATTGTATATGATGTTGTAGGATGTGTGGTTTAAAAAAATAAATACAAAATTTGAACCGGTGATAACATTTGATTAAGTGACTGGGATTTCACCTGCAGTATTAGCAATAACATATACATGTTATTTGTGCAAATGATTATCATTAAACTGATTATTTAACATGCCCCTTAACTAAACTGCAATATCACAAATGTTTAAAATAAAGAAATTATGTAAAATATTTATTTTTAAAATATTCATGAATATTTTATAATTATTAATATTAATTCATGAAAATATTTAAATTATTTAAAATATTTGAAGAATATATTTATGCTAGAAGTAAATCGACTCATAAACCTACTCATAAATAGTTTTATGTTTAAATATTTTTTTTATTGTTGTTGTTTTTTAAAGAGGCTGGATTTTCCGGTCACACTGACAGTGGACTGTCTTACAAACAAATATAAATTTTTACCATGAACAGAATTATAGCTCCTTTTTAATGAAAGAGTAAAACATGACCTGGCTGACCTGGGCCTTCTGGAATATATCTTTGTGCTATTCGAAGATCTGCTGAGAGCAATTCTACCTCTCATTCTAACCCTAGGCGAAATATTGCTTTTAAAGACGCTTAATGGAAGTCAACAAATTATTAAAAATGTTTAATAGCTAAACATTGCTCTCCTAACTTTCTTAAAAATGGAAAGACGTTTGGTGCATACATTCTATCATTTGCCCGAACTGGGATTAAAGGGTCAAGCATAAACCTGTTCCAGCATGACAATACCACTGCCAAGGGGGAAAAAAAGAAACTCAAGTGTCCTGCACAGATACCTGACCTCCACCCCTGGAACACAGACTGCAGGACATAACATCAGTGCTGAACCTCACAAATGAATGAATGCACATTTTTAATAGCAAAATAAAATTTTATGATACTGACCACCGATGTTCGCTATGCCTTTCCAAAACCTCACTGTCTCCACTGGGGGATAAAGTGATCACCCATGCAATTATAACACATTATAGCCCAGGTTTGATTCCCAGCCAGCGCCCAAGCCTCAGCAATTGGATGCAGTGGCACTTAGGATAGACGCCTAAGGGTTGCATCAGAAATCGAATGTAAAAACTAGTGTGTGCGGACCGAACAGTCCGCTGTGGCAATCTCTTGTTGGGATCAGCCAAATGACCAACAACAACATGTCACGAGTCAGCCTGATCAACCGAGCACTTCCAGACACTGAGGCTCCACTCCTGATCTTTCTCCCCACGCACACACCTGTCATTTCTGGCACACCTGAACCTGATCAGCCAATTATCTCTCCATCTTATAAGCACACTAGGAGATCCACTCAGTGCCGCAGTATCTCACTCGTGTGCCTTGCGTTCTCTCCGTGTAAAATAGTCATTGTGTATCCTAATCTGTGTTTTCGACCCTGCCTGTTTCCCGGATTTCTCTCTCGCCTTCGCCCTCTGGTACTTCTATCATTATCAGACTGATTAACGTGGATGACCTCGCTTGCTCTCAGGATTAGGATTTGTACTCACGATTTGGATTCATTCTCCCTCGCTGCTGGATCACCGGATTCTGACCCCCGCCTGGAAAAGACGATTCTTCTAGCCCGTTGCTGCTTCTACGGCACGCGCATTTCCGCGTTCGAGCACTTCCGTGTTCGCGGACATCAGGGAGAGAGTTTGCGCCACGCGCCGACCTCCGTTTTCTCCGAGAAGATCGGTCACTACTCAATCTTCCAATCACCGCGAGCTACGCTGGTTAGATAGCCCCGCCTCCTCCATCGTCACTAAAGGTTTCCCCACTCTCTCAGTCACCAAGCACACACACGCTGCTTCTCTCCTCTACTCCCACTGTGCCTACACATTCAAGCCTCCATATTTCCAGTAAAAGGTGTCAACATAATTCAAGCATCATTCGTCTGCTTTTGGGTTCACTCCAGTTAAGTCACCCCGCCCGTGACAGTATACTGCGGCCATGACGGACCCAGCGGACGCTTCTCGCCCCAGACCTAGCCTTCAGACCCGGCTTCAGCTCAGGTCTAGTGCCCGTTCGGACGCCCGATTGCGTCAGACTGTCGCTCAGCAAGGAGCTTTAATTAACTCTCAACAGCAAACTCTCCAGCAGATCTCCCAGGCTTTGTCTCAGCTCTCAACTCAATTTCAACAAGCATGCACTGCCTTCCCAGCAACTTCGACGACCCCAGCTCGACACGAACCTCGTCTACCCAATCCTCAGCCATACAATGGCGATCCTGGAACATGTCGTTCGTTCTTGTCTCAGTGCTCCCTGTCACTGGAGCTCCAACCCTCGACCTTCCCCACTGAGCGTTCCAAGGTGGCTTATATCATCACCCTCCTCACTGATAGAGCCCGTGAGTGGGGAACCGCCGTCTGGGATGCTAACGACCCTTGCTGCACCACCTTTAGCACTTTCACTGAAGAGATGAAGAGGGTCTTTGATCGTTCTCATGCAGGTCGGGAGGCCGCAAGGCACCTGCTGGAACTTCATCAGGGCTCTAGAGCCGCTTATGACTACGCCATCGAGTTCCGAACCTTGGCAGCGGCTACTCAATGGGACACCCAGGCCCTGTATGACACCTTCTTAAATGGGCTTTCGGAGTCTGTCAAGGACCAGCTAGTCTCTCAGCAACTCCCTGAAGACTTGAATGGATTGATGGACCTAGCAGGGCGGGTGGATGCCCGCCTCCGACAGAGACGCCGCACCCAACACCAACCCAGGACCAGCACTTCTCCCGCTCCAACCACTCCCGTTGGCAATCCGGTTGAACCCATGCAGGTCGGGCGAACCCAGATCTCACTGGAGGAGCGACAACGTCGGGTCCAAACAGGGGCGTGTCTCTACTGTGGGCAGCTCGGACATCTACGCCTCCAGTGCCCATTAAAAGCAAGGCCCCCCCCAGTGAACCTAGGCACACTGGAGGGGGCGTACCAAACTCAGTCGCCTAGGGGCCGTTCACTCCTCCCCATCATGCTCCTCTGGGATAATCAGTCCTGCATTCTCCATGCCCTCGTTGATTCCAGCTCTGACCAGAATTTAATTAGTGCTTCAAAGGTCGAGGAACTGCACGTGCCAACCATTTCTTTGGGTTCGCCATTATCGGTTCGAGCTCTGGATGGAACGCTCCTTCCCCCGATTACCCGGCGAACTACTCCAGTCACCCTGAGGACATCTGGAAATCATGCGGAGGAGATATCACTTCTCGTCATGCCAAAGGCTCAAGCCCAGCTAGTTCTTGGACGTCCCTGGCTCATCCGCCACAATCCACAGATTGACTGGCAGAACAACGCCGTCCTCGGATGGAGTCCTCTCTGCCTAGCCTCGTGCCTCAAGTCTGCGTTCTGACCCTCTCCAGTACCTACTTCCTCTGAGGAATTTCCGGACCTTTCCTCCGTCCCACATGACTACGCTGATCTCAAGACAGTCTTTAGCAAGTCCCGGGCGACTTCTCTTCCACCACATCGACCCTACGACTGTGCTATCGACCTCCTCCCAGGCATGGTTCCCCAGCGGGGGCGTCTCTACTCACTCTCCAAACAAGAAAGAGAGGCCATGGACAAGTACATTTCTGAGTCATTAGCCGCCGGTATCATCAGACCTTCATCGTCACCCGCCGGGGCCGGTTTCTTTTTCGTGGCTAAAAAAGACGGTTCCTTACGTCCTTGTATAGATTACAGAGGGCTCAACGATATCACAGTCAAGAACCGCTATCCCCTACCCTTGATGTCCACCGCCTTTGATCTCCTGCAGGGAGCCCAAATTTTTACCAAGTTGGACCTCCGCAGTGCCTATCACCTTGTAAGGATCAGGGAGGGAGATGAGTGGAAGACTGCCTTCAACACCCCGTCGGGCCACTATGAATACCTGGTCATGCCTTTTGGACTAGCCAATGCTCCAGGGGTTTTTCAAGCCCTGGTGAATGACGTTCTCAGGGACTTCATCAATGCTTGTGTCTTCGTCTACCTTGATGATATCCTCATCTTCTCCCGCTCCTTAGAAGAACATACAGTACATGTTCGCCAGGTACTTCAACGGCTTCTTGAGAACCAGCTCTTCGTTAAGGCCGAGAAATGTGAGTTTCATTGTAGCACAATTTCCTTCCTCGGGTTCATCATCGCCCCGTCTAAGATCCAGATGGATCCTGCCAAGCTTCGCGCGGTGACTGACTGGCCAGTTCCAACCACCCGTAAGGACCTCCAGCGTTTCCTGGGCTTCGCCAATTTCTACAGGCGGTTCATCCGGGACTATAGCTCGGTCGCTGCACCACTCACTTCCATGACTTCAGTGAAGACTCCGTTTCTCTGGACTGAGCAAACTGCCAGGGCATTTACTGAGCTCACGAAGCGATTCACTTCGGCCCCGATTCTCCAACAGCCTGACCCGTCACTCCAGTTTGTGGTGGAGGTGGACGCCTCAGACTCAGGATTAGGAGCAGTGTTGTCACAGAGGTCACCCAAAGACAATAAACTGCACCCGTGTTGTTTTCTTTCTCACTGACTCTCGCCCGCCGAGAAGAACTACAACGTTGGAGATCGGGAGTTATTGGCCGTAAAGTTTGCGCTGGAGGAGTGGAGGCACTGGTTGGAGGGGACAGAGGTCCCATTCCTCGTTTGGACGGACCACAAGAATCTGGAGTACCTCAGGACAGCCAAACGCCTCAACTCCAGACAGGCGAGGTGGTCCCTATTCTTTTCTCGATTTAATTTCTCCCTGGCCTATCGCCCGGGCTCTAAGAACACCAAACCTGACGCCCTGTCTCGCCAGTTCTGCCCATCACCAGACCAAGCACTCGAGGCCACCATCCTGCCCGCTCGATGCCTTGTTGCGACAGCATTACTGGATGTCGAGTCGCGAATCAGAACGGCACTCAACCAGGAGCCCGGGCCTCCTGAGACCCCTACGGACAAGCTCTTTGTCCCAGAGGCAGAGCGATCCTGTGTCCTGGAATGGGGGCACGGTTCACGGCTGGCCTGCCACCCTGGAGCAGCACGCACTTTAGCCCTTGGCCGGCAACGCTTTTGGTGGCCCACCATGAGGAACGACACCCGTCGATTTGTGAGCGGTTGCGATGTATGTGCTAGAAATAAGACCAGCAACAAACCCCCGGCTGGCCATCTCAGACCGCTTCCGATCCCCCACAGACCATGGTCCCACATAGCCCTGGATTTTGTAACCGGACTCCCCGATTCCGAAGGTCACACCTGTGTCCTCACGATAGTAGACCGCTTTTCCAAGGCGGTTCACTTTGTCCCACTGTCCAATCTCCCCACTGCTAAGGGAACAGCAGAACTGTTGGTCACTCATGTTTTTCGTCTTCATGGTCTTCCGACAGACATAGTTTCGGACCGCGGGCCTCAGTTTGCTGCCCAGTTCTGGACCGCCTTCTGTAAACTAATTGGGGCGACGCCCAGCCTATCGTCAGGGTATCACCCCCAAACTAATGGCCAGACAGAGCGGGCTAATCAGGACTTGGAGACAGCCATTCGATGCATGACTTCAAGGGAACCGCGTTCCTGGAGCCGGATGCTCCCTTGGATCGAATATGCACACAACTCTTTGCCCACGTCAGCCACTGGACTCTCTCCATTTCAATGTTGCCTCGGGTACCAGCCTCCCCTGTTCCCCTCGCAGGAGGAGGAGGTCTCAGTCCCTTCTGCTCAAGACTTTATCCGTCGATGCCGAAGAACATGGCGAGCAGCAAGGTTGAGGATCCGCCAGACTGTCTCAACCTTCAAGCAGCAAGCGGATAGACGACGTTCCAGGGCACCATCGTACAGAGTGGGCCAGAGGGTCATGCTATCTGCCCGTAATATTCCCCTCAAGACCATCTCGCGGAAACTATCCCCCAGGTTCCTCGGCCCATTCATGATCGTCAAGGTCCTCAACCCCTGCACTGTCAGACTTCGTCTTCCATCCACCATGCGCCGAGTAAACCCCTCTTTTCACGTCTCCCAGATCAAGCCTCTGGTCTCCTGCCCACTGAATCCACCCACCCTCCCAGCTCCTCCTCCCCAAATTATTGATGGTGGTGAGGCATTTACCGTACGCAAGCTCTTGAAGGCTCAACGGCGAGGCAGAGGCCTCCAGTACTTAGTAGATTGGGAGGGCTATGGTCCTGAGGAGAGAAGCTGGATTCCTTCCAGGTTCATTTTGGATCCATCTCTTTTGGATGATTTCCACCAACAACATCCTAATGCACCAGCTAGAACGCCAGGTGGCGTTCGTAGGAGGGGGGGTACTGTCATGAGTCAGCCTGATCAACCGAGCACTTCCAGACACTGAGGCTCCACTCCTGATCTTTCTCCCCACGCACACACCTGTCATTTCTGGCACACCTGAACCTGATCAGCTAATTATCTCTCCATCTTATAAGCACACTAGGAGATCCACTCAGTGCCGCAGTATCTCACTCGTGTGCCTTGCGTTCTCTCCGTGTAAAATAGTCATTGTGTATCCTAATCTGTGTTTTCGACCCTGCCTGTTTCCCGGATTTCTCTCTCGCCTTCGCCCTCTGGTACTTCTATCATTATCGGACTGATTAACGTGGATGACCTCGCTTGCTCTCAGGATTAGGATTTGTACTCACGATTTGGATTCATTCTCCCTCGCTGCTGGATCACCGGATTCTGACCCCCGCCTGGAAAAGACGATCGGTCACTACTCAATCTTCCAATCACCGCGAGCTACGCTGGTTAGCAGCGAGAATTCGCTAGCAAAGAGCCGAGTGGTGTACTCGCAATTGACTTCCGTGTTAGTGGAGATTCCCGCGCGTCATAGCCCTGCCTCCTCCATCGTCACTAAAGGTTTCCCCACTCTCTCAGTCACCAAGCACACACACGCTGCTTCTCTCCTCTGCTCCCACTGTGCCTACACATTCAAGCCTCCATATTTCCAGTAAAAGTTGTCAACATAATTCAAGCATCATTTGTCTGCTTTTGGGTTCACTCCAGTTAAGTCACCCCGCCCGTGACACAACAACAAATATGCTTAGGTAGTGCATTGTAAAAAAATGTAAAGAAAAATAATAATATATATTTTTTAAGTATCTGATATCTCTACCACTTCCTTTTTCTTTGTAGCCTCTACAAAGCGAGTATATTGAGGGTATATATATACCTTTATGAGTTGATGTTCATTTGCATATGGAAGCTTGCATACTTATTTACAAGTTGCATGTGTTTATTATTTTAGAATTTGTTTTAATGTGTAATGTTTTTTTTATGTACAAAGCATAATGACGAAAACAGAGTTAATTATTATTATTTGTATTATTGATAATAATAATAATAATAATAATATATAATAATAATAATCTGGGTTTCACAGCATTTGACCATTTGAATCTGAGGAAGTTACTAAAAGAAAAAGGACAAGAATGAGGAGAAAGAACATGGCGTGCAGTGAAGCAGCCAATGTTTGAATGCAAGCCACCTGGGTTACTTTTGTTTGTATTTTATTTTGTGTTTAGTTTGTGTACATTGCATATTTGATGTCAAAGTCTAATAATTTAATTTCCACATTTATATGGTGTATATATATATGATAAACATCCTGAAATGGCAATAAGAAGAAACCTTGAGAGGAACCAGACTCAACAGGGAACCCAACCTCATTTGTGTGATATCAGTTAAAAGGAATTGATTTGCATTCAAACTGTGTGTTAGGCGGCGGAAAGTTCAGTATAACAGGAAAGATGTTTATGTTATATGGAGTCACTTTTATTACTGCGGGCTCTGGTACAAACCTGTTTGTAGGAATTTCAGTGACTGCAGTCACAAGTCATCATAGAAGAGCTGTCTGCATCAACCGAGGCCAGGAACATCTTCATGGTCAAGCGGAACCGTCCCGTCACCACATGCATCCCAAGTAAACCACATGAGGCCTCCATGCGACGAGATCTCCAACCAAAACGCGGGGCACCAGGACGAGTCAGACAGGTCTGAAGGGCTAAGGAGGTCTGGGTCACTGGTGGTTCAGGAGTGCCATGTGCAGCTCAACAAGGGGAGAGAGAGAAAAGGAGAGTTGTGTCTGGTCACAGTATGTTATAAGGTGAATGTACAATATATTTAGTTGCAGCCCAAAACATGCTAATCACTCAACAAGTATGGCATGGAAACATAAGCAAAGTCAAACATACTGTAGTACTGTATGATCCAAGTCCTGACAAGTATCAGATCCTGCAGGCTTTGTAGGCTTAGAGTCACTTGAAAATCTACAGTAGTGCCCAGCCTGTTGAAGAAGTGTGGTATGACATTTAATTAATGTCATGGTGATTCATGCCCACCCATTTATGCCATAACGATTGCGTTTTATAAGAATGAACCCAATGATATTTTCTTCTATGACCAAGACCTTCACAAATGATTACAAAATGAGACTGAAAGTGGCTAGGCACAAGCATATTATTTTTGTATGTGTGTAATTTCTTTATAACATGAACATATTTAAGGCGTCGGACTGATGATCAGGAGGTACCCGGGTCGAGTCCCTGGTGCCACTGTTATAGCCTTCATCCCCGACAGGAAGTAAGTAACTACCAGAGAAAGAATGTGGGAAGTATCTATGACCCGATGTGCTGAAGGGCACATGGATGAACGCAGATCACAAGACAGCTTTTTAATATCTTATCATTTTGATTCATGCACATTCACATTTGCGTAAAGCTGCTTTGGGACAATGTCAATTGTTAAAAGCGCTATACAAATAAAATCGAATTGAATATAATTAATATGTTTGCTTCATATGTATATTTGGGGAGTTTAACAAGTTCAAAAGCTCATGAAAATCGCCAGGCAGGTTGGAATCTGCTGCAAGTCTGTGATGTGGGCGTGGCTAGATAGATGTATAGCTTATATGCACGAATATGTATATGTCAAACTCGGGAGACTTCTAGATCTCATTGAGCTGAACAGTTTTCACTGTGCAGCTCATGGGCTCAACTCAACATGAGGTCCGATTTTTTAGGTTGCTTGCAAATATATGCAATGGACCCACATTATATACACTACACAACACACGCTATACTACACAAACTACAGTATACACACACACACTACATGTTACAGGCTCTGTAGTTCTGTATCTTATCTATTTCATTACACTAGGTTTTGTGCTGCAGTACATTTTCAGGGTGGTCAGAAATGCCATGATGGGATTTCATACCTTGGCTCCAAGATGTGTAGGAGAAAAAAAGCTTTGGGTTCTCTATATCTGAGTAAGGGTGCAGATGCTTAGCAATAAAAATTGCAGTCAGCTTTGTTTTCAGATTTGGTGTCTTTTAAGGTAGACGTTAGTTGGTCAACAGTGACGGACAAGAATCGCATCCAGGTTTCATGCCCAGTGCTCATGGAAACGGTGGCAGTAAAGACTGAATATTACACTGACTATTGCTAACACCACCGTAACTAAAGGTACTGTATGACTTCTTCAGTCTTTCTGTAATGCATTATGTATTTAATTAAACTTGATTTGCTTAGAATCTGTGCTACCTCCGCCATTTCCTGCATCTTGATCAGCCATGTCTGTGTTTATTTCCTTCATCCACTGAGAAAATTACATGTCAAATTACCTACTGTTTTTTTTTTATAACCAACCCTGTGGTGGTCTGATAATTTTAGTCCTGTCTGGGTGGATTTTGTAGTCAGACTTCTGCATACCTATACAGTGTCCACGCATCAGGAAACAAGAACTGAGAAACCAGAAGAGTGTGATCTTGCAGGTTGATAAAAGGACCTATTATAATGATAACCAGCAGCATAAAACTACTTTATATTCACATACAGTATGCTACCAAATCGTGGAATTGTTGGTGTTTTTTTTTTTTCTCCAAATAAAAAGATAAGTACTTATTTCTGAGTCAAACCTCACCAGGAATAGAATAAACAGGCATCATGGCAACATCTTTGTTAGACATAATGAATAAAAACATAATTCAAAACTTTTAATCATTTAAGTGTAACAAAAATGAATAAAGCGGGGGGGGGGGATGGGGCAAATACTTTTTTTACAACACTATATTACAATTTTTTTTAACTAAACATAAATTTTAATGCTAAAATTTTTATTTGAGCTTAAAAGCTTAGATACATCTTAAAATAATAGCAAGATGCCACCCTGTGTTGTGAATCACAATGAGAACATGACAAGCAGGCTGAGGGAGAGGAGGGGTTTCCTCCTATCTCATACACATCACCCTGTCCTAGTACAGTACAGTACTACACTACAGTAACCTACAATATCTCTCTCCCATATTTTTCTACAGATTGATTTTCAAACATATGGAACAAAGAGTGTCAGATGTCGGTTCAAAGCAGAACAGGTTTCCATATACTGTATGGAACGATTCTAGATTTTATTGGCTGGTTGGCAGCCATACGGTGAAAGGGGAGAAAATCAGGAAGCTATTCTTGGATGTCAGTATTGTTTTTCACATTGGATAATAATAGCTTAGATTCATCGTCCAAACATTGTCTGGTGGACATTTTCTTATAAATGCAGACATCTCATCAACATATTGTTCTCCATGCTATGTCCTACCAGTGTACCTTTATATATTACGGTTGACATTCACCAAACATACAGTATGTGTGCTTAGGTTAACCCATTTGACTCAAAAAAATAACTGACAGAAAACATGCTTTAATTAGTAAATAAAAATTAGGACAGCATTAGAAAAGTTTATGCCTCCTCAATTGAACTCTCAATTCGTTTTTAGTCAGTTTGAAGAGTTAGGCTTTGTTTAAGAAATGTAAAGGTTTGCAAGCTTTGTTTTTATGTCTGCATTCATAAAAAAAATTGTGTGAGGCACAGCAATTCAAAAATAGACGCTTGATTTAAGTGAATGAGAAAACCTGGAAAAAAAGGACTTTTGGAAAAACTGCTGATTCCCACTGACGAGGAGCAGTCAAGCCACTTTGCACTGAGTGGTCTATTTTGTAACTAATAATAATAATAATAATAATAATAAATAATAATAATAATAATAATAATATAAGGAGAATAAAATATTTTACATATTAGTTGGAATGAAAAAACAGACAGAAATCGGTAGTCACCAGTGACTATGGATGGATGATGCCCTACATTTCAGTTCTGTGTGTCTGTGTGTCATATTTCTTTGCAAAGTTTGCAAACAAATATAATATTACAGTGCACAAAAATTTGAATATCATGAAACATTCTTCATAAGTGAAATTACTCACTCACTCACTGATCATCTATACCGCTTTATCCTGTATTCAGGGTCGCGGGGGGCCTGGAGTCTATCCCAGGAGGCTTAGGGCATGAGGCGGAGTACACCCTGGACAGGGTGCCAATCCATTTCAGGGCACACACATATACACTCACTCACACACTATCAGCCTAATCTGCAGGTCTTTGGACTGTGTGAGGAAACCGGAGGAAACCCACCAAGTACAGGGAGAACATTCAAACAGAGCTGAGAATCAAGAGGTCCAAGGCAAAAGTGCTAACCACTACACCACCGTGCCGCACTAAGTGAATTATAATTATATTTAATTTTATTAGATAACTAAATTATATTCTATACTAGAGGTTGCCCTGACTCATGCGTGTTACCAGTAAATGCGAATGGGGCGTGCAGTCAACTCACTGTCGCTCCTCATGCTGCTCCAATACTTCGGCAGCCCTTACACCTGCAAAAACGTAGCTGGTCTATTTATTGCTGAGTGATGCACGACTTTTTCTTTTTAAAAAAAAGTATGATTCTTCCTATAATTTTTTTGGCGAGGAATGCCTGTGACACACACTCACTGTATGATATAAAAGTTGAGGATGTGACTTTACCAGAAGATTTTAGAGTACTTCATGCTTCTGTCTGCTTATGATTTCCTTTTCCGACTTACAGTAGCACCTGCCCACAGTGCCAAGACTATCACTAACTGGTTTGCTGAACATTATATCACTGTGCTAGATTATCCAGGCAACTCACCTGATCTGAACCCTAAATCTATGAATATTGCAAAGAAAAAAATTAGAAACATCCGACCCAACAATATAGACAAGCTGAATGATTCCATCAAAGCAAACTTATCTTCAATAGCACCTCAACAGTGCCACAAGCTGATTGCTTCAATGTCATGTAGCATTGATGCAGTAATTTGTGCTAAAAGAGCCCCGGCCAAGTATGCGTGCATAATTTAACATATTTTCTTCAGAATTTCTGTATTATAAATCCTTTTTGGGTTGATCTTAGGAAATATTTTAATATTTAGAGATATTTTTTTGGCATCCTGTCCAGGGTGTATCCTGCCTTGTGCCCTAAGCCTCCTGGGATAGGCTCCAGGCCCCCCGTGACCCTGAATACAGGGTAAAGCAGAATAGACGATAAGTAAGTTTCACTTTTTAAATTAAATTACAAAACAAAATTAACTTTCTAATTGCATACATTTACATTTATATACACTGTGTTATTATATAACAAATTGAATATTATTTCAGTTCTATAATCAATTTAATTACCATTTTGCTTCTTTATAAACATTTTAATACCAAAACAAGTAACATACAACTTTATTTCATCAGTGATAATTAGAGAGGATCTAGAAATGTAATTAACACTTTTATTTCATAATCTTCAAATAGAAGGGTAAAATCAGCCTTCTGTGTCTAAGTTTGAGATATTTTTCTTGCTCATTTTGTAAAGCGTGTCCAATTGTCCAGATGTGCTGGAAATTAAAACGTTACTTCTCCCTACTTTTAGCATATCATGAATTCAGGGATACATGTACAGTGGAACCTTGGTTACGTGGTTTACAAGTGTTCCGCAAGACAAGCAAAGATTTTGAATTAAAAAACGAGCAAGTGTTGGTTTACGAGTGCCGAGTATCCTGTATCACGCATGAGCCTCTTATTTTGACACCGAGCGTCACTCTTGCGCTGCAGAATTGTGGGTAATCGTCTCCCCAGTATAATCAACATCCTCTGTGTTTCAGCATCTCCTATGTGTGTGCGCATGTGTAATTTGACACTGACACACACACACACACACACAGACACAAGGCCACACACTCTTTTCACCCCCCCTTCCGGGCTTCACTCACACACACAGGAACTCAGCTCTGTCGCGATTCTTTTCAAAGGTAAGGTGCTGGTTCATATGTTTTTTACTTTAGAGCAGTAATTCCGTTAGTATGTGCTAACGCCAGTGTCAGTGTGTCAGTGTTTTTTTTCCGTTAAAATGGTGCTTCCATTGTGTGTGTGTTTGTTGTGAAACTTAGAAAGCGAGGTGGGGAGAGGGAGGAGTGTTACTGTGTAAAACGAGGCGAGGGAAGGGGCTAATTCAACACACCCGCGCACACACACGGCGCCTGCACGCACAAACGAAAACACTTATCTGTCGTGATTTTTTTAAAACTTTTTTTAAAGGTAAAGTGCAGGTTTATTTTAAGTTTTATTTTCACTTTATAGATTGTATTAATTATTTTTACTTATTTATTTTTTTGGGCTGTGGAACAAATAATTTGAGTTTTCATTATTTCCTATGGGAAAACTTGATTTGATTTAATAGTATTTTGGAATACGAGCCCACTTCTGGAACGAATTATGCTCGTAATCCTAGGTTCCACCGTACACAGTTGTAATAGTTGCATAGGGGGGAAAATGCTGGGAGCCTTCTCCAAGTCATGCGTGCACACACAAACACACACACACACACACACACACACACACACACACATAAAACAGTGGTAGAAGATACAGTATATCAAGTAAATACATAAACCACAGGGCTAACTTCTTTTTACATTTCTTCTCTTACTGTCAGATGTAATTGAATACACAAGTTCAAGTGAAACTAAGACTTGTGATGGCTTTTATTGTTAATAAAGACATAAAACCAACTGACATTCCAGTACATAAGACTTCAAGCATGGTTCGGTGATGAGTCTGCACTTAGTGCCAATGTTTTTTTTTTGTTTTTTTAAAAGCCATCCCACTTGAACGCCCCTTAGTTTACAATACTAAAATAATCAAGTATGGCACTGAAATAAATGTAGCATATTTCAGCAAAAGTGTAACAGATTGCACAAAGAGTAAACAGACATGCATAGTCTTATGATAAAATGTTTTTAGTTCCATGTGAGTCAGGTTTAAACTCTTATTTCGCTAAACAACAATGTCCTGCTCACACATATCCACACACAAAAAAGCTAGGATAGACATTTGTGATTAGCTGCTAATGGTTAACTAATGGCCACTCTTCACACCATTCAAAGAAGCTTCATATGTTTTGTATCCTAATTTTTATACACAAAACAAATGCTTAAAATCAGGTTATAATTTTACATTACAATAGGAAGATGTGTTCTGCTTTGACATGCAAGAAAAGCTACTTTCAGCAACTCACATAAACTGCTTAGTGCAGCTAAATTCAACAGACTAGCCTACCAAACATAACTACATACAGCTTCAGGTAAAGTTTAAGTTAAGTCACAGACTTAACTTGGATTAGCTTCAGTATTTTTGTAAATCCAGTTTGGAACTGTCTGTCATTGAGAAAGTGGTCTAATGGCATGAAAAGCATGGACACACGTATCCCTTTCAGGATAGCATGAATGAATGGATTTTTACACTCCACAAGTTATCACTGTGGCTAGTGGCCTTTTAGCTAACACATTTGCATGAGTGAATTGGATTTTTACACTGCAGAAATTAACACTGTGGCTAGTGGGCTTTTAGCTAACACTTTTATCATGAGTGAATGGGATTTTTACACTGCACAAGTAATCATTGTGGCTAATGAGCTTTTAGCTAACACTTTTAGCATGAGTGAATGGGATCTTTACACTGCACAAGTTATCATTGTGGCTAGTGGGCTTATAGCTGACACTTTTATCATGAGTGAATGGGATCTTTACACTGCGCAAATTAGCACTGTGGCTAGTGGGCTTTTAGTTAGCACTTTTAACATGAGTGAATGGGATCTGATGGCCCGGTGGTGTAGTGGTTAGCACTGTCGCCTTGCACCGCCAGGGTCCGGTTCGATCCCCGGCCAGGCTCGATCCCCGTCTCTGTGTGCATGGAGTTTGCATGTTCTCCCCGTGCTTGGTGGGTTTCCTCCGGGTACTCCGGTTTCCAAAGACATATAAGTTAGGTTAATTGGTGTTCCCAAATTGTCCGTAGTGTGCGAATGAGTGAAAGTGTGTGTGTGTGCCCTGCGATGGATTGGCACCCTGTCCATGTGTCCTAAGTCTCCTGGGATAGGCTCCAGGCCCCCGTGACCCTGAATACAGGATTAAGCGGTACAGATGAGTGAGTAGTGAGTGAGAGTGAATGGGATCTTTACACTGCACAAGTTATCATTGTGGCTAGTGGGCTTTTAGCTAAAAAAGCAAAAAAAAAATTTGGAAACACATTTAGCATGAGTGAAAAGGTCTTACATTTTGCAAATAAGCATTATGGATAGCAGATTTTTACTAACACTTTCAGGAAGAGCAATATTCTTTGCAGTGAGAAATTCATACACTTGAAATAATGTTAACTTTTTTTTTTATTAATATGCATTATTGAAACTGTTGAAGACATTATAATAAATGAAAGATCTTTAAAAAACATACGTAAAAACATTTTTATGATACAATCACTTTTTTCATTTCAATTTCATATTAGCAGAGGTGGAAAGAGTAATAAACTTTTGTACTCAAGTACAAGTACTGTTATTTCAGTAAAATTTGATTGAAGTACAAGTAAAGTTACCATTATAAAAATGTACTCAAGTAAAAGTAAAAAGTAGCTCATTAAAAATTTACTCAGAGTAAAAGTTACTGAGTTACTTTTTCAACAGCGGGGGTGGGATGGGGGATTCTAGTGTAGTTAAAAAAAGATAAGTGGATATAAACCTCAAACTAGTTGTTTTTAATTGAAGGAACATCGCATAATTAAGCTGTTGCCTTTCTTGTGCTTGAAATCAATGTGGTCGCTTAAATATGGTCAGGGGTTTGCTTCATAAGAATTTGATGACATTTCGCTTTCAGCTGAGTCTGCATAACTGGCATCTGTTTTGTCCGTCTCCATAATTATTGTAAAATGATCACGTTTGTTCTCCCCGCCCATTAATCAATCAGTGCAGTGGTCTTCGAGGTGCATTTTTTCTTTCCCCGTTGCATTATTTTTTATTATTTTTCATTTTAATTAATACATTTTTTACTCAGTTGCGAATATGATGTCAAACGTAGCAAAGTACAAAACTTCAAACAAAACATTCTTAAGTAAAGGTAAAATTACAGGTTTAAAAAACTACTTTAAACGTGAGTAAATGTAATTCTTTGCTTTCCTCCTCTGCATATTAGCATATCTTCTCTTCTTGTTGGCCGATTGTGATGAAGCAAAGTCTATATGTTACCTCAAGCTTGGTCATACTGTATACATATACAATCCCATTAAAATCCATTTAGTAGTTTTTACGTGATGACAAACAAACAAACAGGCAAAAATTCCCCAAAACCATCTTGATATGTTCTATTACTCATCTTACCCATATTGTACTTTAGAATTTGAACTTGGTAAATGAATTTGGACATGGAACAAAAGGGAGAATTTTTGGAAAAGTATTTTAATACAGTAGTGGTGTCCATGTAAATTTGTTTTTCCTTGGTTTTCTTGAAATAATGGACCACCTTTTGTTCTCCAAGGCAATCCACATTCATTTGTGATAAGTGCAGGTCTGATGTTCAAAGCATCTGCCAGCAGCCTCAGAATAAAAAAAAGCAGACCATTGACCTGGCTGGACATCTCTCCCAAACCTGACAATCATGCACAGTGGTCAGTTGCTAATAAAGATGACTTGTGACGTGGTTGTGAGAACTACATACAGTGGAAGCTTGGATTGCGAGTAACTTGGTCTGCAGGCATTTAACAAGACAAGCAAAATTTTTAAATAATGGGCAAGTGTCATTAGAGAGGTTTCTTGTCTCAATAGAGCAGTGTTTCTGTTTGCGTCGTCCCACACACTAGCACCCTCCCTCCTCTCAAATAAGAAAGTCGTTCCATCTCTCGTCTTACTTTAGCTTCACACACCTGCACAAACACACACACACACACACACACACACACACACACACACGCACAAACACACACTAACAGAAAAAAAGCTCTGTCTGGATTTTTTTTTACTTTTTTCAATGGTAAAGTGCAGGTTAATTTTATTTTTATTTTATATATTGTATTATTTATTTTATATTAATATTTTTGGGTTGTGTAACGAATAATTGGAGTTTCCATTATTTTTTATGGGGAACACACTTCCGGAACGAATTATGCTCGCAATCCCAGGTTTAACTGTACATTATACACTATAATTCATAAGCAAGTCTGTCCTGTTTCCATCAGGAAAAAAAAATACGTCATGAACAACACAGTAATCATGCTTATGGAGAAAATATACGAATGAATTGTGAACAGAAGCATCTTTCTCAAGTCAAACTCATGAGAGCTCCCTGTGACCGTCTAAAAATAATCATAAAATGAGTTTTGCATCTGAAGGAAACAAACAGCATTCATAATAACACCAATAAGTGCTGGTGTCAACTGTGGGAGTTTGTTTCCTCCTCACATGTCTGTTTATATATTCAAGCACTCAGGCATGAATGAGATTAACACAGACTGGCACACCACACAAGTAGATATGCAGCTTCTGCAGATTATAATACATATGAATTTTAATTTACTGATCTGATTTTTTTGGAAACCTGCTTATCTCATAAGCTTAAAGTTGCATTGTTTTTTTTTTTTTTCATGAATAGTTTTTATAGTCAAGTCATGTATGAAATTATGTGAAATTATTATGACAATAATAGTATTATCAGCTTGGAATTAGGAAAGACTAATTTGTATCATTTAAATAAAAAAATACTGTATCATTTAAATAATTTGGAAAAAAAAGTTGTATAATAGTAAATTTGAGATACATTTACTATCAAATAACATTCTAACTTCAATATGAATCTTGTTGAAACATTCCCAGAATATTAACTAACAATAGGTCCAGAACCTATGTACAAGTATACAGTATAGGTGATAATTAACTAGACAATATTTAATGGCTATAGAACTTGTAGTATCGCTGAAACGCCACTCCATGGTGCACCACCCCATTTTGCTCTTTGTGCATGTGTGGTTAAACCAGCATTTGTCACGACGTTGGCTGGGACAACACAGACTTCATGTATGGCATCCGAGAAGTCCAGATCTGACTCCTGTGGAGGAGGAGGTGTACAGGACAAAGCTTCGCACACTGGAGGACTTGGAGGAACGGATTCAGGAAATTCTCTGCAATATCCTAAATTACTTCCTTCAGAAGACTGTGCATTCCATCCCCGGCCGTTTGAGGAAACTAGTTAACGCCATTGGTGCCTATGTTGAAATTTAAAGATTTGCTTTCATTTTCCTATGCAATAAAGTACATGTACAATTTGTTTCAATAAATCTTTATTAGAAATATGGACTTTATTACCAATTTTTAATGCCAAGTTACTTTTCACCGACCCTGCAGTTTTTAAAATGTCTAACAAACCTTGCTGAAACGTTCATAGAATGTTATCCAAAATGATATGTTTTTCAAAACTTCTTGGAGACGGAGACTTCAACATACCCCAAAACAGGAATGGTCCAGGAACTTATGAATAAACTGGACAGTTTAACATTCTAGGAACCAAAAACCGTCCTAAGAGCATTCTACTATCCTAACATTGTTACAGTAGGTGGGATATCCTTTGATAAAATGGAACTGTAGATGCCATCTGTATTTTAACCAGGATGAACCATTTCTGTAATCACCCCAAGTTATTTTGAAGTACTGAATCTTCATTAAGACACCATGCAAACTGTGTCCAGTATATGCCGGTGCTTCCTCTTCGAGCCATGTGGTTCTCAAAAGTACACAGCCAATTACTCAAGCCTTTAGGGATTGGATATAAAACACACAGGAAGAATGAAGTCACCGTCATGAGTTTATGAGTGCTAAAAGCAGCAGGGATGAGCAAGCGCATGTTAAACAGACTCAGGCAAGTAGCGCCCCCGCTTCTTGATTTTGACGCTTTCTCCTTTCATCTAATCTCTTCTGTTTTTTTTTTCCTGTCTGATAGGAGCAGGATGCACAAGAGCCAGGTTGTCATGGTGATGGCCCTTGGGAACAGGATTTTAAAGGAGAGTGAGAGATATTTCAAAGAGATCTGGGGTGAGGAGAGTCCATTAGAATATGACACGCTCTACTATTACAGAGTAGATAGAAGTTTATATCTGGTTTAAACTTACTACTGGTCTCCTGATTCATGCTGAAAAATTGAGAACTCTTGATACGCGGGAATTATGGAATTATCGTATTCATGTGATGTCACATAATATGAATTATTTCCTTTTTTACTCTCTGCACTGACCAGATCTGAAGTTATGGTAACAAATTAATAAGTCATATATTTGTTTTAGAATCATCAAATAAGATTAGCTCTATCTGTTCATATTTTTAGATTTGTCATTTTTGTCCTTGCTTATTTTAGGCATGGAATGTACTGTATAGCATTGTGTGTCCAATTGTGCAGGTGTAATGGCCTCATGATGCAAAGCATTCCACTGGCAGAAATAAAAATAAATAAATAAAAAAACTTGATTTTCCTATCAGTATCTCTCTCTGTAGCATAAATTCAGAAATACACATAAACAGCTGCACAAAAAAAAAAGAAAACTTGCCGTCGGCCCACTCCACACACAGACACACATAGTAATAAAGTCAGATATGTCAAGCGAATACATAAAACACTGAGCTGTCTTTCCTCTACGTTATCCCTATTATTGTCAGGTGAGCTTATTGTTAGTGATTATATATGGTGCTGAAATAAACAAGATGTATTTCAGCAAATGTACAACAGACTATACACTCAAACATAAATAAGATTAACACACACTGGCACACTGTACATGAAGATTACTATACTTTACCTTGTACAGATTACTACATGGCAAATAGAATTTAATAACCAGATGTTAGATGCTTTTTCTCATTTTCAAGCTTAAAGTTACCTTATGTTAAAAAGATTTTCACAAAACAAACAAAAACGCTACAGAACAGTCTTTGAAGTGAACATTTTAAATAGGATAAATGTCTCTACTTATAATTACATGTAATGCTACTGTATATGTAATAACATTAAGTATGTGGTTATAGCTAGATATTCTAAATTATCCAAGCATTTAATGGTGACAGATATGTAGAGATTTTATACTTAAAATCAATATGTTATTGTATTCTTTTTACTGGCCTGTTAAAATATTTAAACTTTAAACTAATACTGTTGTCTAATACCGTCTAATAGTCGGGGGAAAAAAAAAATATATATATATATATATATATATATATATATATATATATATTTTTTTTTTTCCCCGATTTTCTCCTTAACATAGTCGTGTCCAATTCCTCCCCGTCACTAGGGGGCTCCCACATTAAGGCTACTACTACCACTCAGCCGGGAGGGCCGAAGACTATCACGTGTTTTCCTCCGAACCACGTGACGCCAGCCGACCGCATCTTTTCGAACTGCTCGCTCGCGCACCATTGGGGGCGGCGTAACACACTTGGAGGACAGCGATATCCGTTCCCTCCGTTGCGCGAGCTCACAGACGCCCCTGACTGGCTGTAGAGCCGTGATTAATGTGGGAGCACTATGTACCTCTCATCCCTCCCCTCTGAGAGAGCTCGGCCAATCAGCTCTCTCTAGACCTCCGGCTGCGAGAGGTTACAGCACCACCCAGGATTCGAACTAGCGATCTCCGGATGATAGGGCGAGCGCTTTAACCACTGCGCCACTCGGAGGCCAAAGTCGTATATTTTTTTACCCTAATATTGGATGAGACATAGTGATGTCGTTATCTGCTGAGAGATGTTTGTTTTTGGGCGTTGGAATGAATGATTGATCCAAATGCAACATTGCAAATACAACCTCAAAACAATGACATTTTAACCTTCATTTATGCTGATTAACAGCCACTCGCACAAATTCCGACCACATCCATCCCCTTAAGTTTCTAACAGGGTTTAGACACAATAGGTTCCTGCACACAGATATCTATTAGTATTGTAATGTTACCTCTCTGTTTTGTTCTCCTTTGGAAATCCTATCCGAAAGTGAGTTCTGAAGGCGAAAATTCATATAGTGAAATGCAGTTTCCCATAGGGAATAATGCAAATGCATATAATCCGTTCCAGGCACCTAAAGATACAATATGCGCCAAAATATAGAGTACTGAAACAGTATTACCTTGCTGTGAGATGATTTTTCCTGAAAGAAACTAACATGCACACTATTGGCGTATTGATTGATGAAAAATTTTTCGAAAATAAAGTAAAAACTGAAATAAATAGACATCAAACCTCACTGAACTATAATTTGTGATTCCTCTTGGCACAAAACTGGTACGAAAGTTGTTCCCTTTTCTTCTTGCTATCGTCCTGGCTAACATTCTTGGCACCCATGGTAATATGTCTTCACTGAATCTGACGAAAGTTTTTAACGGCTCCTGAACATACTGCAACTTAGCCGGCATTCGGTTCGGATCGTTCATATGGCGAAAATGCTTCATATGCTGAGGCTTAAGGTGAAAATGCGTGAGGCCGAGCTACCACTGTACTTGTTGTGTATGTAGCGCTTGTTTTTATGTCATGCATTAGCAACTTGTGGTCTAGCGATAAACATGCAATGCTCTCTCCACAGTGATCAGAGAACAAGTCCCAATCAGGCCATCAGTGTGATGCTAATATTGTCATGAAGTCATTTTGCACCACTGTGTTCAGCATTATCCCATCATCATCTAGACACCCTTGTTGTGACGTATTTCATTAAAGTAATAATTTTCAAGAACAGTCTAATGCCAATGTCCATAATGTTGCCAAATTAACATCAGGAACATTTTCACAACTGCAATTCCTTATGGGATCCTTCAAATGTCAAAGCTTTTTTTTTTTCTGTGGTCAGGGGGTGGGGTTTTACAATAAATATAATGGGTAGAAACACACACACATTCATCATAAAAATAATATATATATATATTATTAAAGGTGATTTACAGTTCATGGTCATGTCCTTTTTTATATTAAGAATTACAACTCATAATTTAAATGTCAGCAAACACACTTTCATTCTCCTACACGATGGATTTACAGCAAGTGAATCTGTGAATCTACCACTGAAAGCTTGACAGAGAGACAGGTATATGTTGCTGTCAGTGTGCTGATTTAGTTCTGCAGCTCTGCGGCGAGCATTTATTTTGAATTTTTTTTTATTGTATTAACTCTTTGATTCTGCTTAGCCTGAGGATCATTTTGTTGTCTTTTGTTGAGCCCACAGCCATCCTCTGTGCCTTGAGGGTTGTCTAGGGGGAAGTTAAAATGAATATCACACACAAACACACATATGCAAACATTCAAATATATTGATAGAGTATATATTATTTACATTCCTTTTCTCCTTGGTATAAAACATTATCTGGACAATAAATGATATGAATAAATCACAGGATTTTGTTATATGCTTCATGAGAATATCCAGAAAGAAGTGACACACCATTTAGTGTTACCATAAACTATCAAATGGCTGGTGTTAAAATATGATGGCAATTGCAGTGATTACCCTGTCTTTGGACAGTAGATCCTTTTAATTGTGCTCCCCAAAGTACCAAATGGTCGTGGCTTCCCCTTTCAATGAAAGTCCCCAGCCCAGACGTGTTCTAAAAGGCAAAAGTAGACAGATTGCTGTTTTTTTTACCATGCTGCAGTACCCACATCTTTGACAACCCTTGACATTTTAGGTACTTCCAATAGCAAATCATCATTCAGAATCATATGAAATCTCCAGATAAAGAACACTTTCTCATTGGTTCTCTAAAAGGGACAAAGCAAAGAGATTGATGCCCGGTTTTTCACATTCTTCTCTTTCAGCCGCTCCCATTAGGGGTCGCCACAGCAGACCATTTGTCTCCATCTAATGCTGTCTACCACATCTTCCATTATAACTTCAACCTCCTGCACTGTAAAAAAAAAAAAAAAAAAAAACTCCAACTAGATAAATGTTGAATGAATTAATATTGTCTTGTTGGTCCAACTTTTTAGAGTGTTGTTTGTTGGGACAACAAGTAACATTGTGTTCTTGAAAACTTTGAAGACACAGACAGAATAAACAAAAATAAAGTCAAGTTGAGCCAGCAATTTACTTTTCCTGAGATGCAATCACATGATTTATAAGAATTGCATGGCAGTAAGTCAATTAATTTAAGCATGTAGACATGGTCAAGATGATCTGCTGAAGTTCAAACATCATCAAAATCGGGGGGCGGGGGAAGGTGATTTAAGTGACTTTGAACATGGTATGGTTGTTGGTGCCAAACAGGCTGGTTTAAATATTTGTAAAACTGTTGATCTGCTGGTATTTTCACACACAACTATCACTAGAGTTTCCAAAGAATCGTCTGATGAGTCAGTTACTGCTGTGACAGTCAGATGTTAAGGTAAGAGTATGCTATAAACAACATGGGAGCATGGATCCATCCTGCCCTGTATCAGTAGTTCAGACAGATGCAGGTGGTAAAATGATGTGGTTGAGATTTTCTTGGCAGACCTTGGGCTCCTTATTACCTAAGTATTGTTGTTGACCTTCTCCATCACTTTATGATCTTTCTACAGTATGTCTACTTCCAGCAGGATAGTGTGCCGTTACAAAGCTAAAAGCATCTCAAGCAAGTTCACTGTACCTTAAATGGGCTCAAATTTCAGGAGATCTCAATCCAATAGAGCACCTTCGGGATTTAATGGAACGGGAAATCTGCATCATAGATGTGTACTGTAGCTGACAAATCTGCAGCAACTGCTTTTTGTTATCATGTCAATATCATGTCAAGAAGAAATGTTTCCAGCACCTTGTTGAATCTACGTCATGAAGTATTAAGGCAGCTCTGAAAGCACAATGAGTTCCAACCCAGTTCTAGCAAGATGTACGTAATGAAGTGAGTGTTAATGACGTCATGAATGAAGAGAATTTGTTCAAACTGAACAAGCTGTCAGCCACTAGAGTGGCCACTGACAGATCGAACTAATTGGAGCAAAGAAAATACTAAGAATGAGATGAGAGAATTGGGGAAGCGACAGCAATGCTCACACCACACGCCTTTTTTATTTTTTTTTTATCTCCGACCAAGATAAGCGTCATGACAGACATGCTGATGATCTGCTTTTCTGATCTTTTATTTTCTCCCCTCTTTTATGTGACTCATGTCTCCAGCGCTGCTTTGGTGTTCACGCCCCTGTCCATCTTCCTTTTCTTGCTCTGTTCGTCATTGTTCATTTGCTCAGGGAATCTGAAAGACAGAGTCACACCTGTCAGTGTAGCTTGATGAGGAAGCCCACTCGACCATGGTTGCCGTTTCATGCCAAGTAATGACAGAAAAGGCATGGCATCACTCTCAGCTGCCTTGGCAAGATTTTCCCACCGATAATGCCACAATGACAAGCCCTGATTCAAACGGCTCATCTAAAGCTGCCAAGCCCAGCTGCCAAATCCAGCTGCCAGACCGACTTCATAACACAGCAACGCTTGTCTATGTTTCACCACACCGGCATGTGAACTGTCACTGCAAAGAGATGATATGGAAATAGCC
Source organism: Clarias magur (assembly GCA_013621035.1). Lineage (NCBI taxonomy): Eukaryota > Metazoa > Chordata > Actinopteri > Siluriformes > Clariidae > Clarias > Clarias magur. Next base: position 3,959,917 of record QNUK01000007.1, on the reverse strand, counting down.
CTTTTATTTCCAATAGGCTGTATGTCAGATGGGTGATGGCACTGAAGGAGTTTTTATGTTTGCACTTAACTTTGAACATTTTCAATTAATGATTATCGTTATCTGCGCATTGCAGCATTTTATACTTCAGAATATAAGCTTACTTAGATTTACTTAGTAAAATAGGTGACATAAGCATATACTGTATGTTCATATCAGGCTCTGTTTGATGTTAATAATCATTTTCTTAAACAATAATCAGGTCAATCAGTCTGACTGCTAATCTGTATCACTTAAATCATGTCAAACTATACCTTCACTTCACCATGAACTTACTTCCTCATAAAACTTTGCGTAAGGCAAACCACTACAGATCAAATCATCTGGCTGCACTTTCTAGCATTTATCACGTGGAAGAACAATATGATAAATTCTTTATGTAAAAAAAAAGTGATTTCATGGTCCATTGTTAAAATAGACCAAAGTAAAGAAAAAACGTGCAAACATTTCCTGATAAGGATACACATATTTATCAACCCATTGCACTATTGTTTTTATTTATCTTCATTCCACTTGTATTTTTTATTTATTTATTATTATTATTATTTTTCATTGCTTTTGCTCCTTGTGCTTGTGACATTTTGATGCTGCTCCAACACTGATATGTTCGTTCCAAACCCACGCAGTGCTGGAATAAAAATCATTCTTTTTTTATTGTCATGTCTCATCAAGTTGTTTTTCATCGAAAGGAAAGGTTGAACTTTTGCTACAGTAGTTGTAACATTACTCACTCAACCAATTTTACAACACCTATTACTGTATACGTTCTTGGAGAAATACATGTCTAGTGTTATACCTGGGATATACTGTAACCTAATAAAACTTATTAATATGTTCTAGCCAGATACAAATATAAATAGGATTCATGTTATCGGATTATTTAGCTATTATTATTTATGCTTACAGTTAAATATTACATAAATGTTGGGCATCAGGTTAAGCTGTGTGCTTTTTTTTTCACTTGCATTTTACTCAAGCTATAGTTTATCAACTATCAAAGCCAAAATTTTGCCTCCATCTTTGCCTTTCTTGTAGGCTTGATTCTCAGATGTCAAAAAAAAGTATAAAGTCATTGCCAGTCCTAAGCCTGGAGAAAATTCTGGGCATCTGGTTTAATACCTGTGCCAAATCAAATATGCAGTTTGGCTGAATCGCTGTAGTGGTAATGGGAGATGAAGTAGGAACAACAACAACCAGTGCAGTAATTTCTATTTCTGAGAATTGCCTGTCCATTGTGGGTTTTAAACCTGTGTAGAGATACACAGGCAAATATGCAGTGTTGACGATACTTTGTTAAGACTTCTGGCAGTCTGTCAAAATTCTTGGGGAGTTTCCTGGCCATGGACCCAAAATTTCAATGTTTTATTCTCTTCAAAAGAGGCACTTAGTAATCAATTTTGTCTTGTGGCAAAGTGCCTAATTACACTGGAAAAGTAATTGTTCATCACCGAACTGTTCTTGGATGATTGGGAGAAGTTGCTCTTGGAGAATTTCTTTTCTACTATTCTTTATTCATGGCTGTGTTCTTAGTCAAAATTGTGAGTGAGCCCACTCCCTTGGCTGATAAGCAACCCAACATATGAATGGTCTCAGGATGCTGTACTATTGGCAGCGCAAAACTTTCTCAAAACTTTTGACCACAGCTGTACATACCTACAGTATAATATGACAAACAATATGTTTTCCCAGTTTTCCTTGTGCATTCCTAATGCTGGAAATATTAATCTAAAACTAAAACTGATAAAATTATGTGTTAAGATCTTTTTCAAATAAAAACCCACAAATTCCTGCATATTACACAAAATAACAAGATGGAGAAAATAAAAATCCACACCTAGAGTTAAAGGAATTAAATTCAATTCTCTAGCAGCCAGCCATATGAATGGGAATCCTTACGTTCATTCACCATATAATTGGACCATTGCGATTCAAAAGGACCTAGCACTAGTCAGCTGTGAGACATAAATCATTCATCACCTACAAAAGAGCAGATCCTACTGTATGATTAAAATATTCTCTGAATACAGTTTTTTTAGTGGGTTTCTCTTTTTTTTCTAAGCGAAGGACATTATTGGTGTATAGAAATATGTTCTTGGATTAAAAGAAAGATCATTTAAAAATAGATTGATTTAATACATCGGGGTCACTGGAAAAGGAATACACACCCTAATTAAAAAGAAATTAATAATTTTTTTAAAAAGCTTGTATAATGTTATATTTTCATGACCTTTGGACAGCATTTTTTTTTTTATGCATTTCTAACCCTTATCATATAGTTTTATCTTCATGATCTGTTTTTACCCCAAGAGCCAACAAATGTTGAATATTGGGAGATGAAACTAAACAAAAAGTATCAAGAGAAGGTTATACAAGACAGTCAAGTCAAAGTGTGGCACATTTCCTCTGCAGAGGCAATCTCACCTCTTGTGTGAAATGCAAATTTGATCAAGCATACTATTGGCATCCTAACAGCACAGGATAGAATGGTGTTATTTTAAACGAATTTGGATGGATTTCTACACAGCAGGATAGATGAGTGTGCATTTTTATGCTGTGCCTCACAGCTGGTGCGGATTTAAATGCTGTTAGAACGGCAGGTTGAGACGGAGAACAATTGTCGGGATGACACTCGAGCAATAAAAGTTTAATTAACAAAACACACCATGGCGATTTAGCTATTTAAATAAATAAAAGTTAATTTGCTAGACTAGAGACAAAAATTAAACAGTGCTAAACTCACAAGCAGTAGTCCTGAGAGCTTTCCTAAGGGAAATCAGAGCAACCAGGTCCAAAAATACAATTGGAAAAAAGATTGACATGAGGTCTTACTTTAATCTGGGCTCAAAGCATGATGGATGATGAATTGAACAGCGCTGCGTGAAATGTTCAAAGCTTGGGATATTTTTTTAAAATAATCTTAGCCTGCTTTAAACTCCACCACTTTATCCCTGCCCTGTCTGATACAGTATGTTCCTTGGGTTCCGCGAGGCTGTTTGTTCACTAATATTCTCTAACAAACCTCCGAGGGCTGAGATTAAATTAGAGTCCACAGCGGTAGACTTTATTTTACTAATTAGGTGACTTCTGAAGGCAATTGGTTTAACTGGATTTTAGTTAGAGGTATCAGTGTAAAGGGGGCTCTAGCTCAAAACATTGCCACATCTCTAGATAAGTTACAGCGGTGCTTATTAACCTTGACACACACACACAAAAAAAATGTTCAACTGGACAAACTTCACAGAAGTTAATGCAATACTTAATTGAAATTTGTATTCCAGTGATATAAAATTACATCAATCCATAATGGCCATACGTTCACACCACTGTAATATAGGACATGAGAATTGTAATATACTGTACAGTATGACATTGCTTGCCGCACACACACGGAGTGTATCTTGTATCATGTTTCTCTTTGTCACAACATTCTGACAACATTCTAAGAATTTCTGCTGGGAAGCGCAGTAGTCTGGAACCTTTCAGAAAATTCCTCACTATACAGTATTATGCATTCGGTTATGATATTTAATAATATATAATCTATTTTAACAATATGTAATAATCCATGCAAAACATTTCGTGCCAATAAACTGTGGTGTGAGCAATGCATCCACAGTAGTGCATGGGTATACTGTAGCATGATCAGTGATGTGTCAGGGATAATATTTAATACAGTACATTTCTCATTTAGTGATTACATTTTCTTCTGTATATTTAGGTTATGTGCTTTATCAACAAATATATCCGATTGTTCTTATTTTTATTTTTTTTTGTCTTTGGTAAATGAAGTCATGAACATCTATGGGTTTCACACAACATTAACATGTGTTTTAGCATTTTTTCCAGGTATAAAAGAAGGATTTTGAATTAGACAATAAATGCAGTTACCTAAATATACATATGCAGTACTACATCCTACAGGTGGTGATTCTTGGACAAACACAAATGCAACAAGTATGGTGGGGGGGTGGGGGGGTGGAGTCAAGCTTAGATGCGGTCAATGGGATGCAGGCCGGTTTTATACCTATAACATCCACCCCTTAATCTTTTAGAATGTGATCCCCTGAATGTTGCAGCAGTTGAATCTGATATTGACTTCTACTTCTACTAAAGAATCCATGACTGAGCATTGCTTGAAAGGTGTTCTCATGTGTGGGATTCCATGCACTTTGGCTCCACAGGCTCTAGTACAGTGGTTTGCTCAATAGCCATTGACTGTGTAGCAACACCTACAATCTCCAATGCTCCAGCTAAACTCTGTGCTTTACTAGCTTTTTAGAGAGCAGGATGCACTTAGTCAGACTCTGTAGCTTCGATTTGTGTTGGAAGTCTGCAATATGCAACAGGTCATCCTTTTGTAGAGGTGGGTGAAGTAAAGGTAAAATATTGCTCAAGTAAAAGTAGACGTTCTGTATTTACAGTTCGACTTGAGCAAAAGTACAAAAGCTCAGCTTGTACTGGCTTTTACATCTTTAAAGCTACTTTTACAGTAGCTTTAACATCATAGTAAAAGAGTCTCTGTCTCTCTCTATATGTCCTTACTGACTGTGCTGTAGATATGCCGTTTCATCTCCACTTCTGATTTCAAACACCTGCTACATGGTTAGGGAAAGCAAATCATGTAGTTATTCATAATATTCAGCAGGTGGCAGTATTACCACTTCCCATATGGCAAACCACTCTGTTTATGTAACATAATGCCATGCCAAAATATAGTGGAGTTAAAGATTTTAGAGCCTACCCCAGGAGACTATGGTGTGTTCCCTGTCTCATATCTTATAAATCTTAGGGCACGCACACATACAGTACACCCACTCACACTCTATGGGCAATTTGGAAATGCCAAATATCTTAATCTGCAGGAAAAAAAAACCTGGAGGAAATCCACCATGAACACAGACCCGAGGGGGGGATTTGAAACCAGACCTTGAAGGTGCTAAACGATTTGCAATTTGGAAATGTCAGTAAACCTAACCTACATGTCTTTGGACTGTGGGAGAAAACCAGAGTACCCGGAGGAAACCCCGCAAGTACGGAGAGAACATGTAAACTCCATGCACACAGAGACGGGAATCGAGCCTGGTCGGGAATTGAAACCAGACCCTGGAAGTGCAAAGCGACAGTGTTAACCACTACACCAACCACCGAACATCTTAAAGACAAATTCACCAAGAAATCCAAACATGCAAATAGTAGAAAAATACCACACTGCACAATATTAATAGCTGAAAAGACGTGAATGAATACATTTTTCCCTCCCATATTTTCCATCCCATTGGTTAGCTACAGTACACTGGCTGCTATCAATTTCCCCATAAAATGTACAGTAAGTACTTCGTATACTGACTGTCATTCAATTCAGGTTGTACTCCTGGCTTGTGCTCAGTTCAAACCCAAGACCCTAACCTGGATAAAGCAGTTACTGATGATGGAGTCAATGAATAACAGTGAAGAGTTTTACTGATTTCATACATGAAAACAAAAATCCAAATGGACACTTATGATGCTGATTAGACTGGGACCTTGGGAGACCCTAGAGAGCGCGAGAGAGAAGATATATTCAGAACGGTAAAATAAATCAACAGCAGACAATAAGACAATAATCAAGGCCTTAGAAACTAAGTATATAAAGGGCAACTGGGACAAGAGTAGATAGAATACATTGCGCTGATAGAATGTCCCAAATTTATTTTCTGTACAGAACTACTACAATCAAAATAATTTTATGCAATATGTTTACCAAATATGTGTAGTTGTACAATATTGCTATCCAGGCTGCTCACGGGAATGAAAATAACCTTGCCATCTGTAAAATGGGAAAGTGGTTCAGGATTTGATAAGGGTAGAAAAGAGAAATGAAGATGGTAATGGGTTATCCTGCACATGCCAGGCTTGTAAATATAAATGCAAGCTTGCAAGTCCTTCCCTCCATGATCAGTATAACCTGATAATAATAATAATAATAATAATTATTATTATTATTATTATTAAAAAGCAAAGAAAGAGGGGGACCAAGCATTTGTGTGTGTAAGTCGGAGACATTTAACTACTTCTGTCCGTCACACCCATATGTGGTTCCTCCCTAAACTGTTGCCGCACAGTTGGAGGCACACGATCGTCCTGACCGTCTTTGTATGCTGTAAAGATATGATTTCCCTTTACTGGACCTAAGAGGCCCAAACCTGTAGCTCTGCCAAGGCATATTTTATGAAAGGTTGGCGTGCGAGAGCTCGAGTGGCCTGCACAGTCGTCCTGACCTCAACCGGTGAGGCAACACCTTTGGGAACAATTGGAATGCAGATCGCACATTCCCACTCCACATAAGTGCCTGAACTCATTAATACTCACCATCCGCTAAACGGTAGGACCTTGAGCAACGTCCTTCAACCTCAACTGCTCAGATATGATCAGGCATCAGGCTGGCAACCTGACCCTGTAAGAAAACTGCCACTGAAATACACCAATCCAAGGTTGTACAGTTGCTACAAAACCTAGTGGATAGACTTTCCAGAAGAGTGGCAGTTAATACAATAGCTACTGTTGAATCGATACTATATGTACTGTACTGTACAGTGAATTGGCAAAAATATTCATACTCCTTGAACTTTTTCACATTACAACCACAAACGTAAATGTATTTTATTGGGATTGGGAATGGCTTTTAAACTTTTTTACAAATAAAAACCTATTCCTGTTGAACTAATTGCCTTGAAAAGTGACATAATTAATAAATAGAGTCCACCTGTGTGTGATTTAATCTCAGTATAAACACAGCTGTTCTGTGAAGCCCTCAGAGGTTTGCGGGAGAACATTAGTGAACAAACTGCATCATGAAGCCCAAGCAACACACCAAGGATTTTTATTTGGAAAACTATTGGAAAACCATTAATCATTTTCCTTAATTATTCGGCACTTTGTGTTGGTCTATCACATAAAATCCCAATAAAAAATAACGTGACAAAATGTGAACAAGTTCAAGGGGTATGAATATTCTTGCAAGCCATATGGTTAGTTCTGTATAATGGTTAGACATCTTCATACTTTGAGCTATTAGTAGTGGCATTATTGAACTAGTGGCATGTATAGGGCCTAACACCGTTACCTAGTGCTAACCTTGTGAACATTTTTAACAATATACAGGATAAGTACCTCTACTTCCAGCTGTAATTTTCCTCATTTCCTAAATCGCATCCACAGTTCATTCTTGTCTCTTAGGTGCATCCTTTATCTCTATTTTCCTTTTTTTTTTAACACTTTCTTTATGTGCAAATAGACAATTAGACATGCAATGTACTTGAACTATCCAAAAGAGGTTTGGAGATAAACCAGGTGGTTTAATAATACAGCAATTTCCACGCTATTCAAATCTCTCATTCTACCATCGAGTCTCTATTCTCTACTCTTGAAGTAGACTTTTGCTCTTTGTCGCAAACTAGCGCTCTCCTCTGGATCTTCCATCATACCGTATACTGCATATTTGTGTCAAGGTGCTTATGTTAGCGATAGAAGCAATGGATCTACAACACATACTGAGCGAACTTCTATACAATACAAGCCTTGACCATGGCGCAGAAGACGAAGAAGTGAAGAATGAATTGCTTTCTCTTTTAAAGCAATGAATGTCCTTGTAAATACTGTAGAAACTGACATTATGCATACTTAAAAGAAGGACATGATGCTTTTTTACTTCTTGATATTGATGCTAGACAAAAATGACAAGTGTATAAGAGTGTTGAGTGGGTTATATTGATATAAAACGTATTGAGAGATAGTTGGAGTTGTTTGTGAGTAGTTTGAGGCTACTTTTCTGCTGATCACCAGATGGAAAATTGTAAAGAGAGAGAGAAATCTCTTTGCAAAGATTTTTTTCTTTCTAGAGAATTTATTTGAGGTTACTTTTCATGAACACTGTGACATTTGTCATTTTGTCATAATTGCAACCTTTCTGTTTTTTTTTTGTTTCTTATTTTGTTGAATGAATCAAACTACTTTGAAAATACCTTTAGTCATCTTTGTCTGTCTTAAAAGGTCATGTGTGTATTGAAAATAATTGGGTCACAATATTTTGCGCAATGATGGTTTTTATGTTCTTGTAAAAGGGGGGCCCATTTGAAAGGCAGAATATTTTAAATGTGACTGAGAAATTGTATTCTTTGTGTAGTTGACTTGATGCTTGGCTTCAGTAGGATTAAATAATAATAATAATAATAATAATAATAATAATAATAATAATAATAATAATAATAAAAACTTCACAAACCATTGCCATCAAAATTCACCTTTTAAAGATTTCATAGTTTTACGATCTGAAACTGGAATGGACTTTTGTCACTAAGCCATACTGAAGCCCTACACCATCTCCATCTCCATGTTGATATCATCATCTACCCAGTGTAGCATGGTCATGGTAGCACCATAGTGAAAATGTATCCTTGGCATCTTCTCTAACTAACATTCTCAGGTAGTAGAAAAGAAAAGTAAATTATTAAATACAGAAAAATAAGATTAAGAAAAAAAATAAAATGACTAACAAATGGGATTTGGAGCTTACAAACTAGCCTCCTTTCCAAAACTGGCAGTATATTTGACTGCTTTGCCTGAACTGAGAGATCGAAGGCGCGCAAATCATTTAATAAATTCTTACATCACTGATGGAATTACACCATCACAAAGTGAAGCATATCAACGATCAGATATCAGTGCTACAAATCCTGACAAGATTAATAAAACGGTTGGCCCACACACACACACCCACACACACACACACACACACACACACGTTTTTTATTTATTGATCTAGTCACTCTTTCTTTAAGCCATAAGTGCTTGTTATGGTGTGTAAGAGAGAGAGAGAGAGTTCTAAATGGTAGCTGGAATATAATTTTCCATGCCAGTTTGAATTTGGAGAATGAGTGAGTGTTGCTCAGTCATGATGCATCCTCTCTTTGTGCTTTCCTTTCTTTAATTTCCATCAATATGCAGCACATTTGCATGTTTACACACTATTTTCAGAACTGTTTCTTATAATGTATGCTAGTCTAGTCTACATCGCAGGTGAAACTAGTGTGGTTGTCTTTGCTGATACAGGTTATAACTCATGGTCTAATCATGATGGAGGCAGGTCTGAGAGCTGTGCGTTCTGCTAGGACATTTGATTGAGAGTAAAAAAACAAGAAATACTTGTGCAACTATTGTTGTTGTTGTATTTCTGCTTTAGAGTCAAACGGAAGAGGTAAGATTTTCACCGCTGAGCAGTAGCGATGGGTAGTTTGAATCATTTTAGTGACCCGGTTCTTTGAATCTCATTCATCAAAATGAACGAATCTTCTTTTTTTTTTGAGTCATTTAGTTCATTTCGTTCTTTTGATCAGAAATAAAATAAAATGTTATGTTTTCAATAAACGTATACAAATTTTGGCTATAGTTCCAATAATGAAAATATTACAATGCAGGACACTGTATTATAAACAGCAGTTTATAAAACAATACAATCCAAACTTATATAATACAAACAGCAGATTATAAGCACAAAAAGCAGTTTTATTATAAGGACATATAATCATAAATAGAATGATCAGCTCACCTCTCATATCTTCTAGTCTGAGTCATTCCTTTTGAATCTATTGCACTGCATAGTGTCTATGGGAGTCATGTGACAAAAGAAAGAACGACTAGAAGAGTCATTGGGAACCATTCTATTCTGTTTAATGTACATAACCTACAGAGATGTTGCAATGATTTGCACATGCGCGCCCAGGAGAAAATGAACGAATCACTCTCCAAGACTACTCGTTCTTCTGAGTCACGTTAAAGATTCGTTTAAAAAGAATAAATCGTTCATAAACGACCCATCACTAACTGAGCGGTTGACATGGTTATCACAACAACCTATTCGCCATTAATCTAAGATTTAAATGCAATTACATTTGCTTTAGCCTACATTATTCTGAGAGCTCATGTTTTAACCTATTGCCTGTTTGAATATTTACCCTGCTAATTTGGTTAAGAATGTTAAGAAACTTACACCTACTGTACACCATCATCTTACTTATAATTGTGCTCACATCCTTATTGTAATATAACTTACATGGCTGTTTTACTTTTAAAGAGATGTCATGAACATCCTACTGTATATATTCATCTTTCAAGCTGGGCAAAACATACTGGCAATGAAAGAATGTGATAATGGAAAGCGCAACAGTGGACGTCAGACAGGAGCGATGCGATGCAGCATTGTGCTCTAAAGGGCTGGTGTTGCATGAAGCACTATTTGGAGCATACAATACAGGGAGCCTCATTACAATCTTGGCTGACCTGTATGGGATGCTCTTGCTAGTTGAGCAAAGCGAGCAAGTGAGGCAAAATGTGCAAGCATTTGTAATGGTTTGGGTTAATGTAGCATTTTACTCGTTCAATGCCATATTTCCCCCGATGTTACTCTCCCTTGCTCAGTGGAGATTGAATGTGCATGGCCTCCATTCATATGAACAGAAGTCTCATTTTTCTAATATAAATAGTACCTTTTTAGAGCTAAGCTTTTAAGTACTCTTAAGCATGCACAAACAGAACAAAAATGAAACTCGGTGTCACCCTGTTTCTCATCCAATTTTACCTGATTGCAGCTCAACTGACAAGCAGATACGTTTTGTCTTTGTCTTAAAATACATAAAACATTGTCTGTTTACACCTGCATGTGATTTATGGCAGTCACGCATTACCTACTCCTTCTTTAATACTCTCATTTTACATAACAGTCTGCACTCAGACATGCCCCTACTGCCATGCCAATTGTTGTTATATACTGTCATTGTAGCATGTTAAAAGTGAAAGAAATTAAGGGAAAACTGCCTGACCTGATCACTATGGAGGAATTTTGGTCCATTCTCCTTTGCAGAATTGTTTTAATTCATCCTCTTTGGAGGGTTTTCTTGCATGAACAGCCTGTTTAAGGTTGTGCCGCAGCATCTCAATCAGATTTAAGTCCAAACCTTGACTAGGCCACTCCAAAACATTTTTGTTGTTGTTTTGAGCCGATCAGAGGTGGACTTGCTTGTGTGTTTCCGATCATTGTCCTGCTGCATAACCAAAGTGTTCTTGTGCTTATGAGGTAATAAACTGATGTCTGAACATTTCTCCTTCAGGATTTGTTGGTAAAGGACAGAATTTGTGGTTCCATTAATTATAGCAAATTGCCCCCATCCTGAAGCTGTTAAGCAGCCCGAGACCATCAAACTACCACCACCATGTTTGACTGTTGGTATGATGTTCTTTTTATGAAATGCTGTATTAGTTTTGCCAAATATATAGGGATTTACACCTTCAAATAAGTTAAACCTTTGTTTAAATATTTTCCCAAAAGTCTTTAAAGGGGGATGAAATCAAAAGTCTTTGATTGCCCCAAAAGGGCATAATTAAGTTTTTTTTTTTTTTTTTTTTTTTGGCAAATGTGAGATGAGCCTTTGTGTTCATTTTGGTCAACAGTAGCTTTCACCTTTAAACTCTTTCATGGATTCCATTTCTTTCTTATTGTTAAATCATGAGCACTGACCTTAACTGAGACCTGGAGTTCTTTAGATGTTGTTCTGGGTTCTTTTATGGACTCCTGGGTAAGTCGTTATTGTGCCTTGTGTCTTTTGGTAGACTGGCCACTTCTGGAATGGAGGACTGGAGTTCCAGGTTTTCTCCATTTGTAGGTAATAGCTGTAATTGTGGTTCACAGGGGTCCCAATCATTTAGAAATGGCTTTGTAACCCTTTCTAGACTGATACATGTCAATTACTTTGTTTCTCATCTGTTTCTTTAGATCACGGCATAATGTGAGATTTTTTAGCATGCTTCACTTTGTCAGACAGGTTCAATTAAATTCAAATCAATTTCTTGATTCAACATGTCTGGCAGTAATCAGGCCTGGGGGTGGTAAGTGATATATTTAACTTAGCTTTCTAAAAAAAAAAATGTGGCTAATCACAGTTCATTCATGGTATGGGCAATTACTTTTTGACATAGGGTCAGGCAGGTTTGGACAGCTTTTTTCCCTTAATAAATGAAATCTTTAAAAAATGCATTTTATATTTGCTCTTGTTATCTTTGTTTAATATTAAATTTATTTGATGATCTGAATCATTTCAATGTAACAAATATATGCAAAAATCATGAAAGGGGCAAATAATTTTTCTTATTTGTGTGTGTGTGTGTGTGTGTGTGTGTGTGTGTGTGTGTGTGTGTTTAGATGGCTCTTAAGAATACCTTTGACCCCTTTCCCCTTTTTAAAAAAGGAGTGGAAGCTTGATTTGTAATTATGTATTCCCCTATGTATGGTGACTGTGGGGACATGCTGTGTATTGTTTTTGCTGGTAATTAAAAGCCTTTCAGATATATTGTTCATTCCACCAGGCCCCCTGTGCGAGACAGTATTAGGCTGTAACTGATTGCTGTCTCTCTGTGTTCTACTAGAGCTAATCATCTTTGTTTTAGTCATTCATCTTTTTAAATGATGCATTTAGCAATAGCATTTTGTCAATCCTGGTGGCATTTAAAACGCTTTTTCAATGTGGTGTGAACTTTTAAAAGCTGACTGTATAATGTTGGACTTTTCCACTGGGTCTGTCATGGAAGCATATCAGCAAATCGTCATTAACAATAAATAATTCATTAACAATAACACACTATTACCCAATATTAAGTAATGTACAGTATAGAAAAGAATCCCCTCCCACCTTTAAAATAATTACATTTACATGAAAGAAACAGAAACAGATCACACCCTCCAAAAATGACTTGTAAACTTATGCAATCAGGTGAAGCTAATCACCTTCTCCATGACGCACATCTAGACTTAGCAATATTTGCACACTTTCTTATTTGGATAACTGCTCAAGTTGAGACAAATTTGATGTCGATAATTTGTTACCTGCAGTCTTTAAGTCGCAGATTTTCAATGAAGTTTAAGCCTCGGCTCTGGCTAGACCATGCAAAGACATTCACCTGTTTCCCCTTCAACCACTGTGTGGTCAGTTTTGTTGTGTGCTTTGGGAGATTGTCATGTGGAAACATAAACCTTCTTCCCATTGACAACTTTCTGGAGGAGGACAACACATTGAACAGTATTTTGCCTCATCCATTTTCTTTCTATCCGGACATATGCTTCAGGCCCTGCTACAGAGAAACACCTCCTTAACAGGAAAGCACCACCACCACCATGCTTTACTGTAGGAATGGTGCTATTTGGATGGTGAGCTGTATTGGATTTTTCCTCAGACATACTGTTTTGATGTTGTAGCAAAATAATTCAACTTTAGTCTCATCCGATGATTGATTGATTGTATGTGACCTTTCTTGAGGAGTGGCTTTTTTCTTGTATCAATCGCATATAAGCCAAATTTGTGGAGAATTTTTAATATTGTCATATGCACACGATGCAACTGCTTCAGAGTTGCTGTAGGCCTCCTGCTAGCCTCTCTGACCAGTCTCCCTCCTCAAAGCATCTCTTTTATCCAGTTTGGAGTAAAATCCTAATTCAGGGAGGGTTGTTGTTGTTGTTCCAAATACCTTCTACTTTTTAAAACTAAATTTCTCTTTTTATTTATTTTTTTTTTGTATTTCTCCTGACTTGTGCGTGTGCACAAACGTATCCTCTTGATCTTTTGACAGTGCCTTGCCAGCCATAGTTGATTTGTTTGTTTGCTTCAGTTGCACTACAAGGGACTGAAATGCATCTGATGCTGAGCTAATCAAAATGACCACAGTTGATTTACAGTTGAAAGTCAAATGGCTTTGTGTCCCATTGAGATGATGATTAGCTAATTAACCCAACAGGATAAAACAAAAACTGTGACCGTCTTCATTTTAGGCTACAAAGCAACAAAATGTCATTATTTTAAAGAGGGTTCATTCTTTTCTACCCCCCCCCCCTTTATATAACTGTAGTCCTATGTACCCTGTTTAATCGAAGGTAATGGGTACAAGGGTATACAATATTGATAATAAAAAGTTGTATAGGTTTTGCAGATCCACTTATGTCAAGCAATCAACTTGTTACATGGCATGAAGTCCAACAGATCTATCAAGTTTAAATTACTCAAGAGGGTTAAGAACCAGCTTAGAGTTCTTTTGTCCTGAATTGTAGGATCTACATTTTTTTTTCTACATTATTGTCTGTGTCCAAGCATGTCATGTGTCAAATGAAAGAAAGTGAAAACACTCACTGGCAAACTCATTTTTATAAGATTCATTATTAGAGTATTAGAGTTTTGGAAACACTGATTTTCTTGGTGATGACATGCTTATGTTGATAAATGCTCTGTAAACAGTTTGCATTCATTAATGCCCATAAATCTCCATGAAAGGAAAAACTCACAGGGTAAAAAAAAAAAAAAAGAAAGTAAAAGAAAATGACTTGTAAATAAAAGAGAGAGAGAGAGAGAGCGAGAGAGAGAGAGAGAGAAATTCCTTAGAGGTAAAAGATGAAGTACTTTCACCTTGTATAGTTGAGAATTAAAATTATCTTTAATTAACGACATAATACACCTAAATAATTTGTGAATTATTAAGTGAAGATAAACAAAGTCATTATTGATTCTGACTTCAACATACATTTTTTGGTTTACATATAATTAGTTTACATATAATTTAGGTGGGTAGTAATGAGTTACATTTATTTGCGTTACATTTGGCTACTCTACCCACCAGCGACGGCCGGTCAATACGGGGCGCAGGGGCGCCGCCCCCCCTTAAAGTTGGGCAGAGAAGAATGCTCCTTTAACATGTAATTATTTAACATAATAATTATTTATTTTAATAATGAAAAAGTCATTTAGTCAAAATATTCCACTGTATTTCTTTATATAATTTATTTGCAATAAAAATCTAAACTGTATTACGTGTTCACGTACGCGGGGCGCCGGACAAACGAGTGTTTATGTAGGCACGTACATTTTTAAAAAGCATGTGACTTGAGGCTGAGCTCAGGATTGGTTTTTGTCAAATCATCCTTGAACCCTCCCACTGTTGTTCTTACCGAATCAATATTGCTTTTAAATATTTGGGCTCATGTGATTGGACCATTCTCAACGAGTCTTTCCAGCAAGTCTTATAGCAAGCGGAGCTGACTGACTGGATGTGATGTGAGTCATGCTTTTATTTTACACTAGTAGTAATAATGCGCAATCATCTGATAAATGCCAATTTACAGGCGAGTATTAAAAGTTTAATTTTGACTTTGTTTGCGCAAATTTGTTTAAACAAATTCATATCCAACTTGATAAATGAGGCCCAGGGTGAAAGAATATTAGACTGCATTACACCCTGCTTCTTTTTTTTCTCAGGCTACATGAGAAAGGTTAATTATGTAATTGCCTAATAACACAACAGTGTGGCATTAATCACAGACCTTAATGAGTTGAAACAAGCCTGAAGTCAGCTCTTTCACTCAGCAGCTTAGGAAAGGGCTGCCAAGTCATTGTTTGTGGAAGGTGTTTCGAAAACCAGACAATAAATTCTATGCTAATTAGTAATACAAGGGCCACCAGAGGGCAGAATAATGGCTTGTTTACACACATTTGTCTGTGTACAAGCATAAAATCTTTCCCATTTAATATGTGCTGGGGCAGGAAGTGCTTAGGGCCAGCTCTACCGGGTGGCGCTAACAGAAATATGATGCAAATATGTTTGAAAGTAAATTTGTTTACCTGAGGATAATGATTACCTAGGGTCTGTGGTCATCATGGCTGTATATGAAGTAGGGAAAATAACATTTTCTGTCATTTCTGCTCTGGTTTCGTAGCTGAGCATAATGACCTGACTTGCTCCTCAGCAATTTATGTAATCAGGACAGACAGAAACAGAGAGAATTTTATTATCAATGTAAAATATAACATACTTTACTCGCTCATTGTCTATACCGCTTTATCCTGTATACAGGGTCACGGGGGCTCTGGAGCCTACAGTATCCCAAGGGACTTGAGGCATTGGGTGGGGTACACGCTGGACATGGTGCCAATATATCACACATTCACACACTACAGACAATTTGGGAATGGCAATTAGCCTAATCTCCACGTCTTTAATGGAACAAAGGTAGATGCTTCCACTGTAACTGTGCCTAGGAGCAAACAATGATAATACCCACATTTACCCAAATTAGGTATAATACTCCCAAGTGCAATGAAATTTATGGCCTGAGAAGCAGCTAATCTATTAAAGTGTATATGTTTATTCCCCATAAGGAAAAGAAATGTGTTTAAGCCCAAATGCATTTTTATGTTTGCTGTGATGGTCTGTGTGCGCACAATGAATTGGCAACCAGTTACGAAAGAAAAAAAAATTGTTAAATAATTAGTAGAAATTATTAATTCATCAATCCATTCATCCTTCACACCGGTGTGTGTGTGTGTGTGTGTGTGTGTGTGTGTGTGTGTGTGTGTGTGTGTGTCCAATACATTTTACATGTTTGGGGTGTATATCGCACTCATCCTAATCGAAGACTGAATTTTCAGATGTAGCGGCTACACTCCACTTTTCTAAAGTGACTTTTAGACTTCTTCAGACAGAAGCATAAATGAAACTTCTAAATCCATAATACTCCTCACTGTTCTGAGGTTCAGTGGACATTTTTTTTTTTTTTTATCTGACCTAAAGCATTTCATTATTTCATTTTAAATTTTAAGGCCACATTCATTTTTTAAACCACTTCTGATCTGAGGATCAGATATGTACCTGTCATTTAAAGCAGACAACAAGGCAGGGTGCTGTCTAGATAATGAAATTTACAGAAGGTGGGATCGATGCAACGATGACAGTCATAGTCCTCTCTCATTAATCATATTGGCACAGTTATTAAATTTCTAATGTCTGCTCAGAGAGTCATTAAGCGCACACACTAACATACGCAGTCTCTGGTTCTGGCTCCGGCTCCGCTATTTCTTTGTCTTAGGGGAAAGTTAAATCATTAAAAACCCCATCCGTCTTATGAAATTTAATTGCAAATCCCTCTCTCATTGCCTTTCTTTATTAATCTCTCCTTCGCACTCACTTTAAAAACAGAGTTGCATTAGTTCACTTTGCATGCAAAACATCAACTGCTTTCTCTCCCTCCTTCCCTCCCTCTCACTTTCTTGATTTCTGTCCACAGCTTAAAAACAGGAGCTGCACTTGAATAAAAACTCTATGTCAAATGCATCGTACATGAAAGTTCTAGATCTGGAGTCTAACAAGGTATCAAACCAGAACGGCAAAAATAAGAATAAGTTTTATTGACATTTAATCATGGTCTGTGCTTTTATGTGTTTGAATTCTGCTCGTAATTCTTTAGATATTCACTCAGTCTTTCAGAAAAAGAAATGACCTTTAAGAAATCAGCTGACACCAACTTTTAATATAACAAAATGGCAACAGATGGCCGACGTCAACAAGCGGACAGGAGAAAAGCATTGTAATATGGCATTGAGGCCACAAATTACAGTGATGCCTCGGCGAGGCAAGTTCTTATCGCGAAACGCAGTTTCCTATAGGAAATAATGTAAATGCAGATAAAAAAAATAATAATTCCAGCCACTCACAATATTATCAATGTTACCAATTACTAACACTATAATAATTTAGAAAAGACATGGTAAAAGGAAAATATAAAATAGACATCAAACCTCACTTAACCATAATTTATTATTCCTTTTGCTTTAAAAATTAAACTAAAAGTGCCTCCCTTTTCTTCCTGCTACCGTACTTGCTAACATTCTTGGGACACATGGTGCTATGTTTTAACTAAATCTTGCAAAAAAAAACAAAAAAAACACCAAAATATGTAACCTTACTTCGCTTGGCTTCGCACTGTTGCAAATAAGTTTTGAACATGCGCGTTCAGTAAATTCGCTCATATGATGAAAATGCTTCATATGCTATATTATGACGGAAATTCATTTATATGCTGAGGTAGCACTATACTGTATATAAAGCAACTTTGGAGATGAATGAATGAATGAATGAATATTCATATTCACATATCCAATTCTGCTCAGCTCTGACATTCCCTGGATGCCATTTTCAAGAGCTAGAGTAAGTTGGGTTTGGTTAGCGAAAATGGCTAATTGCTAACATCTAACCTAGCCTTCTTTATCTGTTAGCTGTGTTTAACCTTTTATATTGATCATTTTTGTGGATGTTATTGTGAATTAATGATTTTACATATATCTTTCTCTTTATTTTGTTCTTTGGAACTGTAAGTGGTAGAAGCCTGAAAAGAAGTTGGAAATGATTCATTATTTAACCCCACATACAGCAGATATTTCCATTCCCTGCATTCTGATTGGTTAAAAATGCACTAATCAAATAGCACAGTGGTTAGGAGCAATTCAATTAAAGTCACAGACACTGAAACAGTGTGTTTTGGACAAGGAGTGAAACAGAAAGAGACTCTGCAATGCAGAATCTGAAGTTGAATGCTGAAGTTTTATTTCAGTTAGAATATTAATAGACACATTTTTCGAGACTGTATTAACTTGCTTAAAAGGAACTATAATGTGACCTTTACATTTGCAAAAAAAACGTCCAATGTTAATTAGGAATTTCTTGTTTAAATTTGTTTTGTACGTACTTGTATTAGTGTGTGCCCATCATTTTAAACATTATTCAACACACATATTAGCAATAGCAGTCCTTGCAATCTCATCCTTGACCAAAGGCAAAACACGGATGTCATCCTATTTCCATGTGCATTTTCACTGGCTAAAGATGCAGAACTATTAATGAAACGGGCAGGACAGAAAATAAATAAATAAATAAAACAGTTTAAGGTGATATACTGAAGATTATTATTATTATTATTATTATGTGTTTAAAGTTGATTTGCAAGCATGGAGTTTTATATACAGTAAATAAGTTTATTCAAGTTAGTATTAAATACTCAGTGAGTTAAACTGTGTAAGTGTGAGTGTGTTAAAGTATACAATAAAAAACATGTTTATTACACCTTAACATATTGTACTATTTGTGCATATACATTCTTTTTATTGGGAGATGAATGATTTGCTAAACATACAGGAGTAAAAATTGTCACAGAGGAAAGATTTAAAGAAGTTCTTCGTCTAAACAGAAATGTCAAGCACCTTTTTCTCATTATTTTAGCAGCATAATCTACATCAGGTTAAGGGCCTTGCTCAAGGGCCAAATAGTGGCAACTTGGTGCTTGGATTTGAATCTGGAACCTTCGGACCCATAGTCCAAGGCCTTAACCACTGAGCTGAGCTATTCCTGACCCCAAATAGCACATTCTGCAAAGTTTTTCAGTACTTCAATCATGGTTAATGACATGTTTATCTAGTGCAACTTCAAAGTTTTTGTTTGACTGTGTTTCCATCACTATTTCGGCTCTATATGTAATTCAGTCTCTCTTTTTTTTTTCTTTTTTTTTTGTCTTTGTTTTCTTTAACCTTATTTGCATTACAGCAGTCTTTCATTATTGCTTTTATTAATGTCCATGCAGTTTCAGCCTCTCTATTTGGAAATATATTATGGTTGCAGGTGTAGGCATTTCCTCTGCTTTATTATTGTGTGACATTTCATACACAATATTATTTATTATTCATACAAAATATTATTATTATTTTCCGTTAAAAAAAAAATCAGTATATGTATTTATAACATATGCACTCAGGTCTAACTCTGTGAATTAAATTATCTGTAGACTCTATTTTTGCCTTTTGAGGTCATTTATATACTGTATATGCACTATTTTTAAATAGTGCAGTTTGTTTTTACAAAAACTGCTTTCAAAATTATTGGTACATTTTACAGTCCAGTATATATTTAGTGATGCTATGGGAAGTATAATACCCTTGAATCTCTTCTTATAATGTCTGACAGAATAAAGAGATCCTACATCACCTGTAAACATCTGTAGTTCCTATAGATCAATAGATTCTATTCAATCATACATGAACGTTCTAATTCTTGTTTGCTCTGTTACAGTAAATTCAGACCACATGTTTTCATGGTTGAAACAGGAGACTGAGTCAGTCATTGCAACAAACTGATTGTGGTTCTTTTGCTGTTTGTCTCATAAGCTTGTACAAAAACTTTAATCCATGGCCATGTCTGAACCTCTTGGAACAGACACCAATGGTTTTGTGTAGATACCCTGGTACATACTGTAGGTAAACTGTATTTACGACGCAAAATCCCTCTGAAGCACACAACAGCCCCAAAGAACCAGTGATCCAGTATTATAAATACTCACATTAATACACTATGTGGATCTGTATTACATATATAATCTGTGTACACCTGACTTACACTTGCCCAACGTTTGAAACACCCAACCTTTACCTTTTGATGCATTTGTATGCTATAGCAGTGCAATTACAATTAGTATGTATGTATGTATGTATGTATGTATGTATGTATGTGTATACAGTTGTGGCCAAAAGTTTGAGAATTACATAAATATTGGAAAAGTTGCTGCTTAAGTTTTTATAATAGCAATTTGCATATACTCCAGAATGTTATGAAGAGTGATCAGATGAATTGCATGGTCCTTCTTTGCCATGAAAATTATCTTAATCCTCAAAAAAAATTTCCACTAACGGACCTGCTGAGATCATTTCAGTAATCGTCTTGTTAACTCAGGTGAAAATGTTGACGAGCACAAGGCTGGAGATCATTATGTCAGGCTTATTGGGTTAGAATGGCAGACTTGACATGTTAAAAGGAGGGTGATGCTTGAAATCATTGATAACGTGGTGACCTGCAAAGAAACGCGTGCAGCCATCACTGCGTTGCATAAAAATGGCTTCACAGGCAAGGATATTGTGGCTACTAAGATTGCACCTAAATCAACAATTTATAGGATCATCAAAAACTTCAAGGAAAGAGGTTCAATTCTTGTTAAGAAGGCTTCATGGCGTCCAAGAAAGTCCAGCAAGCGCCAGGATCGTCTCCTAAAGAGGATTCAGCTGCGGGATCGGAGTGGCAGAGCTTGCTTAGGAATGGCAGCAGTCATGTGTTGGCGCATCTGCACGCACAGTGAGGCGAAGACTTTTGGAAGATGGCCTGGTGTCAAGAAGGGCAGCAAAGAAGCCACTTCTCTCCAAAAAAAACATCAGGGACAGATTGATCTTCTGCAAAAAGTATGGCGAATGGACTGCTGAGGACTGGGGCAAAGTCATATTCTCGGATGAAGCCTCTTTCCGATTGTTTGGGGCATCTGGAAAAAGACTTGTCCGGAGAAGACAAGGTGAGCGCTACCATCAGTCCTGTGTCATGCCAACAGTAAAGCATCCTGAGACCATTCATGTGTGGGGTTGCTTCTCATCCAAGGGAGTGGGATCACTCACAATTTTGCCCAAAAACAAAGCTATGAATAAAGAATGGTACCAAAACACCCTCCAACGTCTTCCAACAATCCAACAACAGTTTGGTGAAGAACAATGCATTTTCCAGCACGATGGAGCACCGTGCCATAAGGCAAAAGTGAGAACTAAGTGGCTCGGGGACCAAAACGTAGAAATTTTGGGTCCATGGCCTGGAAGCTCCCCAGATCTTAATCCCATTGAGAACTTGTGGTCAATCCTCAAGAGGCGGATGGACAAACAAAAACCCACTAATTCTGACAAACTCCAAGAAGTGATTATGAAAGAATGGGTTGCTATCAGTCAGGATTTGGCCCAGAAGTTGATTGAGAGCTGCCCAGTCGAATTGCAGAGGTCCTGAAAAAGAAGCGCCAACACTGCAAATACTGACTCTTTGCATAAATGTCATGTAGTTGTCGATAAAAGCCTTTGAAATGTATGAAGTGCTTGTAATTCAGTACATCACAGAAACAACTGAAACAAAGATCTAAAAGCAGTTTAGCAGCAAACTTTGTGAAAACTAATATTTGTGTCATTCTCAAAACTTTTGGCCATGACTGTATATTCTGTATATTCTAATTGTAATATATATATGGAATGAGATGTTCAACAAGCACATATGGATGTGATGGTCAGGTGTGCACAAACCTTTAGTTAGATTATGTACAGTAGATTGTTGGCTACATGATACAGCCATGAATTCTGGCTACAACACAAAAAGATTTGCAACATAATAAAGTAAAAGACAGAGAGAGACTGCAAAAAAACCTTGCTTTTATGAATATTTCTAAATATTACATAAGATAATTTATAATTAATCTGTTGCTGTTCAGATGTGGTTTCCATTCTACATACTGTACAGCAGCAGCAAGAGAATCAGTTTTTAATCAACAGTAAAAACCAGTGTTTTTCAGTATATTAAGCTTTCTGGTTTCAAGTATAATTGCAGTGCCCTGTGTCAAATTGACCTTGGTTAATATATTCACCTGCTGTTATTTCCATTCTTTACTGTTTATCTCTGTAAAAAGTATGAAAACCTCTCCTTTTGTTCTGCAGTGTTCTGCGACTGTGTGTATTAATGACTTTATGCCCAGAACAGTGAATAGACCAGATCATGTTAATGAAAACGAGTGGGGAAAATTAAACAAGCACAATTTGTTCTGCCCTTAATGTAGCTCTCATACACTCACTTCTCCCTCATCTCTCTCCCTCCTTGTTTCCTGTGTCTTTCGCACTGGGGTGTGAAATATCTGCTTTTTTTTTTCTTTTTTTTCTTCTCTAGCTATTTGGACCTGCTCACATTTTACTGGCCTGGAGGGCCAATTCAGATTCTACTATTTACAAGGCATCATGATCACTTTACAGGGCAAATGGGAAAACGTTCTAAAGAAAACCTGTTGGCAGTAAACATGATGCCGAAAAACCAACAGAGAGTAGCAGACTGCTATACAGTGAGAGTCTGTGTAATCATGGCATGTGTGGAATAAGACTTGGTCTAGATCACTTCATTAGGTACATCTTAACAGTAATGGTTTAGACCCTCTTTGGTCTTCCAAATCTAATTTGTCTTCGTTCTTTGAGCACAGATTCAACAAGGTGCTGGAAACATTTCTTAGAATCTTTCGATTCCTTAGAAATGTCCTTATTGACTTGATAGAATTCCCAGCTGCACATCCATGGTCCCAATCTTCTGTCCCACCACATTCACTCTATTGGCTTGAGGTCTGGTGCCTGTAGAGGCCATTTAAGTACAATAAACTATAAATTGTCATGTTCATGAACCCAGTTTGTGTCATTTTACCTTTATGCTTTGGGATGGACATGGTCAGCAACCGTATTAAGGTAGGATGTGGCATTTAAACAGCTCAATGGGTGTTAAGGGGACCAAAGTTTTCCATGTAACTCTTCCCGACACAACTACATCACCACCAGCCTAAACCACTGATGCAATTCTGACCCTATCATCTGATTGGCACAGCAGAATTCGAGAATCATCAGACCAGGCAACGTTTTTTCAATCTTCTATTGTCCAGTTTTGGTGAGCTAATGTGAATTATGTCAGTTTCCTGTTCTTAGCTGACAGGAAGTGGCACCCGGTGGAGTTATTGCTGTCTGGCCATTCTCCTCTGACCTCTGGCGTCAACAAGGCATTTTTGCCCAGCGAAGTGCCACTCACTGGACAATTTCTCTTTTTCAGACCATTCTTTGGAAGCCATAGAGATGGCTTTGAGTGAAAATCGCAGTAGATCAGCAGAAATACTCAGACCAGCCTGTTTGGCTCCAACAACCAAGCCAGATTTAAATAAACATTTCTTCCCCATTCTGATGGTCGGATTTGAACTTCAGCAGATCATATGGACCATACCTGCATGTATTACATTGCTGCCATGTGAGTGGCTGATGAGTTATTTGTATTAAAAAGAAGTTGGGTATACCTAACAATGTGGCCGATGAATGAGTGTATGCAACCTGGCACATCAGGTTATTACTGCATCCGATTGCTGAGATGTGGCCAGTTGGTTTAATTGGGGCCTTAGAAATTAGGGCCATTTTTACAATATTTAAATTTATACAGTCAAAAAAAATTTTTTCTGTTTTTTATGATAAAAATATTGTTTATATTACATTAATATAATATACACCATACTATCTTTTTATACCTGACTTGATATGAAGGTTCACACATACAGAGATCCTTAGAATGTTAACATGGTTTTGTGAAATACATTTTTGTTTGGTATAAATTGAGCACCTCAGATTATTAATGAGTGTGCGTGGTCCAATATTAGCAAGTACAAATGAGCTGAGAGTATTACTGAGAGAGTGAATTTAATGGTACTGGCAGATTGGTAAGAGCGCTAATAAATGTACTGTAATATTAATTGTGCTAATAATGCTGCAATGAGCGAAGGGCTTTAGTGAATTAGAGAAGTGACATTAAGCCATAATGAAACCAGATGCTGACCATAACGTAATGTCAACAAGATTACACACATGTGCGCACGCACACACACGCACATGCACTCAAGCATGCACACACACACAGTATAAGCCTGATTTTAAAAGGCTGGAAGAAACTAGTAGAAAACCTACAGCTAACAGAGAAAACTAACAAAACCCTACATGCATGGTAAGCATGCAAGTTTCTTTCCATGCAAGATATCTACAGGATCTGACATGACCATTAAAATAATACAGAATTAAAAAAAAAATACATTACTTATTTTCCATGATCCCAGCTCAGCTGGGGTCAAACCAGTCACTTCCACCATCACTCACTCACTCACTCACTCACTCACTCACTCACTCTTTCATCTATACCATTTAAACCTGTATTCAGGGTCTCAGAGGGCCTGGAGCCTATCCCAGGAGACTTGGGGCACAGGGTGCTAATCCATTGCAGAGCACACACACGCACACACTCATTCACACACTACGGCCAATTTGGGAATGCCAATTAACCTAACCTACATGTCTTTGGACTGTGGGAGGAAACCAGAGTACCTGGAGGAAACCCACCGAGCACGGTGAGAACATGCAAACTCCATGCACACAGAGATGAGAATCGAAC
Source organism: Clarias magur (assembly GCA_013621035.1). Taxonomy (NCBI): domain Eukaryota; kingdom Metazoa; phylum Chordata; class Actinopteri; order Siluriformes; family Clariidae; genus Clarias; species Clarias magur. Next base: position 3,934,969 of record QNUK01000007.1, on the reverse strand, counting down.
CTGGCTGGGAATCGATGGGGCTCCGGATCCTGGGGGTGCAAGGCGACAGTGCTAACCACTACACCACCGCCGCCCAGTCACTTCCAATATCAGTATTTTACTAATCAAAAATAAAACACAAGGCAAAGGATTCAGAGTCTTAGATCTATCATTCATCCACACAGCTATCAAACGTATAAAAAGACTTTATAAAAGAAATTGAATAAACCTATAAATTCACCACTCCAATGAACCGAACACATTGCCATATGGCACAACCCTGACTTCTCAAACATAATGAAGATGACAAACATCACGAGCCATTAGACACAGTGCTGTTGTCTACCAAAGATGGTAATTCTTAGGTTCATCAAGTCGCACTTACCAAAGGCTCCATGTGAACAGATAATATAATATATAATCTATAGGAAACAAGACGGTTAATGCAATGAAGCTTTTTATTCTGCTTAGAAGGTGTCCAAAAAGTGTGGAATGGCATTTTAATAAACAAAGGTAACTCATGGGGTATGTTGAAGCAATCCTCCCTGGACACTGGACAAAGTGCAGAGTTTCAGACATTTTATTAATATATCATGGCATCAATATCTTAGGGAGTAATGCTAAGTTTCAATCTTGTGCAACATGTTTGAATTCTGGCCTCCAGTACAGGCACTGTGTCCTCACCAAAGTAATTTGTTCACAGTGTGAGATAAAAGGGTTAAGAGGTTAAGAATCCCTTCCTTTTGGTTGCATGAAACTGTCAGATCTCTTGCAACAATATGACAGCATGCTGGATTCACTCACAGAGGCCAGATCCATAATCACAGGGGTTGGGGTTGGTCAAGCTTTTTTTCTGAGACTGCTGGTTTGGTCTGATTGGTAGTGCGCATGGAAAGACTGTCAATAATATTAATGAAAGATTGAGTTAGAGTCTGTCACTATGGGCAGCATCAGTCATCATTTACAGGACAGAAAAACACACAGTCTTAGGTCTGGCTAGAAACAGTGCATCTTTTTCTTTTTACTTCTTTTTTTATTTTCCTCCACTATATCTACAGTTTATAGGATGTCTGAGTGTACAACATAAGTTTGCAGCTCTTTGTGTCACACAATCTAAGTATAATGTAGGGCAGAAGAATAAGTGCCGTCTTAAAGTCCACTGTATCTGCAGGTATTATCCCCCCCTTATCAACATAGTCCATATATTTAGAAGAATCATGTTTTCGCTCATTTATTTAAGGCTGGAAGATGTTTAGCTCCTATGCCCTAAATATAAAAAAGTGAGAGGTCTAGATAAGACTCATTTGCATTTAGTCAGCAAATTGTCTACAGCAAGCAGAACAAGTGGCCCCTAGAGGAAGCCTGCATCTACTTTTGTGAGATAAAAAAAGGCCAGTGCTCACATGTTGTCCTTTCATTTTCTAAACTTTAGCACAACCAACAAGTGAAAAGTACTGTAATATTTCGTACACCTTAACGTATGTTAAACGTTCTTACCTTAATTTAATAGTCAGTGTTTGAAAGAGGAATTATTGTTCATTTTCCTTATCAGCAGCACATACAGTACAGTACAACTGATGTTCTAATAATATTGTCAGGTTATTTTAGTATTAGTAAATTTAGGGTTTATATAATGTAAATTCAAATGGATTTATCTATGCAGTTAATACATTATAATCGTACTGTCCTGTTGTATGGCAAATTTTTGTAACAATTATAACAATCTTTTGGAAAAGTTATTTTCCATTTGCTTGTGTATTCTCCTTTTCCACCTAGACAACTGATTTTTCTGTATTGACATAACATGATTTTATTTGTCAGGGGACTTTGACATTATTATTAATAAAGTAAGACAAAGTGCTATATATTAATTGTCTCATGTAGTGTATGAATCAAACTTGTTACTTAATGTGTTGTGCATTTGGAAGGGAAACAGCTTTTGCAAAATTTGAGAAAGGCTTCCAGTATTTTTTTTCCCTTTTTAATATAACTACTATGTGGAAGATCATATACTGTATGAGTGCATGTGTACCCTCTTAGCATGATGTTGTTATAAAACTTTGTCTTTTTCAGTACTGTAGTACCTGAGATATCTACTATCTCAGATATCCTTCCTATCTACTAGTACAGTATAGTACAAAAGTCTTGTGCCAGCCCTCATTTTTTCATATTTTGTGATTAGTTTACTGCTGATGATGAATTCTGAGTGGTTGGAACAGACGAGAGGGGAAATGACGTTGCTGCTCAGGTTGTTACATAAACGACCAATTTTTAAATTCTACCTTTAGGCACTTTTCAGAAATTTGATCTTCATCAAATGAGGAGTGGCTCAAGACCTTTAAATACAGTTACAATTATATTTGCTTTTATTATCTAATGAATATAGCTTAATATTATGATCAATGATCACTCTATATAACGTGTTTTTTTTTATTATTATTATTATTGGTCTACAAAAGCGTTTCTTCTTACAAAGAAGACATCATTAGACCACTGTTGCAAGTAAATCAATTGCAAATGATCATGTTTGTTCCATCATCATGCAGTTCTCCCTAGCAGTCTGGCAAAGGACCTTGGATTGCAAATAAAACACATCCAGGTTGAAAGAGTGGGCTAAATATTGGCTGAGGGAATATCAAGCATACATCTGCTGATGATAAAGTGTGTGTTTGAGGCAAAAATTAAATGTCTGTTTTTCTTCCATTACACATGTTTCTTCATACAGTATTCATTTTAGACACAAAAACACAGCACCAATCCTGTATTTTTGAGTAACATATTTTTTGCATTATTAAACTAATTAAAGGAAGTGCTAGAACTAATACATAGTGAATTTTTACACAGAATAGGTTTCCCATTTTGGGAAGCAGGGAGTGTTGAGAACAATCTATACATCCATCCATTTCCATACCATATTTCCTTTGTAGATTTGTGCAGGGAATGGAGCCTATACCAGGTTATAAGATGGGACTTATTGCAGGTTAAAGGCATACATGCTCACACATCCGATTTTACTGTATACTCGGGGCAAATTAGAAACACCAGTCCGTCTACAGTGCATGTCTGGACTGTGTAAGGAAACCAGAGTAACCAGACTAAAGCCACCAAACATGAGGAGAACAAACAAACACACACAAACAACCTGAAAGAATGATTCAAACCCCCAACTGTTGAAGTGTAAGGGCACTGTACCAAACCTAACAAGAACGGGGGTTCACAACGCAGATTTATAGACAGGCAAATAGGTGGACAAGCGCAGTTGCTAGGCCTTTCACCACCTGCATAGCGGCTAGTGTAGTGTTTTCCCTCTCCTTTGCATTTGGCAGATTATAACATTGAATTCCATACACAAGCCGCCAGTTTGGGCTGGAACGCGGAGGTGCTTAAAGCTGCCTACATCCAGAGTCTGTCAAAGAGGCTCATGGATGAACTGGAAATGCGTGACCGCCCCCCACAAACACCCTGTACAGTTTGGCCATCAGAATTGATAACCGCCTCAGTGTATGCAGGGCAGAACATGTGGGGAGTTATAGAACAGAGGTGATTCCTCCACAGCGAGAGCCAGAACTGGAGGTAGATCAGGTGGAACCCATGCAGTTAGATGCAGCCAGAATTTTACGGTCCCCTAAGTTTCGGTCGGGCTGCTTCCATTGTGGCAGGTCCGGCCACCACCAGGGGCATGTGTCCGAAGAATAAGCCAAAAGGGCAGAGTCACTCTCGGGAGGGGGCCCAGTGGTAACCCAAAAGTCAGACCCTCAGCACACAGGGCTCTTCCTCCCAGCAACTATTGCTTTGGAGGGAGCCAACTCTTCTAAAAGTGTTTATCAGCGGCAGTGGGTAACCTTATTGATGTAGGGCTGGTGCAGGGATTGGTCATGCCATTCCTCCCACACTTTGTTCCCTTTCCAGTGGAGGCCCTGGACGGTCAGTTGTTCAAATCCAAGCCTATAGTACATAAGACCGACCAACTGATACTGCGTGTCGGGTAACACACAGAGCGCATCACCTTCCTCATTACCAGAGTGCCCAAGCTCCAGATAGTACTAGGGTTTCCTTGGTTACAAGAGCATAACCCCCATATTGATTGGCTAACCTGCTCCTTCTCTGTATGGAGACCCTGCTGAGTGCAGAGCTGCACCTTCGTATGGACCCGGCCAAGTGTGGACGAAGGAAGCTCAAAAGGGCCTTCAAGGCCATAAAGGCAAAATTCACCACAGCTTCTTCTTGTGGATGCCAGATTCGGAGACCCAATTTGTAGTGAAGTAGATGCATCTGACGTAGGAGTGGGCGCTGTTCTTTCCCAGCGTTCCGGGAAGGATGAGGACTTTCTCATGAAGACCATCCCAGGAAAGCAAGACCAAGACCATCTCTTGTGTAGAGTTACCAGCCTCAGAAACCACCATTTTTCAGCACCTCCAGAGCAGAGTCATTTACACAGCATAAGGCTTTACATACAGTAGCATGAATAGCAGACACATCTCAATTAAAGTTAATGGCACATTTATTTAAACATAAAAAATAACAAATACGTATTTTTCTACAAATACTGTATGTCGTTTTCTTTTTTACATAAGGTACTGATATTGGCACAATAAATATCACACATAAATGTCCAGTCTAATTCAAACCAGTGAATTAGGCAAAACTGAGCCCTGAACCCCTTCTGGAATAACTTATTCATACCTTTTAATTAATGTTTCTCACACTGTTTGCTTGGACTCCATGCAGATACTTGCATTTACTAGATATGATTCCAAAGACAGGAAAGCCCATGTTGTTTGCACTCTGGAGTTTCATGTCATGGCAGAGAAACACAGGGGTGCCATATTCATTTTATATTAGCGCATACATTTATTATAATAATGATTTGGTACAGGAGTGCAAAAAAAGGCAGGATTAGCACTGATATCTCCAATTCACCACAAGGCTGGTCAGCAATATGTTCATGATCATAATGGTACAATGAAAGACAACCCCAATCCATGTATTATTGATAATTACCATCGTATTTCTCCTTGCTACTCAAATGCTTAAACCTGCTATGCCTAAGCCTCATTTCTGTGCTGCAGTTTCGGCTATCATCAAGTGCTTACAGAGATTGCCTCTCTCAAATGCTTTGCAGTCACACTGCATCCAGAATAAATCAACTGTAATTACATGAGGGTCTGATTATGTTGAGATGAGGTCCACTGGTAGTGAACATTACCATCTTCACTTATGAGATTTTTTATACCCAGTCACTCCTCCAGCATAGTTAAAGTAGCTTGCAGTGTCGAACATCTACAAGGTCATCCAGATAGCTGGAAAAAAAATGTCTTACGATGCTTATCGGTGTGCCTGAGGCTTTGTGTCCAATTACAACTTTTTAACACCACTTGAGATATTGACATGCTTTCGTTAACTCGCATCTGCACAAATCCTAATGATTCAGCTTTGATTAAATTTTCTTTTCTTCCTTAGGACTGGACGCATTATGTCCAAATGGTTCCAGAATTTATTACCATCTTATCTCCTTGATGATTTTAAAGGGAACAGAAGTCTGACGGGAATTGCCTTTAGTTTTCCTCGTCCTGTTCTTTTGTCTTATTTGATCTTACACAGGCATAAAATTAGTAAGATAGGTTATCATATAGTTAATTGTAGCTATATGATCTAGTAGCTAGTAGCCTGGTTTAAATTTCTGCCTGGGGGGGTCTGTGTGCATGGAGTTTGCATGTTCTCCCCACGCTTGGTGGGTTTCCTCCTGGTACACTGGTTTTCCTCCCACAGTTCAAAGGCATGCAGATTAGGCTAATTGGTGTTCCCTGTTTGCCGGTAATATGTGAATTAGTGTGCGTGTGTGTGCCCTGTGATGGATTGGCATTCCATCCAGTGTGTACAACCTTATGCCGTAAAGTGTCCTGGGATAGGCTCCAGGCCCCCTGCGACCCTGTATATACAGTAGGATAAAGCCGTATAGACAATGAGTGAGTCAGTTGCAAGGAGTGCCCTTCTGGTGTGGAAATAGTAAATAAGGTAAATATACAGTATATAAATAAATAAGGTAGATATTATAACTTACATCAGAAGACCTTGAGGAATTGGTGAAAGTAAAACATTCATATCTACATGGGGCAGAAAAAAATGCAAAAAGATAACAGCAGAAGAGGAGTAACAGACCCAAGGTACTAGTATGAAATGACTTCTAAGGGTTTTTTTTCTAATTAGTAATATCATTGGAATAGGAAGTTAGTGGTTAACCTGTTACTATGTAAACTAAGACATTATGGTCCAAGCCACGTTAATGTGCAAGCTTGTTACGAATAGCTATGACAAAAGTAACGTTTTAACTTTTACGCACCACTCAGGTGGTAAAAACGTCAATCGTTTGCCATACTTGCCCCAAAAGCTGAATATAAATTGTGTAACTAACTACCACAAAGTGCCCTGAGAGAAAAACATGTAGTAAAAAGTGTAATATATGCCAGAAGCACAAGATAATAGGTGAAAATAACAAGCTGGCCTGGGAATGTTTTTGAAGGAAAATTGAAATCTGTTGAATGCCCTAAAAACAAAACGCAACAATTAAAAAAATACAAGATATTGCTCCTAAGGCAGCTAGTTGTACTCTTTCTTTTTTTTTCTAAAAATTAAATGTGCTGAGGAAAGTGGTTCATACGGTCCTGAATTAATGCTAACTAGCATCATTTTATCTGTAGACAAATTAGCCAGCTAGCTAAACTAGGCTACTTAATTTCCTAGAAAGTATTTCAATATGTAATAATCATTTGATGCCAATTTACTTCAACCAGGCAAAAAATAACAATTTAACATATGTTAAAAATGTAATTTAACTAGAAACTAGAATTTCCCACCTTGGATAAGTAAAGTGTTATCTTGTGTTATCTGATCTAATCTATCTTATCTACTCTAGAGGTACTGTCTGGTCAACTCGCAGCTGAAGCTTATATACTGTATATAAAAGAAATCCTGTTTGTGTGTGATCCAACTGTTATGTAGGCAGCATCATCTCCGGACAAATATGTGATTCCCGTGCTGGACTGTGGGTGTTTGTGTGGCAGCGGCATCATCAGCTTTTAAGTCATACTGTGACATAACAGTAGTCAGCAAAAATGTCCATAAAGAGGACAAAGTACGGCAACTTACTGAATGCCAACTGCCATGAAACAAGAAGACAAATATAGCTGCCAGCAGCAATAAGCGGGCCCAAGCACCCTGTGCCATCATTATCCAATGGGCACACGCATTTAATGCTCGGGCCCAGATTCTCAGGCATTCTAATGTCAGTAGATTTCAACATGCCTGCCAACTTCCATGAGTTTGTAAGCAGGTTAAGTCCCCCAAATAGCCCCAAATGTTAAATAGAAAAAAATCCTTAAACAAAAGCGCCCTTCATACACTATTACGACATAGGGCTTAGGCCCTAAAGAAGAACAGTAGTCAGTTTCACCATCAACCTTTTTGTCATTCTGTGAGCATGTCACCTGTAGCATTGTAACAGTGGCGAAAACTGGGTGAAGTCAGGCCGAGCTCATAGCTACCGAAACCATTTCTATAGGTTACCCGCACACGTCAGACAGGATTAAGGGCTCCTGAAACATTGGAGCAGTGTGAGTGGTAGCGCGCACACTCCCATTCTCAGATAATGGTAGCACAGAGAAATCAGGATCTGCCCACGAACACCGTCTAGTATGCATATATAATTTTATTATAACAGTTTATATGAGGAATAAGTCATGAGCAGTTATACTACATTATGTAACATATCTAACCTGATCTTAACTGCCATTAAGCATGTCATTTACGCAGGTGGCTGCTAAGTTATAGATGAGGGGATAAGTAAAATGTTCTCTTATCTTATCTGATCTATAGATAAAGTATAGATAAATGCCAAAACTACCAGTAAAATTGCCTGCTTGTTGCAATGCTACAGTATGTATGCATTACTAGGTTTTTAAACTTGACGGTGTGAGCAGTTTCTTGCACACAAACCAATATCTCGCTGCTTTCCATAAGCGCTGTGCCAGTAGAAATATGTACGAAATACACCAACACACCACGCAATGACTCACAACTTGCCTAGAGAAGAAAATAACAGTAAAAAGTATTGTGAAAGCTCTGCTCTGTTGCACACATTTCTCCCACTAGCACTTTTTTTACATTGTATTGTCATCATAAAATTTAATATTTTAAATGTAGTTATGATTGTATATATGCAGTCCATATAGTATATTTTTGCCAGTGATTACCCTGAATGTTGTTTGCCTAATTTATGTTGAGGTCTTCCAGGTCTGTTCTAGTGTTTCTAAGAATTCCTTAGTAAAATATTAATTCTTGTAAATCCCCAAGTCTTAATTTAACGCTAAATAATAACTTGGTTCTTTTTTAGTTTCTTTTTCCTTTATTTCATTTAAGCCTTGCATATTGCTTTTTAATTTTTCTAATGTTTATTTCCTTGAAATTATTTTTCACATTTGAATTTGAATCCTTGTTAATTTAGAGGCTTTAATGCAATGGCCCATTTACTCTGGCTTACTCACATTAATTCTGACTCAAAAAAAATGTTTCATAAGCCTGTAGATTTAAATTAGACAACAGCTAATACCATGGTCATATAAACAGAGTGTTTCTTAATGAGCTAAAGCAAATGTGAAATGTAGCATGGACTTGTATTTTTGCCACTTGAACTGGTTAAGTTGTGTTTATTGATGTAGTCTTTATGTATTTTAGATGACTTCTTGAGTACATAAAAGCACTAGACCAGACTGCTGAAATCCATCAAAAAGTAGTCATTGCATTTCATATGTATATTTACATTCATGGCATTTGGCAGACACCCTTATCTAGAGTGACTTACAGTACATAAGTGCTTAGAAATTTCCATCAATAAATATACCCTTACAGTGGTTCACTAGATTACTGACTAAAAGTCAAACACTGTTGGGAAAGTTTCATTTTAACCTGAATACCCAAGAAACCGATTTAAGCATTGCCAGTGAATCAGCTGTACGGACATCTAGTTGCATCAATTGACCAAACCTCTAAATTGTGGTGTATTTTGAAGCCAGTAATCCTTTTCGTCTGTTTACTGACCAAAATTGAAAAGTACATATTGAATGCACTCACTGAAGACAAGGCTAGAAAAATTTTTGTAGGGTGTTCTGGGAAGCAGGCTAATTAAAGTGGTGCGCATATATAATAGCTTCACTTGACTTGGGGTAACTTTTGTCCAAAATATTCTGTTTTACTAGGAACTTTGTGTACTAGCCTGAACGAAGCATATTCTATGTGGCTGCAGTATATAAACAGTAAGTCTGTAAGGCAGAGACTTTGAAGATCTTTAAACGACGATTCACAGCACCCCCCAGCCCTGAAATCTGCATATGCTGTTCAGTATACAGTATGTATCTATCATGCCAAATTCATGGTGATGTATACGTATTTTAGCATCTCAGTTCAAATCTAGGTGTTTATTCTGTCTGTTTATGATTTGACCTAACAATCACTATCAGTAGTAACTGAGTAAATGGCTTTGGCTGAATCAATAGTGAAGCTCCTGTCGATCACTAAAGCTTTTTATTTTCCCTTCACTTCTTGCATAATTGTGGAGAAATGGGAAATTTTGATATTAGCACTCTTGTCTGGCATACTAACTTAACTCTTGGGTATGATAAAAAGACATTTTTCTAATATAAAAAAAGAGAAGCAGGAAAGAAATGTGTTGATTCACATCAGACACACAAAAGAGGCTATTCGGTGACTCATCCTGCCATTGGCAGCCAAACAGAGACATGGGTGGATAAGATAGACATTGAACACAAAGAGATACGGAAGACATAGCAGATGCAGTTTTGAGTAAAACCAGGCTATAAAATAGATTTTGCTATAAACATACACTATATGGGCAAAAGTATGGGCAAACCTGACAATCACCCCATTTCTTAAACTGTCGGAAGCCCACAAAGGAATAAGTCTTTCTATGTTGTTCGCATTACAATTTCCTTTCACTTGAGCTAAAGGGCATAATCGTGTGCACAAAGCAAGCTCCACAAATACATAGCTTGCCAAGGTTAGAATAAAACTCGAGTGGTCGACACAAACTCCTGACCTCAGCCCCAATGAATACCACTGGGATGAAATGGAACACCGGCGGCACTCCAGCCCTCTTCATCCAACACCAGTACCTGACCTCAGTAACGCTCTTGTGGTCAAATGAGCACGACTGAGCTTCAGAAGAGTTCTTTAAAGAAAAACAGCATAACGTTGCTTAAAAAGTTCGGCTTGAACAACACTGCATGAATCATGGCACAATATAATATAACAGAATCAATATAAATTGCATAAAAGCAAAAGAACAACCAAAGAGCGTAAGGAGATTTAGATTTCCGTATGTTATTTTTCACTGTTTTGCTTTGTTGTGTGAATATGATGTCAAGCTTCATGCAGCTTTCTATTCTAGCAGTGCCTGCCTGTGCGCACCAAGCACAATGTCACACTTTGAGGCTATTTTTGTCTGCTGTAAATGCTGTTCCACCAGGGATACAAGACAAACAATGTATTTGACTTGTCACTTGTTTGAAAGAAGAAGAAACGTTCCATGTTGCCAATCATGAAGCACTGTTTTGTTATATCCAAAGAGTTTTTTTTTTTTTTTTCGACAGAGCTTGCAAATGGTCCACCCAGTTCTAAGGAATAGCAGTTACTTGTGGCCTAACAACAGGGTCCTGCAAAAACACTTAGAGGAGCAGGTGTCAGGGTAATCAGAACGGACACAGGTGCAGGTCAATTCCAATGATTTATTGTAAACAGTCCACAGAACATCCAAGGCAGAGGGAAAAAAAAACAACAAAATATCCCTTGTAGCAGGAAGCGCCTTAGTCCCAAAAAACAAAAACAAAAAAACAAAAACTACTCCGTAGAGGGAAAAAACGGCTTTCACTTCCAAAGTGCAGTGGTAGTTCCTGCCACGGCCACCAGAGGGCGATAGGGGCGCGATGCGCTACACTGCTCGGCCGCGAGGAAGAGCGTGAGCTGGCCGGCGGGGCGCCGTCGGAAAGCGCGGACAAAAAACAAAAGCCGGGCCAGCCTGGAAGACAAAGGGAGATTAAAACACGGGAGAAAAAAAGGAGAGAAAAAAAAGGAAGAAAACATAAACGGGAAGCATTAACCGGGAGCCAAAACTTGGACTGGGCTTGACTAGACAGGAAGCAGCAAACGGCTGCCAACATGGAAACAACGAACCGACACCAGACAACAGACAAGGAGGGAATAAATAACGCAAACAATCACGACGGAAACGAGTGGAACAGGTGAGTGAAATCATCTTACTAAACTAGGGAGGAAGTGGGAGGGATTATCGTGACAGACGCGGACAGCTAGTGGGCGAACAAAAACAAACACCATGTGCTCGAACGGATATGTAAACATAGAACATCAGGGAAGAAGAGATCGGCCCCGGGATCTGACAGTACCCCCCCCCCAAGGGCGCCACTAGGCGTCCCCAGGGAGGGGCTTACCTTGTCGCCGATGGAGGTCCACGATCAGCGCCCGGTCCAGGACATCCCGGGCCGGAATCCAACTCCTCTCCTCCGGACCGTAGCCCTCCCAGTCCACTAGATACTGAAAGCCCCGACCTCTGCGACGAGCGTCCAGCAACCTCCTAACAGTGTATACTGGGGAGCCATCCACTAGACGGGGGGGAGGGGGGGTCGGGGCAGGAGGAACAAGATGGGATGAAAACACAGGTTTAACCCTAGAGACATGAAACACTGGGTGTACCCGACCAAGCGTGGGAGGGAGCTTGAGCCGAATCGCCACTGGGTTCAAGACCTTTGTGATCTGGTATGGACCAATGAACTTGGGAGCCAACTTGCGTGAGGCTACCCTGAGAGGCAAGTCCCTGGTAGAGAGCCATACTCTTTGACCACAAACATAGTGTGGGGCAGGAGTCCGGTGGCGATCAGCTGCGGCTTTGGTCCGTCTACTAGCCCGGACCAAGGCTTCCTTGGCCTTTCTCCAGGTGCGCCGGCAGCGTTGAACGAAAGCCAAAGCAGACGGGACCGCCGCTTCGGGTTCCTGTGAAGGGAACAGAGGTGGTTGATAACCAACTGAACACTGAAAAGGCGACATACCTGTTGCAGAAACCGGTAGGGTATTATGGGCATACTCTACCCAGGTCAGTTGTTGACACCAAGAGTTAGGATTATGTGATGCCAGGCAGCGGAGAGCACGTTCCAAATCCTGGTTAGCCCGCTCAGACTGCCCATTGGTCTGGGGATGGAATCCAGATGACAGACTCGTAGAGGCCCCGATCTGTCTGCAAAATTCCTTCCAAAACCGAGAGACAAACTGTGGGCCCCTGTCAGAGACCACATCAACCGGAAGACCATGAATCCGGAATACTTGGTCCACCACCACCTGAGCTGTCTCCTTGGCAGAGGGGAGCTTGGGGAGAGGAATGAAGTGAGCCGCTTTGGAGAAGCGATCCACCACCGTAAGAATGACGGTGTTGCCCTTCGATTCGGGGAGGCCAGTGACAAAGTCAAGGGCTAGATGTGACCATGGGCGGGCAGGAACGTGTAACGGGCGGAGCAGACCAACGGGAGACGAGGATGAACACTTGTTCTGGGCGCAAACTGAGCAGGCTGCCACGAACTGCCTGACATCCCTGGCCATGGAAGGCCACCAAAATCGCTGGCGGATGGAAGCCAGCGACCTCCGAACTCCTGGGTGACACACTAGTCTAGACGAGTGACCCCACTGGATGACTTTAGGACGCAGCACCACAGGAACAAACAACTTGCCCACTGGAACCCCCCTCGGTATGTGGGAATTGCGCTGGGCCTCCTGGACCTCTCTCTCGACATTCCATGAGAGGGAGGCCACCACTACGCCTTTGGGCAGGATGGTGTCAATTGGAACCTCCCTCTCAGGGGTCTCAAACAGACGGGAGAGGGAGTCAGGCTTCGTGTTCTTGGACCCAGGTCTGAACGAGAGGGAAAAATTGAAACGACTGAAGAAAAGGGACCAGCGGGCCTGTCTAGAATTAAGCCTCTTGGCTGAATTGATGTATTCTAGATTCTTGTGGTCGGTCCAGACTACAAACGGTTGGACTGCGCCCTCAAGCCAGTGACGCCACTCACCCAAGGCTAGTCTGACAGCCAACAACTCCCGATTACCTATGTCGTAGTTCCGCTCCGTGGGGCTTAGGCGGTGGGAGAAGAAGGCACAAGGATGTACTTTCCCATCCCGGAGAGAGCGTTGTGATAGGACTGCACCTACTCCGACATCCGAAGCATCCACCTCAACAATAAACTGCTGTTCAGGATCTGGAGTAGACAAAACAGGTGCAGAGATAAACCGGGACTTTAGTTTATCAAAGGCCTCCTGGGCCTCATTATTCCATCTAAACAGTACTTTAGGAGAGGTGAGTGCTGTTAAGGGTGCAGCAATTTGGCCGAAGTTCCGGATGAAGCGCCGATAAAAATTGGCGAACCCCAGGAACCGCTGCAGAGCCTTCCGAGAGTCAGGAGTTGGCCACTCGGCTACAGCCCTTATTTTAGCAGGGTCAGCTCCGATCTCACCCGCCGAAATAACAAACCCCAAGAACGAAACTGACCTTGCATGGAAGACGCACTTCTCCGCTTTTACAAATAGCTGATTCTCTAGTAGTCGTTGCAACACCTGGCGGACATGCTGAGCGTGTACCTGCAAAGAGGGGGAGAATATCAAGATATCATCAAGGTACACAAAGACAAATCGGTTTATCATGTCCCTCAGCACATCGTTGACCAGGGCCTGGAAGACAGCGGGGGCATTGGTCAGACCAAACGGAAGGACCCGGTATTCAAAGTGTCCCGTGGGTGTGTTGAAAGCTGTCTTCCACTCATCTCCCTCCCGGATGCGGATAAGGTGGTAGGCGTTGCGCAGGTCAAGCTTGGAGAAGACCTTGGCTCCCTGCAAGAGTTCGAAAGCTGAAGACATAAGCGGCAGGGGGTACCTGTTCTTAACAGTGATGTCATTCAGTCCACGATAATCAATGCAGGGACGCAAGGAGCCGTCCCTCTTCTTGACGAAGAAGAACCCTGCACCCGCAGGAGAGGAGGAGGGACGGATGAGGCCGGCTTTGAGGGATTCGTTAATATACTTGTCCATGGCCTCTCTCTCTGGACCTGAAAGGGAATATAAGTGACCCTTGGGCGGAGAAGTGCCTGGGAGGAGCTCTATGGCACAATCATAAGGACGATGAGGAGGTAAGGACATGGCCCGGGACTTGCTGAACACCAGACGCAGATCATGGTACCCCGCCGGCACCCCGGACAGATCAGCCTCCTCCACCTGCAACACAGGACAAACAGGACCAGAAAAAGGGGCAGAACCAAGACACGAAGCAAGACAGTTTTGACTCCAGGATAACACAGAATTTCCGGACCAATCCACATGAGGGCCATGCTGTACCAACCAGGGGTGCCCCAAAACTATGGGAGTGCAAGGGGAGTCCAGAAGGTACAGCGTGGTGACCTCACGGTGATTGCCTGAGACTACCAGGCTAAGTCTTGGGGTTTGACAGAAAACTGTGGTAATCAAAGTTCCGTCTAGGGATCGGGCAGGGATAGGTTCAGGGAGTGGGATGGCTGGGATACCCCACCGTGCGGCTATCGAGCTGTCCATGAAGTTCCCTTCAGCCCCTGAATCGACCAACGCCAAACAGGACTCTGAAGTTCCCCCGTATTGGACCAGTACGGGTAAAAGGGTTCGTGAGGAGGGGGATTGTGAAAAAGGTATCGTGCTCACCAGGATCCCCCGCTTCACCGGTGAGCTTTGGCTTTTGCCGGACAGACTGCTGCAAAGTGGCCTGGTTTGCCACAGTAGAAGCACAGGCCCCGGGTCAGACGCTGTTGTCTCTCCTGGGGTGAAAGACGAAGACGTCCCAGCTGCATGGGCTCGGGATCTGGTAGATCGGGAGTTGCTGAAGGTGAGTGGGGGCCCTCCACCTCGCCAGAGAGGCGGATCAGCTGGCGCCGGTGCCGACGATGGAGGCGAACCTCGATGCGCAGGGCCAGGTTTATGAGCTCTTCGAAGTCACGAGGTAAGTCATGAGTGGCCAGTTCATCCTGTATGTCCTCCTCCAACCCAGCCCGGAACATGGCCCGACAGGCTCCCTCATTCCAGTCACAGGAGGCTGCTAGAGTCTTAAACTGTATGGCAAACTCCGTGACTGAGCGGCCTCCCTGGCGAAGCCGTGCGAGCTGGTCCGCTGCCTCCTGCCCTCTGGCAGACCGGTCAAAGAGCCTGATCATCTCCTGCCGAAGCTCGTCAAATGAGAGACAGCATGGGGCTCCAGATTCCCAGACTGAGGTTCCCCACTCTCGCGCCTTGCCCGTTAGGAGAGTCATAACGAAAGCCACCTTTGTCCCCTCTGCCGCAAACGTGCGTGGCTGGAGGGCAAATACAACTGAGCACTGTGTCAAGAACGCTCGGCATGAATTGGGGTCCCCATCATAGGGAGGTGGATTGTTGCAACGGGGTTCGTGCTCTGGACGGGAGGAAGGGTGGGCCGAACCTCCTTGGGCGCCTTCTCGCTGGAGAACTTGGATACGAGCAGTGAGGTCTGCCACTTGGTTGGTGAGGAACTCGACCTCTCTCGCGGTGCTGGTCAGTCGGCTCTCATGTTGGCCCAGAAGCACCCCCTGTTGGGCCACGGCCGACCTGACGGGATCCGTACCTGCTGTGTCCATCTTGGTCGGTTCGTTCTGTCAGGGTAATCAGAACGGACACAGGTGCAGGTCAATTCCAATGATTTATTGTAAACAGTCCACAGAACATCCAAGGCAGAGGAAAAAAAAAAACAACAAAATATCCCTTGTAGCAGGAAGCGCCTTAGTCCCAAAAAACAAAAACAAAAAAACAAAAACTACTCCGTAGAGGGAAAAAACGGCTTTCACTTCCAAAGTGCAGTGGTAGTTCCTGCCACGGCCACCAGAGGGCGATAGGGGCGCGATGCGCTGCACTGCTCGGCCGCGAGGAAGAGCGTGAGCTGGCCGGCGGGGCGCCGTCGGAAAGCGCGGACAAAAAACAAAAGCCGGGCCAGCCTGGAAGACAAAGGGAGATTAAAACACGGGAGAAAAAAAGGAGAGAAAAAAAAGGAAGAAAACATAAACGGGAAGCATTAACCGGGAGCCAAAACTTGGACTGGGCTTGACTAGACAGGAAGCAGCAAACGGCTGCCAACATGGAAACAACGAACCGACACCAGACAACAGACAAGGAGGGAATAAATAACGCAAACAATCACGACGGAAACGAGTGGAACAGGTGAGTGAAATCATCTTACTAAACTAGGGAGGAAGTGGGAGGGATTATCGTGACAGACGCGGACAGCTAGTGGGCGAACAAAAACAAACACCATGTGCTCGAACGGATATGTAAACATAGAACATCAGGGAAGAAGAGATCGGCCCCGGGATCTGACAGCAGGGGCTCAACAATTTCGAAAGGTGGACATCAAGCAAAACAACTACAACTTAACCTGCTGTACATTATACAGTGTAATATATAAACTGGCATTTATTAAAGTTTATATTCATTGCATGGCGCAATAAATATATATCATGTCTTGAATAATAAAAGACGCGTAATAAGAAATAAGGTTTAAAAAGTTTTAAATAAACAAAAAGTTTTCGAACCCTTTCAAGTTTCCCAAGTTTTGTTGTGTTTCACATATAACTGAAAATGGATTCAAATCCAATTCAAGTATTGAATTTACATAATCATTCAGACCCATCACTTTGTACTTGGATAAATCACCTTCAACAGCAGTGACTGCCTCAAGTCTGCTTGGGATGCTACATGATTGGCACACCTTTCTTTTGGAAGGTTCTTCTATTCTTCTTGGCAGAAATGGCCACAGCCATTTCCAGGTCTCTCCAGAGATGCTGTATTGGAATGAGACTCTGGCTAAACTAGGAGCTAGGACTTCGACAGACTTGTTCAGATCGGTGTCTTGTTGAAATGTAAACACGTCGCCCCAGCTTGAGATCCTGAGCTGAAAAGCTTTTCACTCAGGATCTCTTTTTAGTTTTCTGCGTATTGTGGAGGAAATCCTGAAAACGATACAGACAAGGAATTCATACACTGGGTAAGAGCAAAGTAACAAGGTTTTATTATAACTCCTGCAGAAGGACAGATGCAGCATGGAGAAAGGTTGATTTCTCTTTCTCAGCTCTCCCATTTTATGCGCAAACATCTCAATTAACATAATTTACGCCCTGTACATGATGTTCCCGCATTCAAACTTAGGATTTTCTTTATCTGGCCCAGACCAAACATCTTCACCTTAACATTCATACAGTCAGTTTGTTTCTGTGCTTTTCTCTGCCTGGTCTGCCCATGTTTCTGCAGACAGTTTTGAAGCTTTTATTGTCTCTGTGGCATGATTACTACAAAGACCAGAATCAATACATGATTTAAAATGTGATTTTTCCATTACAGTACATTTTCCTTCTATCTTGACTACGCTTCCAGTTCCAGGTACAGAAAAACAATCCACAGCATGATGCCGCCATGTCAATGTTTGACTGTAGGTATGGCATTAATAAGATGCTTTTGAAGAGATTAATAAGAGATTTAGTTTTTTGTGGTTTTTCTGTTTTTTACTTTTTGACACCAAGCAGGCCATCGTGTGCTTTTTAGTGCAGAAAGGCTTATGTCTGGACACTATGTCATGACTCTGTAACAAGGAGGTGGACGCCGATGCAGGGAGAACAAGGAAAATGATTTATTTTCTTGGATATTGAAGATTTAAATCCACGTAACAAAATAACACACAACAAATAAACCAAAAACGAAACCGGAATAACTCCTCAGCTGAGTCTGCAGGCGGTTTGGATACGTTGTTATAACAGAAAGAAAACAAAGGATAGGAAAATAACCGTTTACTGGAAATGGAAACAGAGAGAAGGCTGAGAACCTCTCAGCCTTGACCTTGCCCTCGGTCCTTGGGTACTGAAAATACCACCTGCCCTGCAGACACTGCTCAGTCCTGGGGAGACACAAACACAGACAAATAACATGGGCGACACCGAGCATAAGTAATGTGCACAACGGTGAGCGAACATTGTGCTACGGGTTCGACTGGTTTAAATAGTGAGACACATTAGGGAGACACAGGTGATTTTAATTTAGTGCTAACGTGAAACATATACACACATAGACACACTAGAAGGAGACAAGGAGGCGACACAGTAATCCGGAGAACCAGATCTTATTCCCCGGGACTGAGGTGGCACAGGTGTAACACATTATAGGTCTGATTGGTGGAGTGAAGGTTATGGAAGGCTCTCCCACCTTCACAGGGGAACACAGGATCTCTTTTTATAATTACCATTGGTTTCTTGGTTACCACTCTGACCATTGCCCTTCACCCCCAATTATCCAGTAGGGCTGGGCGGCCAGATCTGATAAGAGTGGTGGTTGTTCCAAATGATGGAGGCTATTGTGCTTTTTGCCACATGTTCTCACAAATTTTCCTCATATTCTTCCCCAGATCTGTGTGTTGACACAATCCATTCTGTCTGGTCTACAGATAATTCCATCGATTGGATTTGTTTGAACCATCATGCACTATCTATATAAATACAGGTCTGAGCCTTTCCTAAATAAGTTTAATTAATTCAATTAGGCACAGGTGGACTCGAGTCAAGTTGTAGAAGCACCTTAAGGATCTCTAATTAGGAGTAGGATGCACCTGAGCTCAACGGCGAGCATTATAACGAAGGGTCTGAATACTTATGCAAGGTGAATATTTTAATAAATTAACAAATCAGTAAAGATGCCTGTTAAAAACGGCTAAGTAAAGTAAGTAAAACGCGTTCTTATGAGATTTCCATTGTGGAATATTATGTGCAGAATGATGAGGAATCTAAAAGTATCTGAATCCATTTTAAGGTCAGTGTGAAACCCTAATAATGTACTCCAAAAATTCCAAAATGTGGAAATCTTAATAATGATTTTCGAAAGCTACAAAAATTATTATTCAGACTAAGACTCAGTGCAAATGACTGTAAACACGATAGGCTCAGCATCTCCACATTGGCAGTCAAAGCACAGACTGGGTCGTACGGTTAGGGCTGTAGTTCAGTGCCAGGTCGTGAAAAGTAAACTGACAGATTGCAGCTAGGGCAGGTTGGAATTATGGGGGCTTTAGGGGTCAGGACACCACTAATTACCATTTCTGTGTGGTGTTGAAATGCACTAAGGTGAAAAAAATCAGGTCAGTTGAAAAAAGAAATGCTGTACTGTATGTCAGAAAGACACTTTTGACATATAGTCCACACATGCAGCATGTGACTAAAAGTACTGCGACATAAACAATCCTGACCTGTGAGAGAGTAATGAGCGAGAGCAAATCTGTCAGCGTGCGATGACCTTGTGCGATTCTTTTATTACAGCTTTAAGGCCAGAGGAGGATCTTGGCAGATCCAAGAGTGTCATTAAGGGCTGATCAGATGCTGGGGAAGAGTAGGAAATGTCCAGTTGATGGCAAGGCCTCAGTGCAGACATCAAAAAAAAAAAAAAAAAAGCGAAATGATGAGGTGCTGACTCTGCTCAAAGGACAGATCTACTCCGAGAAATAAGGCACTGATAATTGGGCCATTGCCCAGGGGTTCATGACAAAAAAAACTAATATCTGTGAGAATTTGACGGCAGGAAATCTCATATTGTAGTCGATTACTTCTTAAGGGATACTGAAATGGCGAAGCGGCCCACTTTGACTAGAGAGCAGATTGTGCCAAGTGAATTACATATTTATAAGGTGAGCAATTTCTTAGGAGCTTATTACTAATAATGGAGCGCAGATCTCATCAGCTGAGCTCAAGGGATGAATGTATGGATTTATCCATACCACATTAAGCTCCCTGCAAGTCAATGGCAACACGATGAAATGGAAAAGGAATGCGTAACCAGGGTGATGCGTGCAGACATTATACTATCCTGGACCTGATGGAAAAAGCTTGGTCTATTTAACCTTATGCTAGGCTGACATATCTAAACCATTATCTCATTGTGGGATAGCTCAGTATGGACGATATCTTTGAGTAAGTATGTACTGTATGGAAATACTATACTGTATGAGAAGCGTAACACACAACTGAACACCACCCCTAATTCGGAATCTAAATATTAGTCCCATTAGCCTCACATCCTGCCTTTCTAGTGCAATTTCTCTTTATGTGTGTGTGTGTGTGTGTGTGTGTGTGTGTGTGTGTGTGTGTGTGTGTGTATACTGTGTATATATACTGTATGTATGTATGTATGTATGTATGTATGTATGTATGCATGTGTGTATACTGAGATATATACAGTGTGTATATATATATATATATATATATATATATATATATACTGTATCTACTGTATACATTTGTAAATTTCAAATGTATTTGCTTATATCTCAGAAAGAATTTGGAATTTACATAAATGGTCGATGCTTAAGTGCATAATATTTCAAAAGTTGCACCGAGATAATGAAGTCTAAGCAACTTTTTTTTATGGGCACTGCTGTGGAAGCTTAGAGCTGCCAGGATTTGAAATCATGACCTTGCGATCAGTAACCACTGCGCTCATTTTCAGAACCTACTGTTAAACCCAGCACAGCTCCCAACACAAGAACAGCATCTGTCAGCTTATTTGGGTTAATAACCAACCCTGCTCGGGGCAGTAAGTTGTCAGACGCAGATTAATCCCTATGTCACTATAGACCAAGAACAGCCAACACTAATGCCCTGTGAATTAGAGCTACGGTATATTTTATAGTTATATCAGTTATAGATCTGTCATACAAATTTATCTACGCTGTTTGTTTGTTTTTTTCTTAACAAAAGCTAAAATATCAGTATCTGATTACACATTATTACATTATTTAACCTTGGCGCTCACCCAAGTCAGAAAGTAATTTACTGCAGATCAAATCATGTTGCTTGAACCACCGTGTTGATGTATCAACACTGTAGCACCAAGCAGAGTAAATAGTCCTAGCGTGATCTTGCACTTGCTTACAGCTATTAGTCATTCATATCCTCATGCGGTGTAGACATAACAGGTCCCCCCACCACCACCACTACACACACACACACACAAACACACTCACACTAATACACACTTATGCACACATCTTTCTTTATCTCTCTCTCTCTTTCCTATATTCCACCCCGAAATGCAGATATGACATGCGGGTCAAGACGCCATGACATCCGTTCATTTCCGTGGACAGGAATAGAATATAAACATTGGTATCTATTATATGTTTGAATCTGCTAATCATTGTACTTCGACTGCAGTCATGCCAAGAGGTACATTTTTTCATTTAGAGTCTTTATTTGATGCCACCATGGACAAGCAGGCTCCTTGTACTTCCTCTAACCGTTGCATCTTTTTGTTGCATCATTCTGCAAAAAAAAAAAAAAAAAACGAAACCTTGTCAATCTAGACTACAAATAATAGCCATAATCATATATATGTATTTCATTTGTACCACCTGTTGTATGCCACTTCTAAGTATAGTAACATTAAAATCTGTACATTTTGAAAAACTGACAAAACTGACCAGGCAAGACTTGGATCAGACTCTAGTATGAAGGTTATTTATAAGTGATTGAAATCAATACAGGGTGAGAACGAATCACATATCCTCAGACGGGAACGCGTAAGACAGAAATAGCCTGAAAGTGATCAAGCAATCAGTAATACACAGCACATTTTCCATTTATTCTTTTAATAAATAAATCCTTTTTTAAAATATTTTTTTAATGCAACATGGTGATGTGCACTGTGGTTAGCTCTGTCCCCTTGCACCTCCAGGGTCGGGGTTCGATTCCCACCTGTGTGCACATGGAGTTAGCATGTTCTCCCCGTGCTTGGTGGGTCCAAGCACAGTCCAAAGACAAGTAGTGTGTGTGTGTGTGTGTGTGTGTGTGTGTGTGTGTGTGTGTGTGTGTGTGTGTGTGTGTGTGTGTGCCAAGCAATAGATTGGCACACATCCATGGTGTACCCCGCCTTGTGCCAAAGTCTTCTGGAAAGGTTCCAGGCCCCTCCGTGACCCTGTATAGGACAAGAGAGTGAGTGAGAGTGAAATCTGTAAATGGATACAACCATGTCTGTCCCTACCATAGAGTAAAGGTGTGACAAGCCAAATCTTTAGCATATGCTTTTAGACATTCCATGAGTCAGTGAAAAAATTTATCCCACAGACTGGTATTTCTTCAACAACCTTTTTCAAGGTTGTTTATTTCATTAACTACCTTACCATATTTATAAAGACTGTAGCTTTGGCAATACTTTAGCTCTGAAGGGTCATGGCGATGAAGCTACTCTGAATTCTCCGAATACTCTGAACTACTGGCTTTAATTTCACCTACTGTGGCTATTTACACTCAAGACATTATATCACTGATAGTTCAACACCCTGTAGAGTGGGAAGAAATGTCAGGAAATATATGTATTTGTCAGAAGCCGGGGAGCTCGTGGAACATAAACTATAAGGAGTGAAAAGAACGAGGTTATTAAAAAAAGAAAATGATTGAGACCCGGATCCAGAAAGAATGTCATAAGAGATATGATGCGAAAGCTGGGAAGATGAGGATATCAACTGAAATAGAGCGAGAGATTATGAGTAAAGAGAGACTGCAGTGAGTGAGGTCAGAGTGTAGAAAAAGTGTAAATTAAGAGTGGGCGCCATAAATAATTCCATAGAGGTAGCAATATACTGATGGCAGAAATGCAGGGCATGGATGTGCCTGAGTATCTAGCTGAAGTGAAAAGAGGCCCAGGTGTTAAGCTGGAGATTATTAGCAGTAGCATTGGAAGTTGCTTTACAGTATCTCCTTTTCTTTCCAGTTTATTGGCACTGTCAATGCATCCCCAAGGCAGACAAACTGTAAGTTGTACAATACACACAAGCAGTACTCCTTGCATGCCCCTTCAACCACCCACACAACTGCTCATACTAGTTAATGCACAAAGCACCATGCACATAAAGTGTAATTGCACAATTCCGCGCACATATCATTGCACATACTGTATACGGTAGCAGTTATTTATTGCACATCTATCTATAGTACATGTGGCACAAATTATTCCTCAATGTAAAAATGTAGTATTGCACAGATTTGTAGTTTTTGCACAGATTCTTACTAATTGTACCGTATTGAAGTTATTGATCCGCCCTGTAGTTCCTGCAGCGCCCAGTTATTAGTGTTCATTGAGAGGGATTGTTGAGTAGTGCGAAACACTTCATGAAAATGATTACCTTGGGCGTGTGGGAGAAACCCTGGGCCTAGATATGTGAGCAGGTATTGTTGTGAATGTCCAACCTGATAGAGGTGGTGAATGGACTGGGCTTCATAGACACAATAGATGATTGCTCAATGTTAGTTGTGTTCTAATGGTGTGCTGTGTAAATCTGATCTGATTCTTTTGTAATTTGTTCCAGCTTCTATGCTTTCAAAGTTGAGGGGAAAAAATGTTGTCTTGTTTTCTTAGTGAAAAGATGTAGTCAAACAGAATCCAAAATCTGGCTTTCGCAGTCTATTAGAAATATTAGAGCTTATCTAATTCTAATACAACTTGAATTATTAATTATTCTTTATTAAGTTTTATCCAAGTTTGCATGAGTTTTTTGGGGGGGTCTCTGGTTTTCTTCCACCATATTCCAAAATATAGTGTGTAAACATGTATGCCCCTAGGAGTGAATTGAATGTTGTGCAATTCTAGGGTGAATATGGTAGGCACTGAAGGCTCGACAGAGTATGTTCAAGTATAACATCAACACTTTGCGATGATCTATTGGTTAATTATGTGTTAATTCATTTCCAAGTGATTTGACTGAACATGTGCAAAATGGTGAAATAATATGATTTGGACAGGGCATGATAGGGCATCTCAGAAAAACACTTATATTAAGTATGTTGTTGTTGTGGGATTGAGATTGTTTCAAAATGAAAACAACAAATGTTGACTTAAGTAGTTTGGGTGTTTTAGGGATTATTAAGGATTCGAGTACGAATTAAAAGTATGTAACTTACTTAGTATGTACAACTTAGACACTATCATATTCAGTAACTGTCACCAAGACGTTCTTACTGTTTGGTATTATTATTATTATTATTATTATTATTATTATTATTATGCTATTCTTATTTCCCAGCTTCTCTTCTGACAGAGGCCATTGTGAACTATTTTATACAGAAATCTACAGCTCTTCTTCAGAGTGCCAAATATTGATTTGAATTCTTACATCATTTATATTTATGGTATTTGGCAGACGGCCTTATCCAGAGCGACTTACATGAGTGCTTTGAAGTTTCCATCAATAATTATTGTATATCCTAACACTGGTGCACTAGGTTAGCACCTGGAAGCACCATCAGGCAGACACTGTTGGTAAGAGATTTGTTGTTGTTGCCTGAGAAACAGATCAGGTCTTTAGGCATCGTTTTAAACATTGGCAGCATCATACTGTATATCTAGAGGAAGTTCATTCCATCACCAAGGTGCCAGAACAGAAAACAGTCTACAGTAGATGAATGCCTTCCTCGGTCCCTGAGAGATGGTGGGACCAGACCAGTCGAGCAGTGCTGGAGGATCAGAGGGAACGTGATGCAGTGCTTTGAGGTAAGAGGCCAGTTTTGGCTTTGTGGCCAAGCGTCTGTGTTTTTAATTTGATGCTGGAGGCTATATGAAGCCAGTGGAAGGAGCAGAGTGGTGTAGTGTGTGGGAACTTGGGAAGGTAAAAAATAAGTCATGCAGCCACATTCTGTGATCAGCTACAGAGGACGAATGGCTCACAGAGGCAGACCTGCCAGGAGTGATCTGCACACTCCAGTCCAGTCCCCAATTAATAATGGACTGGACAAGCACCTGAGTGGCCTACTGGATGCAGAGCAATTACAAAATCTTAAAATAAGGTGCCTAAAGTGTATATTGGGGATAAGGCAGCTCACAAGCAGTTATATTCCATAAGTATAATACAACTGTCTGAGTACTTACAGTGTTTACTTTGACATAAAAAAGTATTCTCAGTTAATATTGCACTATGTCTCTATAAGCCACTCCATCCATATGTAGACTGAAATTATTCATCCTGATAGGACCCAGATGTTAGTGACAGGTTGTCATGGTGATGACCCTCAGCAACAGGATTTTATAGAGGGAATGTGAGTGCCAGGTTCTTCAAAGAGATTCGAGGTGAGTAGAGTCCATAAGGATATGACACGCTCTGCTATTTCAGAGAGTTAAAAGAGTCTTATAGGAATTCAATCTAGTCAAAATTCTCTACTTTTTCTTTTTAAAAAACACTTTCAGAAAAAACTAGCATGTTCAGTATATTAACACATGCATACAGGTATTCAAAGTATGCTTTAAAATAATTAGTATTTACATTGAGAGTTCTCTATTTGTCTTTGTATCAACACATCTTTTTATTCAGGAACATCTATACTTATGGACAAAAAATTTTTTATTCACATATACATTTTATTACAAACATTATTTATGCCAAATAAATAAGAAATCTTGATCTTATACAAAAATCTGTGTGACCATCGGGATCAGAAATTCAAAATCTTCAGCTCTAGAGATACTGAGGTCGACAGCATAAAGTTGGTGTGTTCAACATTCACGTTTACAATTATTGATCACAGGTTGACATCACAGGCAGGATTTTCTGTATGATTTTTTTTTTTTTGGTTGACGCCATTAAATTAGTCTGTCTTGTCTTGGCAATGTCATTCTCTGTCCTAGGAACCTCAGCAGTGAAACCAGTTGTTCAGATTCTGTTCCATAGCCTGGAAACTGTATTCCTGGCAACTCCAAACCGTCTGCCGACCGTCTGTTGTTGTTGTTGTTGTTGTTGTTGTTGAAGCAGTCCAATGGCGATCTCTCTTCTCTTCTAGCCAAAATGCACAATCAGAATGTTTTTCCTTACTTTCGTTTTTCCTTACTAGCTGGACATAATCACCTGGGAAATCATGTGCTTGTGTGCAGAGCCCTTTAAGAAGATATAAGACAAGTTATCCATGATAAAGTAAAACTCTACTGAGCATGACAGAATTTCACTTCAGTTGTGCTTTTAATGCTAACAAAATTATGAATTTAGATTTTAGATTTTCATAACAGTACTTTTTTTTTATGTCCATGCCCAAAAGTTATTTGTGCTTGTTGATGATCCCATTCCAAAATGATTGCTACAATAAATCTCACTATTCTGAGAAGGTGTTTAGACTCTCGACTTTTAGGGAATTTAGTGAGGAGCATAAGTGAGGTCAGGTACTGATGTAGGGTGGGGAGGCAGTAGTGGGTCAGTCTGGGGTTCAGTTCGTCACAGTGATGTTCAGTGTGGTTGAGGTCAGGTTTTTTCCAATAAAAACCTCGGACATGATGTCTCTATGGATCTCGCTTTGTGCCTACGGGCATAATGCTGCTGGAACAGGAACGTCTACAGCATCTTATACAACCGTAAGTGAGCTTCCAGCTTTGAGGCAACAGGTTGTATGTGTATAATTGGAAGCATAGCAATAAAAGTGTACTCTGAAGTGCTGCTTATACCAGTCACATACACAGTCTGTTCTGCTCAAATTGCAGGAAATCAATCAATGAGGAAAGATTGTGGAGTGGCAAAAATCATTGGAGTATTAGCAAAAACCATGCCTCTCTTTTCAAAACATACGTTTTTCCCCTTCACCCAGGGCTCCAAACAAACCATTAATGCAGTACAGTCTTCCAGACACTTTCAGTTATGAAGTGCACCTGGCAATTCTGTGTCAGTGACAGATGCACCCTCAAACATGACTCAAATCTCTTTTGTGTCATGCAAGCTTGCTTTGTTCACATCCACTGCAACTTATTCCACATACTTCCTATAGCTACATGACGACGTTCCATTCAATGAATCACCTGAAATCATCTCGCTTAATTATCTTGTCTTAAAATTGTTAATGCTCATTTAGGTAAATTTTCATTTTATCGGTTTAATATTATCAAAGCACAACTCACTTAATGCATATTTGCATGACATTTAGGGATTTGTCAGACATCCTTATCCAGAGCGACTTAAATTTTTTTTATCTCATGGTGACCATTCCTCATGTTCTCAAGTAGAGTTTGGTGTTCCACAGGGTTCAGTTTTAGGCCCACTCCTTTTTTTCCCTTTACATGCTTCCTCTGGGCAACATAATTTGTAAACATGGTATTAGTTTTCATTGTTAATGCTCATTCAGGTAAATTGTCATTTTATTGGTTTAATATTATCGAAGCATGGAGTAATCAGGAATACCAGAAGACATTCAAGACAAGGACGATACAATAAACAAATTGTATTATAAGTAAATGGATCATTAAAGTGTTTTTTAACATCGAAAAAACAAATTGAAACTGATCTACCATTAGGATTGTGGTTTTTAACAATGCAAAATATTGGACACACCTCACTTAATGCATATTTGCTTGACATTTAGGGATTTAACAAACACCCTTATCCAGAGCGACTTACATTTTTTATCTCATTATACATCTGAGCAGTTTTAGGGATTTGCTCAAGGGTGCAAACAGAACAACTTAGTGGTCATAGAATTTGAACCTGGGATGCCTTAACCACTGAGCTACTCCTGACCCTGTTATGGCTAGTTCCAAATATGTTTCTTTTCTTCTTCTTTTTCCATTTTTCTCTTTAAAATCCAAACATGCTCATTGTTTCAGAGCTAGCAAGTGTTAAAATGCTTCAAGCACTTTTCTGTAGCAATACAGGAAAGTGCGATTCGATTTAACTACTAACTTTTTTTTTTTTTTAGTGTTACCTTTGTTGATTACTATTATATATTAAAACCACTTTTTTGTTTTTACTTTTACTTTGATCATTTTTTAAAAGAATATTATTCATTGCTCTTTGTCCTACTTGATATTACAGAGCTATTTAACTTTGCAAAGTTTTGCTGTTCTGCGATCAGCGCGCTGACTCAGAGAATACTTGAAGCCCAGTTCTTTCTTCACATGATCAGTCACAGTCTGGAGCTCCACACCAGTTATAGTCATCACAAGTGTAAGTGCAAATGACGCATTAAGCGCTGTGCTGCAAAAGCCTCGACGATGTATGGGATGCTGCACGATCGTCAGGATTCCAGCCTACAATATGTATAACATTTCACCTGCTATTCTCTCATACAATATATGAGATAAAATCAATCGTTATATGATGTTTACATAACAGCTATTCATGGACATCTTACATCAACACCCTCCAACACTCACAGCTCCCATGCCTCAGCATTTCACTCTTCCTGAGTTCTGATTCCATCTGCTTCTGGTTTTAATTTGGATTCATTTTCTCCACCACCTTTACTTCTTCCCTTACTGTAATTTGTATCATCTCTGCTTATTACACAAAGTATGTTCAAAAGTTAGTACCCCCTTTTTTCATTTTATGTGTTTTTTGTGTGAAAACATAATAAATAATCATAATCATCAATAATAATCAATAATCATCTGATCATAGTGAGTCTTAGTAAAATATTAGCAAATATTTCAGAATTTGGCCAAGAATATTCTCAGACGAGCAATGTGTTCAACACTATGCCTATGGGCCTATGATTCAATAGCTTGAAATAATTTGAAGGAATCATTTCCTTTATGACTTGAATTATGACCCATTGTTCTTTATATTTTATAACATTGCTTCCCTTCATTGAGGTCTTTAGGCATTCACATATGCATAGCTCTTTTAAGGTCCTGACACAGCATTTCAATTGACCAGATCGTTCCAAGTGCCCTTGATTCTTGTCTTCATCAGGTATTTTGCTTTAGATCTACTGGTCTGCTTAGGATCATTGTCCTGTTGTCCTGCAAGATGCCTAAACTTTAGTTGTGAGACAGATGTATTCATATTTTCCTCTAGAATACTCTGGTAGGATATACTGTTCATACAGCACTCAATGACTGCAAGGTGCCCAGGTCCCGTGGCTTCAAAACAAGCCCAAATCATCATCCCTTCCACCACCATGCGGGCGTTAGGGCCAAAACTGTGCATATGACATTGTTCCAGTCTTGTAGTTTGTTCCGATGTATTTTTGCAAACCTCAGTCATGCTTCCATGTTTTTTTTAGACCGAGGAGGCTTTCACCAGACAATGCTTGCAAACAAATCATACTTGTTCAGTCTTCTTCTAATTGTGCTGTCATGCACTTTAACATTTAACATAGTTAAGCCTGTAGGGTCTGAGAAGTAGCGCTAGGGCTTTTTGTATTTTTTTAGAGCTTTGCACGGTCTGTCTTTGAGGTGAACGTGCTGATACCGTATGTCCACTCTTGGGAAGAAAGTGTCTTGAAAATAAGTTCCACTTGTAAATAATCGTTCTCACTTTAGAATGATGAACCAATTATGATCAGATGATTTCTACTTTGTTGTTAAAAACACATAGAATTAAAAGAGGGGACACTAACCTTTGAACATGTATGTATATTTATAATACTGTAATAATAACCTTCTGACCACAGACAGGTGAAATGAATAATGTTTATCACCAACTTTACACCAGCAAACTGGTGACACGGGAACCCAAGGCCAGCCCAAATCCACAGCAAAGCCAATGAAGCAAAGATGATTTTAATGCTGGCTACAATAGAAAGGCACCATAACACCCAGTGCACCACAACCTGCCACATACGGGGCCCAGAAGGCAAAGAACCCAAGTCTATTGACCTGGCCCCCAAACTCAGAAACCCCTTCAGATCAGGGACTCATGGGGTGTGTCAGAGAAACAAGTCCAATCCATAGAGGCCCATGTCCTGCAACCCACAGCACCCAAATGAATCCTGGTGCCAAGCCCTGCATAGCCTCGCCCTAAACAATACACTCAAAAAAAGGAGTCTGTTGACCTTCAACTCCAGTCATGCCTGGCCAGTGTCCAGCAAAGTCTTTAATTCACCAACACCTTAATCCACCCACTGTTGAATCAGTTGGCCTGTCTTGATTTTGAAGATCTCTTCACTTAAATTCGATATAAATTGGAAAAGATTTCCATTATTCCTGCATTGTAGCTACACTTTGAATGAACTTAATTAAATCATGGAAAGAATATCCACATGATTCAGTTGCTTTCTTTCAGCATTAAGCAATTCTGTTGGATCAACTTAATTTACAACTGAAAAACTTGTTGTACAAACCCTATTCATTTATGTTAGATAAACCTTAATATGCTTAATATGCTGTCTTAACAATAATAAATTATGTTGGACGCAGCTGTAGTAAATAAGTTAAATAAACCTAATACATTAATTTGACTGAACCTAAGAACATGAAGTTGGGCCAACAAAATTGCTTAATGCTGAAAGAAGGCCATTAAATCATGTGGAAATACTTTCCATGATTTAATTAAGTGCATTCAACGATTTATTTTTTTGAGTTAGTTTTAAGGTTATGGCTGATCTGTGTATATTAGTTATTTTGTCCTGTATGTTTATCATGCTTTTGTTCTTTTATTTTCAATGTTTAAAGTAATGAGAATAATAATAAATAAAAAAAAACATTGTAGTACTTTCCATTTTCAGTTTTAAGTCTTTTAAAAGATATACAACATAATGCTAGGTCCTGGTTGTTGTAATTAAAATAATTTAAAGAAGGTCCAACAAAATGACATTCTATCCTTAGTCTAGCCAATTATGGGCATCTGTGAGCAGTGATGGGTGTAACGCATTACAAAGTAACATGTTAAAGTACTCGGATTACTTTTTTGATGTAACGAGTAATCTAACGCATCAGGTCTGCTATTCAAGTACTCAGTTACTTTTTTAAAAAAGTGAAATCATATTCAGGCAATTTATGTAATCCGTGAGTCAGACTGCAGTCATTACCAATCAGTGTGTGTGTGTGTGTGTGTGTGTGTGTGTGTGTGTGTGTGTGTGTGTGTGTGTGTGTGTGTGAAGTCGTCCTACAAGCCCCGCCCCTGCCCCCCGCCCCCCCTCTGTTATTCCTGCTGTTATACCCCTATCTCACCTATGCGGTTTGACTATGAGAGGACCGACGTGGGGAAAGATGGAAACGTAATCACAGTGCCGAAACTCGCAGTGAATCATGATGAACCGTACTTACTTCCACCGCGCGAAACTGCATAGGTGAGATAAAGGTATTAGTAGTTAACAGATTATGGGCCAAACTTCTCTGAGTGATGATGGTAGAATAATTATAAAGGTCTTGACTAAAACAACATGCATGAGGAAGCACAAAGGAGTTTTCATTTTCTGCAATGTAAAAGTACTCGAACTAGTTACTTTCATCAGAACGTGACGGTGTAATGTAACGGATTACTTTTTAAAGACAGTAATTTTGTAAGGTAATTAGTTACTTTAAAAAGTACCATTTCCTAACACTGTCTGTGAGTTTGTGTATGTTAAAGAGGACAGATAGCATGTGTGTGTGATACTCTTAGATGTGGTATAGTAGTTGCTTGATATTTAACATTGCTAGCTTAGAGTTGCTGTATGGTAGCAAGGAGCTGGCTGGGGACAGGAAATTTGCAGCTGAGAAAAATTTTCAAAAACATAACATAGCTGTCTAATGAATTAACTGATCATTTTTAAGAAAATTTAAAAATGTCTGACTAAATAAGGCCAACTTCAATGAACCGGTTTTCACTATTCACTGGAATTTAATAAAAACTAGTTGTTATGTGGAACTCCATTGAATAGTTTAGAGGTGATGCAAGAATATGATCTTCCAACGACTAAGCTGTGAATGATCCTCTGGACCAGCTTGCTCAGAGATAAAGCAAATGCTGTTTGCTTTCATGCCAGTCTAATACGGAGGAAAAATGTATATGGCTTTTTTTTCCTTCTGTACATTATGCAGGAGTCTATTTCCTTGAAATTGCTTCCCTGAAAGAAAATTAAAAACCACGTGAAAACAAATGCAGGTGATATTTCATTTCAGAACAGTAACAAAAGAGAAACTGGCACTAGCAAAAATCCATCATCTGCAAGCTACTGCAGACTTCTCATTCCACAGTTATTACCTTGCAACAGATCCTACTAAATTTGCTTCTTGCCATGCCGAACAGGCACAAGCTATGGTACATTAAGACATTAACTGATGTATAGAAAAGAATCATGAAATCTAAAAAGAGATGAGATTATCTTCTTCTTTTTTTTTTTTTTACTTCTAATACAATCATGCTACATATTTTAATATCAGAAGCAGGACACAGCATGGTCCATCAAGATGTAAAAGTAAAGTAAAAGCAATGTTACATAAAGAGCTATTTAAAGAATGAGTCATTTTCTGGTGGGCCCTGAGCTGATGAAGGCTGATCTAATCCGCTGATAGCTGTTATATTAACTGACTCCAAAGTTTGATGAGGTAAGGTGTTGCTGATGGAGGAACCTGAAGGAAAATGGAAGATTAATCACTGTTTGTGCTATTTGTGCACTCATTTCAAAACTCTTGTTTGCTACGCAATCAAGATGGAGCTCAAGTGCTCCCTGCTGGCCAAAATATGCAACAATGTTGCCATTCCTACTGTGTGCGCCCGGATATAAATTTTCATTTATTTTATTTATTTTTTTCTTTTAATGACCGACCTTGTTAACCTATGCATCTTTTAAGCATCTATTAGCAATATTTATTTATTTATTTATTTATTTTTACAGACCTGTTGCCCAGCAACAAAAGAGCACATTTTACAAAAAAAATATAGGATCATATGGGTAAATGAGCAAATAATAATAAAAAAAAAAACACCAAAGCATGCTATTCTCTTCTAAATGGAGGCTTTACCAGAAATCAAATACATAAATAAATATTTTATTTAAACATCAGTTTTTAAACACGACCAAATTCCATCCATAGCATTTTTTTTTTAATTAAATTTAATACATTTTTGTTTGTTACAATATACACTTTGGACCGTTATGCCCATACATTAAGCTTTAACTCCTCCTAAAACCTTTATTTAGCTGCTCACATGTCTTGCACACCTTAAAGGTTAGAAGCTACAATTGAAATTGAATATCAGAATTAGTGCCTCGCCAGAGGGTGCTAATCCCTTTTCCTTCAAGGCAAAGCATTTTGAATCGCTAGTATTAGTGGTTCAGGCCTGCTGATTACTGCCGCCTAAGCCAGGACCAGGTGCACAGGCACTTCCTTTCATGGTAAGGTCTCACTATTACTACACAAGGGAGTGCTTCTTCAGGTTGGCCCCTCTCAGCTCCACTGGGGTGAAAAATTCAATTTCCCCAATCTCAGAGTGACAGCAAGAGAACAGCATAGAGAATTTTGACGTGGTTTGACAGAGATGCCGGGGAATGGCTTTTTTGTTTCCAGAACCATTTTCAGTCACGGTGAATGGGCCAACATGGGTTTTTGAGAAATGCATTGTCTACCTTTTTTTTTTTTAAGTGAATGAAAAAGCATTACCAAATATCATTGATACAGTAGGCATTAATGACAATTATCGATTCTGTTCAACAGGTGTCATTCCACATGATTCAGGTCTGGCATTCAATTCAGTCTCTGCTCAAACAAATAATTTCCTGCTTTTTCTCTCCTATGTATGGTTTGGATTATTATCTGTGTATACATAAAGAACAAAAATATGCATTGTCATTAAGTACATTCAGGTCATCAGCTGACTTAATTTTATTGCCAAATAACATTGCTCTGTCTAGACCTGACCTGACCACTATATATCATGTGCTTCTCTAATTGTTCTGATGCACCCATCATTCTGATATAGAGTCATCAGACCAGACATTTTTTCATTCAAAAATTGACCTTGTTTGTTAAGTGAAGTGGAGGTACTCTAAGCATCACGGGGGGGGGGGGGTAACAACTTGTGCTTTGGGGTTTTATTATGCACTCTAGCCAAAAACTATTTGCCGATCTGGTTTTTCTCTGTCTAGCTTTTTAGAATAGGCTTGAATGACAGTTTATAGCCGCTGTCCATCATTCATGCAGTATGCTCATTTTTGTGGTGGATGCAGACTGGACTGGTACTTTTGGCTGGAATGGGTTTCATTATATTCCCATCGTGCTTTCCAAGATCTTAGACACCTGGCCTGCATCCACAGAGGCTTTCTCTCAGTCAAGTAAAGAGACTGCTTGGGACTAGGTGCAAAATTTTAAACTACAAAGTATTCAAGGCGCTATAAAGGTAACACAGCTAAGGCTAGTTTCATATAGAACTGGTTTTAGACTTTTACCTGCCCTCAGATTGATGAGCTTCAAGTTTGATCCATCATTTTCCCCTCGGCTTTCAATTATCTCGAATCACTGAACGGAATCAAGAACTTTAGTAATGGAGGACCAGACTACCTAAAGGTCTGATCTAAAATATAGTGTGATGATCTTCTGCTTCCGTGCCTCTATGGAGGCTGCGCTTCTGTTTCAGCATCAAAGTCAATAAGTTTAATATGAGAATTAACCTCACCACTGATGATGTAGGTTTAGCAATAACAGAATTAGAGTTATCATATTTTAAAATGTTAGAGCAATGTATTTGATGTCTTTTATAGGGGGAGAAGCATGACATACTGTAGCTGAGACCTTTTGAAGGTCACCCACATTGGTGATGATTTAACTATTGATACTCTGTAAGGAATGAGTTATACTCTGTTACTACAGAAGGAAACCACCCAGGTGTTCTGAAAATAAGGAAGAAGAGCTGAGAGATTAGTCAGAGATCGATGGAAGGTCAAAGAGAACATTTAATGCTCCAGATATAATGATGTAAAAAATGGGCCTTGCTGAATCCTTCAAAGAATATGAGAACAAAAACGCAAAAAAAAAAAAAAAAAACCCAACGAGAGACTGAGAGCATTGCTCCTTCAAATTTCATTCATGCTGCTTTTCACTTATACTGTACAGGAACAAATATTCCAGTTTCAGCAATGCAGCCAACTTCCACCCCACGCCCCCCCAGTCTATTTTCCTTTCCTGAGCATGTCATGCAGGAGGGAGAAATTGGTACATGGGTGAGGTGAATGGAGTGTTGATGAGCAAAGGATAGCGCTCGCTATTGCAATCCGAATCATTATACCTCCATTGTGCTAGATGCAGCACCTGCTTATCCTCTTTCAAAAGGAAAATGAGAGGCAGGGAGGAGAAGGAAGGGGAGAATATGTCAATGAAGCACGACAAAATGTGAAAATTCAATTTAGCCCTCTGGAGGAGATGGTTCATTTGTCTTTTGTGTGAACAAGGCTTGCGGGTAAGGTCAGCTGGAAAAGGGGAAACCTACGGCTGTTGTTTACCTGCCTGAATGCCTGCAAACAACAACAACTGAACGTTTCGGCCTTGGGCCCGCATAAACACCTATACACAAATGTACTAGTGCTGCCATGCTATTTTTCCAAATACAACATTACTCTATTTAACAGCACACTTCATTCTTAATAGGAAAGGGGGAGCTCAGTGCTTCAGAAGGTTTCAGGTTCAAACCCCCCTGTTGGACCCTTGAGCAAGGCCCTTAACCCTCAACTGCTCAGATGTATAATGAGATAAATATGCAAGTTGCTACGGATAAGAACGTCTGCCAAATGATGAAGTGATGATAAAAAAGTAAGTGAGAGCATTTGTTTTACATGCACTTGTATAAAGATTTTTACGCAAGGGCTTTAACACACATAGCATACAGCTCAAAACTAAATTAGCATTAAGACTAATTTAGTTTGAATCTTGGCTTGTGAATCAAACGTATTTACTGTATACAAGAATCAGATGGATTTACTTTACCTATGGTAGGTAGGTAGGTAGGTAGGTAGGTAGGTAGGTAGGTAGGTAGGTAGATAGATAGATAGATAGATAGATAGATAGATAGATAGATAGATAGATAGATAGATAGATAGATAGATAGATAGATAGATAGATAGATAGATAGCATCGTGATCCATTTCCAATTTTATTGTTTACCCACCTTTCTTCTGAGCTGCAGTTCTCCCCCACCGGTCGGTTTAGTTCATCTCGCCACTCCTAATCATATCCACCTGTCTCCTATTAGCCTCTCTGCTCTACTACCTCCATCGCCACTGTTCACTCTCAGCCAGATTGTGTCTTCATGTCATGTTTGAGTTCTCCAGTCTTCATTCTATTCCTGAATCTGCCTGTAAATCTGACTCCGTCTGCTCCTTGTCCATAACTCTGCAAATCTGTCTGCCTGTTCCTCTCCGTAATAGTCATATCAAGTCAGATTTGGACTCTGCTTCTGCTCTGTCTGCCCTGTATCATTGTTTGCTCATCAGTTTTCCCATTCTCACCTGTTTCTCTTCTACCCCAAAGACCGCACACGAAAACATAAAGTTCAATGCAGTGAAGAGTGTTCAGAGCTCCACATTGGGGAAACACAATAACCTCTTCATAAAATGTATCAAGACAGAAGGAGCAGCACCTCAGGTCTGGAATCAGTGGTATCCCGTCACCTAAAGACCGAAGGACACACACTTAAGGACGAAAATGTAAGAATTTTGGACAGAGAGGACTGATGGTCCGAGAGAGAGGTGAAAGAAGACATCTCATTCTCTCAACAGAGATGGAGGCCTTCAACACTGCCAAATTTTTCCCTTTTATCTATCCCAAGAAAGACCAAGGAAGGACTCTTTACATGTCCACCAAGAAAGGACCCATTACTCTTTCTGGTTGTTTCACCTTAATGGCTCTCTCCAATCTCTCTCTATTGTATCCCTACGTTTCAGTTAGGTGAGGCCCCGTTGACCTTGGAGGACTTAAATACAAGTAAAATAAAACTTAATAAAAACTTACCTTAGACTGAAGAAGCTACTTGAATGAGTAGTGAAATGTTTCTACTAAAGTCGTCCAGTTGATATGACTCAACTTGCAGATACCTGCAACATTATCTTATACCATGGGGTACCAGATTGTTGTTGTCCTTTCAGCTGCTTTCAGTTGGGGTCATTACAGCAAGCGATCCAATCTATTCCAGGCTTGGGACCTGGGCTAGGATGCCCTAAAATGTTGGTTTTTGGCATTGGTTGGAATCAAACCTGGTGTTCCTGCATAAGCCACCAATGTCAATATATGATTTTACAATACACATTAATAAATCTTACCTGGTGCACTTTCATTTGGGTGCGTTCTTGCTAAATGGTTAGTGATAGATTAAAATAGTACATATGGTAGAATACCCTGGGCAGTGACTAGCATCTGGTTCATTTTGTCTCCTTGCAGTAGTGTCGCACTTCCATTCATTCATCTTCATATTTCAGTCAAATTTATGTGCACCTAGAGCCTATTTAAATTATAAAACATGAATGGACTCAAGGGAAAACATATATACTCAACTCAACATAGAGAGTAAACTAATTTCAGGTATAAACATTAATACAAAAACATCACAGTAGAATATAGTCACTGCTTGCTTTCAGTGGTATGAATTTATTTTTAAATACAGTTAGCACTTCAATACACATGAAGTCCATTACTGATTGACTCTGTTGGCATCGACGAGTAAAAAATCACTGAAATAAAACACAAAGCTTTTATGAGCGAATGCTGGTCATTATGGAAGCTAACCAGTTGGAAAACTCATACCGACTTTTCTTCTCCATTTCTCTTCTCACGGTGCCAAAATTCTTCAATTCTGTCAGAATCATGGGAGGAAAAAATAACATCAATGTGCTATTATGAAATACAAGCCTGAGGGGTACCAGAGAGGCAAGTGATAAATAAAGCTTTATATTGTAATAATA
Source organism: Clarias magur (assembly GCA_013621035.1). Lineage (NCBI taxonomy): Eukaryota > Metazoa > Chordata > Actinopteri > Siluriformes > Clariidae > Clarias > Clarias magur. The sequence goes on along the minus strand of QNUK01000007.1, from coordinate 3,897,251 downwards.
CAGTACTTTCAATGTCTATCCATCCTGTTCCCTGCTAACACAATGTCTGCTGATTTAGAGGTCAGCTGGAACATAACAACTGCTGAAAATAGACAACAGACTGACGTCTGAGGTTTTTTTTATATTTATATACTCACCAGCTACATTAATAGGAAGACCTGCTCGTTTATTCAATTATCCAAACAGCCAATCATGCATAAATCACAATGCATAAAATCTTGGAGGTTCACATCAATCATCAGAATGGGCAAAAAATGTGATCTCAGACAAGGCTCATTTAAGAAACTGTGGACGTCCCGAGATTTTCATACACAACAGTCTTGAGGGTAAATATGGTATGTTCCAAAGAATTCAAAAGCATCTAGTCTGAGGCAGTTCTGTAGACAGAAATGTCCTGTTGAGAAGAAAGATGAATGAGCAGTAATCCAATCTAGTCACTCTTTACTGTAGTGAAAATGATCTCAAAACATACTACACATTTACACTTGGGTGGATATCCTACAATATGAAAGATTTGGTAAAATACCATATTTTTTTCCTAATACTAACTAATTATGCAATAGGCTCTGCTCTTTATAATGGTATTTATAATTATAATCAGCTGGGACATTACAATAAATAAAAGGGGGAAATCTAATTCTAGTTAGACTAATTCAGTGCAACACCAGTTGTGGAGGATATTGTAGAATCTCCTAAAGGAAAAAGTCATGGTACAATGTTACATGTATATAGTATATATGCATATTCAGGGCTAATCATGGCCTCCTTCTCTTGCCTAGACAGCTCTTTTGGATCTCATGTTGAGAGTTCAAGCGAACAACTACCAAATGCAAATGTAGCACTTAAAACCACCTCCAGGCTTGATTAGTCATGGATTAATTAGGGGAAAAGACTACATTTGACCATCCAACTACTATTTCTTCCCTTAGTTATGAGGCCACCACAAAAAATGTCACACTTTTGTCAACCCCTTTGAATTAAAGCTAAAAGTCTTGACTTCATCTCAGTATGTCATTTCAATTTTAATGTGATGGTGTCCAGAGGACAAATGACAAACATGTTTGTTTCAAAATGTATGGACCTGACTGAATGTATAATACCAGGAACTGTTCATCTTTGAGGGCCAGGATCAATTCCCGTCTCTGTGTGCATGGAGTTTGCATGTCCTCCCCCTGCCTGGTGGGTTTCCTCCGGGTACTCCGGTGTGAATGGGTGTGTGTATGTGTGTGTGTGCCCTGCGATGGATTGGCACCCTGTCCAAGGTGTACACTGCCTTGTGCCTAAGCCTGCTGGAATAGGCTCCAGGACCCCCGTGACCCTGAACACAGGATTAAGCGGTATAGATGATGAGTGAGTGTGAGTGCTTGCTAGTTTTTAAAAAAATGTTAGGATATTGTATTATAGAAGAATTAGTAAGATAGTGATAAGCATATTATCCCTGTGTATGTATGTATGTATGTGTGTGTATGTATGTATGTATGTGTGTATATGTACATATTTTTATTCACTTAAAACTGCATATGTTTGAGCATGCTAAACGCAGTGCTGAATAAAGACTTTTTACGCTTGTGGTTCCCATGCGTTCCCTTTAGTGTGTCAGATCCGTTACTACTTGCACAGGATGATTCACTCCAAAAAGGCCTAGAATATTTGGCCGTTAAATAGCACAATGGCTGTCTGGCACTTAATCAACTCCATATACTGAGGAGCACATTGTATGTTGTTTCCTTCAGTAATCAGGTAAAGCTAATCACCTTCTCAATGCCATGCAAAGCTTTACACATATAGCATAACTGCTCACATTTGATGGTGACCATTTGTGGACTGCAGTCTTCGAGTCGTTTCAAAGAATTTCAGTGAGATCTCTGGGCTGGAAGTCTGGGCTCTGACTAGGCCATACAACATTCATCTTTTTCTCTTTCAACCACTTGTGGTCAGTTTAGCTGTGTAAATTGGGTCATTGTCATGCTGAAAGGTAGACCTTCTTCCCATTGACAACTTTTTTTGCCCTATCCATTTGTGCTCCAGTCCCTGCTGCAGAGGAATACCCTAATAAAAGGAAATTACCACCTCCATGATTTACAGTTGGAACTGTGCGTATCGGTTCAAGTGCTAAAACAGAAAGTCTGTCTCTCAATGTAGCCAACACACACAAGCAGGTGCACAGTCAGTCCTTCAGGGCTACTGTCAGGCCAAGTTGAGCAAGAAAGAAGGCGAGTGAGCTGCGGAGGCGATGGAGGGCTGGTCACGTTCTGTTGGCGGTTTTCTCCTTGAGTTTATTTCCTGGAGTTTTCTGAGCCTGCAGGAAAAGGAAACAGCCATGAGACACTTGACTGAAAAGACCTACTCTCTGGACTGGACTGACAGCGAGAGGGCAGCCTGTAATCTAAGTCCAAGTCTGGTGAGTTAGGTTGCCCCGCCCCTTCTTTTTTCTTTTTTTTTTTTCTTGCAACCCTCCCATACATTTTTAGAGAATTTATGATATTGTTGACACATGACCACTCTTCGTCATAAAAAAATTCCTGTGACTGTTTCAGAGTTGCTGAAGGCCACTTATTAGGCTGTCTGACCAGTTTCCTCTTGGCTCTTTCATCCAGTTTAGAGCGACATCTTGATCTAGGGAGGGTCTGTGTTGTACCAACTTAACTGTGTTTCTAAGCAGTGATAAACCCTTAGAAATGTTTTGTATCCATCTTCTGGCATGTGCACAAATTTATCCCAAATTTATCTTTTGACAGCCACCCATAGCTGATTGTTTGCTTCAGTTGCTTTAGGAATGTGCCCGTTTTTTCATGCTGAGCTAATCAAAATGACCACAGCTGATCACAGTTGTGTCATTGGGAAGATGATTAGCTTCACCTGAATGAGTTTACAAGCCTTTCTTTTCTTTCTTTTTGCTTTACTGTCAATCCTGACACACTCCATTCACAGGCAGGCTCTTTTATATACAAAATAGTAACACCACATATCATTAACCCATTGATTAGCAATTATATACCAGTGCATATAAAATCATTTTGTGTTATTATTATTTTAGAGTTTATGAAGCTATTAAATCTCAATAAGATTGAATCAAAATAGGCTGTGCAAATTGAACTCAGTCCTGCAAGTGCATCCCTCTTTCAGAAGCATTGCTATTTTTCCCTCAGACCCAGTCATATTACATTTGAGGATTTTCAGAGCAAACTCGGAGCAGGAGAATAAGACTAGGGGTGATTGGTGTGATTAGCAAAACAGACACAGAGCTCAGAGCACACTCATACTGCACATCCTGCCCTCTAGACAGGATAAAGCTCAGCAGACAAAGGTGGCAATCTCCCTTTCTTCTCTCTCACTCCAGTTCTCTCTGTCTCTGTAATCTAAAGCAGTCCCTTCTCTCTCTACACTGATTTTTGTTTGCTTATTATTCTGCTCACATTTTCTTTATCATGGAAAATCCAAGGCAAAGTCAGACCCATCACTGAAACTTGAAGGAGCCCACTTGACCATGACTGTCATATCCCTTTGCAGAAGGCTTGTCTAAAACTGCTGTCTTCAGCATGACACACTGACTTCACAATGCTGCAACTGCTGTCTCCTTCAGGCAACATTCTCAAGCTATCTGTCCCTGCAATGAGCTGATAACAAAAATAGCTGAAACAATGCATAGTCCATGGCTTAGAAGGATGCAGCTGAATGGGCCTTTTATGAGTACAATACACCAGCTTAATCCTTGAACTAAAATAATCCTGAAAATAAATAAGTAAATTATTATAATAAAATATATATTTTTTAAATAATAAATTAATAAAAAATCTTAAATTGAATCAGGTCAGCCGAGGCTGATGTAAATCAAACACCAACATAAATAGAAGTTATGAGATCATGAGAAGTTATTAAAGAAATATTTGCATCTGATCACTCTATAGTCTCCATAGTGAAAACATTCAGTAGATTGGAAATAATAAGAATAATATTCACCCTCTAAATAATCTTACTGTATATGAAGATACAGAAATTTAGAAACTTATTTAAGTCTCTCTCCATATATAAATTACAAAGCACAGAGTTAAATTAGTAAATGACCTCCTATTTGCCTCTGATCAGGGTTGCGTCACTATCCTATTTGACTGATCGTTATCAAATTGTAGATTTAGATGGTGACCATTCCTCGTGTTCTCAAGTGGAGTTTGGTGTTCCACAGGGTTCAGTTTTAGGCCCACTGCTTGTTTCCCTTTACATGCTTCCTCTGGGCAACATAATTCATAAGCATGTTCTTTCTGGTTTGAGATCTTGTCGCATGGATGTCCCGTGTGGTCTGCCTGGGATGCGTGTAGTGTCCGGGGACGGTTCCATTTTTCCACAAAGACTGTCCTGTCCTCGACTGATGCAGACAGCTGTTCTCTGGGGACCTGTGATTTCAGTTGTTCGATAGTTCAGGACTGGAATGTCCTACAGTCTACCTGAGCCTCCAGGAACAAACTGGACTCCTTTTAATTTAAACGCATCTCCTGTTATACTGAACTTCCAGGCTTAGACAGTATTATGCAGATCAATCCCTGCTATCCGTTTTCCCCCAGATGAGGATGGGTTCCCTGTTGAGTCTGGTTCCTCTCAAGGTTTCTTCTATTACCACCTCTGGGAGTTTTTCCTTGCCACCGTCGCCCTCAGCTTGCTCAGCAGGGACAATCTTATCATTTTGATTCATACACATTTACATTTCATACCAACTTAATTCTTTTGATTGTGTAAAGCTGCTTTGCGACAATGTCAATTGTTAAAAGTCACCATATGCTCTATACAGTTATACTTAAAATGCAAGTGCAACAGGCTTATGAGTGAAACAGTAGAATCAAAAGTAGAACAAGACTTGGATGGTCAGTTGTCCACATACTTCTGGTCATATATAGCTGTTGTATGTGTGTTATGGATGCCATCCATGAACAAGCATTTGGAACTAAAAAACCTATAACTGAAAGCCAAACTTCAAATCCATCCCGCAGTTATACAACTGCTGAAGGTCAGTTCTTAGGCCTCATCCACACATATATGCAAGTTTGTTTGTTTTTTAAGAAAAAAAAATCTCCTTTTCTCCAAAACTCCTACTATGAATGATACCAATCAGAAGTTAAATTCTAAATTTTCATCTTGGATGGAGTTTACCAAAAGGTTTTTTCAGTTTTTCAGTGGCCTAAAACAGTAAAAAACGCATAGAAAAATCTTCTTCTTTTTTTTAAATACCCATGTACCCAAGGCTTTATAATTGGCTTTATAATGGGCTTCAGAGCTGCACATTTCCATAATTTATCTCGTAACTGGTGGAAGGAATTTGAAACCCAGATAAGTACTTTTCTCATTTGCAAATGTTTATTCATAGATAGCATACATTCAAGAGAAAGGTGTGTCAGTGAGCTCCTGTATGAAGATAACTCAACTCTGATTGCTACTGAGGTAGATGCTATGCAAGAAATTATTGAGTAATTTCTCATCTGATTCAACTCTCTTTGGGCTAGATAACTATATCTATATCTGAGTTATATATCGTTATATATATATCTGAGATACCCACTCCTTCTATGTAATCCCAACAGAGAACAGCTACAGTACCTGACAGACTGGTCAATGAAACACCTTTGTGTCTTTCACTTACTTATTAGACCAGTAAGTTGAGAGGAGGATCCAATCAGATTCCAAACTGACTGTGGTTTCATCTTGACAATAAAAAAACAGCCACCAAGATTAAAGTGCCCAATAGTGCTGTCCTACCATCTCCAGTCTATTCTGGAAATGAAACAATCACACTGTATCAGAAACCCATCATGAAGCTGACAAGGACACAGTTTAATCATCTGCAACAAATATCGTACATCAAATGGCAAGAGAAGATAGCAGATGTGGAGGTGTCTAAATGTGCTGAGACAGGCAGTGCAGAATCCATCATTACAGCTTCTCAACTTCACCAAGGGTTGGCCAAATCAGAAGAATGGTAGAAGAAAACCTGCCAAATCTTTTGTCTTATATGACAAGCTATGTATATGATGGAAAGAGGAAGCAAGGTGGTCAAAAACTGCATTGTAAAAATGTTCTCAGGCAATGCATGACAACACAGCCATGAATGACAACACTTGGGAAAATGATGTGGTGGACCAAAAAAGATGGTGAAGGGGTCAATCGGAGCTACTGAAGAGAACATAAAAATAAAGAAAGAATATAAAAGGCTCAGACATTGTCAATATATCCAAAACTGGGCCACAAAAACCACGAAGAAGAGAAGAATGCTTACAGAATGCCAAGGTCATGTGTACTAACCCTTAACACACTGAACAACCCTCAACAACTGAACAATGCCACTTTCTGTAAGCCATAGAGCATCGCTGGTCTTGTACACTTTTTCTTTCATTCTTGCTGATACTCTTTTGTCACATAACACACCTGACACTTTTCTCCTAAAGTCCTGCAACTTCTTTACCTCTGCTCCCTGTAGCCTTACCGTTCCACTTAGGTTCCTCTCATTCACACACACGTATTCTGTCTTGCTATGGCTAACCTTCATTCCTCTGCTTTCCAGAGCGTACCTCCACCTCTCTAGATTTTCTTCCACCTGTTCCCTGCTCTCGCTACAAAGCACGATGTCATCTGCAAACACCATCCCATTTATTTAATTTAATCTAGGAAACTTATTTTTATTTAATATAATAAATAAGGGGGGGCTTAAGACCTTTGCTCAGTACTGAAATTAAAACATTGTTACATGTAAGTAGATGTTTATCGACTGTAGCTCATCAATTGCTATGCCGTTGCTTTGTATCTTGTCACCTAATAGAAAAAGGTCACCACAAGGGCATTACAAACCAGATATTATTTGTTTGTGCTACTTTGAACACAGCATTGACACTAACATGATAGTTGTCTGGCCCTAGTACAAGTGTATTAGACACAGCAGCAGTGCATAATAAGGTGCTTTAAAAAGGATTCATTCAAGGGTGAAGAATAGATATGGAAAGCTCATGCAGCACGCATCTGCTTTTTAACAAGCATTTTAAATTGTTCTCATTTCACAGTCGATAAATCCATTCTTCTATCGAAAAACTAAACTTAAGTTGTGTAATACCAATATTTTCGTCCTATTTTGAAAACTAAGCTAGTTTTAAAGGAAGTTTGCAGAGAGGATTTAATATCAGAAAAAAATGGGGAAAAAAAGCTAAAAGGAAAAGGCAGCTCTTATGTTATATCCCATCTCTAATCTCTCATCTTTAAACAGCGTATTTATTAAAACAATGAAAAGCAAACACGGTATATCCAATACAGTGTCAGGTCACAAGCTAAGGTCAGGCGATTGGCAAACAGACCAGGGAAGAGCAAACAAGAACATGAAGTCAGTAAATCAAATCAAGGGGACACGAGAATGCAAACAAGAACCAACACCATGGTATAGCCTGGAGTGAACTCATGAGAGTAAATATTTTGTAAAGACATGTAGCTTCTGACCGTCTTTTATAGTCCAGTGGAGACTGGAATCAGGTATGCCATTGTCACAACTCCGGCAAGGCACAGAATGAACAACACTTCCCAGCATGCTCCCTCCAGATCACCTGAACGGTAATTCCATGGCACACCTGATTCCAGTCTCCACTGGACTTTAAAAGATGGTCAGAAATATTCGGTCACAAATGTTTTAAATTTGAAAAATCTGTCAGCACTCACCATGATTGTTGTGTTTCCCTGGGAGTCAGGTAGATTTGTGATGAAGTTGAGTGCTATGTGCAACCATGGTCTTTTTGGTATATTATGATTATACAGTTTTGTGCCCTGGGAGGTATGAATTGATTGGCCCATTGGAAATTCTCTTTGGATTTATGATGGGGAAGATTCTCTATTTCTATTGTCTAATTCTCTATTTTTTCATCCAGTATAGTGTGTTTGGATTCCTTTTCTTGGGGTGGGGCTTCATGAATCTTTTGTGTTTTTTGACCCTGGTCCATAGGACAAGGTGAAGTCAAATCATGTGAAAAATAGTGACCACCATGCTTGATGTCTGTTAATTCCTCTTGCTGGTTTGATATACTCTAGGTTTTTGTGGTCAGTATGAATAGTGAATGGATTTTTAGCCACTCTCAGCCAGTCTCTCCATTCTTCTAGTGCTCAGTGTTTAGTTGTTAAGAGTTCTCTATTTCATATGTGGTAGTTAGTTTCTGCTAAAGATTGTTTCTTTGATATGAAGGCTGTAGGGTGCATTTTTTATTTTTTTGCCAAAGCTTTGTGATAGCACAGCTCTGACTCCATTTTCTGAAGCATCTACTTCCACTATTAAGGGTCTACAAGGGGCTGGGTGCTTGAGAACGGGTTCTGTGATGAATGCTTCCTTCAGTCTTCAAAATGCCATGTCTGCTGCTGCGGACCACATTAACCTTTTATTATTTCCCTTTAGAAGGCTTGTTAGAGGGCTGCTATGAGACTGAAGTTTCAATAAAAAAATTTAAGAATCCAAGAAAACACTTCAGTTCTTTTGATTGTTTTGGGATTTGGCCAGTCCTTTACTTCCAATATTTAATTCTGGTCCATTTGTACCTTGGGGTCATTAATATATCCTAAAAACAAGAGTCTGCTTGTGTGAAATTTGCACATTTCACCCTTGATAAAGAATTTATTTTTCTGTAGTGTGTTTAGTACTTGTTTCAAATAGCTGATGTGTGTATCATGTTTGGAGAATATATTAAAATGTCATCGACATATGCCTTAACAAACCTCCCAAGCATGTCTCGAAGAACATCATTAATTAAACGTTGGAATACTGCTGGGGCATTCAATGGTCTCTATGATATCACACAGTATTCATACTGCCCTGAAGCAGTACTGAATGCTGCTTCGAACTCGTCTCCTCTCTTGATCCTGACCAGGATGCATGCACTGCGCAGATCCATCTTGGTGAAGTTGTTCCAGAGCAGAAGGGACTAGAGGGGGTGGATACTTGTATTTTTGTATGTACACTTGTAAATCCTGCGACGTGGAAGGAGGATTCCCTTAAACTGTTCTATATCACAGTTACTGTATAAGGTCAATGAGGATGAAGACCACTTGCCTTGACTTTGCTTGTCACTTTTGAGAAGTCGTGATATTCTGAAAGTATAGAAATGTTAGATCCTAATGCTGGGCTCTCCAAGCTAGTGAAGGCTGCCTTGATTGCTTGATGTTCATATGAAGTGTTGGTAACAATATTCTGACCACTGGTAAATATCTTTACCTTAACAAAAAAAATTAGTGGGTTATGCTTTTGAATTCTAAGTTCATCCACTGTTTTTTCATCATCCTGACATGCCAGCTCTGTTAATATATCTTGATTGAGTCCGGAGGTGCCTTTCAGTGGCGGTTTGTTCCATCCTTAAGTGGAGGTTTAGTGATGCATGGTCACCGATTGATTTCCTTGATGGGTTGAAAGGAGCTTTTTTCCTATCTCCATGGCATGGACAAATGGGCGTTTAAACATGTTGATGAATTGCTTTAATGAGGTTATGTTTTGGCCACCCTGATTCCAGACTGGTGACGCCCCTTTTTTTAAAATAAATTGGGTGATCTTTCTTGGAACATTGACGTTGCATTGTCCAGCAAAATACAGTAAGCATTGTAGGATGAATCCTTGCATTCAGGGTCGTGTTAGCAGCAGTCGTTAGCTGGGTCATGGCAGGTTCAGGGTACTGAAGTTTGGTGGCGTGCAAAAGTTTTCCATGAGTGACTTTAGATTATTTTGATCTAATGATTTGATCACAGCTGTTGTACTTATCTTTACACTTGAATGGGAAACCCAGTATTCACTACATAATATATTGAAAATGCAATAATTCTCTAAAAGACAGGGTCCAGTCTTGCATCTAGTATTCCCAGCATTGGCTCTGGATTCATCACAACTCCAACCTGGATAATGCAGTTACTGAAGAAGATGATACATTTCTAACTATTTATTGTGTGGGTCCAGGCTCGCAGGGGATCTGGAGTCTATCCCAGACGATTTAGGGCACAAGATAATGGAGAGGGGGACGCTTTGGACTTTGGGACATTTTTGTTGAAAACTGGAGTATCCTGAGGAAAGCCATCAGGCAACAAACCAGAAGCAGGATTCTGAATGCTAAGATTTAAGCCACCAGGACCTCCAAATAAATACATGAAACATCTATTATACAGTGCTTTCAATAACTACTCAGACCCTGTTCTCATTTTGTTACCCTGTACTCTGAGAAACACATTATATCTTGTCAGTAACTAAAATGCCACGTTTGTCTTGTGCTTAATACTAGTAAACTATGGCTTGGGGTGGTTAAGTGAAGACTGATGGCTCTATGAGGATGTATTACCCCCAAACCTCTTTGCCAAGAGGTAAACACTAAAATAACACAACAAAGAGACTTTCAGGCACTGATTGTATTTATGGCATCACTTTTCCACTGGATCCTAAAGCAGTCATGCTGGCTGACTGAATAATAGACTGGCATCAAAGAGCTGAAACACTGTGAAAGCTTAAAAAGGCAGGGTGCTGTTAATGGAGAAAAGTGCACGGACAGGAAGAATAAGCTCTTTCTCAAATTTAGGAGTGATCCTTTTTTTTTTTTTAATCCACAAAAGCATATGAGGCATATGAGTTAAGACAGGGCTCAAGCACTCCCTGCTGGTTAAAGCATGCACTAGGTTGTGCTTGGGCTCTTAATACACAGCAAGTCATCTTTTTAACCAGTAAGTCTTTATTGGTCTTCTTTCATTTGAATAACTTTACAGATGATTTCTCAGCAGTTGCTCTTGTGAACATTCAGTGAGTGGAACGCCTGATCTTGACAAATTAACAGATAACTTGTCACCAAATTGCGGAAGAGACGTATCTGTTTGTACGACATGGACTCACATTCATTCATGAACACCACTTGAACTCGGGAACTCGGCTGGTAGGTATTGCCTCATCCTCCGTGGTCCTGACCTTGCTCCAAACCATGTTTTGGCCATTAAAGAAGTTCCTGGGAGGCCAGAATGTGGTCTGGTGTACTAAGGAAACTTTCTACATTTGATGGTATCCAAGCACTAGTGAAACACTAGTGCATTAGTGTAGCAGGAGATTACTGTATATAGAGAAATAAAGGGGGTTTTTACTCTCATAACCAGTCTGACTTGTTTTAAGATATTATGGGATGTCTATATGGGCTTTCTATATGACCACAATAGTAATATTACTACTGTACTATTACTAATATTAGTAACATTAATACTACTATTATATATAATTTGTAATTAAACAGTGGTCGTTTGCTGAAAAAATGTTTGCCTATATTTCTTTCATAATGCTAGGAATGCTGCTCCTGCCATTTTAAATCTTCAGGTCATTAGTGTTTGCATAATATTTGGATCCAAAGAGATTATGCATTAACGCAAGACTGACAAACAAGGATTGTTTATTGAGGAGATAAAACCTGAGCAAACAGAGACTCTTGCAGCCAATTCCACTTCTCAATTTAATGAAACATTAGTTGCATACTTCTGTGCCAAGAGAAGGTTAAGATTACAGACTTTTATCACTGTAATCCAGTTATTAACTCTGCCTTCATCCAAAATCAGGGATCCAGAGAAGAACCACTAAACCCATTTCACACCACAGAGCACCAATGTCACTTGTCACCGTGGAAAACATACCGTGGGAGACATTTTGTCTTCACTGAAGGACTTAATGCATCACATCTAAAAATAGTTTTAACACATTTCTTCATGTTGCGCTGATATAAATACAAGAAACACTTACATTCTCAAATAAAGCACATTCTTCAGTAGTGCCAAAGTAGTAGTTTTTTTTTTTTCTTCTTCTTTAGACTGTCAAATATACACAACTTTACAAATACTAAAAACATGATTTATTAGCCAAGCCATGTTTGGTGTCTGAAATGTTTTACTGTTTCAGGGCTAAAAAGCAATGATGTATCCCACATTTTCCAACACTCGCTTTAAACAACGTTGACGGTAAAATACTAATATTTGTGTTTACTGTTCATAAGAATCACCCACTCTAGTTGCACTGTACCGAATTAATGATAAACCTCAATCTCTTCATACTGAGAATGAGAATCACTCCATCTACTAATATTTTAGGTGGATGATGAACTCCAATGTCTGCCTCTCAGTGTTCCCTATTTTCCCTTGTTCCCAGATTTGCATAACATTTCGAAATTTCCTCAAGTGCGTCCTGTCCTGGGAAATGTTTCATGTGTACTACCCTGCTGTATATGATTGAGATGATAATAAAAAACACCTGAGTTACAGACAATGTTGCCATATACAACTTTTAGAGCAGATAAAAACTGCGATTTTACTACCAGCTGCTTTAAAAGCTCTAAAACATTGTTAAAATAAGGAGTGCCTATAGTGTTTTAAATCACAGTGAGAAACTTTTCCACTTGCTTGCACATTACTGGCATTTAGACAAAGCAGGCAAGTGTCTAACTACTCGCAAGTAGGTTAGGGACTTTTAGGACCTATAATTTCAGGGTGTGAGGCCTGCACTCTCTGGGATTCCAGATGAATAGAAACCAGAAAGCCCCATTGTCACGGTTACTGCTTGCCGGACGAAAGAGAGACATGATAGCAGAGGTGGAAGTGATCAAAGGATTTTAATGATAACAAAAACAGGGAACAAACAGAACAGAACATGAACTTAAACCAGGATAAACTAAACATGGAGCTACACTGAACTAGACATTACAAACAGACTGAAAGACAGACAGGCTAGGAGACAGACAGACAGACTAGGAGATAGACAAACCAGGAGAACACAGAGCCTAGGAGAACACGGAGCTAGGAACACAGAGCCAGGAACATAGAACCAAGGAGAACACTGAGAACACTGAGAACACTGAGAACACTGAGAATACAGAGCTAGAATGAACATACCAGACAAACAGTAACCCTAGACGAACAGATGCAAGACAAGGACAACACAGAACTCAGGAACATTTATAATCACACTAATTAGCAAACTCAGTTCAGGTGAGCGCCACATCACCTGACTGAGGTGCATTCTGGGGATTAGAGTCCTTCACACAAAGAACACAAAGAAAACATGAAAAACACAAGGAACTCTCTGGGCGCTTTGTCGCCCTCTAGGGGTAATCCCTGACATTACCCCCCCCCAAAAGGCGCACCACCGGGGCGCCAAAGGAGGACCCGGACACCCTCCCCAAGGTCCCAGTACCGTCCTCCCTACAGCGAGGCTGCAAGGGATCTCCCCTTGGAGTTGAAAGGAGATTATTCCAAGTTTGGTGCCGAGGTCGGACGGCAGAGCGGTCACGGAATCCTTGAAGAGGGGCGATGGAGTCAAGAGCACGGCGTCCTGGAACCCGTGCGGAGGCAGGAGCACGGCGTGCTGGAACCCGTGCGGAGGAAGAGGCGGCTCGTCGTCCTCGGCGGCGCATGACGGCGGCGGCGGAGGAAGCTCGCTATCCACCTCGATACAGGACGGCGGCGGCGGAGGAAGCTCGCTATCCACCTCGATACAGGACGGCAGCAGCAAAGGCAGCTCGCTGTCCATCTCGGGGAACCCTGGAGGGTCAGGGCCTCCACTGAGGCTGGCTGGAGGGTCAGGGCCTCCACTGAGGCTGGCTGGAGGGTCAGGGCCTCCACTGAGGCTGGCTGGAGGGTCAGGGCCTCCACTGAGGCTGGCTGGAGGGTCAGGGCCTCCACTGAGGCTGGCTGGAGGGTCAGGGCCTCCACTGAGGCTGGCTGGAGGGTCAGGGCCTCCACTGAGGCTGGCTGGAGGGTCAGGGCCTCCACTGAGGCTGGCTGGAGGGTCAGGGCCTCCACTGAGGCTGGCTGGAGGGTCAGGGCCTCCACTGAGGCTGGCTGGAGGGTCAGGGCCTCCACTGAGGCTGGCTGGAGGGTCAGGGCCTCCACTGAGGCTGGCTGGAGGGTCAGGGCCTCCACTGAGGCTGGCTGGAGGGTCAGGGCCTCCACTGAGGCTGGCTGGAGGGTCAGGGCCTCCACTGAGGCTGGCTGGAGGGTCAGGGCCTCCACTGAGGCTGGCTGGAGGGTCAGGGCCTCCACTGAGGCTGGCTGGAGGGTCAGGGCCTCCACTGAGGCTGGCTGGAGGGTCAGGGCCTCCACTGAGGCTGGCTGGAGGGTCAGGGCCTCCACTGAGGCTGGCTGGAGGGTCAGGGCCTCCACTGAGGCTGGCTGGAGGGTCAGGGCCTCCACTGAGGCTGGCTGGAGGGTCAGGGCCTCCACTGAGGCTGGCTGGAGGGTCAGGGCCTCCACTGAGGCTGGCTGGAGACTGGGTGCTGGCCTTGACGTCAGCTGCCTCTTGGTTGGCCTCGGCCAGCTGTTCCTGCACCACTGCCCCCAGCTCCAGCAGGGTTTGCATTTGCCCCCGATCTCCCGTCGAGCGACAAATGTTTAACTGCTGGATGAGCAACCCGGCTAGTTGGTGGAGCCCCAGCCTCCGCTGTTGAAGCTCTACGTGATCTGCCCTTTGAACGCCAGCAGACACATGTTCGCCCTCTCCAGCTTCTTGCTGAGGTGCTCCACCGGCAGTCGCTCTGGCGCGCCCCCAGTTGTTCCGCCGGAGGGCAAGCCGACTCCCCTCGAATGTAGCTTGCCCTGGCGTCACTGTCATAGCCCCCGCCCAAAAATTTCCCAAGGGAGGCTCCTCTGCTATATTACTTTTTAGGTCTTGCATTCTGTCACGGTTACTGCTTGCCGGACGAAAGAGAGACATGATAGCAGAGGTGGAAGTGATCAAAGGATTTTAATGATAACAAAAACAGGGAACAAACAGAACAGAACATGAACTTAAACCAGGATAAACTAAACATGGAGCTACACTGAACTAGACATTACAAACAGACTGAAAGACAGACAGGCTAGGAGACAGACAGACAGACTAGGAGATAGACAAACCAGGAGAACACAGAGCCTAGGAGAACACGGAGCTAGGAACACAGAGCCAGGAACATAGAACCAAGGAGAACATAGAACCAGGAAGAACACAGAACCAGGAAGAACACAGAACCAAGGAGAACACTGAGAACAAGGAGAATACAGAGCTAGAATGAACATACCAGACAAACAGTAACCCTAGACGAACAGATGCAAGACAAGGACAACACAGAACTCAGGAACATTTATAATCACACTAATTAGCAAACTCAGTTCAGGTGAGCGCCACATCACCTGACTGAGGTGCATTCTGGGGATTAGAGTCCTTCACACAAAGAACACAAAGAAAACATGAAAAACACAAGGAACTCTCTGGGCGCTTTGTCGCCCTCTAGGGGTAATCCCTGACAATTATTAATCTATTGTTTTTTAGGGGGCTTTTTTTTTTAAGCTACCTTTATGTTAGCATTGGCAAGTAATATGTAGACTCATCTTGGCCCAGAGTTCATGTATGTTTGCCATATCCCAAGTTGCCTATGGTTTCATAATATGAACCCCAAATGTTTCAATCTCATTAGTCAATAACTAATTTAATTAGTTAATTAATCTGTATTTAACATAAATAAATAGTTCCCACTTCCAAATAGTTCACAGTTCACACTTCCTAGTCTGGCTAAATTGACTCTTATTGGTCAGTTTAAATCACCAGTCAGCTGATACGTAGTCTGACATTTGTCCCCAGTTTTTCACCTACGCAGGTGCGCACACACACGCACTCTCTTAATGAACCTAAGAATTATTATCTTTGGTAGAAAACAGCACTGTGTCTAATGGCTTTTGATATTTGTCATCTTAATGATGTTTGAGAAGTCGGGGTTGTGTGGCATGGCAATGTGTTCGGTTCACTGGAGTGGTGAATTTATAGTTTTATTTAATTTCCTCCAAGCTGATGAAGTCATGCAATTTTTTCTTATTTTTATTTTTATGATAGCTCTGCTGATGAATAATAGATTTGAGATTTCTGAATCCTTTGCCTAGTGCCTGCTCATTAACATAAACATTTAAATTAACAACATTTTTGCAATTATCTTTATAATTGTCTCAATAACAACAACAAAATAAAAAACATTTACTTATTTTCAGTTATTCCAGGTCAGTCAGGCTCAAACCAGTCAGTTCCAATATCAGTAAATTGTATTTATTGGAAAAACAATAAGAATGAAAGAATCTCCCGGAATCAAATTACCCACCCTACTAAGACCCACCTTGACATGGAGGATGCCAGCAATGTGCTTCCTGCTTTTTCTGCTCCTACAGATCTATAAACACAAACACAATCAGCTGTAATTTCATATATCTTTAGCTGAAATACAAAAGGTAATGTCACTATTATCCTTTGGGCCATCTTGCCCCAGTGTCCCAAATTGCCTACTGGTTCAACAGGGGACTTTCACCTACTCATAAAATGTCTTAAATCTTTCAAATGCTAGTATTAAGTGAATGTCATTGTGATAGTCATGTCTTCTATTGGTGCACATAGCAAATTCCTTAAACCATACCCAGGCCCCATGGAGAAACCATTACTTTATACACACACACATTCACGTAATAGTGTTTACTGTCCTGGGGAACATTTCGCTGAGTGCTACCCTGCTGTATATGATTGATATTATAATATAAACCACCTGAGTTACAGACAATGCTGCCACAAATGCCTTTAGAGCAGATCCAAACAGAGATGTTACTAGCAGCCTCTTTAAAAGCTCTAAAACATTGTTAGTTCAATGTAAGGGGTTTAGACCCAGTGAGAGAACTTTTCACTTGCAATGTGTCAAATCGCCAATGGTTTTGTAATACTGACCTCTTTTTTCTCATTATAATATATAAATCTTTCGCCTTTTGTAATACTGACCTCAAATGCTTTAATCTCAAATAAGTAAACCAGCTGATTGTCAACAGCAACTATCCAATTCATACCAAATATTTTACTTGCAGTGCTTTTTGTCATGAAAGTCACAGAACTACTCACCTTATGGTATATATGGTATATAAATTACAATTTACACTAGCATCTCATTTTTCAACATGACTGACCAAAATAAACACATTGTTTGTTGACTCTCCCAGCAACATCTTGCTATATTTTTATGTGCTATACTATTACAGAAGTTTCATTAACAAAGGTGAATTGCGCTGTTGCATCACTAAAGGGGAAAAATGTAACACTTGAAGTTCAAACGCTAAAATCTTTGCAAATTGGGAAATTTCTGGGAAACACTTGAAGACTTGGTCAGTCTTTTTTGGTGCCTAATATTTAGCATGCCTTTCTTTGATTCCAGCATTCTGGATACTTTGGTAAGGTTTATTTAAAACTTCCACATCTTCACAAGAGGAAAAAAAAGAACACATCAACCTTTATATACAGTATCAATGACCGCTTACAACAAAAAACTGTCTGAAAATTCAGACTGATCAGGAAGTGTTGATCATGATTAGTGCAACTGGCACACCAGCATCTTGTAGACTGGTCTGATCAGAGCGAAGCTGTACCCCTCTCAGCAACTCCAGCAGCTATGGACCGATGTTACTGACCACTTGTCCCAAAAGACTGCCATCTGCTTTGCCTTTCCAGAAGCTCTGGTAAATAATGAACTGATCCATTAATTATAACACTTTAGAATAATATGTTTAAGAAATGCTTTAACACATACCCAATATCACCATCACTTCCTTTTCCCTTATTTGTGTCCTCTTTACTAGCTGTAGGCAGTGGCAGATTAAGGTGGTTATGGGCCCCTACGCTAGTGCTTGTGTGCCCCCCCCCCCCCCCCCCTTCTCTCATAACGATTTACCACAAAATAAGTCATTTAGTGCGATATGTAATAGCTCGTCATTGACATTGCATCACATATTGCACAACAATATGATAAATATGTTTTTAATGTCCCAATAGGGTTCAGGGGGCTTTTTGTACCTTAAAGTACATTTAAATAATTAAAAAATAGTCTGGCCAATGTGGGTCTCCCTGGACATGTGGGGCTATTAGACTGCAGCCTGGCCTGTGTTTTAATCTGCTCCTGGCTGTAGGCCACTCCTAAGAGCATCCTCTGGCTTCTCTTCCATCTTTACGACTTCTCCTCCCCTGGAAAGCTTAGCTTAGATTGATTGGTTTTCCTAAAAATCTAAATTCTTAGAGACTAGCTGGTGTAAATTTACTATAGAAACAGCAGCACAGGTGTCATAGGAAACCTTTATACACTCGTATTACTATATTAACGTCTAAACAGCAGCACCTGTAATGTATGTGCTTCTGGAGAAAACCCTGGGTATTCTGAAGCAATCACATGCTCCCTCGAGCGAACGTTTCCTTAAATCTGACATTAAATCTTTTTTTTTTTAATAAATAAAATTTAAAAAAGTAAATATGATGGAGTACTGAGTAGACTGCTGTCAGGAGAGAGTGTGTGTTGTTGATCGTGCTGTGCTGATAGAAATCTAACTGACCGGTGTCCATCATTTTCATAGACACAAAGAGAGATGATGATTAATGAAATCATTAAATATGCATACGTTTTTTTTAGGAAATTAATTAAAAATGCCAGGTAGAGAACACAACCCCTCCTGTTTTTTTATTGTTTAGAAATTTTTATTTTGCAAAATCCTTAGGTCAGAGTTTACCTAGATTAAGATAAAACACCTAGATACCAAGGACAAATTGCATATATCTGCTTTTTTTTTTTTTGCTTCTTTTTTAAAGCACAAAAAGAATAATTTACTGGTTGGTTTCTTTACCAATGTCCTATATCAGGTTTCCATTGGTTTAGTATGGAGTATTTAGGGACAATATACAATATTTGACCACAGCAATTGTTTAGATTTGATAGCAATACCAGTATAATTTTTTTCTCAAACACTTTTTCTTTTTTTAATCTTAACTTAACTATGCATTAAGTTTTGATTAGTAGTGCACTCTGAGATGCTTTTTTGCTCATCATGGTTATACAATATAAGTTACTGTAGGCTTCGTCAGCTCAAAGCAGTCCCTTCAAAGTTCGCTCATCAACATGGTATTTTAATTTCCAGGACTGCCATGTGTGCATCCTGGGCCTTTTTGTTTGCTTGCTTGTTTGTGTGTTTTGCACAATGCCTATGTACAGTAGAAACTCAAAAATCCCAGGAAACCAGCAATTTCTCAAATATGCAAATAAGCCCAAACAACCATTCCATAATCATAGTCATGGAGACTAGAATTGCTAGAAAATTTCTAAATGTACAATCATATTTAAAACACTATGCAAGATAGAAACATGAATGTTATGTCAATACTTAGACCAATTAATATAATTTTCTTTTTAAATATATTATTGTAGGTTTTTCTGTAATATATTTAAATATTTTGATCAGGGAAAAGAGTATGCTCATGCTGTATTATACGAAAAAGAAAAAACGAAAACAAGAATCTCTGTGTAACCGATTTTTCTATATAAAATAAGTCATGTTAAATCTTTGATGTAACTACCTTCTGTCTCTTCTTGGACCTGATCTTTCTCACTCTCTCTTTTTCTCCCGCTCCCCCTACCTCGAGCTAACACTTCCTGCTTCATCTCTGCACAAACATCCGTTCAGATTGGATTTCCGCTCTTTGTCCTTCAGGATTTTACCTGGACATGTTAAAATGGTTAATGTGCTTTGTAGTAATATGTACCTCACACCAGGCGTTTGGCTAAACATGTAAATACTCTGAAAATAAAATAAAGATAAAATATTGAATTTATTAGCAAATGCTCAATTAATATTTGTCCTCATCAGTGTGACTGGCAGCATCTCCGCACAATGCACATGGGACGAGAAATACTTACTGTACCACTCATCCTCTGGAACCTCTTCTCACTATCCTCTGATAGTGGCATATTAAGAAATTTAAATTGATTTTATCTGACACAATCAGGATTTAGTCAAACACCCACAAGTCACTGCTTCAAATGTCATGTGCTTGTTACACTTTTTTAATACGTTTTCATATTTTTGGCTATAGCTCTTAAAATTGTGTTAAACACATGTATAATTACTATCATTCTTGCCACGCATCTACTGGAACTTCCAGGTCGTTCATCGCCACACAACTAGGAAACAGGACAGCAACAAGACGTACATGAGAAACAGCCCTCTTCATTAGGAACCACAATGTTTGCGCTTGTCACTTTACTCCAAATGTCATGTGTCTGTTACTTTATATATTATGTATTTATTTATTTATTTACTTATTTTGTTTCCCATACAGCTCCTAAAATTGTGTTAAATACATTTATAATTTATATAATTCTTTACATTTTGTGAATTTGGGTTTCTAAGTAAAATATTTTATGTTTTCTAATTTAGCTCCAGTGCTAGCTGGTTGTTATCAGAATAAAGCTTGTGTCCTACTTAATGTTATCTACCTGTCCATTTCCCTCCAAATTAGCATGCAAAGCTAAATGCTAAGCTTGAAGTTGTTTGGACATAGGTTTAAACAACAACAACAAAAAACACAGCTTTTACAATCACTCTAACGTTCTGTGTTTTTAATATTTGAATAAAATGAAATCTGAACTTTTATTATTTGCCTTAGCATTCACAAAGACCCTTTTCCCTTCACAGACCTTTTTACCATTCATAACGCAATTTCCCCCTGGGATTAATAAAGTTCTTTAAATCTTGATAACAGTTCTTGGTTGTGTGGCTTACTCGCTGTGTATGCTTAGCAAAAAGTATAAAAGTGTTGTTTTGGTTATTTTTTTTATGATGTCGTTTTTTATATATTATTTTAGCTCTATTAGCTCAATAGCTCTATTGGGCTCGAATTCATTTTGTAGCACAGGAATACACTGAATTGGCAAACATTTGTGGACACCTGACTATCACCCCAATATTTAATTCTTTCCAAAAATCTTTAAAGATGGAGACTTTTGGGAGACCGCAGACAGTGTTTTCATATTTATACTTATTTTTTATTTTGTTTGTGCGTTTAGGTTGTATCAGCTCCGATACAATATTTTTATTCATCTACGTTGCATCTATCGAATTCATTTTGTGCTCTTTCCATTCTAACTACCAGCCATAAGTTTAAACTGTTGCCAATATGAAATGTGTGAAATTTGCCACCTGAGTTTCATACAAAAATGTATAAGGCTTGAACATTTCATAATCATTAGAAACATTTTATTCTGTTCTTTTTTTTTTCATTTTATAAGGAAAATCAAATCTACTGTTAAAAAATCAAATGCATAAATTTTCTTATCTATTCAGGCATAAAATGTTGATTTTTAAAGGAATTTTAAACAAATTGAACTTTTTGTCGTTACATTATTCTTTTTTTTTATTTATTTTTTTACTTTATATATATATATATATATATATATATATATATATATATATATATATATATATATATATAAAAGGTCACGGGGAGAATAGGAACAGTTCAGGCTAGATACAGTCCAGCCTACGTAGAACAAAATACTGTTCAATACAGTTTGATATTTTTATATAGTTTGAACAAGAATCCCATGGTAAGAATCAGATTTTTCACAATATTTGTCTCCTTTATTCTTCTGAATTCTGAGGGCAAAGGTAAGTTTTTTTTTTCACCTTTACATATTTATATCCTTTTAAAAAGTGTAGAACATGTCACAGAAAAGATCATACACTGGGGCAGAGACCATACTCTGCTGCAATTCCTGCTATAACCTTTGGATAATCCATCATCTAATATCATTTTTAAGCCAATGTTTAAAATCAACTTCACTAAGATGTAACAATTGTTCAATCAAAAATGATTCTCCAGACTCTGTCCTGCAAAATTGTTTGCACATAAATGGAAACATGCAACAATAATGATTTTTATTATGATTTAATTAATTGATTTAGGTCAATACTGTCGACTGCTGTTCATACTGTACAGATTATTTAATATAGAAAAACTTTATTGCTTCACACATCAGTAGATTTTCTAAAGGCCAAGTACACTATTCCTGACTCATTTACAATCGACTCTTAAACGTCTATTATTATATTGCAGTAAATTAAACACTAAATTAAATGTTTACTAGTAGATTAATTAATGATATATTAAAAAATCCTATGAAAAATTATGCTTGGCCATACAGGGGTTTTCTGACTCTCCAAAATCTGAAATTTGGACTTCAGGTTTTAGCCATAAAATTTCATTGTGGGATCTATATTAGTGTGTTAACATTGTTCTGCACCAGGTTCTCCCTCTTTCAAATAGCTTTGAAATGTGCAACTGGTTTAACTTAAACTGGAAAGAAACTCACCAGGCACGGTGACAACATGCAAACCCCACACATCCAGACCCAGGCTGGGAATCGAACCCTCAACCTGCCTAGGACATCACCTTTTTTATCAGTCTTGGAAGAGTGTTGAGCCATGTGAAATATCTTTTGGAGTGAAAGTATACTGAAGACTGAGGAAAATCATGAAAAAGGTTTTCTGAACAAGGTTTTATACATTTGCCTAAACTCTGTCATTATATTGATAGCATCTGCACACCATACAGTAGCTGTAGTAGCATGGTACTACCATATTGAAAGTGGCTTCTTGGAGGTTTCTATAACTAATGTTCTCCAGGAGTAGCAAAGAAAAGGAAATTATTAAATACACAGAAAGAATATTAAGAAAATTATAAAATAACTAACAAATGTGAGTTTGGAGATCACATCCATCACCTGCCCTATAATGCTGATGAGAAAAGATGATGAAAATATGAGACCAAAGTTCAACAGTTTGGCCTAAATGCACAAACGCTATATGTGGCAGAAATCTAACCATACACAACACCCTGAACACATCATCCCCACCATGAAACATGGTGGTGGCAGCATTGCATTGTGGAGATGCTTTTTTTCTTTAGCAGGGATAAGATGGGACAAGATGGATAAGATGGATGGAGCCAAATACAGGACAATCTTAGAAGAAAACCTGCAAAGAAGAAAAATCACTCTTTGTATTAGATATGCAAAGCTGGTAGAAACATATCCCCCCAAAAGACTTTCTGTAAATACAGCAAAAAGTGGTTCTACAAAGTATAGACTCAGGGGGGCTGAATACAAATTCATGCCAAACTTTTTAGATATTTATGTGCAAAAACATTTTGAAAACCATTTATCATTTTCCTTCCACTTCACTTCACTTCAATTATGTGCTACTTTGTGTTGTTCTATCATGTCAAATCCCAATAAAATACAGTTATGTTTGTGGTTGTAATGTGACGATATCTTTATAGTACCAGTCAGAAGTTTGGACACAAGGTTGAATTTATTTTCTACATTCTAGAAAAAATATTGCATTGTGATTCTTAGGTCTAGTCCACACATGCACACGTATTTGTAAAAAAAATTTGTCCATATGAACACACAAAAATAGCTATGCCAAACCAACAGTTGGTGACAAAACCCCTACCATGAAGATGACACATTGGCCAATCAGGAGCTAAAATATCCTTACCTTGGCTGGAGTTTTCCAAAAGGAAAAACAAAAAATGCATGTGGATAGCATACACTCAAGAATGCTAAAAAAAAATGTGTATCAGAGAGCTTATGTGTGCAGATTACTCAGCTCTGGTTGCTACTGAGGTAGGTAGGATTGTATGCAAGAAATTCAACTTTCTTAATGACTACCTCTATACCCGAGTTCTTATGCCAACTCCTTTTGATGTAATCCCAAAAGAGAACAGCTACAGCCCCTGCCATACTGGTCAATGAAACACCTCTGAGTCTTTCACTTACTTAGAGAGTGCCATGACCTACACCAATTCATCAGAGCAGTAAGTTGAGAAGAGGATCCAATCACCTTCCAAATTGACTGTGGTTTCCTTATGACGATAAAAAAAGCCACCAAGATTAAAGTGCCCAATAGTGCTCTAGTCTACTCAAATAAAACAGTGTCACTGCATGGGAGACCCTTCATGAAGCTGACAAGGACACAGTTCCATCAACTGCAAACAAATATCATATATCAAATGGCAAGAGAAGATAACTGATGTGGAGGTGCCTAAATGTGCTGAGACAGACAGTGCGGAATCCATCATTACAGCCTCTCAGCTTCACCAAGGGCTGGCCAAATCAGAAGAATGATAAAAGAAAGCCTGCCAAAAGTCTTTTGTCTTATATGACAAGTTCCATCCAGTACATGAAGGAAAGAGGAAGCAAGGTGGTCAGAAACTGCACTACAAAGGTATGCTCAAGTGATGCATGAATGACAACACTTGGGGAAGTGATGCTGTGGACCAAGAAAGATGGTGAATGAGGTCAAACAAAATGTAGAATGGATATACAAAATTCAGTGCTAACATTTATGCCACCAGGACATTCAAATAAAGACATGAAACATTTATTATACACTCAGTCATCATCTATACCGCTTAATCCTGTATCAGGGTCACAGGGGGTCTGGAGTCTATCCCAGAAGACTTGGGGCACAAGGTGAGGTACACCCTGGACAGGGTGCCAATCCATCGCAGGGCATACACACACATTCATTGACACACTACGGCCAATTAACTTAACCTACATGTCTTTGGACTACGGGAGAAAACCGCAGTACTCGGAGGAAACCCACTCATGCAAACACCATGCACACAGAGACAGGAATCGAATCTGGCCGGGAATTGACAGTGACTACACCACTGTGCCGCCCATTTATTATACAGGAATTTCAATAACTATTCAGACCCGTGTGCATTTTGTTACCCCAAGAAACACATTATATCTTGTGTCAGTAACTAAAATGCCACGTTTGTCTTGTGCTCAACACTAATAAACTATGGCTTGGGGTGGTTAAGTGAAGACTGGTGGCTCCATGAGGATGTATTACCCCCAAACCTCTTTGCCAAGAGGTAAAAACTAAAATAACAACAAAGAGAATTTCTGGCACTGATTTGTATTTATGGCATCACTTTTCTACAGATTCCTACAGCAGTCATGCTGGCTGACTGAATAATAGACTGGCATCAAAGAGCTGAAACACTGTGAAAGCTTAAAAAGGCAGGGTGCTGTTAATGGAGAAAAGTGCACGGACAGGAAGAATAAGCTCTTTCTCAAATTTAGGAGTGATCGTTTTTTTTTTTTTTATCCACAAAAGCATATGAGGCATATGAGTTAAGACAGGGCTCAAGCACTCCCTGCTGGTTAAAGCATGCACTAGGTTGTGCTTGGGCTCTTAATACACAGCAAGTCATCTTTTTAACCAGTAAGTCTTTATTGGTCTTCTTTCATTTTTTAATAACTTGACAGATCATTTCCCTGATAGCAGGTAAACAAATTTCTTGTATGGAAAATATTTGCGTGATCAGAACGAGGTCCGCTCCTTTCCTATTAGTTCTACTTTAATTACGAAAAAAAAATAAAATCAGGGCCATTCAAGTCAAACCGGGACGTTGTCTTTGTCAAAACCGATTGAGATTTACAGCAGATTTCAAAAAAGTATGATGATGAGACCGCAGCTGCAGTAAAAACATTCACATTACAGCTTCTCCCAGTTGAGTTCCCGTTAAGTCCTGACCACACCCCAAGCCAGGTCCGATCATGGTCACCAGGTATCCAAGCACTAGTGAAACACTCGGATGAGTGCATTAGTGTAAAAGGAGATTATATAGAGAAATATAAAGGGAGTTTTCACTCTCATAACTGTGTTCTTGACAAATCCTTAGTCATTAGTATTTGCATAATATTTGATAATAAAAGTGATTATGCATTGATGCAAGACGGACAAACAAGGATTGTTTATTGAGGAGATAAAACCTGAGCAAACAGAAAGACTCTTGCAGCCAATTCCACTTCTCAATTTAATGAAACATTAGTTGCATACTTCTGTGCCAAGAGAAGGTTAAGATTACAGATGTTTATCACTGTAATCCAGTTATTAACTCGGCCTTCATCCAAAATCAGGGATCTAGAGAAGAACCACTAAACCCATTTCACACCACAGAGCACCAATGTCACCGTGGAAAATATACCTATCAACGTGGAAGACATTTTGTCTTCACTGAAGGATTTTATGCATCACATCTAAAAATAGTTTTAAAACATTTCTTCATGTTGCGCTGATATAAATAAAAGAAACACTTACATTCTCAAATAAACCACATTCTTCAGTAGTACCAATATACTATATAGATTTTTTTTTTTTTAGACTGTCAAATATACACAACTTTACACATACTAAAAATATGATTTATTAGCCAAGCCATGTTTGGTGTCTGAAATGTTTTACTGTTTCAGGGCTAAAAAGCAATGATGTATCCCACATTTTCCAACACTCGCTTTAAACCATGGTTAGTCTTAAATAAACAACTTTTGCAAAATAACAGATACTCAAGTTTAATATTTCCATACTTAAATTAGAATTATATTATCATTCATATAATTTCTAGATATTAAGTACAATTCTCCACACAAATTTTGGCTGGTTAGTTGTATATTATTTTTATCCTAGGAAAAAAAAATATGTACAACTGAGTTTTAGCCAAACCATCACTTTAAGAGAGTGGTTGAAAATCTGCATCATCGTTAGCTGAAGACATATAGAGATACCAAAATAGACCATGGTACATGGTAGAGAGCAAAGTCTTGTTTCATAATTACAGCCGTCACTCATAATGAACAGAGATAAACGTAGGTAATGGAAATTCCTAACATTTTGGCACCATGCTAAAGAAAGTGCCGATAGATTCATGTATGAACCATAAAACAAAATAAAATGAAATAAAATTAAATAAAATAAAAATACTGCTCATTTCTACAAATGCATATCAAAATACACGCACATTCTCTAAAGTTCATAAAGGAATACTGGAGTTGCTCATACAAAAAGCAGTTACACAACTTGGCCATGCTGACC
This sequence comes from Clarias magur, assembly GCA_013621035.1. NCBI lineage: Eukaryota > Metazoa > Chordata > Actinopteri > Siluriformes > Clariidae > Clarias > Clarias magur. Next base: position 3,870,482 of record QNUK01000007.1, on the reverse strand, counting down.
TCTATTAGGAAAGTAGTATAAAAAAATACAAGTGCAAATGTCAAAGCGTTCACAATGCGTGGTGTTGTCCATGGATCATTCAACTTTGCCCTCAACCTGCATTTGCTCCTCATCTTCCACTACTAAAATCTGGAGGTTGTGAATCTGCCCGTTGGTTTCCAAATGCAGCTCCTCCATTTCAACTTTCTCTTCTTCTCCCACCACTACTCCACTTGCATCTTCAGCTCCTGCCTCCATCCTTCTCATCTCTTCCTCCTCCTCCTCCTCCTCCTTGGCTGCTTCCTCCGGCTCTGCTCCCATCTGCAGGTTGATCTCAATTGCTTGGCTGTCATGATCCTGCACTAACACTGTGTTTGCCATTTCCATTGCACCTGCTGCTCCCAGTTCCACCGTGCCCATTGTTCCCACCGCACCGAGATCCACGGTGCTCAGCTGTGCCGGCTCCTGTGTGGCCATCGTTCCCACCAACGTTAGGGTCTCGGCCTTGCCGTCACGCTGCGGGACGTGAGTGAAGAGAGTGACCGCGCCAGATGGCTGTGCCAGGCCAGGCAAGGTAATGGGTTGGCATACAGACGAGAGGGTGATGGGGGAGATGAGAGTGTACTGGGGTGAGTGGAGTGTTAAGGGTTGGAGCACTGTGGCGGAGGCGGGCCGTTGTAAACGAGGCCGTTTTGGAGCACGCTTTGGTGGAGGAGGGGAGGATGAAGACGAGACCAACCAGCTCTGAGCTTGTTGCTTCTTCTGCTCCTCCAGCTGCTGTTCCAGATCTAAGAAACACAGACAGACAGCTGTAATGTCATTCACCTTCATGGGGCATGTTCTCATTCCCAAATGTAGACTCATTAATAGGTTAGTTAATATAAGGCAGCTCAGGGATTCCACTTGACATTGTCGTAAAGCAGCTTCACACAATCAAAATAATTATTTAAGGTTGTATGAAACTTGAATGTGTATAAATCAAAATGATAAGACTGTCCCTGATGAGCAAGCAGAAGACGACGGCAACCATGGCAAGGAAAAACTCCCCGAGATGTCAGTAGGAAGACACCTTGAGAGGAACCGGACTCAACAGGGAACCCATCTTCATTTGGGTAAAACAGATAGCAGGGATTGATCTGCATCATAAGGTGTGTTAGGAGGCTGGAAGTTCAGTATAACAGGAGATGTGTTTAAGTTAACATGGAGTCCAGTTCGTTATTGGAGGCTTAGGTAGACTGTAGGAAATTTTAGTCCTGACCTATCGAAATCCTATCGAACCTATCCTAAGTCCTCAGGATCATCAGGATATAAATAATATACAACTAACCAGCAAAAAATTGTGTGGAGAATTTAATTAAATTATTTGAATGATAATATAAATCTAATTTAAGTATGGAAAAAATAAACTTGGATATGATTTATTTTGCAAACGTTGTTTATTTCAGATTAAGATTATGGAACAGCGTTGTTCAAAAGCAGATTTTATATGTTTATGTCCTCTGTTTTACTTTCTGTTTTATCATGCAAAATTGTATGCCAATTTAATTTCTCTTCTCTATTTATTCATTTATTTTAATCAATGTTCTTTCTTTCTACAATTGTAAAGCACTTAGGTGTTAATGTGCTATACAAATAAATACTGCATGAGCTGACTTATAGCAGTTATATAGTTGACGTTTTTGGTGCACATAGCAAATTAGTTAAAACTCCTAATACCCAGAACCCACAGTGGAACCGTTACTTCATGCACAGCATTTCGAGATTTTCTTACGTGCGTCCTGTCCTGAGGAACATTTCACTGTGTACTACCCTGCTGTATATGATTTGAAAGTATAATAATTTAAAAAAAAGAGAAGAAAAACACCTGATTTAAAGACAATGCTGCCACATACACCTTTAGCGTAAATCCTCTTTCAAAGCTCGAAAACATTGTTATTGCAAAATAAGTGGTTTAGGCCCGGTGTTTTAAACTACAGTGAGATACATGAGGAATGTTTTCCACTTGCTTGCACATTGTTGTCATGACAGTGTTGTGTTAGTGCTGCCATGGAACTGTTTGAAAGTTCCCTACAAGAATGTCTCAAATATTACTCACTGGTTAACATTTTGAGGACCTGTTTCTGTCCAAGGTCGGTCATTTGCCGCCGAATATTCAGGATGCATTTGATGGAGTCCAGCAGGCCAAATACTTGAGTAAGGTTACTCAGAACTGCCACTTCTGCATAACAAGAGAAAAAAAAATGTCACCCTTATATACAGTATCAAATAATCAGTGACCGCATGAGACAGATTACCGAGATAACTTTTAATTCAGACTTATTAGGAAGGAGTTGAGCGTGATTAGTGCAACTGGCTCACCAACATCTTGTATACTGGTCTGGTCAGATCGAAGCTGGACCCCTCTCAGCATCTCCAGCAGCTCTGTACGGATGTTACTGACCACTTCTCCCATAAGGCCAACGTCCGCTATGCCTTTCCAAAAGTTCAGTGTCTCCTCTGGTAGATAAGGTGTTCAACCATGCAGTTATAACAATTTAGAATAAAGATGCTTAGGAAATACTGTACATTAGAAACAAGGGGGGGGGAGTACCTGATATCTCTACCACTTCTTTTTTCTTTGTAGCCTCTAAACTAGCTGTAGGCCACTCCAAAGAGCTTGTCGCTTCCTCTGGCTTCTGTTCTATCATAACAACGTCTGCTCCATTACCCACAGTGACCTGCCCTGGAAAGTAAAAAAAAAATAATAATATTTGAGTCAAGACTGAAGAATCTCCTGCAACTTTTGGGAAAATCTTAATTGTGATGTGGAATTGGTGTGTAAATGTCTAACCTTGGGATGACGAAGGAGTACTGAGGAGACTGCTGTCCGGAGGGAAGCGCGTGTTGTTGATCAGGAGATCGAATTTGGTACTCCGGCAGGTGTTGGTGCACAGCGTGCTGTGCTGATAGAAATCTAACTGACCTGAGTCCATCATTTTCCTATACACACAGTGATGGAAATTCATACAATTATTCAATATGCAAAAAAAATATGAAATTGTTTAGAATATTGATTAACAATAGCAAGCAGAGACCACGACTACAACCCTTCTTGTTTTCTTAGCCAAAACAACCTGCCGCAGAATATTACCTATATTAGATTTTTATTTGATCAGTATGGAAACGTGTTCATCAATATACAATGTTAGACTGAACCAGGTGTTTACATTTGTGTCCTTAAACTAATTATACACCAGAGGCTTAAGTCTTGATCTGTCACAATTAGATTAGGTTTAGATTTTCTGCTAACTGTGGTTGTAAAGTATGGTCATTTAAGTGTCCTGTCAGCTCAGAGCAGTCTGGCTTCTCCCATTGTAGTTTTCTAAGCAATAAGGTGTTTTAATCTCCAGGACTGTGCAACTGGACCATTTTGTTTGCTTACTTTTTTTATTTTTTGCTCCATGCTGTGTTAAAACTGGGTTAAGTGAACTGAGTCAAAGTTAAACATATGAAACGTATGAAAAGGACCAATTATAGCTCCTTAAATCAGAATATATATCACTTACTCACTCATCATCTATACCACTTAATCCTGTATTCAGGGTCACGGGGGGCCTGGAGCCTATCCCAGGAGACTTAGGGCACATGGCAGGGTACACCCTGGACAGGGTGCCGATCCATCGCAGGGCACAGACACACACACACACATACACTCACTCATTCACACACTACTAATTGGCAATTTGGGGAACGCCAATTAGCCTAACCTACATGTCTTTGGACTGTGGGAGGAAACCGGAGTACCCGGAGGAAACCCACCAAGCACGGGGAGAACATGCAAACTCCATGCACACAGAGACGGGAATCGAGCCTGGCCGGGGATCGAACCCGGACCCTGGCGGTGCAAGGCGACAGTGCTTTTTATATATATATACAGTACCTGAGCATGACACCTCCCATCCGGATGGCCCGTTTCCAGTCCTTAAGAGTAGCTTTGCCAGACATATGGACAAACTGCTTAGGGCTGATTAATTCATCTTCATACTAGAGAGGGAAAAGAGAGAGAGAGAGAGAGAGAGAGAGAGAGAGAGAGAGAGAGAGAGAGAGAGAGATTTTAACTCATAGCACAATGCAGTTTCTAAACATTTAGATTAGATTTAGATAAAGCAAACGGATTTGGTTTCTAAATGCAGGTGGAAAAGTAACAGCTCGTTTAATAAGACTCTCAAGCAGGACACTTATTAGTTTCTAATTCCACAATCGCATCTTATAAATGTCAAAAGAACTCAACTCACTTTCACACATTTGACATTAATCCCTGGGCAGACGAATTTCTTGAACAGAAGAATAGCTTTGCTCTCTCCACACGTAATGGGGTATCCCAGTTCAACTTCCTCACCCGTTGTCAAAACATCATCTAAAAAAAAAACACCATTAATGCTGTGTGCATGCCCTCCAGGTTAAAATGTCTTATCTGAAATCAAAATAATACTTTTTTTTTTATTATTTTGCTCTGTTGCATGAATTGAATATGTTATAAACACAGTATGTTCTTTGATGAAAATCTGAATAGAAATTAAGTTCCAAACTCAACATTTGGTTTGCATGCTGTATTTAATACAAATAATGATATTTTAGTTATAAGCACCTTTCTAGCACCGTTTACGTTGAAAAAAAGGTAAGAAACTAAAACAGCATTTAATAAAGAATTGATTAGGTATAAATAGTAGGCAATTAAGATCTAGTCTCTGAAACGTGAAAGTTGCCATGAAGACGTTAAAAAAAAATAATAATAATCATAATTTTTTAAAAACCTAGTTAAGAATTTAGTTGCTAGTTTGTGTGTAAAAGCACAGAACATGTGTACTACCTGTTGTAACTGTTTCTCCTGCATTATCTTCAGTCCTGTTTAAGCACACACAGATACATGCTTAAATAAAAGCCTTTATTGATGCATGAAAGCCTTGCTATTAATTGTCAGCTACAATTCCACTCGGACAAAACTAAGAAAAAAGCTAATGCCAGGCATCCACCATGCATTTGACCGTTCCTCTATACAGTACATCCAAAATCTGTACTAATGGAATTCTGAAAATTTTGTATATTTTTCCACCTTCGAGCAACTCCTCTTAACATGTCTCAGTGTTAAGACTGCATTTATCTGAGGTTAACATTTACAAAAACCTGAATGCAACTTACAGTACGTTTTTGTGCATATAAGCAGTTCCTTCAAATCGCACAAGTTGTAGTATGTCATGTAGGTTTTGAAAACCATTTTAAACCCGACTGGGATATCACCTGCTGTATTAGCAATAACTTACAGTAAGTTGTGCATATTATTATCACTAGGTCATGCCACTTAAATGAAATGCAATATAATAATATAATTTCAATTAATAAACAAATAAACAACCCACCATCAGCAGGCCAGACTGAGGGAGGTTATTGATCAGAACTGCTTCAACTCTTGTGTACACTAATAAAACCTTCACTTTTCTTTTTTCTTTTAGAGAGAAGTGCCACAGAAAATGTAAAATGTACAAATATCCACTTTCGCTAAAACGTTCTGAGTTATGCAAAAGTGCTGGACGTGTTACACTGGCCTAATCAATAAACTTTAAAGTGTTGCAACAGTATAACTAGGCCTCTATTATTGTTTTATGGAGTCTTTGTATGCTAGAGGTCATCTACTTCAGCTGCTTCCTTGACACTGTCAGACCTACTCGAGATAAGAGAATAAATACAAGAGGCTTATTTATACTGACCCTGAGGCATCGTTTATGGTAATGTAATGCTGAGAGCTTTGTTTTGCCTATCGCAAGTCGCTTGTTATTTGGTGTGTATCAAAGGAGATCAGATTTTTTTTTCGGCCTCATGAACCTAAGCTTTATCTTGCTCATTCCGATTCATATTCTTGTCCCAGTTTGACTGAACTGTATGTTAGTGATGTTGGAATACATTTACATGAGACCGCTGTCTACGTGTCTGTCCACAATGCATATAGTATAGGTGTTCAGGAGTAGATGACCCACCCAGGTGTGACAGGTTGCAGCTGAAGAATGACTTGCGTCTTGGTAGAATCGCCTGCTGCGACCTCCTCTTCATCAGTGGCCTTCATCACCACCACTTCGCCCATGGACACGGTCATCTCCGTCTCCGCCATGTCCTTCCTCTGGGCCACACTAGTAAAGACAACAGAGACAAGAAAGACACTGTAAAGTCTTTCAAAAGTTACAGAAAAGCTTTTGATTTTAAGGTTAATTGCTTTCAAGTTTTATTTAGAGGCTTTTGTCAGGAAGTGTGGTAGAAATACAGACCATCAAAAAAGCTTTTTTCTAAAAAATTTTATTTCAACTTGAAAAAAAAGAGCAGGTCATAGCAGTTCATATGTTATCATTTTAATTGATTGTTGAGTCTGGTTTCCTTCATCACTGAAGAACATTCTGGAAGTGAATTGCCTTGAACGGCATCCAATTTTATTAGGTGCAACACCAATCATCAATTAAATACAAGAGAAATAATAATAGTAATAAAAAGCAGGGTGAACATGATGTCCTTGATTTGAGTACAGTCATATCTTAAACTCTATGCAAGATACGCTGATCAGACATAACATTTAGGACCAGCCACCTAATTTTGAGCAGGTCCCCCTTTTTTGCCACCAAAAGAAGAGATTCTGACACGTTTCTATGGTAACTCATTTTTATAAGTTATGTAAAACCTTTATTTGTCACATATATATTACTGCACAGTGAAATTCTTTCATTGCATAACCCGGCGTAAGTGGGGTCAGAGTACAGGGACAACCATGATACAGCGTCCTTAGAGCAGATAGGGTTAAGAGCTTGCTCAAGGGCCCAACAATGGTAACTTGGTGGAGCTGGGGCTTGAACCGTCGATCTTCTGATCAGTAAGTCAGTTAACGTAGCCCTTTAAGCTACAACTGGCCTTACTAGCATTAACCTATTCCTCACCCTGAGCTACAGTAGCTAGCTGTACTCCCCAAGTGCATCAGTGAGCCTTGGCTGTCACCGGTTCACTGGTTTTCCTTCCTTGGATCACTTTTGGTAGGTTTTGACCACTGCAGCCTGGGAACATCTCACAAGTGCTACAGTTTTCGAGTTGCTCTGACTAAGGTATCTAGCCATCACAACCTGGCCCATATTGCAGTAGCTACATTTTCAATATCTCGCTAGAATGGCGGCTGGAAGTTGGTGGGATATACTATAATAGGCAGCAAGTGAACCTTTTTGTGATGTTGATGTGTTGGATGGAAAGTAAAAATGTGAGTGACTATAGAACCTCTAAAACAGCAGAACTTGTGGGATGTTCCTGGTCTACAGCGTTCAGGACCTACGGAAAGTGATACAAGGAAGGAAAATCGGTGAACTGGTGATGGTGTCATGGGTGGCTAAGGCTCACTGATACACATGGGGAGCGATGGCTGGCCCGTGTAGTTTGATCCAATAGAAGTGCTAGTGTACAGTAGACCAAAGTGATGAAACGGTTAATGCTGGTTGTGATAGAATGGTGATAGAATAGTGCATCATTGTTATTGTGACAAAATGGGGGGGACCTGCTCAATATTAGGTGGCTGAATGTGTGTATAAACATGAATTAAGCCATTACTTAGACCAATAAAAAACTTTTTTAATACAATACTGTAGGTTTTGTGTAATACACACACAAACATATATGTACACGAAAATTTTGTAAAATGCTAAATTTATTAGGAAATGGAATTTATGAAAATTTTACGAAAACTTTGTATTTTTATTGTATACAGCTCTTAAAATTGTGTTAAACACGGGTATAATTGATATAATCCTTCATGTTTTGTAGGTTTTGCGTTTCTAAGTAAAATATTTTATGTATTCAGGCCTTAATTTAGCTCCAATGCTAGCTGGTTGCTTTCATTTAAGTTAGCAGGATAAAGCTTCCTTGCTAGTTAACGTTAGCTAACTGTGTTAACTTCATGGTTACTCCAAATTAGCATGCTAAGCTAAAATGCTAAGCTTTTTTGTTCTTTGGACAAGGGCTTAAATAAGAAAAGCAAAAGGGGGAGGGAAAGAAAAAAAACGGAATCCTGCGTTAGGAATGAACCCAGCTGAGGGAATGAACCCGACGGAACGTCGGATCACGCATTTACGTTGCGTGTCGCCGCTTGTTTCTTGAACGCGTACGTTACGTTCAGGTTTTTTTTTTGTACGCCTCGAAATGACGTGTCCCCGTGCGGCGGCACGCACACTGAACAAGCACGGCCACGCCGCTCCGCCATGCCGGGGGGCTGCAGAGCCGAGGTCGGGGTGATCACACACTCCGCACGACACCCGCTTTGACAATCTCGCTAACGTTATGTGGTTTAAATTTAATGGAATCTGATCTTTATTGTTCGCCTTACCGTTCACATCGACGTCGGACGCATCCTTTTTTTTCCGAAAGCGTTGTGCGCATGCGCAGTTATGTCAGGTTTGGACTTCCTGGTAGAAGCAGAGGTTCTGTCTTTGCTCTGTAAGCTTTTGACAAAGTGTCTTATGCAAGAAATAAATCGACTCATAGTTTTATGTTTACATATATGAACCAATATTTGATGCCTTTATTCGGACTACTTGTTTTCTTCTTTTCATATTGGCATTTGCTGGTCAGTCTGTGTGTGGACTATCACTAAAACAAATAGCTAGGATTCTGTAATTCTGCTCATAGTATAAATGGATATTTAAAGTTCAGTTTAAATTAAAGACTAAAACATGAACAGGGTCATGACCTGGCCGACCTGAGCCTTCTGGAATATATCTTTGTGCTATTTGAAGATCAGTTGTGATGAGCAACCCTCTCATTCTAACCCTAGATGAGATATTAGTTAAAGCCGGCTAAATGACAATCAACAAATTATGTAAAATGTGTAATAGCTAAACATTACTTGTTTAGAAATGTAAAGACTTTTGGTGCATACATTTTAGCATTCACCTTTAGCGGGATTAAGGGGTAAAGCATAAACCTGTTCCAGAGCTCTGAGTATCACCCCATTGAACACATTTGGGAACTGGAACACAGACTGGAAACTACTGACCTTTTTGCACAACAATCAGTGGTGGACCTTACTAACAATTAAATAAATGAAGAATAAATAAATAATTTAATAGCAAAATCTCTTTTTTCTCATCCTCCTCAAACACGTGACCCCAAACTTTTGAGCGGTAGTGTAAATTTCTCATTCTTTTTGATATACATGTTTATTTTATGATTTCACTATTAAGTCAAATTTTAAAAGTTAATATGTTTGGAAATCACATTTCCAAACATTAATATTCCAGCAAAAAAATACAGGGAAATATCTGTATGTCAGAAGATAAACCAGCATTTATGTAAAAGACCACTCATTTAGACCAAAAAAAAAAAAAAAAGAATCTGGGTTTTGCATGCATGAACAAAGATGTACAAACGAGAAAGTACTCACAAGGCAGACACGAGCAGAATGTTCAGCAAAACTAAGCAGCTGATTTCCTTATAAAACTGCACAAATTGTGCATGGGACTATATAAGAATCACCTCCTTTAAAATAATCAGTTTGTTTTACAGCCTGAAATGAAGACAGACTCAGTTTTTGTGTAATCCAGTGCAACTTTTAACACCAACATAGAAAAAAGAAAAACATAGTCACTGATTTGGAAAAGGATCAGCCTCCCCTAAAAATTATTTTTAAACTCAACCAAGTGAAGCTAACCACCTTCTCAATGGGACACAAAGCTTTACATATCTTGACTTTGCAATATTTGCCCACTCTTTGCAATACTGCTCAAGTTAAGTTAAACTTGATGGTGACCATTTGTGGACTGCAGTCTTCAGATGCGGTTTAAGTCTGGGTTCTGACTAGGCCTTCCAACATTCACCTTTTTCTCCTTAAACCAGTTTAGCTGTGTGCTTTGAGTCATTGTTTTGTTAGTAGTAAACCTTCTTCCCATTGACAACTTTCTGGAGGAGGGGAGCAAATTTTCTTCAAGGACTTGATGGTATTTAACATAGCAATTTTCCTTTTGTCCTGACAAGCACTCCAGTCCCTGATGCAGAGAAAAAGAAACCCATAGCAGGAAATTACAACCTCCATGCTTTACTGTAGGAATTATTTAGATGGTGACCTGTATAGAATTTCCTGTTTTGGTGCATATTCGTTTTGCTGCTTGTGATGTTAGGGTTTGTTTGTTTTTTTGGTTACACAAAATCTGTCCTCTAAATTTCACTTAATTTAACCCTTACACTAAGTTTCATGAAAAAAATGTTTTGGTGAAAATATTACCTAGAATGAATGATAAACGCTTCATCACGTCAACACTATTACGTAACTTCAAAAATTGTAAATAACATGTAAAACAGTTAAGAAAAGCTTACAAAGGAAACAATTACAATCTACTTTTCTGACTGTAGTAAATTCGGGGCGCCCAAACACACGGTTATCAGCAGCCCCTGTTAGTAAAAATTATGCATCCGAAATCTCTTGATAGCGATTCCGCAGTAACAGCAGAAATGCCCTGCCTTTACTGTGTCAATCACGACAGATGCCCTTTTTAAACAGCTCATTTCAGTTCTTCCTGACACTCCAACTGTACCCAGTATCCAGAAGACGGTTGGCACATTAACTCTGTCCCACTTATTGAACAGTTGTTTGAAATCTGTAATAATATATATTTTTAAAATGTAACTAATAGCACTGACACTACAACTACTCTATAAAAATTAATTAATTAGAAATGTTATCGAAAATACGCACATACGAAGAGTAATTTACAAAAACAAAGCAAAGGATCATGGGATATTCGGTTCAGCCAATAGCAGAGCGTGCTTCTTTATTTTTAAACATCAAAACCACAAAGACTCACAAAAACAAAGTTTTGTGAAACTTTGCTATTTTAGTAAAATATTAGTCAAAACAACGTCGTTGGTGAAATGTATAATTACAATAAATTTAAAACAGTTAGTATCGCTAGTGAAAATGTCTTTCTTCACCACTAGATGACGCCATTGGACTCGAAATCATTTTATAGCACAGAAATAGCCTAAATAGCCAAACGTTTGTGAACAACTCACTATGATATCAATATGTAGTGCTTCCCCACTTCCCCAACTGTAGCCACAAAGTTCAAAGCACACAACTGTGTATAATGTACACTGTAAGAAATCAGGCCAGACCTATGCCAGCATATCAATGTTCCTGTGCACAAATCAAGGTCCATGAAGGCATGGTCTATCAAGGTTAGATTGAAAGAAACTGAGTGTCCTAAAAAAGAAAAAAAATAACTCAACTCCAATACACACCTGTGAGATGGACGCCGGGCCTCCTTGCAACCTCATTGCTCTTGTAGAAATTCCCAGAGGCACTCTTGAAAATCTAGATTAAAGAGTGAGGGTTATTGTAAAAGCAAAGGGGGAACAAATATGTTCGGCCTGTCCATATACTTCTGGCTATGTCGTGCATATCTCTATTCAAGTTTTTTTGTTTTGTTTTTTACGTTCAGGCAACTGATATTCCCCACAGTGGAGATACTGTATAACTGTAGTTTCTGTGGTAGTTATTTAAGGAGTCAGGTTGCAATCTCAATGCTCGATTGTCATTCAAACACAAAGGCAATTTGGGAACACCAATTACCCTAATCTGCATGACTTTGGACTGTGGGAGAAAAGGGGAACACAATGAGAACATACAAAATCCATGTAGTATTTATTTTCTTTTTACAACTGTCACTGCACATTCTATTATTTAAAACAATCCCAGGGAAGACATTTTACAATCAAATACTGTGATATGTAGAAAAACACTAGAGTATATATATTTTTAAATATCACTTTGCATTTAAAAAGAATCATTCCCAAACAGACTGGTTCCCTTAAAAAAGAAAATCACAAAAATCATGTTTTCAAGTTGAACAGAATCACATGCAATAAAGGATCAACTCAAGCACACAATGTTTTTCGACATAAATAATTTATTTTTACGCCACACATTTAATCACAAAGTAATCTGTGTCAATTTACAGAGCCCACAAGCTTGCACACAGCCACTGTAGGCATTAGTTGAAGGTAATCTGATGGTTAGAACAGGTTTTCTTGCTTTCTTGAGTGTAGGTCTTTGCATGGAGAAAAAAATATATATAGACGAAGTAGGTCACTGTGGTTTATTTAGGCGCCACCACAAGGGGGCGCAAAATGCATCAAATCAGATTTTACTTACTTTTTTTTAGAATAAACATGTCAAGAAATTAAAGATTAGACAATCCACTTCAAGTAATGAATGTGATGCATAACGTAATATCATTGTAACATATTTGTTATGATTGAGTAGCTATAATTAATTTTAAAAAATACACTTAATAATGTGATCTTTCTACCATGAAAAAATAAATACAGGGTGCCAAAACATTTTTTTAATCGATGCATCTTTATGCATTGTCCTTGGTAAGATCATAGTGTCCATTTGAATCAAGCTGATATTGTTAAAAACGCACGACTAATAAGTTTCCGTTAAAGGAGATGGCCAGTGTGACAATATGTGCACATAAGCATAATAATGAGTTCATTTCAGTGCAAGAACAAGGGGCATGCATTAATGACCAATGCATCAAGTACCTACATCAGCAGTGAGATATACATTTATATACTTTTTTATATGAAGAAATCCCAAATGTTGCATAATCAGCTATGAATAATGAATGAAATGCAAAATATACCATTCTGAGCAGTTAATTAGTGCAGACAGCAATACTATGCTCTCTTCATAACTACCTACATATAGTGATTGTACTGATTTATCATTGTCAGTGGACTTCTTAATTTTCATTTGAGTTACCACTTTGCCCTTTGTTAGAGTAGACTTTGTTTAGCAATGAATATTTGTTGTAAAACAGAATGCCATCCCTTGTACAGCACCATTCACACATACTGGCAATTCGGATCACCAGTCCATGCATCAACTTGTCTTTAGGACGTCTGAGCAGGGAATAGAATCTGGAGTAACCTCACACATACAGAGGCAGTGTGAGTAAGTCCAAACAGACAGGAACCCAACTAGAGACCCTGGATCTAAGAGTGAACATTCACTTTAACTAACTCTTATAAAAATCCATCATATTGAGGAAATAGTCCTGTGAAAAAATTCACACAAATTTCCTTACACCACAAATGTAATCAGTTAACCAAGATATATTTGATGTCTGCTTCATTTGTTTATCACTGAAGTTTCTGATCTGTAATGAAAATCAATCTTAGCCAAAGTTCAAACCATTCCTCCACACAAAATATGCTTTGATGCTCAGAAAATAACAACAATAATAATAATAAGCATCTGCAATCCATTCTGGTTACTTATCTACCTCTTTATCTAGCGGACATGTCATCTATCCAAAGTACACATGTGGTGAGACATTTTTCATGCACCATGGTACAGCAATTATTTTACAGCCCCTTTTGAAATCTACTTTATAAAATTTTATACAAAAGAAACCCTGTTATTAATATTAGTCACCAGGAATGAATGGAAAACGAGGGATTAGTTGCTGGCACTGTGTGTATAGCAGCTTTTAATGATCTCTGGTAATGAGAGTGGCATGATTAAGACCTCCTTATCATTGAGGCGACAAAACTGGCAAAGTATTATATTATTATAGAATGTACTAGAATTATGTCAGATTTCCAATCAATTTCATAGAACAAACTAAGCTGAGAGAAGAAACTAGTCATGTTTGTATGTACGTTTTGAGTCATTAGAACAGATATATAGTAATGCATAGTGACTATATGCCAATCAGCCATAATGATAACACTACCACCAGGTGAACTGAACAACACTGATCACCAACTATACACCAGTATACTGGTGACAGAATCATGGTCAGCTAAGACCAATCATCCATTCCGATCCTACAGAAAAGCCAATGCAACAAAAAGAGCTGAAAAAGTTCTTGCAACGACAGAAAGGTATCAGGACAGCCAGTGCACCACAGCCTGTCACACATGAGGCCTGACAGGCAAAAGAGCCGAAGGCCACCAACCTGGCCTCTATAAACTCGCCAGATCCCATTCCTATCGATACCATGGACAAATAAGACCATAAAACAAAGACCCCACCCTGCAACCCACACCAAGAATCTATGTCCTGCTGCCAGGCACTACGGTTTTCAAGCCAGGTTTCAAAATTCAGTATGGAGTATCCTGGGTGCCCATTTGCATTAGTTTTGCAGTTAGTAAAAAGAATGCACTCAAGCACTTGAGATCCGTGTTATTGAGTGTCATTGCATTGGGGCTGGGTGATGATGCTAGTTAGTTGGTTGTGAAAGTAAAAGAGTAAAAGTGAGTTATAGTCTACTGATGAAATGAAAATAATTAATGGCAGTCTACAGGGATTATGTGAATGTTACATTATGTAACAGCTGTCTTAGTTATATATAGAATAGGCTATTTAATAGAGCTGCAAAAATACATAACCATAAAGCATGGAAAAGAAATGCAAATTAATGTAAAAATGCTAAAAGTAAGGAGAAATAATTTCAGCAGTACGCTTATAAACAAGCAGATTTTGGGTGTGAAAAATCAATGTACTGTATATGGGGACAATTCCAGAGATGGCCTAAGCACCCATTAAAATCAATTTGCTGGATGTGCATTATGCAGATTAGTCAAATTACTCGCATTCACGCCTCTGAGATTAGCCAGATCCTTCTTGAATAGAAACATTCAAGACTGGCCATTAAACACACGCACTTGAATTTCATAACAGTTTTAAATGCTTACTGCACTTATTACAATGTATTTTTAATGTGTCAAGATGAGTTTTTTTTAATTATTATTATTCAGGATTCCCAATTAATTATCCATCAACATCAAGTCATGTTAAATCCTACTACACGGTGGCATTTGGTAAAAAATCCTTAAAAAAAAAAATACAGTATATTAAAATCCCAACTTTTGTTCTGTTCTTAACAAATACAGACTAAGCTTTGGAACACTGACATTGAACAAAATGAGGATTATGTTGAAAAGAAAAGAAATAACTGCAGTTTAATATCTTGTTTATGTATCTTAGCTATGTTAGCTATGCTTTTAGTTTTAGGCTAGTTAACATTTGATAGCCAGGCTGGTGCTAGCTACATGCTTTATAGCTTGCAAGATGTCCTCAGTCTTGAAACATCTTAAACAAAATTGGGATTATGTTAAAAATAAATAATAATAATAATAATAATAATAATAATAGCAAATTATGACAAGAGTTTATCCTGTATTGCGTTATGTACCCTTTTAGGCTAGTTAACATTGCTAGCTAGTTTGTTACCTTTCTAGGTTGCATCTGAATTTCCTTATAGAGGAATCAAAAAGGCATGTAACTGTATTTAATAAATGAACACAAGAGAGTTTTTTCCAGTTAAGTTTCATATTAACTGCATTGTTTATGATCAAGCTAAATCCTTTAAGATTTGCCTCATCCTGCATGTGATTATACAGTATACTACCTCTCAGACAAGTAGGACCATGACTATAACTCAATTATAATTACTACTAATACTAGACAATCAAAATTCCCTAAATGACTGAAAGACATTGATAGACAGATACAGTATAGATATATCTATGATCCATACTTAACATAGAGCAGGATTCCATACACTTGAATAAAAAAAATAATAATGAAAAAATAATAATCATAATAACTCCCCACATATTGTTAAGAGTTTCGCACTTCTAGAGCTGAATCTGGCTGTGTATTTACTTTCTGCTTACTGATGCACTAAGAAGAAGCTTGTAGAAGTGGCTTTTCTGAGAGGATACGGTAATGTTCATGCCACAAGTGCACATTGCCATGTATGTTGGCTCTCTGATTTTCTTCTCCTTTTGGGTTAGACACTAGAATTAAGAGACAACCAAGTTTTTAAGTCTATATGATGATACAGTGCCAGAATTTTGGCACATGGACTGGCTAACATTTCAGCTACTATTAATGACAGACGTAGTAGCATACAGATCGAGACACCACCTGGGAGTTTCAGTCTCTCAGCCTACTCCAGTTTTTCCAGAATTGACACTCAGTTTTACTGTTTTCCCACAGCTGATTTTGCATGAGTCATTTACATATTAACCGCAACTCTCATTCTCGATGAAACATACTACATAACCTACCATGTTCATGTGGATCTCGTCTAGCATTTGTGAGTTCATGTGAAAATATTTGAAATTGTTTGCATCAAATGAATGAGTAAAACATTGGTTGAATAGGTGACGCAGGTACAGTAGCATACGTCATTCCACAAAGAGAAGGTACCCTACATTCCTCTTCAGTGATTTAACCCTGTCTGACAAAAACTACAATAATACAGGGAAAAAGAGAAGTCTGCTGCCACCTCCTTCAACGGGTGATGTCTCCAAGTGCTTTCCTGCATCTTACTGCTCTTGTTTAGAACCTTGTTCTGTCCGTCCAAGCGTATATTAATCCAACATGAAGCCTATCCAAAAGGAAGAAGGCCATTTTTTTTCTACCAGCACTTCTTCATAGACCGCCATGTCTAAAGATGGGTACAGACAAAACAAATGCAGGGACAAGCAGCGAACTTGACTTGCAAGACAGGAAGTGAAAGCATGAACTCAGCAAGAACAACTGACTGACACACAAGTGAGAGGTTAAAGGTGAAGTCAGCAGTTGCAGCTCTTCTCTCTCTCTGCCTCTTCCTCAGCCGGGTAGAGGACTTTAGCTGTGAGGCCGCTTTTGACGCCGTCCCAGCCGTCACGTGCCGAGATCTCGCCCATCTTCATGAGCTCATAGATGTCACGTGCCAGCAGCTCAAAGGCACGCTCTACATTGCTGTTGGACTTGGCTGACGTCTCTACATAGCGCACACCCAACTCAGCTGCCAGCTGCTCAGCCTCATCACGGCGTACTTTGCGCTCCCGGATCAGGTCACTCTTGTGGCCGATCAAGATGTAGACCATGTGGTGTGGCATGATGTGCTCGGTGACTTCACGGTGCCATTCCCGCACATGTTCGAAGCTCTTACGATTGGTCAGGTCGAACACCAGGAGGCCACCAACTGAGTTGCGGTAGTAGGAAGTGGTAATGGACCTGAAAATAAACAAACATGAATCGCTTTAGACGAAAGTGTAAAGTCATATTTTTGTTATTTTGTCAAGGCACAGGGATACACTGTATACGATCAACTTAGTACACATACTTTTGTTGTACCATAAGGTAATATTTTTTTTCTTTTTGTTGTACTTATTTTTTAATATTCAATGTATACACATATGACAGAGATACAGAGCTATATGGACAACCTTTCGATACATTTATGCAATATCACGTTTATTTAACCAGAGTTGCATTAATTTCTCGCCAAGATCTTGTAATGAAAATGGGCGAGTCAGACCAGTGAGTAAAATCTTCTTCAGAAACATCCAAAAAATTCTCAAAGGGGGAAAGGTCTGAAATTTGTGGTGACCAATCCATGTGTGCACCCAGAACCACTCTTTCACAATTTTAGCCCAATGAATCCTGGCAATGTCATCTTGGAATACGCCTGTACCATCAAAAGGAAAAAATCCATTGATGGAAAAACCTGGTCATTCAATATATTCATGGAGTCAGCTGACCTCATTTCTTTTTGGGACATAAAGTTGCCGAACATAGACATGACCAAAAAAGCAACCCTGGATCGTTACACTGTCCCCACAGTCTTGTACGGTAGGCAACTGGCATGATGGGTGCATCAATTCATCTGCCCTCTTCTTACTCTGATGCCATCATATTCCAGCAGGGCATATCTGGACTCATCAGACCACATAAACCTTTTCCAATCCATTCATTCATTATGCTCCCTGGCAGACTTAAGATTTTTTTTCTCTGATCCTCACTGATAAGGTTGGGGCAGTGGTGGCTCAGAGGGCTAAGGCACTGAGTTACTGATCGGAAGATCGGCGGTTCGATTCCCAGCTCAGCCAGGTTGCCATTGTTGGGCCCTTGAGCAAGGCCCTTAACCCTAACTGCTTCAGGGGCGCTGTATCATGGCCGACCCTGCGCTCTGACCCCAGTTACACTGGGATATGCGAAGAAGGAATTTCACTGTGCTGTAATGTATATGTGACAAAATAAAGGCTTTACTTTAAGTGATTTTTTTTAAAGGCTAGCCAGGTGTTTAGTCCCAGTCCCTTGAATTATCTTTATATAATGCATATAATTCACTCAACGTTTAAGTGACCAATCACAAACATCCTAATTCTTTTTCAGACTGCAATTCCTCCTTGAAGACGATGGTTCGCCACCATCCATCCAGGTTTCAATATTATGTTTTTCAGTTCTCAATCTAACTTTAGTAGTTTCCGCAATCTCTTTTGTTGTTTTCTTTGCTTGGTGCAGAACAATAATTTAACCCTCCTGAAGCAGAGTAACATCTATGCCATGGCCACATGATATGTCTTCTGACCTGATTGTTTAAGAAATGAGAAGCTACTCACCGCATCAGTTAGGGCTAAATAACTTGTTGCCAGTTGAAATACTTTAATCACTGTGATAGTTATCCAGTAGAAGGCTCTTAACTATTTGCTTAGTTAAATCCAAGTTGGCTGGGCAGTGTATATGCAAAGTGCATCTGGAATAAGAATATCATGACTAAGTACATTTTTTGTGATTTAATTTAGAAAATGAAATGCTCATATAGTATAGATCAATTTCCCATCAAACGAAACATTTCAAGCCTTTTTGTTTCCATTTCAATGATGACAGCTTACAGCTCTTGGAAAAAAATAATAAAAAATTCAGTATGTCAAAATTTTAGAATATTTAATTTCAAGTTTGACTACTAAATTATTATTCATACATTATAAATACCATTTATATCTTGGTGTATCGGTACATGCAAAGCAAAGACTGCTGACTTGGAACCTGTCCAGATAATCATCGGACGCCTCCACAAGGAGGGTAAGCTCACAGAAGGTCATCGCTGGAAGGGCTGGCTGTTCGCAGAGTGTTGTATCAAAGTGTATTCATGGAAAGTTGACTGGAAGGGAAAGCAGTGGTAGGAAAAGGTGGGTTGAACACAAAATTAAGTGTCAAGCAAAAGACTGTCAAGCAAAGACAATTCAAGAACTTGTGAGAGCTTCACAAGGAGTGTAGTGTAACTAGAGTCAGTGCATCTAGCCACGACACACAGACATCTACAAGAAATGAGCTGAAACTGTTGAATTCCTAAAATTAATCCTGAACCAGAGACAGAGGCATCTTACCTGGACTAAGGAGAAAAGGAACTGGACCACTGCTCAGTGGTACAAGGTCCTCATTTCAGATTAAAGTAAATTAAGCATTTCATTTGGAAATCAAGGTCCCAGAGTCTGGAAGCAGAGTGGAGAAGCACAGAATCCTAGTTGTTTGAAGTCCAGTATAAAGTTTTCATAGTTGGTGATTACTCAGGATGACATGTCATCTGCTGGTGTTGGTCCATTGTGTTTTATCAAATCCAAAGTCAACATAGCCACCTACGAGGAAATTTTAGAGCATTTCATGCTGCCATCTTGTGACACGCTTTGTGCCAAATCTACCACTGCCTGGTTTGCTGACCATGATATTACTGTGCTTGATTGGCCAGCTAAACACCTGCCCCAATAACAGAGATGAGCTGAAGGCTGAAGGCAACATGGTCTTCAACCATAAAGTGTTGAAGTGCACAGGGTGATCGCCTCCATGCCATGTAGCACTGATGCATTCATTTGTGTTAAAGAAGCCCCGACCAAGTACTGAATGCATAAATGAGAATACATTTTTCAGAATTTCTGTATTGTAATTTTTTTATTGATCTTCAACCAATATTCTAATATTTCATGAGCTACAAGCCATAATCATCTAAATTAAACCAAACAAGGCTTGAAATATTTCACTTTACATGTAATGAATCTAGAATAAACAAGTATATTATAAATCTGGAACATATGATGCACTGCACGAGACTAAACTAGACCGATGAGGAGGAACAGAGTGATTAAATTTAAAGCCCTGCCCACTAAGAACAGTGATTGGTTCACTTAGTACAAGACAAATCAGTATGTGTGCAAACATATTGAATATGATTTGAAGGTATCAGGGAGGTATCAACATGCAGGATGTCTGTGTTACCAATATCAGAAATCAAATGAACTGTCCATAAGAGATTTTCTTATGGCCACACTTGGAACTGTTTAGTCCCAATCCTAAACTATTAGTGAGACTAATCAGAAAAAAGGCTTCATTCTGCAAGTGAGCAAAAACATTACGCGATCAATAAAAAACGTCATGTGGTTTGATGAGTCCAGACTTATCCTATTCCAAAGTCATGGCTGCATGCAAATGAAGTCAGCTGACCACCTTGATGTACTGAATGACCAGGTTATCTCATCAATTCATTTTTCTTCCCTGATGGCATGGGCATATTGCAGGATGTTGTTCTGAGAGCACAAGGAATAATTTTCACACATAAAATGTCCTCCCTATTGAAAATATTTGGGATGTGCTGGAGAAGACTTTAAGGAGTGGTTCGACTCGCCATCATCAATACCAGATCTAAGCCAAAAATTAATGCAACTCTGGATGGAAATAAATTTTGTAACGTTGTATGAGGCTGTCGAAACAATGCTACAACAAATGCATGCCATAACCAAAGCTAAAGGTGGTCCAACTAAATATTATAAATATAATAAATATTACAGTTCTATGCCTCTAAATATAATTAAACATTACAATGTTCTAGTTCTTATGCTTCAGGTACTGTAAGAACATTCACAAAATGAGTTGTTGATGTTGTAAGAACACAGGCGGTTGGTTGTGTAATTCACCAGATGCTACTATACCATGAGCTGCATGGATGGATAGATGGATGGATGGACGGATGGATGGATGGACCATGAAGGGGGTTTGTTTATTTGCTTCATTCATCCAGTCAGCAGCAGGAAGCAAGGAATCATGCAACGAAGCGTAGTAAATAGGGATGCCAATATTTATACACAGTGTTAAAGAGTGGGGGAGAAAAACCTCGATGATGTTAATTATGAAAATGCTGACGAGACTGAAATGAGGTTTTGGTGGTTTATGGTGCTTGGCGCTGTTTAAACAGGAAGATCATCGTTTTAATCCTCCACACAAGATGATTTATATAAATGGGTGTTAATTAATGAAATATTGTATATGCAGTATTTTGTAATAAATGCAATGCTTGATGGATTGATGTAAAGGATTTGTTTATGCAGGTGTGTATGTGAGATGACGGAAGACTGCGTGTGTGTGTGTGTGTGTGTGTGCACGCGCCGTGAGCGCATAACAAACACCTGAATCTTTCCTGCCCGGCGGTGTCCCAGAGCTGCAGTTTAATCTTCACCCCCGGTTCTATATCGACCGCCCGGGCATAGAAATCTACCCCGACCGTCGGATCCGCCACGTCGCTGTACACGCCGTCCGTGAAGCGTTTAAGCAGAGACGATTTACCGACCGTGGAGTCGCCGAGCAGAATAATCCTGAACTGGTATTGCCAGAGAATATCCATCGCATGGCGAGCTAAAAAGAACGCGCGAGCGGGGTTCGAAGGGATCCGGGAACAAAAAAAAAAAAAAGAAAAGCGCACGGAAGACGGGAGACGCGGCGCGAGCGAGGCCAAGATGAGCGATGGTGCGCGCGGGCGTGTGCTGAATGTGCGTGCGCGCGCGCGCGCGTCAGCCTTTGCAGTCACGTGGCCCGCGATGCGTGCGCTTCACCATCAGTGCGTTTTTATGCCAAGGGACACAAATATGCACTCAACAGGAAACAGGAAAGCTCATGGTGCTGTGACGGATGGAGCTCTTTTATATCATTCAGCCACCAACTCAGCCGACCTTATGGCAAGGATATGAAATATGACCCACAATATATCCATGCATCCATCGTTCATCCATCTAATAACCTCTGTAGTACACCTCGGGAACGTTGAGGCCATTGTACTTATTCCCAGTTTACTACGGTGGTGTAGTGGTTAGCAGGGGGAAGGCAACTGGGTTCGATTCCCAGGCAGATTTGATGCACGTCTCTGTGCTTGGTGGGTTTCCTCCGGGTATTTCGGTTTCCTTTCCCACCAAGCACAGGGGAAACATGCCAATTCACACAGACCCTAAGGCTCTAGGGTATTCATTTGAGGATCTGAGGATTTAGGTTCAAGCCCTGCCATCAGTGGGTTGCCACATCACATGCACTTCAACCTTCGCAAGCCAGGTTAGAAAAATAGTAGGGTTGCATCCAGTACAGGGCAGATGGGACTGTCTGCTGTCATGACCCCTTGACAGGAGCAGCCGAGAGAAAGTACTATATCTACATAAAAACTTGTGGATACCCTTATGTCCTTTCAGATTTCAGATTTAGTCCCTCTTTGTTGTTGCAATCTAAGAAGGCTCTCCACATAATCATTAATGTTTATCATTCATGTTCATTTATACACAAGTGATGTCAGGCATTGTCAGGTGATAAGGTCTGGTGTGCATAATGTTTTCTTTCACTCCACTATTGACAAAAACGTGAAAAATGTGTTCATGTCGGTCACTTTGTGCACAGTGACATTGTCATGCTGGAACACCTATTAGATCAAGTGAAGGGAAATTGCAAAAATACAGCATAAAAAATTATTCACTATTTTGCAAAAGTGTATAGGAAAGAAGGTATGATCAAATGTAATGGTCAGGTGGCCTCAAACTTTAATATGTAGCCACAGTTCTTAGTTATTTTAACATCTTTAAATAAATGTTATGGTGCAACATTTAATGCACCTTTACTGCTTATTTGTCCGATTTGACATATTGGGGACATGAAAGATTTTATATATGCAAAAGTTTGGACATCAGTTTGGGCTCTAAAACTCCTACTACAGTCCAGGATGGGCTGATTATTAGATGATAAGTTGAATCAGATGTTTTGGAAGCAGGATAATGAGTTGGAAACCTGTGGTGGTGTTTCTCAAGCCTGTTACTGTAAGTATTCACCATGCACATTTGGTAGTTTCCATCTGCTAAATAAAGCCAGAACAGGAATGGTAATTAGTTCATTAGTACCACAGCATGGCACCAAGATTAAGAAACACTATAATTAGGTGTGTAATTTGTGTCTTTTTAAAATCTGAGCTACTAAACAAGCACAACATGGCATCATGAGAAGAGTTTCTAGAGTGGTCAAAGGCTCTGTCCATGGTACTGAAACATATATCAATTTGTCTTTTGATTATTATTATTATTTATTTCTGCAAAATTAGCTGATCATACAAGATCTGGCTTGTGTCTGGAGTTTGCTTCTTATTTCTTAATGATGCTACAAATCTGCACAAATTTAATAATATTCCATTGCAAGCCCACTTCTTCTGACCCATTTAAGAGCACATATACCATCAGCCATAACGTTACAATGCAAAACATTGTGTAGATTCCCCTTGTGTAACTGGAGCAGCTCTGGCCCCTTGGGCAATAACTCCACAAGACCTCTGTGGGTGTGCTGTGTTGTCTGGCACCAGGGAAAAAAACAGTAAAACACTTTATTCATATTCTGTTTCAGATCAGAACTTGCAAAGGGTCAGCACTGCAATGCTAACTTAATTGTGCACATTGTTTTGTGTACTGTCTGGCACTGTTTGCACATATTTTGGCTTGTGCACTGTATGTACTTTATGACTCTTTAGTATAAATTTTAGACATGTGTAGTCTCATGTAATTCTGTGTAATTTATGTAGCACCACGGGTAAATTAGATAAGAGGGCAAGTCCAAAGAGGAGTTGTGAACAAGTAAAACCGGGACTTGTGATGAAAAATCTGGTGGATGAAGCCTAAAACTTGACAGAAGACAAGAACAGTACAACGATGAGACTGTTGGCTGCAGTAAAACATTTGAATGGTGCAAATGTTTTTATAGAAGGCTGAATGTGATCTTGGACAAAGTGACTCAGAGCCCACTGTAAACATTCATTCATCCATGAACATTCATGAAAATTGTTTAATAACTTTTTGCCAACTTGAAACAA
Organism: Clarias magur; assembly: GCA_013621035.1. Taxonomy (NCBI): domain Eukaryota; kingdom Metazoa; phylum Chordata; class Actinopteri; order Siluriformes; family Clariidae; genus Clarias; species Clarias magur. The sequence goes on along the minus strand of QNUK01000007.1, from coordinate 3,846,507 downwards.
GATTTCCACAAGATATTTGTGGTGAGTTTTAATTCAGCCACAATACTGTAGCAACAGTGAATTCAATGATGTTCAGTCATTCTATGAATCTTGTTTTTTTTTTTTATGCAGAGTGCATTGTCATGCTGGACATGGTTTTGTTCTCCTCTTAGTTCCAGTGAAGAGAAATTCGTTTTTTTGTCATATTGTAGTATACCAGGATACAAAGGCACCCTATTCAATTGTATACTTCCAACCCAGTGGCAGCAGTCTGGAGAGTGTCCAGATTATACATCTCACAAATCCTATCATGCCTATCATACTCTAATCTAGTACATATGGAGCCACTTCGAGGTTATCAAAATACACAGCAGGCCAGTGGAAGAAATGACACTGTCCGTCTTCAATCAGCACAAAGAAAAGGTGTGGCCGCTAGATGGCGACACCGTCTTTTTCTTCGGACATTTGGACGTCTTTGGGACGTTGTGTAGGACACTGTTTAACAGAAGACGTCTTTTAACTCCTTTAAATCTCACTCCTTTTGACCGCGCGCCTGTTAGCCGACAATTGAACTCCGAGACATGTTAAATACCAAACAGTAACGTTGCCATGGCAACAATGTCAAACGGAAATTATTACGTTCCGCTTTAAACTTGGTCTGGTATACCGTTAACGATCTCAGTTTATCGGTGAGTATAACACGTTTTATGTCAAAGTACAGCAGGAAGCATGCACTTTCGTCCAAAATACAGTATTGGTGCTGATTTATTTATTTCTTCCAACTTTATACATATAATACAGAAAATGTGCGTGCCAATTAAGCTACTTATAAAGTTTATCAAACATGAAAGTGACCAATCTTGCTTCTCTAAAGATTTCCAGATTTTTAAAAATATGTGCCATAAAATGGTAATTTTTCAGTGTTATTGTCTCGCTCATTTAAAATGCAAATTATTCATTATTTCTTTATGAGTATTTTTAGTCAAATTTGTAGTAAAATCTTCTACAAGTATATGACCTGTAATTTTTTTTTTTTTTGCTTAAATTGCTATTTTGTAAAAGCTTAAAATGCAAGAAAGAAAATCTGTAAAATCAAATTCATGTTGCAATATCTTAACAATTTTGCATTTTAGAATATTACACTTTTTCAGGTTTATGTCTTTTCATGTGAAATCTAATTTGGCCAAGTTTCATCTGAGTGACAGTTAAGATCGTTGAAATGTTTTATTCAAATAAGTTACGGACACTATATAAATACATTGTATTTACCAAGTATGTTTCTTTTATCTGATAAAAATATAAATGCTTATGCATAATTATGAAATTCATGGATATGGATAAGAAGCATTAAGTATTCTAAATAAGTGCTATACATAAAAAAATGGTTATATTATCCTATATGAAAATTAACTTTTTCATCACGTTTTGTATCATTGCATTCCTAATCTTAATAATAAGACATCATCTCACACACACACAGGTCTGAGACACATGACAAGGGACTTCAGATTCTGTACTCCTGTTTCACATCTTCACACATCACAGAGATATGCTGCAGAGAGAAAGAGAGAAAGAGAGAGAATGGGAGAAAGAGGAACTGAGAGATAGAGACAGCGAGAGAGAGCGAGAGAATGACCTTATAACAAGTAAGTAAGAATTCCTTTATATAAAATATAATTAAAACAGTCTCCTGAAATAGCATCACATGCAGAATGAATTGTGAACCCCCACACACACACCTTGCAGGTATCATCACCATCATCATCTACATCGTCTTCCTCATTGTCTTCATCGCCCTCGTCCCTGGCATCATTGTCATTGTCGGCCTTGTCACCATTGTCGTTATGGTTGTCATCATCATGGGTATAATCCAATAATATAACACCTGTAAATTTACTCATCACTGATTTCAGTCAGAAACAAGAAATTATCTCACCTCGACCACCTGTCTCAAAATTCAAGATTAAAAGGTGTTTTCAAGGATATGAATGTGTGCATATGCTTATCTGTTTGTATGTGGTATGATGTGATGGGGTCACTCAATGCCCCTCACTTGGTGGCATGGTGTTTACTGTGTTGCTATTGCATTAAGGAATATTCATCATAGTCTAAAGTGTAGCCTGGTATCTGCAGCAGAGAGACAGATAGAAAGAGAGAGACATGAAAATTATATTATTATATTATATTATGAAAACTTTATTATAGAGATATTTACAGGCAGTGAGAGAGGTGGGGGTCGCATACTTATGGACACTCTGATTATAGGGCCCTTCTTCACCAGCAAACTGCAATCAGGACACATCAGCACTAATTATCACTACTGTTTAGTGTGTGTTTGTGTGTGTGTACGCATGCATGTGTGTGTGTGTGCATATATATATATGTATGTGTGTTTGATAGCCCTATATTCTTCTATATAAGAGGAAGAATGAAGAGGAAGAGGAGGAAGAAAAGAAGGAGGGATGGAGAGAAAACTCAATAAACTGAAACGCTGCACTGACTCGAGCACCATTTAAAGAACTAAAGACTTCAAAGGAATAAAACTCACATACAAACTGTAAGAGAAATTAATATAGTGTACTTTTATTATTGCTTTATATTATTATATTATATTTAAAAATAATCTATTTAAATACCATGCTCATTTCCACAATAGTCCATATTTCTCCCCCTGGATATGAACAGATCTACTTTATCAATATCTATATACTTTATCTATATCACATGCATTTACCTTGACATTTTAAAAGGATTATACACTATTAATTCATGTGTACTGTAGTTCAAGCCAGCCTCTGTGTACAATCAATAACCATGAACCATGAAAATCATTTGTCCTTTTTCCATGTGTGTATTGGCATAGCCCCCGAATGTGATCTCATATAAGAAGAGCCCGTCCCCGGGTTGTCGCTCAGCGTTGCTGTTTTCTGGAGGGGCCAGGAACAGGAATGCTGGAACAGGAAGGGGCGTCCCCAAACCATTCCCACAAAGTTGGGAGCATGAAATTGTCCAAAAAGTCTTGGTGTGCTGAAGCTTTAAGAGTTCATCATTATCCATCAAACTTTACATTTGGCACAATGCAGTCAGACGAGTACTGTTCTGCCGGCAACTGCCACCCCAGACGTGTCTCTTGGAAACACGACATTTCCCACAATGCAATGCGCGTCAGCGTAGTCCCTGAACCAATCAGCGCGTAGGAGCTGCACACATAAGAGGAACGCCCGCCTTCTTTCTTCCTCTTTCCTCGTTGTGTGCTGGTCTAGCAACTGTGAGTACTCGCAATCCTTAAACATCATGCAATTTCTCCTGTATTAGCTATAGATTGTATTTATACTTGGATGTATCGAATGTTTAGGAGTGAGATGTGTTGAAATTTTCAGTGAATAGAAAGAATGATTAGACATTATTTTCGCGTTTTACGTGGGGTGGGGGTGTTATGTGGCTGCGCTATATGGTTAGGAAGTCCTAGGTGTTAAAGGTGATGCATTGTATTACAATTTCACTCATGTAGTTTGTAACAATGTGTCAAATTCATATGGTGATTGTTAGCTAAGCCTGGAGCAACCTGTTTACAAAGAGGACTCAAGAAAACATACTTGATTACCTCAGCAGGATTTTTACTGCTGGAGAAAGACTGCTATATTATAATAATGCATTTTAATAAAGTTGTTGAGCACCATAAAGCTTTATATAGGACGTCCCATCACCCTAAAGGTGTTTGGTTGGGGGCAACTAGATACTAGAGGCTTTACGTGCGATGAGGCCCTGTTAATTCATCATAAGGAAATGCTGAACTTTTGTCTGATGTGGATCTCCAGGAATTCATTTCTTTGGGTCTCTCCTTTTCAATACAGTGTCTTCTAGGAGATGTATTGTAAATGTAGAAATACCTTCTATGAGGTACTGAAGCTCTTGTAGATGACATCAATTGTTATGAAGTTTAGTTCTACTATTAACTCCTAGATCTTGTTCATTCCCATGATCATGCATTTGCTTATATGGATTAAATAATAATCTAATACTTGCGCATTGCCATTCATAAGCATGGGCACTTAATTTTTAAAGAAGTGCAGTTCTTTGCCTTAGCATGTTCATAGACTGAAGGGAAGTGTGTATATTAGTGCTACAGACCATGCTTGTTGGGCTTGAGTGGCTTATACAAGATAGGACACTTAAAAGCTACACACACAGATTTTTACTGTCCACCACCACAATGTTCATCATGCACAACCCAGCTGTCCACCAAACATATTGTATTTGACTATTACTCCTTTAAGGACCTTGTTTTATTCTGTGGACAGAAAAAAAAGTTTAAATAAGTAAATCCAATGTAGTTTTAAAGTTTTGATATTGAATAACAATGGCTCTTGTCATGAATATATCCATAGAAGCTGGCATTGCAAAGTGAATGAATTGACTGACTTTTCTGTACAACTTTGGCACTTTATCGGAGGAGTTCCTGTTTCCTTATAGCAGGTTGCGATCAAAGGGTGCCTAAATAATCACTTTTACCGACGGTCGCTGTGCAGCTCCATCTTTAGCTGCTTCAGCAACATTAAGGAAAAGGACACTTGATATCCTCGTTTAATGTTGCTAAAAAAAAAAAAATTCTTTAACTCCTGGCATTTTCTGGCCCTTACAGCTCAGTCATGTTCAGAGAGCCTGATGCCACCAAGAAGAAAATGACCTGCTTACCGGTAATTTGCATTCTGGTTTCCTTTTAAAGTTATGGTTTGGCTGTGAGGTATTTACTTGCCCTATCTGAGAGTAAACGCACTTATGAGAATTTCTTAACCTCAACGATGAGGTGCAAAAACCCTGAGCCTTCGCTCCGAGTTTATGATTTATTTATTCTGAGGTTTTTCCTTTACAGATGAGTGCAGTCTGACTTTCATCCGACAAGCTGATCATGAAGCTGTATTTGAAAAACAGGTAATTGATTGCTTTTATATTGCCTGGCCCTTATCGAAGGCGTTCCTGTTTCCCTGTAGCAGGCAACGATCAAAATGGAGCCTAAATAATGACTTTTACCGACGGTCGCTGTTCGGCTTCCCCTATAGCCACTTCAGCAACATTAAGGAAAAGGACACTTTGTTTTAATGTTTTATATTCCTGATGTTATCTAGATTGAATAATGCATGTGTCATAAATTTAGCAATCTGTTAATGCGAGTGTGGTATGAATCAGTTTTGTGCCAAGAATACTGTTTGAGATTTGGTATTTATTGTAAGATGCTTTCCTTACAGATGAGAGCAAGGGGAAATCTTGCATAGAAGTGGACAAGATGATCCTGGAGTCCAAATAAAGAGGTAGTTAACTCCTAAATGAGAACTTTATTGCTGCAACCTTTTCTTGACCTGACTATGATGACCCACTTGCCCTATCTGAGAAAAGCTCTGTTATGAAACCATCCTAAATCCTCATTTTCCTGAGTCGGTCTCAAGAACAATTTTCAACGACTTGATGCTAATTGAAACTTCATAGTAATTTGTCCTCTTTTAGGTGGTGAATGAACCGTCTGACATGGGGCTTCCACTTTGAGAAGGTAAGATGAGTTAACTATTCTGCTAAAGCTTTGATGCACGGTTTCTGAGGATCTTTGCTCTCAACAGTGGGACTGGTTCTCCAACTACGTGCTAAAGTAACGGGTGGATTTAGGCTGCTTGGGCTGTTTGGTGCCCAGTGCTGCTACGCTACTTTCCTACAGCAGTCTTGCCGTATTTTATTTTCTAATTTCATTTGTTTCACTTGTCTAGGATGAAGCCTGATTTGTGACACAGGACCTTGAGGCACTAACCACAGGTATGTCTGTGCACTAGAGCTTTCCTTCCTGCCCCATTTTAAGCTGATCAAGGATGACCCCTTTTTAATTAGTGACTGCTGGATGAAGCTTGCGGATATGGGACTGAGATCTAAGATGTGAACATTTTGTAGGTTTAAAAACAAAAAATGCAGAACTGAATTGTATTTTCTCTCCTGTCCTTGCATAGGATAAAATCCCAGGTGCAGAACTAAGGATGAGCACAATGAAGAAGCTGAAGTGAAAGCAGGAGTGATGTAATACCAGTCAAATCTCTAACCCGCCTTACTAGCTAAAGAGATGTACAGTTTGTGTTGCATGATGAAATAACTGGCAACACAAGGTTCATGGAAAGACTGTAATCAGAATGGAAAGTGAGACATGGTGTGTATGTATATAATGTATATGTTGCATATTGTCCCTGTGTAACTTGCTTTTAACCAATAAAACTTTGATTAAACCAATGATCTGTGTGGTGTTGATTTACCATGCTACAGGCCAGAAGTCATGTTTTGTAATTGTATTGTCAAACTACTTAAAATTGTAAAACAGATGAGTTTGGGTAAGAATACTTAACATTCAAAAAGGCTTCAGCATGCACACATGGGTATTAACTTAAAGTTTTATTAATGGCTATTATATGAAGGCTGATGTACTCAGAATATATATTGTATAATCTTCCTGATTAAGTGAGTGATGCAAAATTAAGTTAATATACAGTAAAACCCCACAAGTCCTATTTTTGTCCCTTGATAAAGGATAACTAAAAGCTCTACAGGCATATTAGTTACATGCATCATGATCTGATTTTGCTATTCTCACAAACCTTTTATCTAAAAAAAATCCAGGGGGGGAACGAAATGGGATGAAGTCATGAGACAGGATAGCTGTTTGGATTATACAGTAGGTTAGAGCAGAAGCACCCATCCTTTTTTTTTTTTTTTTATTACAATAAACATTCTGAACAAATGTGTATAAATTATTGACCGTTGGATAGAAACATGTGGAAGCTGCACAGGTCACAGAAGGTAGATTACATTTATGGGGCTAATGAAATAACCGCCAGAAGCTAGTAAACCATTTTCAGGAAAAAAAAAAAAATTGTGCCCTTCCTTTTGAAAACACTGGGGAATCCTGCACAGAAGAGAAAAGAAATGATCACAAGTTAGCTGTTAAAGATGCCTGAAGTTCTGCAGCTTTAAGGTCTTAAATTTAAGACAAAAATACTTTTATGGAAGTGCATTTGTTTAAACAATCAGAACACAGGACATGGGAATTCCCTGAAAACCATGACCATATTTTAGCTGTTTAAGCCCATTTAGGGATAAACTAAATGACCAAAATAGGACAAGATGGGTTTCTTATATTTTGTCTGTACACACACTGGAAACCCATTTGACAAAGTACAAAACATTTTTGCATACTATGTGTCCTTTAAAGACCTGCCAACCCTAACAGCTTGTTTACGAGGAACTTTTTTCCCCCTTTATTCTAGTCTGAGTTATGGGTATTCGTCCTTCACATTAAAGTTTTATTAATGGCTGAATATGAAGGCTGATGTACTCAATATAATAAATTGTTGTATAGTCTTCAATAATTGTGATGAAGTGCGTGATACAAGATTAAGTTAATATAAAACCCCATTATCATTATCATGAATTTTTGTAAATTGACAAAGGATAGACTAGCTAAAGCTCTACAGGCATTCAAATAGGCATTACATTTTTTCAAATTAGTTTGTAAAATACAAAACGTTTTTTATTTAGAGACCTTCAGTCAAGTGCAAGGAGAAATTGGTTTAAAAATTAAAATACAGTCCTACATACAGTACAGCCACGACCAAAAGTTTTGAGTCAAGTTGGCAAAAGTGATGAAGTTGCTTGGAATCAAAACATAAATTTTACAGGTTCAGGACCATGAACCTCCCCAGACTTTAATCCCATTGAGAACTTGGGGTTAATCCTGAACAGGTGGGTGGACAAACAAAAACCCACAAATTCTGACCAACTCCAAGCAGTGATTATAAAGAGAACAGGCTGCCATCAGTCAGGATGTGGTTCAACTTGATCGACTTGGTGGAAATCTCAAAACTTATGGCCATAGCTGTATATTACCTAAGCAGCAGTTAAGGGAAATCACTTTACATGGGTAGAGAGAGAGCGTGTTCAGTGTCTTGGTCATGCTATTATTTAATGATCGTCCATGATACCGTCTCTACCATGGATCCAAAAAGTGACTATTCATGCCTGAAACTTGCCATATACAGTAGTGTGACAAGGCACAGTGTGTGTGTGTTTACTATAAAAGGTAAAATCTTTTAATTAATTATTGTTTATGGCTCTTTTGAAGACATTATTTCTACCCAACACACACACCGAAACGTTTGCACAACACACACACTGATTTAGCTCATGTTTGGTACACGTTTGGCTATAGTGAACATAATCCGGTAGCTTTGAATTCACATTAAAAGTACTTAACGTTCAGTTCGTTTTGAAAGACAGCAGAGCATTCATTAAGCTTGACATGACCACAGACGGAAAAGGTTAATTAATCTGCATCACAGATAAAAAGAGCTCGCTGGGGTGTAGGTTAATGCATGATACGATATGATCGGTTCACCTGCTGGTTTATTGGGGGGGATAAAGAAGACTGCTGCTTTGGTGTATGTTAACTAATCAATGCAATAGATAAATACATATACTGTATGTGCTAAAGTTGACTAGGCTAATTGTTTTTAAAATGGACCACAGTGCAATCAACAACAAAAACATCAACCTACAGACAGAGATACTGTTGAATGATTTGATTAGTCCTGGGTGATGGAGGGCAGTTTGAACTCTGAGATCTCTGAATCTGGAGAACTGCTGCCACTGCGATCGCTATACATGTCTCTGTATGGAGGGAGAGAGAGAGAGAGAGAGAGAGAGAGAGAGAGAGAAAGAGAGAGAAGAAGAAATTTTAGGAACTTAAAAGTATCCATGAAGCTTTTGGTGTGCTGCGTAAGAGAATGTTGGCGTAATGGTTCAGGGCTCCCTACCGTGGCGAGAGCTGGCAACCTCTCTGTAAGTAACTGGGCAGTTTTCCAGCAGCAGCCAGTAGCAGCCCAAAGTATGGTGGAGAGGGTTTTATTGGCCGGGATGTGAACTCTGGATGGTACTGGACACCCACGAAATACGGATGATCTGGAAAGCAGATGACAAAGTTTGCAAGTTTAGAGAAGACCAGGCTACAATAATGATTAAAAACAAGAAACAACCAAGGTATTTAAGCGACAGTTCAGGCTATTTAGAATAAAACTACTCAAGATTAAGAACATTTATGCTTGAAAAAAACAACAACATTTTTTAAGATTTTGAAACAATCAATGAAGTGAAAAGCTTAGAGAAAACTGCTCTTAAGTCTGTAATTATTGTAAAAATCAAACAAACAAACAAAAAACAAAAAACCAAACGCCACTGATCTTCCAACATATTTAACTGTATTGTTTTTTGGGCAACGGCACGGTTTGCATAGTGGTTGGTGGGTTTCCTCCGGTTTTCTCCACGGTCCAAAGACATGCAGATTAGCCTAATTGGTATTTTCAAATTGCCTGTAGTGTGTGAATGAGGGGGATCTCCTGGGATAGACTCCAGGCCCCCCGTGACCCTGTATACAGGATGAAGCAGTGAGTGTTATTTGGGCATACGTTGTTTCCTGCATAACCATTATTTTGCGCCAAATCCATCCGTGTTTGATGCGCCAAAGCGATGTTTATCATCTCCATCACCTTAAATTTATACATTAGATCGTTCATCTAATAGATGAGAGGGGGTGCCAATAATTATTACATGTTAACAGGAGGGAAAAAAAACTGTTGTCTAAGTTAACTTGTGTATATTTCCCTCATATTTTCAGTGTAAAATACAGCTAAATAATTTTTTTTTTTTTTTTACAAGGCGCCAATAATTTTTCTACAAAATTCTCTCTTGATATTTCCTGGTCCAAACCTAACATTCTCTCTGGTCCAGCGAAATGAACACACAGGTATGAACACACAGGTACAAAATGCCGTACAACACAGGAAATGCTGGATGCTAGCAGATTGTGTTGTTTATACATCCAGGAAACCAAGCAGACACGACTTCCTGTAAAAACTGCTGACTCACCCTCCAGCTCTATAACCTCCATCCTCTCTCCCTCCACATCCTGCCCCACAAAGTGGAAGCCTTTCTTTTCAAAATGTTGCTTCAGCTCTGGGTTGACCTGCAGAGACAAAAGCGACACCTTCATATCTCAACACTACACAGAGTGCGCCCCCTGCAGCACGATCTAGACAGTACAAGTTTGGTAGGATTTGAAGATGATTACTTGTTATTATTAACACAAACATATGAGAGGATTCTAATGAAATCTTGGCAGACTTCCAGAACATACCGTGTGACACAATTTGTGAATCACAGTATGGTAGTATGTCACTGTATGGCGAAGATTCTCGAATTAATTTCAAATGTCCTGGAGGGTGATCCAGGATTGTGTTGAAAACAGACTTAATATTTTTAGACAAATAGTTTTCATAATGAGCTCAAAGTCATTATTTTAACATCTACTAGAATGTATTGTTTAATTTTCACCATTGCGATTATGGTATTTGTTGCCTAGTGTGAGATTCAGATAATTTACCCTATTGGTGGCTTTTAGGTCAAATACTGTTTACCACATTAAGCTGATTTCCTTAAAAAAATCTGACACAGCCAGAACATTTTTTACCGCCTACCTGCTTCACGTCACCAAGTCTGAAAGCACCTGGCCTCGCAGAAGCTCCTTAAAATTTTTAACTGCCCTGGTTTGATCAGCAAAGGTGAACACTACAGAGTTCCTGGGAGGTCTGCATGATCAAAATCCCGGTTTGACTTGAACATCCCTCTGAGAAATCCTATCAAAGTTATAATCCTTATTGCAAACTATTCTTCTTCAAACTGCATTTGTTTTTTCTTCTTCTATTTAACAGTAGAGGTTGCAATGATGAACCACTCGACAATACAAAGTCGATTAATGACATCACGCTTGATTCTTTAGGTATTAAACTTTAGGTTTCTTTAGGTTCTGTTTATTAAACAGAAACTTTAGGTATTAGATGCTTTTGTTGGTGAAGGTTTTCGCCATCGGCTATTACTCACTTCACTCCAGTAAGCCCAAGTGTGGGAACATTTCACTTTTAACTTGATCTCATAATCGATTAATTATGTCAATAATTGATAATTGATTCATCTATCAAAATAATCCTTAGCTACATTTAACACCAGAGTAACATCTGCTATAAAATTGTTCAAAAAAATGGAGGCAACATACCTCAAAACGATGTCTGTGTCTTTCTTCCACATAGTCTGCATCTCCATAGAGCTTTCCTGCAGGAAGACAATAGTTTTCAGATCAAATCACACTGATTTATATGTTTAAAACGTAATTGATACAATATCAGTTAGATCCTGGTTCTTACTCAATATACTGTTCTTGTTATGGAAAATGGTCCGTCGCTTTCCCAGCCTCATTGTGCCGCCCATCTGTCCTGGATTGTGCTCAGGCATATCGATCACCTGCGACACAAAAATCCAATATATGCATACAGCGTTATTTCCCCCATCTATAATTTTATCCTAGGCATTATTTACTCTTATAAAAACTCACCACAGGGTGTTTGGATTCTGGGTCAAACTCGGTGGAGTTAGCGTCTGTTAAACAAAGTTGATTAGGAATTAGGAAACAACAGAATTGGAAATTGTCTCTAGAGTTAACAGACGGCATGGAACGAGAACGAAAAGCGGTAAAACTTACCTTCCCAGCCCAGCATGTTCCTGGCAAATTCACAAACCGCGAGCTGCATTCCCAAACACACACCTAAAACCACCAAAAAGATATAGGTCTCTGTTTAAACAGACCAAGTAACTGAAATTCTTAAATATCCTAAATATGCTTTACTCTTACCCAAAAACGGTTTCTTTTGTTTGCGGGCCCAGCTGATGGCCTGAATCTTGCCTTCGGTCCCTCTTACTCCAAAACCTCCGGGTACTAAAACACCACTGAAAGCAAATGGTTAATGTTTAGATAATGTCGTGAACCGTGTAAACAGCACCGATTATTACAGGACCGAGCAGGGGTTTCCAAAATTAGGAAAAGATTCATTCAGGAACAGATACACACCTGAGGGACACCAATATGTTATCTATAATTGCAGTAGATAATATACAATATTATATTCTTCAATCTGATTAAAGATTCCAACGTAACTGGTAAGGATGTGTGTTTACATGCACAAAGCATGTACAAAAACAGAATATACAATTCTTTTTTTTTTTTTTTTTACAAAGCAAAATTGTTCTGCAGATGGATGCAGCATGTTTAACAGCTTGCAGACATCAGCATCAGACCAACCCTAGCAAAGTCAGGAAAGGTGTCGCATTATGCCAGATAAGGCAGATATGGTCATATTTCTGCAAATGTATTGCTGAAACGTGAAGCTGGTTTCTGGCATACCGAAGAATACCCACTACTGCTGTTATTGGTGTTAAATTATTGTAGTTGTGTCAGGTGGTATGCAATTTTGTTGTTTTGTATTTACGTATACTTATGTATACTTTAAACTTTTAATATATTGTTTATTTAAAATATATTTTCAATTAAAAGTCGTTCTTCAATGTTCTCCAGGTTCAGCACCGTTTTCAAAATGTAGCTGCATTACTGTCTTGTACTGCCATTGTGAGGTGAAAGGAAGTATTGCAATACATACATTCTAAGCGAAAAGCCACAGCCAATTAATGTGAGTAGTAAAATGTTTGCAGTTATTTCATTAGAGGAATTGAGAAATGTCTCTTTCAGCAGAAACACGATCAATGCTTTGTTAATTTATTATCAGCTGTAAGTCAGCATGCGGCGATTTGATCCGAGCATCGTCTAGGGCGCAAACCTCAAAGTTTTATGTGAAAGCTGATCACTCACTCTGCACTGCACAGCTTCTGCCAAGCTTCATGATATTTCACTGGCTCATCCTGCAGAGTAGAAGGCTCCAAATCTGCAGAATCGATATACTGAAAATGATTTTTAAAAAAAGAGAGTTTAAAGAACTGAGTGTATACATCGGCTTTGCCCATATTTCCACAGCATCATTTTTGCACTTACTTTAACCTCTAGTTTATGACTGATGGCAAGAGCCGAGTGCTCCAGGGCTTTGATAACCGAAGCATACGAGTCGGAGAATTTGGTGTACTTCCCAACCAGGGCAATGGAACAATGCTCCAATAGTCTGTCTGACCTAAGATACAACAATGTATAAGCAAAAAGGAGGAGGATTAAAGGTTACAGAGTTGTTTAAAAGGGTGAGTCTGTTACTACTACACCAGGTCACTCTCTCACACACCTGTCGGACATCTCTTTCCATTTAGCGAGCATCTTTCTCGGTCTGCCCTCAATAGGCAGGTCGAGCCTTCGACAAAAGTAGTTCACGACACCCTGCTCCTCCAGCAGCAGCGGCACTCGGTAGATGGACGACACATCATGGACGCATATTACCTTGGTAAAGATGAAAGGACATACAATTATTGGCATTGAACTAGATACTTAGATTCAACGATGCAATAATATTTTACCAGATAATAATTGCCAAACGACGTACAGCTCAGTTCATTCAACACCATCAGTGTTACTCAAAGCGTGGGCTGCTTGGGGTAGTGAGAATGGGCCACAAGGTGTGATTTATAACAACAACAAAAAATTTTTAGTTTTCAATTTTATAATTAGACTTATCATTCCCAAAATATATCCCAAAGTATTTTTGCATTTAAAAAGTAATTAGAACTAATAACACAAAGCCATGGGATTTAAACAATGTTATATTCTTAATTTATCTTAGTCTTGTGTGTTGATTAAAAGGTCTCTGTTGGGCCACAGAGGATTTTTCACATTACATTATCAACTTGGGCTATAGCTCAGCCTGCATGATTTGGCTTAGGAAAAAAAAGTGATTATTTGATACATATCGTGTTTGCGTTTTAAACTGCCATATGAAATCATTAAAATGCACCATTTTTTATTCAAACATATTGATCCAGGTGAAATTCAAGCAATGGCACAAATGATTAAGAGACTCATTAAGAACATGTTTGGCAATATTTATCAATCAACTTAAAATATATATAAAAAATGAAATACTTGAATATACTATAGTAGTAATAATACTATTATGATTACATCATTGCACAGGTCCATATAGAGATTTTAATTTATATGCAATTAAATGTATAGCACTAACTGTAGCCTTGATAGGTTTGGGAATACATTTCAACACACAGTTTAAATCCATTGTAGTAGTGATGAAGCAAAATTAAGAAAATCTAATTACATAATTATGGACCCGACCATACAACACCCTGACCCGGTTTGTGCTGAACCTCACATCCAGGACTTTTTTTCTTTTTTAAACACTGGCAAATCTTCTTGTGCTGCTTTAAAGCATTGCCTTTTCTTAACAGTTTTAAATAAGAAGGAAAGCTTTTCCAGTTTTGATTTATACTTGAAGTACTGCCATTATGTGGGCAACCTTTCCATCATAGCATAATTATAAAGCATCAAAAACTAGAGAAAAGAAACATTTCCAATAGAACTACTGACTGATGAGAAGTGAAACTGCATGCTGCTTTATTTCCAGGCTTGAAAAATGATGCACATAATAATAATAATAATAAATGTAAAAATGTTTAGTTCGTCTATAGTTTAATATGAGAAGACCGAGTCTCACCTGTTCAGGCTCCACATGACAGAACATAGAGATCTTCTCCTTCACAGAGTTATCAAGCGGAGTGCAGCAGCGGCACATGATCTTGAGGAGGTAAAAAGGAAACGGTCACGGTATTGAAAACTATACTGCGTTACTTGACTTTAAACCTGAACTTATATATAACTTATATTATATATATTATATATTTAAATTGAACACTGAAAAAATGGCTGACCAGGTCCGGAGACAGGCCGAGTCCTCTCAGCTCCCTCACGCTGTTCTGTGTGGGTTTGGTCTTCTGCTCACCCGTGGCACTGGGCTAAACATCAGACGTGTATAATGTAAAGTCAGATGAATATGGTAGACATACTGATAAATGGTCACATACTGGAAAGGACATAACTGTACAAATCAATATAATCATGTGGCAGGGACATATGGACAAAATCATGCACATACACGTCAAGACTTTCAGTAAACCATCACAACAAGCGTCCAAATGATCTCTTTAATTTTGACTGTTGTATGCTTTTTAGATGCCAGATAGCTAGTAGTTTGAGGATGTCCTGTTTTTTAATGCAAAAACAGTCTCAAGTATGAAAACAGAATGCCGCAAAAAAACAAAAACAAACAAACAAAAAAAAAAAAACCCAGAAACGCCCACTTAGCGGGGGTGCTGTGAGCTCAAAACATCTTCGTTATGAGCCAGCTGACAGGAAAGCTACAGTAACTGAAATAACATAATAACAATATTGTTATTGTATGCTCAACGTGACTATATCTTCTTCTTATTATTATTATTTCCCTTTGCCTCGTCTCATCAACAAGATGTTCCCTGCTCGAGAAGGTGCGATCACTAGACGCCTTATGAGTGAAAACCCCAGGAGATTTTTATCTTTTGGAAAAATCCAGCTCAGCAACCATCCCACAGTCATCGATCGCAATCAGTCCCATTAGTCTGTCTGATCAGTATGACGTGAACATGAAACGAAGTTTTTGATTTGTGGGAATGTGCTAAAAACTCGGTCAAATCAAAGAGGTGGAAAGATGACCGGAATCGTGTGACGGCTCACCTGAGGAACGAGGCTGACGTGGATGTTGCAGAAATTTTCCTTCTTCACTTTGAACTGGAACTGTCTGAACGCCTCGATGAAAGGCATGCTCTCAATGTCTCCGACGGTTCCACCCAACTACACACCAACACACATTACTTGAACAGAAAAAAAAACAATACAGGATTTGAGAATTTCAGAAAACATCATGAGCTGAAACGTACCTCGATGACGCACACTTGAGGCTCCATGCCATCATCGTCTACAGGGACCTTGGCTTGCTTCATCACCCACTCCTGAATGGCATCGGTTATGTGCGGCACCACTGAAACACAGCGTTTAATTACGAAAATGGTGGATCGATTCAACTTCTACTTTATATAATATACAATACACAATTTCTTAAAAAGACCCATGCATGAGATCATATTACATAATCTTATAAACTTACCCTGCACGGTCTTCCCCAGATAGTCTCCTCGTCGCTCTTTGTTAATGACCGACTGATAGATCTTGCCGGTGGTGAGATTGTTGTCTTTGGTGAGACGGATATCCAAGAAGCGCTCATAGTTCCCCAGATCGAGGTCGACCTCTCCACCATCGTCCAACACAAACACTTCACCTAAATATACATGAACACAACCGCACTTAGTCTTCAACTCGCTAGGATCCATTTACTATACTGTGTGACGAGATCTCATGCCATGAGACAACATGACGAGGAAAACTGTCTCGCGATATCGGTACATAAGAGAACCAGAGTGAGAGTGTGAAATTAGCACAGAAGATGCCCCTGACATTTTTTAATCAGTTGTGTGACATTTTCGTTAACTTTAACTGTAAAGTTATGTAGTAGGGATGGGAATTAAAAGAAGTAGAGACCGGCCGATCTGATATCTCGATACAGAGGTGCCGATATAATTTATATCACGATTCTGTAGGTATCGCGATTTTATATGGCCCGTAACCATCTACTAATCAGCAGTACTGAATGCGTGCATCCTTTTACTTTACCGTGCTCATACGGCGAGAAAGTCCCAGCATCGATGTTGATGTAAGGGTCGATTTTAATCGCCGTGACGTGAAGGCCGCATGACTTCAGGATAGTCCCGACACTGCTGGCGATGATGCCTTTCCCAATGCCGGAGATCACACCGCCCGTAACCAGAATGTATTTCATTGTAGTGGTCATAGACTGTAAGAAAAAATGCGGATTATTATTATTTTTTAACTACAGCAACACTTTGGATTGTGAAAGCAGATCTATTATAGACCGTTATCTGAGTCTATTTACTAGAAACACTTTTGCACAATCCACGGAGGCGTTTGCTAGCCCTATTATTTAGTACACACTAACAAGGTAGTGACATATAATCGTGGGCGGAGCATGTAGGACGTGTTTGAGAGTGTGCCATCTTATTGTCACAGCTGGGCTGAGAAACCGTTTGGCGAGCAAAAACACCCAGCCACCTGCTTTGTCTAGTTAGAAACTGAGCATTAATGATGAAGGACTGAGGAGGACCTCTTTTGTGTAGTAACATATGGGTTACATTTATTAATTATGCATCTATAAAGTGCATCTACATGCTAGATGGGGCATAAACCGATAAAATTAATGTGACAGCCTCACAATTCACAATATGATCACAATTTTTTTTTTTATCCCAGCTATTTCGCAAGTTCCTACACAGAACGTCCAAACTACACAGAACACACAAACTACTATTAGTTTCCCTATACTAATGAAAATATAGCACATTTGAATCGTGCAAATGTTTTAAAGAAAGCCGTACGTCCTTGACTGACGATCCCGGCTGAGGTGGCTCGGCGCTCACTGCAGTCGTCCCATGACCATTCAGCGAGTGGAATGCCTGATCCTTCAGGGAACTTGTCGCTGGCATCTGTCTGTGGGAACTGTACACGCAATCATTCGCCAACACCACTTGTATATTACAGGAACTCGGCTGGGAGCGATCGTCGCACAGTCCTGACCCCGCTCCGAGCCATTTCCACATGCTTGGGGCATTAAAGGAGTTCCTGGGAGGCCAGCGTTTCAGACATGAAGTAGACAGTCTGATCATGGCTCCGGCCTACTGAGCAATCTTTCTACCTCGATGGTGTCTAAGCACAGGTGCAACTCTGGAATAAGTGCACAACAAGGCAAGGACGAGATGGAAGCTTAAAACCTGCCTCCACTTGGTAATTACTGGTTTGTTCGCATGCCTGTCAAGAAGAACATGACATGACACGTCTGAGCATTTTTAGTGCACATGATACTTAAAAAAACAAAACAAAACAAAAAAACTGATCATAGAGATATTTGCTGATGCAATAGCAAAAACGTAAGGGGAACATAAAGAGTTACAGGAACATCAATATGCAGCCATGGTGTGACCCCTACAATACTGTGAGAATTGACAAGTGATCTTACATCTGAATGATATCCGTCTGTTTGATATCTGACTCATCAAATTCCATCCACACTTCCATTGCTCCTATTCCCATCATCACCTTCATTCTAGCATCTGAACCATGTGTGGATTCTGACCGGTCTGATTGTACCCTGTCCATGAGATATTGGTCGTTTCAGCATTTAAAAAGGTCAAAGCCTTGACGTCAGTTTGTCCCAAGCAGTCCTGATCTAGATCAATGCAAGTGCAACTTTTCAACCCCTGGTCACTGGGCGCCTCTGCATTCCACATTTTTGCTGAACATGTAAATGATCTCATGACAGATCTTTAAGGAGAACTGGTTGAATCTTATTAACAAATCTTGCTGTTTTACAAAAACCTGCTGCTCACCATGTGTGTGTGTGATCATGTGCTGCTATTTATCTCAACCTCGTGAGACACGTTTTCCTCCCCCCAAAAAATAAAATAAAAAATGCAAATAGTAGAATACATGAAGACTCAAAATGCTATACAAATTTATACACTCCGATGCCCGCACGCTGGTTTACAAGGAAACAAAGTATCAAAGCATCAAATGATCAAAGCAAAACGTAGCGCGCGACCATCTTTTCGAATATAATTCCAGCTAACACACAAATCTAATCTACTGCCAACTGATCAACTCTATAGATTAATGTCATATTTTACCTAGTGACTCAAATCGAACAACAACCAAGCAGCTAGTGAACTTAAAATAAGTGCACACTCTTATCAGCTCTTATCACTAAGTATTAGCACCTTGTCGGACTCACCATCTAGCAGAAGACACACACTGTAGCAGATCAATCTGGCACAAGGTCCCTATTTAACCAGTGATCTGACTTTAAAGGGAGAGGGGAGGAAAAACGTGTTGAAGGTTAGCAGCCCCCGAGGAACACCATAATGAGACTCCACGTGCGTGAACCCGGAACAAAGCAGGAAAAAGCGCGAAGACACACGAGAGAAGGTATTTCAAAATAAAAGCTCTGCTACAGCGTCTATAACTCTAGTGTATGTTATAGAAAAACATTTACATGGAGAACTGAAGTGTGCTGCAGTATCCACAATTTCATAGTATTCCTTCAACTGCTATATAATAACAACAACAACAATAATAATAATAAATATATAGTTACAAAGCACCAGTGATCAAGCCCAAGGAGCCACTCAGGTGCACCAGAAATACAGTGGGCACCTTGATCACTAGGATTTAAAGGGGAAAATACCAACCACATTATGACATAATATATTATATAACTATATCATTATATACAACTATGGGAATTACTTTTCTATTGGGTTCGTTTCGCAAACAACCCAAAATAACTGACGTACTGTTCAGTAGAGCCCATGAGATTTATAGCGAAAGTTATTCAGCTTAATGAGATCTGTAAATGTGTACCAGGATTTACATGTACTGTACACATGTGTATGAGCTAAGCAGCAAAATTTCATGTGAAGACTTTGTGCCATGCCCAGGGCCCAGCACCTATTCCAACAGCAGATTAGCTGTAGCAGATTCCAACCTGTGTGCTGATTCCTGAGCATGTTAAGACCTTCAAAAATCCCCTGGATGATTGAAAAAGCAAATCAAAGACCAAGAGGACACTACGATGTCATAGTGCTTGGGCCCTATTAACAGTCCTGCTTTGCTTAAGATTCATGATATGTCCTGTGAAATAGCACTTTTTGATATTTCAGCAATGTCAGCTGAATATTGTAAGCTTTCAATTAAATGAACACTACAAAACCTAAGAAACATGCCATATACCACACTGGATATAAAGTCTCGTTAAAAGTTGTGGATGGCATTTACCTCAGTAAGTGAATATATACGTATTGTAATCACACAGTAACTATCGAAGGCCTTTCTTTTTCCGTCAGGTGCAGTGGTAAAAGACTTTGTTGTGATTATAGATTCCAGTCTTTTATTTGGAGATCATGTAGATAATATTACTATTATATATAAGGAAAGCATTTTTTCATGGCAGCACAATGGTCGAGGCTTCGATTCCCTCCTTGAGTCTGTGTGCATGGAGTTTGCATGTTCTCCCTATGCTGTGCATGTTCTCCCCGTGCAGATTAGGCTAATTGGTGTTTAGAAATGGCCCTTAGTGTGTGAATGTCAGTGTGTATAATTAATTAATTAATTAATTAATTAATTAATTAATTAATTAATTAATTAATGCATCTCTCTAGTGATTATGTAGTCAGATATGTGATGCCAGTACAGATTATTAGAGAATTTTATATTGAACTAGCTTTATTTTTTAGTTTTACTCACCCTTTTTGTTCTTCAGCTTTTTTTTTATCATCAGCTTTCATTAAATGTGTTTTTAAGTACTTTTTTAAAATTCAGATTTAAAATTTTCCAGTCTTTCATTTATTTATTTAGTTTTTAATCCATTGTGTTTATAGATCATATGTATATGTATAATATTTCCAGGTCCTCCTTATTTACTCAAGTACTGTATACTTATTGTTTTTGATTCCTTGATTAAATTTACCTGGAGGTGGCGCCATTTCTCTACTGCTGCTTCAACATGATCGCTAAGACAACAACAACAACAAAAAAGGACAGAACCAAAAGTCACAAAGAAACTCAATTTAGTTTTCACTAGCTGATATGCTGGTCTTGCTAAAACAGGCACAGGTACTTATGACTACCAGATTAGCACTGTTCAAACTGCATCACAGATGAGCACCCAGTCTTGTCAAATCAAGTTATCCCAGTTAGCACACTGCTGAAGGACCAACTCTGGGTCAACGGCAGTGCATACGTTGGGCCAATGTTGGCATCAGTGGTTGGTCCAATGTTATTTTGTCCATTGGTCCATTAGTGGGTCCAAAGATAGTTTGACCCAACATTGGCTCAACGTTGGTTCAGTAGATAATTACAAGTTTGGCCCAAAGTTGACGCAATGTTGGTTAAGTAGGTAATGGCAAGGTTGGATGGCATTGGAAATTAAATTAGACCCAGATAGCAGACTGCTGAAGGCCAAATGCTGGACCAAAGGCAGTGCTTACGTTGGGCTAATGTTGGCATCAATGGTTGGCCCAATGCCAGTTAGGAGCAAAGAGGCACAAAACTTTAGCTTGTGTTTAGTTTTGCTTAATCAACAGAATTTGGCCTCTGTAGGGTTTTAGGTTCCTCTCTAGCGGTAAATGCCATCTTAATAACCTGTTTGACAGTGTTCACAGTTGAGCACAAAGCACAATGAATTTAATATTTCTTTAGAAAATATCCACTGAGTTCAAATTCAAATTTTATTTATCCCTTACACAGTCATACACAGTACGAAATGTAGTGAAAAGCATAAACGACCACCCGTGACCTTAAAAATATAAAAACAATGAACAAAAAGTAAATAGTGGAATAAAATAGGAATAAGGTTAACTATAGAACATAGCTTGTAGAAAATAGAACAAAATAAAAAAAATATATATAAGAAATATATGTAAAAAAATATGTATACAAATAATATATAAGAAATATAAAAAACTATTTACAAAATATTAAAAAACGTATCTGTACAAATGGACAAATAGAGATAAATTTAAATGGAAATAAATGCCATCTAGTGACCTCTAAATGCCATCTAGTTAGATATATAGTTCTTTCAATGTTATGTACTAGATTGGTAACCAACCCTCATATGAGCTCCTGATAAGGTGGCATCATTGAGAGAGCCTTCTTTTTCCAGAAGTGGATTAGACCTAGGAGATACTTCACATGAAATAGATGAATAAGTACTGTATAATATCTATATAGTCAATATTAATAAAAATCAATGTAAAGCTTTTTTTTCACTTTAGCTTATATTCCTTTTCATAATCATTACTATTAGTACAAGTCATCTTGTTAACATAGTGTAAACTGTCAGCATATTTGTGACAATTCATTCATGAATGTTGACGTGTCAGCGACTTCTAGCAAATGGCTAATAAAACATATCAAACCAAATCTCCTAAACAGTGCAAGTTTAAATCATGTGGTCAAATCTTTTCCCTGTTAAAACCCATATCATGCAAATACTCTCTACAGCGCAGCATGTAAACACCGCCACAACTGCATGGGTGTGTGCTTAGGCGTGTGTGTGTTTTTAATCACATGATCACATGGTCTCTTCAGTTTGGTGCTTTTCATGCTATGTATTTAGTTTCTGTTCATAAGGCGTGACTTTTCATCTGTGCTTAATTAAAACTGTTTTGGGGCAGTGTCAACACAATCGATTACAATTAGTGACTGAGTAAATTGTTTAAGCAAGAAAAGAAAAATTGGAATGATATAATTTCAAATGTTTTTGAGACGTTACGGCAATCGCATCAACTCTCTACGTGCTCGTTTGCTTTCTGAACATCTTTCAATGAAAATTGTAGTAAGTGATTTGTCTTTTTTATGGCACAACAAGCTGAAATTAAATATTTCTTAGCACTATCACTCACTTACTCATCGTCTATCCTGTATACAGTGTGGCAGGAGGCCTGGAGCCTATCCCAGGAGACTTGGAGCACGAGGTGGAGAATGCCCTGGACAGTGCACAATCCATTGCAGGGCACACAGACATACACACACTCACGCTCATACACACACTAAGGGCAATTTGGAAACGCCAATTAGGCTAATCTACAGGTCTTTGCACTGAAACCCACCAAGTGTATCAATATGCATGTTCCTCACTTCAGGAATGGTTATTACATTATCCCAGGCATTGCACTGGGAGGGATTGGAATTCAGACTGGCAACTACTTAAGGGAAGTAAGGCGAACTGTAGGAAAGAAAGACAAGGATATGACTCCTTAATTGTCTACAAAAAACAAATAATTTCCATTTCGCTAACTTGACCCTTCACTAAAGAGGACAATCCATGTAATGCTTCATACATCAACAAAGACAGTCTAATGTACGTAGGTCTTAAACCTTCAGACATGCACCGTTCACTTGCTCGGTACTACTCGGTATTATAGTAAAGAAGGATTGACCACATCTCTTTATATTTTGCTTCCAAAGAGCCAGATGATCAGAGGATGACGGAAGTTCTGGGCAGTGAATAATATACTGTACTGGTGATGCTGAATGCTGAGAGATCACAACAGATGAGAGGGGAAATGAGGTTGCTGCTGAGGTTGTTACATAAACAACCAATTTTAAATTGTAGCTTTAGGCATTTTGCAGCCTGTTACAGTAACACATTTGCTCTTATTTCTTTAATTGAATCTACATAATGTAGTTTAATATAAAGAAATGCAAGGTGGATCAATAGTCTTGCACAATACTACATATTTTTATCTTGTTAATGAGAGCAGTGTAATGCACTACATTTCTACTATAATATCCATGTCTATATACAGATGCAACATAGCTGCAGAAATCCTGATCGAGTCCCGTGTTGACATTCTCAGAACAGCTGCTCTTCTGTTTTTCTTTCCATACTGACTAATGCACAAACATCACTGTCACTGAATGTGCACCTTCCACCAATTCCAGTTTATTCACTCATGTCCTTAACAAAGATCTAAATGTCAATGACTGTTCCATTTTGAAACCAGTTTAACAGTGACTGAAGCTCCTGTCATCCATACTCCAATAATTAAATCTCCTTTGAAGTCACTTAAATTGTCAGCTTGAATCTAAAATCGAGGTCAGTTTGGCCTTTCTCAGTATTTCGACAAACACCAAAACATCGTACGAAGTTAATTGCTTAATTGGTAATACAGTATGTAGTACACCTTTCCAGAACTATGTGCACTTATTATATTTCTCCAGTCATTTATTTAGGTTTTTCCTTTCATTTTCTCACTCATCTGAATATGTGTTGATTTGACACCATGGTCAAGATTGTCAGTGCTGTGTGAACAGCACAGTGTTAAATTGCATAGTTGTCCTTATTAGATATTTTAGAAAAATATGACATATTACATATTACATATTACAATATTACATTACATATTATGGATACAGAATGTGTATGAAAGAAACATCCATTTAAAATTGATGTATCAATTGAAATACCTCTGTTTTCAAATAACTGATTTTCTATAATCAGGAGACTTATCTGATGCAGAAAAGCTAGTTCATGCATTCATAACCTCCAGACTGGATTGTATTGCATTTACTAGGTGGTTGTCCTGCATCCTCAATAAACAAGCTACAGTTAGTCCAAAATGCAGCCGCCAGGGTTTTCACTAGATCAAGAAAATATGATCAAATAACCCCAATATTATCATCCCTGCACTGGCTACCAGTTCAGTTTAGAATTAATTACGAACTAACATTACTTACATATAAGGGTTTAAATGGTTTAGCCGCACATATCTAGCCAGTCTTCTAATAGTTCCCAGAATATCAAAATCTACAAAAGGGGGTAGAGCGTTTTCATATTTAACTCCTAAGCTTTGGAATAAGCTTCCAGACATTGTTCGGGGCTCAGACACAATTTTCCAGTGTAAAAGCAGACTTAAGACGCATCTATTTAATCTGGCATACACATAATTCATCCCATAACCTCATACTCCAGTACATCTATTCTGAATGGCAACTACGGTAATTCTTTCCACCTGCTCTTTATTCTTCTACCCATCTCGGGGCTTTGTGACATGGTGCATTATCCTGCTGGAAGTAGCCATCAGAGGTGGTCATAAAGGGATGGACATGGACAGAAACAATGCCCAGGTAGGCCGTGGTATTTAAACAATGCCCAATTGGCACTAAGGGGCCTAAAGTGTGCCAAGAAAAGATCCCCCACATCATTACACCATCACCACCACCACCAGCCTGCACAATGGTAACAAGGCATGATGGATCCATGTTCTCATTCTGTTTACGCCAAATTCTGACTCTACCATTTGAATGTCTCAACAGAAATTGAGACTCATCAGACCCGGCAACATTTTTCCAGTCTTTAACTGTCCAATTTTGGTGAGCTCGTGCAAATAGCTTCTTTTTCCTATTTGTAGTAGAGATGAGTGGTACCCGGTAGGGTCTTCTGCTGTTGTAGCCCATCCGCCTCAAGGTTGTGCGTGTTGTGGCTTCACAAATGCTTTGCTGCATACCTCGGTTGTAACGAGTGGTTATTTCAGTCAAAGTTGCTCTTCTATCAGCTTGAATCAGTCAACCCATTCTCCTCTGACCTCTAGCATCAACAAGGACTACCGCATGCTGGATGTTTTTCCCTTTTCACACCATTCTTTGTAAACCCTAGAAATGGTTGTGCGTGAAAATCCCAGTAACTGAGCAGATTGTGAAATACTCAGACCGGCCCGTCTGGCACCAACAACCATGCCATGCTCAAAATTGCTTAAATCACCTTTCTTTCCCATTCTGACATTCAGTTTGGAGTTCACGAGATTGTCTTGACCAGGACCACACCCCTAAATGCATTGAAGCAACTGCCATGTGATTGGTTGATTAGATAATTGCATTAATGAGAAATTGAATAGGTGTTCCTAATAATCCTTTAGGTCAGTGTGTGTGTGTGTGTGTGTGTGTGTGTGTGTATGTATGTATATATATATATATAAAGACACACACACACACACACACAGTGAGCACCCCTGGTCAAAATTTCTGCTGGTGTGATCAATTAAGCAAGTAGAAGATGAAATGATCTCGAAAAGTTAAAGAAAAGCCATAAAGTTACAGATGACACATTCCCTTTATATCTAAAAAATATATATAATTTCTTTCATCTTCATCTTTTACATTTTCAAAATAACACAAAAGGAAAAGTGCCAGCAGCAAAAGTTTGGGCACCCTGCATAGTTAGTACATACTGTAGCATCCCGTTTAGCAAGACTCCCTCATTATAAACACGTTTTAAAGCCAGCCAAGAGTCTTGAGGTTCTTGTTTGAGGGATTTTCGCCCATTCTTCCTTACAACAGTCTTCCATTTCGGTTAGATTCCTGGGCCGTCTTGAGACACTGCTCTTTTGAGGTCTATGCACAGATTGTTTTTTATTGTATTTAGGTCAGAAGACTGAAGGCCAGCCATGGCAAAACCTTTATGATCATTATCCATTCTTCTTCAACTTTTTATTATTTTTTTTACAGATGGTGTTTTGTTTGCTCCCGGAATTTAGTTCTTCCCTCTACCTGTGAAATATTACTTGTTTTAGTGGTTGCAATACAACCCCAATGCATGATCGATCCACCTCCATGCTCAACAGTTGGACCGGTGATCTTTTCATTAAGTTTTGTACCCTTAGTTCTCTAAACATACTGTACCTTTGCTTATTGCAGTCAAAGAGTTCTATTTTAACCTCATCGGTCCACCGGACTTTTTCCCAAAATGCTTCAGGCTTGTGTGAATGTTCTTTTACAAAATTCAGATGCTGTATTTTGTGATGCGGACGCTGGACAGTTTTTCTTCTGATGACTCTTACATGAAGGCCATATTTTTGTCGCAGAACAGTTGAACAATGTACCACAACTGCAGAGTCTGCCAAATCTTCCTGGAGGTCTTTTGCAGTCAAATGTGGGTTCTGAATGGCTTTGCTGATTTTTCTAATAGTCTTCCAGACCTTATCTTGCCCTCCACTGTTCCTGCTACCTGAAGTTTCTTAATTGAATTCCAAACTGAGGAAATCGTTACCTGAAAACACTTTGTTTTAGTGTTTACATCTTTTTTAAGCGTTCTCCTGCTTTGTGGGCATCAATGATTTTCATTTTGAGAGTTATAGGCAACTACCTGTAGGACCCCATGGCTTGTTGGGACGAGGTTTAAGGAGTCTGGGTATTTAGAAAGCTTTGAAATTTGCATCACCTGGCCTTTCCTAATGATGACTGTGAACAAACCATGACCTTACCAGGCTAATTAAGGTCTGATACCTTGGTCAAAGTTATCTGAGAGCTCAAGTCTTCTAGGGTTTCCATTCTTTTGCATTCCAAAGGCATTCCATTGTGTGTGTGTGTGTGTGTGTGTGTGTGTGCGCACCATGCTGTGGATTGGCTAGTCAAAGTTATTTACAGAACATATAATTTGGGTAATATCAACAATCATATAATACAGCCTATAAACATTTGTTTTCAATTTGTTACTTCAGTCAACAAATATTAATACAAAATTGATATTTAAAAACTAATTGTGTCAAAAATAATAAAGTCAGATATCGCTGAGAAAAACGCAATGAAGTCTTTATGAGAATTCAGTGAGCGTTTTTAATACCTCTCTTTCTGAGCTCAGCTTAATCGCCCTCATGTTTATCTTCTACATCGAGGCAAGGGTACGAATCCATCACAGAGCATACACATACTGGTTATTTTAGCTAGTAACTGGGAATGTTAAAATAGTATGCATGTCTTTGAACACCGGAGTACCCACCAAGCGCAAGGAAAACATGCAGGCACAGTCCTGAAGTAGGAGTCGAACCCGACCACAGAAGTGCAAGGGCATAGTGCTAACCATTACCTCACCATACACCCAGCATAAGATGCACAAATGAAAATAGGATGAGAATAAATTGAGTCTCTGCTTATTTAAAAAGAGCTGCAAAGGTTGAGCTTGAAGACATCACTTTTGAAACGTAAGGCTAATTTGAAATTTTTTGGTGCCTCCTGAGTGACAGGAGCAACATCCCACCATCTCATTTTGCCTTCACATAGAGCTCATAGTGGTCTGGAAGACATAAATGATACTTTTTTTAGAACTGTTTTCTAATTTCTATTTTTTTCCCGCTGGATAGAGATTAAGTTAATGGCTGGAGTCATGCAGCTGCTAAACAGTTCAAACATTACTACATCAAATAGAATATCTAATCAGCCACACTTGAAAATGGTCCACCTTATTTGCATTCATTTTGCATTTCTTATATGATCATCAATCAACTTGATTTCACAAGTGATTTTCCCAATTTCCTACAGTGTAAGCCCTTTTCACGGAGTATTATTGATGCTGGTGCATATTTTGAGCTGGCAAACTTTTATAAGAACTTCCCTGGATTTGCAGCAGTTTGAAAGACCATTAATAAGAATAAGAAGTTTCATAATGTATGATATAAATATAACAGCCAAGGAACTTTTTTTCTATTTCTGGCTTCTAAAACCTTTTACCATGAAAATATAATGTTTCATTATCATTAGCCATGTTGCTCCTTTTTACAAACTCCATTCAAATATACTTTACCTATTTTATTCTGTTAACCATGAAAATAAAAAGAGCTGTCTGATTAAATTATGTTTCTGAAATCACTGGTTTCTGGATGCTTGCTGGATCTAATCTTATAAAAGACAGTATGGATATACAGTACAGTATATGGTCTTATGCAAAAATTTAGTCATAAATAACAGACTTTGGTGATTTTTTTAATTGAAAAGATGTTAACACAGTCTCTCTTGGAAATGGTAAAAATGCACAATACTTTAAGCAAACATTGATGCATAGTTACTTCTTATGCCATAAATTGAACAAAAAGAAAAAAAGAAAAACATTATTATGACGCTGTGCAAAGGTTTGGGCACCCTAAGAGTTCCAGAGTCTCAGAAGGCTTCAGAGCTTAATCAGCTCGTTAGATCTGATGCATGGCAACAGCTGTCACTAATAAATGCCAATTACAAAGTTTTACAAATACTTTGATTCTTCAGACCTTGTGGACACACGCAGGGACACTCAACGACCATGGGTTCCTCTAAGCAGCTGTGTAAGACTACTGCCCACAATGCAGGATAGAAAAGTGTTGTCAACTTGCAGTTTCCACAGTGAGAAATGTAATTAAGAGATGGCAGTTCATGGGAACTATGCGGGTCAAGATGAGATCTGAGAGACCAAGAAAACTTTGAGAGAACTGCTCGTATGCTGGGCAGAAAGACAAATAGTATGTCAGTGTACGCTCAGACTTAATCCATTAATATAAATACAGACGCATAGAGACTTAATAAACTCCCACAAAAAAACTAAAGTTTGTAAATTTATCTTTTTTTTTTTTTTACTTACCTTTTATTTCATTATTTGAAAATGTGTACATTATATCATGTTTTTGTCTGGCTGCTTACATAATTTCTAAAAAGCATAAATCAGATTCATTATAGTGAAACAGAAACTCTTACTTGAGTAATATTTTGCATGACTACTTTTTATTTCTACTTGAGTAATATTATTTTGAAGTACAGCTTCTCTTAATTAAATACAATTTTTGGCCACCTCTGAACATGTCCTATACAGGGGCGGCTCTAGAAAATTATTCATGGGGTGGCAAGAGGGTGGCATTAAAATTATGAGGGGTGGCAACACTGAAGCAAGCATCCTTGCATGTTTTTTTGTGGATTCAGGGAACGCTATTTTTATTCAGTGTATAAACTAGGGTGCACATTTTTACATTGTCCTATAAAAATGAAATAAAGGCTGACGTGTGATTGACTTGAACCTGATATCTGTACTGGAACGTCAGATAAATAAAAAAAAACTCTTTTATTTTTAGAACACCCTAGTGCTGAAGTCCCTAGTGCTGGGGTGATAAATGGGCTTTTTCTTAGGGTGGCAACTGCCACCCCGTGCCACCCCGTGCCACCCCGGTAGATCAACCCCTGGTCCTATAACAGTCTCTTTTTCTCATGTTCCACCACTATGTATTGTACACAGTAAGAGCCAGAGTGCTGAATTTAGCTGCATTGGTTTAATTCATAAAAATGTGTCTTTAGGCGCTTCTCATTTAATTTTTAATTTAAGACAAAGCAGTCCATGATAAGAGCTCGAAATTGCATAAAGGGATAAAGTGATGAATGAATAAATGTGTTTCTGGAGGTGCCGAGCAGCCTTGATGACTCACTTTGTACGCATTCATAAAATGACTTTAAAATTCCAAAGAAGATATATCAGCTATATCAGCATTTTCTGCCATTTAGTTGAATCAGGCTCAGTCCCTATTAAAGAGCCTTGTGCTTTCACAGATCCATGGCTCGACGCAGACCTGGGTTTATTTCCTAGGAACTGAACTCTGCGAGAACGACCACCTGCTTTCCTATTGCCGTTCATCAAATAGGCAGTGATTTGAGGAAGAGAGCGAGCACAAATGTGATTATTCCATGGCCGAGAATGGTGAAGGATCCAGGGAGGGGCGGCCAGAGGCTCACCAGCGTGTCCAGATGACAGTGAGATAGCTCACTGTGCAGAGTGCTGGCTCAAATGTCAGATGTTCTGCATAATTAAATAAGAGGAACAGTCACCATGCAGAAGCAGATTGAATCATAAAATGCACATAAGCGAAACCTCACTATATACCAACCGCACAATGAACATCTTGGTTTTCTAAAGGATTGGGTAAAAAAAAAAGTCTTTGTTTCTACTTTACTTAATAAAAGATCTGCACTCACACCCACCTTCATCTAAAAATGTGACAGGATTCCACCACATTACTCTTTCTTTCTGTACACTTGTTTTGAACACTTTGTGCTTTGCTGTCTGGTAATTCTTATCAAAGTCGGAAGCAATCCTTGCTGCTGTTTTTCATCATTTTTTTTTTTTACTTAGAATTGTACATGCATGTTGCTTGTTTTTCATTCTGATGTCATTTTAAAAGACCCTTTTTTTAAACATTACATCCAAAAGCGAATGAATTGCAGATTTTGTGCAAACACACAATATTACATTTTTAAAACTACTTCCCTATGCTGTTTTTTAATCATGTTTAACCAGGTGGTCCAAAGATCTTTAGAATGGATGTGTTTAATAGTGGTTAGCAATGTCACCTTGCACCGCCAGGGTCCGGGTTCAATTCCCACCTCGGGTCTGTGTGCATGAAGTTCTCCCCATGATTGGGTACTCCTGTTTCCTCCCACAGTCCAAAGACATGCAGATTAGGTTAATTGGCATTCCCAAATTTGTCTGTAGTGCATGAACATCACCTGCAATGGGTTGGTCCAGGGTGCACTCTGCCTCGTGCCCTAAGTCTCCTGTGACCCTTTATTAAAGGATAAAACATTATAGAAGGTATAAAAAGGTTTATAAAGTGAGTGAGCGAGTGAGTGAGTAAATGAAAAGGGCTACAGGCTAAGTCGAAAAATTTTCTCTCGTTTCGAACAAAAACAAAACCAGTTTTTTTAAGGTGTACAAAACCAGTACACCTTAGTGACAAAAGGTTAGATTCCCAGAGAATGTCTAAACGATACTTGATTTCACAGCATGCGTTCTTCAACATCTCTTCAGTCACCATCGATTTTGGTGTAATATCAGGAAATGTTGAATTGGACATTTTGTCCAATCAAGCATGGTCTGGTAGATGTAATGGCCATGGTGTTAGACCCATCTTCTGAAGCTCATGGATAACTAAACCTCAATGTGCTGGTGCACCATCTTGTTAGAACTATTCAAAGCTAACCTCTTTTTTTTTTTTTTGCTTGAGGTTCAATGAAAGGTTTCTACATGTCCAGGTAAAATTATTGGAATCATGGCCTTGGTGAATTTGAAAGTTCTAACAACCTTGATGTATATTAGATTTCACCAAGTATTCATTTTTCGACTACTCTTGTATGCAAGTTGGACCTACAGGATATTACTTGGGTGGTTTTAATGTTATAGGACTTTCTTTAGATTTGATAACGGTGCACAATATGGACGGCAGTTCATGTGTCAAAATGATTCCTCATATTCAAAGAACCACTCTTTCACAATTTGTGTCTTGGCCTATGCCTATGTCAAACACCATAAATGTGCTATCCTGGTCATTCAGGTCATCAGCTGACTTCATTTTATTGCAACATAATGTTGTTGGCACTAGACCTGACCAACTGAAGCAACACTGCCTCCATAGGCTCAAGGCTTGTACAGTGGACTTCTCTTGTGTGCGGGCATCACTTCTACCCTGATGCACCCATCGTCAGTCTGGACTCATTAGATTAGACCACATGACCTTTTTCATTGCTCCAAAATTTTGTAATGAGTGTTACTAATTAGTAGTTTTCTTATGGCCATACAATCCATGTCACATTGTGCAAGTTGAAATCTTATTTTCACTATTAAACATTTTTCAGATTTCTACTGACTTCTTCAGCTATGCTACTTCAGGGAACTGACTGGTAGCTGGGAATGCTGAATAAACTAACTCATTTGTGTGTGTGTGTGTGTGTGTGCGCGTGCGTGTGCATATATGGATTCTGCAGCATTTTGTGACTATTGTGTGAGCGCAGGGTCTGGAGAGTCATGCATCAATAACGCAGGAAGAAGCGGGACCTGGTAATTTGCACAAACACAAAGGCCAAAACCCGACAGTAGGTGGGTGCTGTCCCTTTTTAGGCAAATGAGAAACAGATTGACGCTGGGACTTTGTGGCAGTGTTGGTATCTGTGCAGAGCAGGGGGAGGGGAGTAATGTTCGACATGGAGTTTAGTGGAGACAAGCACACAGGTTAACTTGCATGTCACACTTATATACGGCCAAAAACAGTATTGGAGCTCGTTTTATTTATTATTTTTTTATGTTATACATATAATACAGAAAATGGGTGTCCCAATGAAGCTACTTCTGAAGTTTATGCAACTTGGAAGTAACCAATTTGCTTCCCTAAATATTTAAAGTTACTAAATTCAGCCATTTTGTAGAGATGATTTTATATGTGCCACAAAATTGGTGTTAGCATATGACCTGTAAAAATTTGTCTTTGGTAAAAGTTTAAAATATTAAAAATCTGTAGTGTGTGTAACCATGTCAAATTAATGTTGCAATACAGTATCTTGACAATGTTGCATTTTAGAATAATAATACACGTTTTCATGGTTTTGTCTTTATGTGAAATCTAAATTGGCAAGTTTCAATTGAATGACAGTTAAGATAACTTAAAGATTAAAATTTTTAAAAAGTTCTAGATACTACATAAAAGGGCATGAAATTGTATTTAGCAAATGTGTTCCTGTTGAAAATACAAATGTGTATGTATATTTACAAAAAAACAATGGATTGGGAGATAAACATTTAAGTATTATTTTAAAAAAATGAAGTGTTATGTTACTATATGAAAATATATTTTTTTCTAGGTGAGACACTTTCCTGCACCAGTACCATGTTTGTACCATTGGTGCAGTGATGAAGAGTTTGAGCTGGGAGGTGTGGAATACCGGATGGATCCGGAGCGCCGTAGGCAGCTGGAGCCGGTAGGTGACAGGATTGATACGGAGGGTGATGCGGTATGGACCAATGAACCTGGGTGATAGCTTCTTGGATTCTGTATGGAGGTTCAGGTTTTTCGTAGACAGCCATACTTTGTCACCTACATTGTACAACCGTCCCGGAGGGTGTCGACGGCGATGTTGCGTGGTATAGCGGTGGTTTTCACGGTGAATGGCAGTGTTGGCTTGACTCCATAGCCGTCGACACCTTCGGACCAACTGTTGGGCCGATGGTACATCGACCTCCGGTTCTTGGTGTTCGAACATTGGAGGCTGGAAACCGTGGCATATCTCAAAAGGGTTTAGGTTGGTGGCAGAGGAAACGTGGAGATTATGTGAAAGTTCTGTCCAAATGAGATAGCAGGCCCAGGAGCACTGACAATCGGCGACGAAGCACCTCAGGTAGCGCTCCAGTTGTTGGTTGGTCCGTTCCGTCTGACCATTAGTTTGAGGATGATATCCAGATGACAAACTGCAGGTGGAATTGATCAGATGGCAGAAGGCCTTCCAGAACCGTGCCGTGAACTGAGGCCCCCTGTCTGAGACGATGTCCTTGGGGAACCCATGCAGACGGACTACGTGTTCTAAAATCAGCTCGGCTGTCCTTTTAGCTGATGGGAGTCCGGGGAGGGCCACCAGATGCACAGCTTTGGAGAACCGATCTACGATGGTCAGAATGGTGTTTTTTCCCTCGGCGACCGGCAGGCCCGTGATGAAGTCGAGGGCAATGTGCGTCCAGGGCCGACGGGGCACGGGGAGTGGTTGGAGCTCCCCGGCTGTTGTTTGGTTGGTGTTCTTCTCCCTGGCGCACACTGGGCACGCCCAGACGAACTCTTTGATGTCCTTTGTCATTGTGGGCCACCAAAAGGCACGCTGTATAAATGTTTGGGTGCGCCCCACGCCTGGGTGGCCGGAGAACGGAGTGGAGTGGCCCCATTGGAGGACCTCGCTTCTTAGGGCGTGGGGGACGTAGAGTCGTCCAGGTGGCACACCTGCCGGTTCGGTCTCCGTGGCCTGTGCCTGGTGGACCCTCGTCTCCAAATCTCAACAGAGTGGTGCGATGATTTTGGATGGTGGGAGAACAGGTGCGGGGTCCGCCTTCCTCATGTTGTTGGGAGAGGGCATCGGCCTTGGTTTTCTTCGACCCCAGACGGTAAGACAGATGGAAATTATATTGTTCAAAGAACAGTGCCCACCGCGCCTGTCTTGGATTAAGCTGTTTCAAACTCCGGACAGTGATTAGATTTTGGTGATCGGTCCAGACGATGAACGGCTCTCCGGCGCCCTGGAGCCAGTGTTGCCATTTCTCCAAAGCCCACTTTATTGCCAGCAGCTCGCAGTCCCCTACTCCGTATTGCTGCTGAGTAGGATCAAATTTTTTGGAGAAGAAGCTGGAAGGGTGTAGCTTCTGATCTGGACCTCGCTGGGAAAGAACCGCCCCGGCGCCCACGTCTGAAGCGTCCACCTCCACAAGAACGGTTTGGTGGCATCGGGGTGAAGGAGAATCGGAGCAGTGGTGAATCGGTGACAGAGTTCATGAAATGCAGAGATGGAAGAAATTCGCAAACCCGAGAAACCTTTGAAGTTGCTTAAGTGTCTTGGGTAGGGGCCAATGATGCACAACTTCTAGCTTCTGCGGGTCCATGGCCACACCCTGGGGCGAGATGACAAAACCCAGGAATGTGGTGGAGCACTTGTGAAAAGCGCACTTCTCCAACTTACAGTACAATTGATGGGTGAGCAATCTTTTAAGTACCGCTCTGACATGCTGGATGTGTTCGTTGACGGAGTGGGAGTAGATGAGAATATCGTCCAGGTAGACGAAGACCCATCTACCTAGCATGTCTCTCAGGACGTCGTTAATGAACTGTTGAAAAACTGCAGGTGCATTGCAAAGTCCAAATGGAATGACCAGGCTCTCATAATGTCCAGTAGGTGTGATGAAGGCCGTCTTCCACTCATCACCCTCTCTGATGCGCACCAAGTTGTAGGCACTCCGGAGGTCCAACTTTGTGAAAATGGTGGCACCAGAGAGGGCGTCCAGGGCAGAGTTGGTAAGAGGCAGAGGATGACGATTCTTGACTGTGATGTTGTTAAGCCCCCGGTAGTCGACACAGGGGCGTAAATCACCATCCCCCTTCTTCACAAAGAAGAACCCCGCTTTGGCAGGTGAAGAGGAGGGCCAGATGGTACCTTGGCGGAGAGCGTTGGAAACATATTCCTCCATCGCCTGCATCTCGGTGGTGGAGAGTGAGTAGAGATGGCCGCGAGGAGGGATGGAACCAGGCTGAAGGTCGATCGCCTGGTCGAAAGGGCGATGAGGAGGCAGGTGGGTGGCGCGTCGCTTCAGCCAGGTCCCGATAGGTGGCCGAGATGGCATTGGTGTCGACATCGGGGGCCTTGGACTCCCTAGAACACGTCCCAGCCGGAGCCTGTAGGCAAAGCTCGGTACAAGCCGGCCCTCATTGAAGGATCCGATTCTGTGTCCAGGAGATGAGCGGGTCGTGCTGAAGGAGCCAAGGATGTCCAAGGATGATGGGAGGGGAGGAAATAGAGGTGAGGTAGAATCGGATGTGCTCCTGATGTTTGTTGATTGTGACGGTGATCGGTTGGGTCTGGGAGGTGATGGGATTGGAGGAGAGGGGCCGACCATCTACAGAGGTGATCCGAACTGGCTGGGATAACGCCTCGACTTCCACCCCCAGTTCCTTGGCGTAAGAAGAGTCAATGAAGTTACCTGCAGCACCAGAATCGATGAACGCAGTACTTCTGACCTGTGTGTGGCCAAACTGGAGGTGTACCTGAACCATGAGGCGAGAAACGCTGGGTGTGGTGGCAGAGAGATGGAGGGAGCCCGGTGAACTGTTCCCAGGGTTCACCGGGCCTGGCCGTTTCCCGGGCGAATAGGGTATATGGCTCTATGATGCGCCTCCGATGTCCTGAAGCATCGTTCTCACTCTGCAGCGTTCAAGGAGGCGCGTCCTAATTGCATGGGTTCCCTGGCTCCTGTGTCAACCACGGCGGGAGGTGGAGATCCGTCGGGTGCCATGGCGGTGGTGTTGAAAGCTGGTGGTCGGGGCGTGGAGTGAGAGAAAGATGGCGTGATGGGTGGCAGGGTCCGGGGGGGCTGGTCAATCCGGAGGGCGAGTTGGATTAGTCCCTCCAGCGTGGTCAGAAGCTCCCATCCGGCGAGTTCATCTTTAATACATGAAGCCAGTCCCTCGTAGTAGGCCGTCCGGAGGGCGGCGTCTCCCCAGGTGGTCTGTACGGCGAGAGTGCGGAAATCTGCTGTGTATCGGCTCATGGACGACCCTCCCTGCCGCAGATGATACAATTTCATGTCGGTCTCCACCTCAGCAGCAGGATGTTCGAATGTGAGCTTTAGTTGACGGGTGAATTCTCCATATGAATAAGCAGTATCTGAATCTGATCGGAGAACCGCCGTGGCCCACTCAGCTGCCTGCCCGGATAGCAACAAGACGAGAAGCGCAACGCGCAGTTGGTCTGTGGAGTATCTGGTGGAATTTAACTCAAACACAAGATCCAACGCGGTTATAAAAACACTGCATTTCCCATCTGTGCCATCCCACTTACCCGGTAGAGCTATAAACACATCAAAGGGGGGGGGGTGGCAACAGCCGACTGAGCAGCCACCCCGCGGAGGATCGCATTCTCCTGCCGTAGCTCCGCCACCTTGGAGGCCGCAACGTCTTGGAGGTCTTTTTGGAGAGACGCGACTTCACCACGGAGCTTATTGATCAGTTCGGCATGCTGGTCAACCACATCACAGAGGCGAGTAAACTCCGCTGGGTTTACTGCTTTGGGCTCAGTCATTCTGTCACGAGCAACCGAGGGATGAACAGAAAAGCCTTAGCAGTTAGCCCGTGTAGCGCGGAAGCAGCGCGAGTAGGCAGGATAACCACGCGATTAGTTTAAGAACTCTTTTACACGAAGAGCAAGGATCTACACAAATAAACCCGCGTTCTAGCAACACACACTCAATCAAAGAAGCAACCAGTATTGGTGAGTACTCACAGAATAGTCGGCGTAGCGTCAGCAAAGGCATGGGCGAACTCAATGACTGAGCAATGTGAAGCGCCATTTTGTCTCCTTTTATGCTTCCCGAAAACCCGACCGTATTACGAGTGTGCATGACATCGTCTTCCTCATCGTTGTCATCTCCGTAGTCATCTTCGCCCTTGTTGGAACAGAATGGTTTAAAACGAGTAATAATAATAATAAATATATAAATACATTGAATGTTTGGGAGTGAGATGTGTTGAGATTTAGGTGTCCAGGCTTCCCAGCCAATAATTTCACCAAAATGAAGCATTATTTAAGGGCTCATTGTACTGCCATCTAGTGGACAAATTTTGTGTAGCAACTAGATTGTAACATCGCAATCAGCACAATTAGTATGTACTGTACATGCTGCCAGGGTCCGGGTTCGATCCCCGGCCAGGCTCGATTCCCGTCTCTATGTGCATGGAGTTTGCATGTTCTCCCCGTGCTTAGTGGGTTTCCTCCGGGTGCTCCGGTTTCCTCCCATAGTCCAAAGACATGTAGGTTAGGCAAATTGGCGTTCCCAAATTGCCCATAGTGTGTGAATGAGTGAGTGTATGTGTGCGTGTGTGTCTGTGCCCTGCGATGGATTGGCACCCTGTCTAGGGTGTACCCTGCCATGTGCCCTAAGTCTCCTGGGATAGGCTCCAGGCCCCCCGTGACCCAGGATAGATGATGAGTGAGTGAGTGTGCATGCAGCTGCAATGCAGTACATGCAGTTCCCTTTCAAAAGCTACACTCAATGCTGCGTGAAAACGCTATGGGAACATCTCTTTGTTGCCCGGTTGTGAAGCCTGTGCATGTCAAACCCCCCGAATACCTTCGGCTTATAACCTGTGCCAGGCATGACGTCACCGAATAAGGTGCACCTGCAGGTTATAAATAGGAGTGAACCGGAAACATCCTCAAATTTTTTTGTCTTCAGGTCCGCTTTGTATTTGCGTGTGCATGTACAAGCCGTAGCGAAAGCGAAATAAAAATAACAGCATTAACTCACCGATATGGCGAGTTTGTCGAGTGCTTGGGAAGAACACGCTCGCCTCGGGCTTCAGGGAGAATGTGAGTACTGCGATCTTCTCCTTATTAAGGCGCGCGGCTCGCTTTCTTTAAAGAGAAACCGCGAGCCGCGGCGCATTCCTGAGGCTCGCGTGTTGATCTGGCAGACGCGCACGAGATGGAATTTCCGATTTCTCTCTCGCTCTCTCCGGATCAGGAAGTTTTAGCTTCCGCTTCGCAAGCGCGCTCCGGCGCTTCTTGTGAAGGAGCGGAAGAATCTTCCTCTCTCGCTTCCATGGAAGTAGCCTCCTCACAACGCTCCTCCAGTGCTGACAGAGCTTTTGAGGAATTATTAGAGGCTATAACGCGTGCGGTCGAGCGATTGCATATCGACTGGCCGCAGCAGCGAGATTCCCCCAAGCGTTCGAGATTGAACGACAGGTGTCTGTCGGGTGGCCGGGGGGAGGAGCCTCAACGTCTCTCTCTCCCCTTCTTTGGTGACGTCCATGATGAATTAACTCTTTCATGGAGCAAGCTGTATTCATCGCGTGTTTTTGTTCCTTCGACTTATTCGAATGATATTATTGATGCGAAGGCACGCGGTTATATGATGATGCCCAGATAGAAGAGACGCTTGCGGGCTATCTCTCTCCTGGGACATCATCCTCCCTGAAAAAGCCTACTCTCCCCTCCAAGTCGTGCAGATTGACACCTGCTTTTGTGGGTAAAGCTTTTCAGGCAGCAGGACAGGCTGGTGCTTCACTGCACACCATGGCGGTTTTGCAGGTTTACCAGACTGACCTGCTGAAGGACCTGAGCAGCGGCGGGGCTATTGATGACAAGGCGTTTGCAGAGCTGCGCCTAGCCACAGACCTGTCTCTCTGTGCAACCAAGCGGACGGCCCGTGCTGTGGGCCGTTCCATGGCTGCCATGGTATCCACGATGAGGCATCAGTGGCTGAACCTCACGGGCATCAAGGATAAGGATCTTGTTGTCTTCCTCGATGCCCCCATCTCGCCTTCCGGCCTTTTGGCGACGCTGTTAATTTCCGCCGCCACTAGGTTTAGAGAGGCAAAGCTATATGAACAGGCCTTTGGGAGGCTCCTTCCCCGCCGTGCTCTAGAACCGGGACCGTCGGCCACCCGGCCCCGGCCAGGTCTGGCCCCTATCAGGCGTGAGGTGCAGAAGGAGAGCGTGACCAGCCGCGCACCCCCCCGTAAAGACTGGGGTGGGGCTCGCCGCTCTTCTCAAAAATCTGCCTCGAAAAGACCGGATCTGAGTAGCTTCCTCTCTTCAAAGAAGAAGCCCTGAGTTCGTGCGCCTGGGGCCATGGGGGTGCTGGATTTTCATCACAAAACAGGGCCTCCTCCCTGGCACTCCAGGGAGGCCGGTGTTCAATCCCCGCCACCACTGGTGTTCGGGGAGCGCCGGTCTCCAATGATAAGTTGGGTGTTCAGGCATCATCTGCCACACTTCATCTCCCAACACCTAACTACTGCCAGGTGTATCTCCTTGGGTATAAAGGACTGTAGGCACAGGCTACGGGATTCAGTTTGCACATCGTTCTCCGCGTTTCAACGGCGTGGTCTCCACTTCCGTGAAACCGGATCGAGCACATCTGCTGGCCCAGCAGTTACAGACTCTGCTGGGCAAAGGGGCCATAGAACATGTTCCCCTCCCAGACAGAGTGTCGGGCTACTGCAGTCGGTACCTTTTGGTGCCCAAGAGAGGGGGAGGGTTGCGTCCGATCTTGGATCTTCGCGGCTTGAACCGCTATCTCAGAAATCCAGATTCAAAAGTTTGACTGTCAAAATGATTGTTTCTCAAATCCAACTAGAGGATTGGTTGTGACAATCGATCTCAAGGACGCATATTTCTATAGAAATATTGCCACAGCACAGGAAGTTCCTGAGGTTCGCTTTGGGGGCGAAGCTTACCAGTATTGGGTCCTTCCATTTGGCCTAGCTCTGTCACCCCGCACATATACAAAATGCATGGATGCAACTCTGGCTCCTTTATGACTCCAGGGCATCCGTATTTTGAATTACATAAACGACTGGCTGATTCTGGCCCAGTCTTAGGAGCTAGCGCTTCGACATCGGGATGTCGTCCTAGCCCATCTTCATTCTTTAGGATTGAGACTCAACGCCACAAAAAGCGTTCTCCCTCCTGTTCAGAGGACAACATATTTGGGTGTCACATGGGATTCGGTCACAATGCGGGCACAGTTGTCTCCTGCACGTGTCGAATCCATTCTCAACACCCTGAAGGAAATCAAGCTAGGCCAGAAGGTCACTGTTCATCACTTTCAGAAATCTTTAGGCCTCATGGCAGCTGCGTCCACGGTGATACCTTTGGGCCTTCTGCACATGAGAGCATTTAAGCTGTGGCTAAGAGCCAAGGGGTTTCATTCAAGGGCCAACCCCTAGAGGCTAATAAGGGTTACGCGCCGGGGGCTTCGTACCCTTTCTATGTGGTTCAGACCCCAGTTTCTGACTTTGGGTCCCACTCTAAGTCCGTCTTGTCATCGCAAGATGCTAACGACAGACGCTTCCCTCACGGGCTGGGGTGCGGTCTTGGATGGCCGTCCAGCACAAGGGAGCTGGAGAGGTCATCTTCTCGCGTGGCACATCAATTGCCTCGACATCATGGCTCTGTTTCTGGCCCTGAAACACTTCCTCCAGCAGTTGAGAGGCTACCATGTCCTAGTGCGGGTGGACAGCACTGCGGTAGTCTCGTACATAAATCGCCAGGGTGGACTGTGCTCGCGCCGCTTGAACAAGCTAGCGCACCAGGTTCTGCTTTGGGCACAGGACAAGTTCCTGTCCCTCAGGGCGATTTACATTCCAGGGCATATGAATGTAGGAGCAGACTTGCTATCCAGACAAGCTGTAAAACATGGGGAATGGAAACTCCACCCGAAGTAGTCAGTCAATCTGGGAAAGATTTTACGTAGCAGAGGTGGACCTCTTTGTCTCATAAGAGGCAGCAGAATGCCCCCTTTACTACTCTCTGACTCCTCCAGCTTCCCTGGGTCTGGACACAATGGCCCACACGTGGCCCAGATTACGCCTTTATGCGTTTCCACCTATAGTTCTGCTCCCAGGAGTCCTGGCGAGGGTCCGTCAACACGGCTTGCGCCTCTTATTGATAGCGCCCCATTGGCCGACCAGAGTGTGGTTCTCGGATCTTATATCTCTCCTTGACGGCTCACCCTGCGTGATTCCAGTGAGGAGGGATCTTCTGTCTCAGGCGCAGGGGACAATACTTCATCCCCGGCCCGAGCTCTGGAACCTTCACGTTTGGCCCCTGAACGGACCAACTAAGACATGCTGGGCTTTCAGCCAGCGTAATTGAAACCATTTTAAGTGCCAGGGCTCCCTCCACTAGGAGAACTTATGCCCTCAAATGGAGTGTATTTGAAAATTGGTGCATGGCAAGACATGTAGACCCAGTTCACTGCCAGATTGTTTCAGTGCTGGAGTTTCTGCAAGAAAGGTTGTCCTAGGGCTTATGCCCTAGTACGCTCAGAACGTACGTAGCTGCTATTTCGGCTTGTCACGCTCTGAATGATGGGGTTTCTGTGGACAAGCACCATTTAGTTGCCCGTTTTATTCGTGGAGCTAAACGGTTGAAGCCGCCCACTAGAGCGACGGTCCCTTTGTGGGACTTAACTATCGTACTCGAAGGCCTGGCCGACACCCCTTTCGAACCACTAGAGTCAGCGCCTGTCAGGCTTCTGCCTCTTAAGATGGTTTTTCTTATGGCTATTACGTCTAAAGCTATTCTGCATCCTCACCCGAACTATCTTCCAAGGTTCCATTCTCGACCATGCACCCAGTTGTTCTCGAGGCCTTCTGTCCTCCGCCTTTCACAGCTCCGGAGCAGGAAAGACTTCACTTACTGTGTCCAGTACGTGCTCTTAGGATCTACGTCCACCGCACTAGCCAGTGGCGTAAGTCAGAGCAGTTCTTTATTTGCCATGGGGGTCTGCCATTAGACAGACTCTGTCACACTGGGTGAGAGATGCCATTGCCCTAGCCTATGAGGCGCGTGGTCACACTTCGCCTCTGGGAATCAGGGCTCACTCAACCAGGGGGATTGGCTCATCAATTGCCTTGGCAAGAGGCGTCCCCCAGCAGCAGGTGTGTGATGCGGCGGGCTGGTCCTCTCCACACACGTTTGTTAGATTTTATAGTCTGGATGTCAATGCTACTCCGGGTTCACGGATCCTTCAGTCAGCATCCCAGAGCTAGGTCTGAGACCTCCTCAGCTTGTGCGCACACGCTACACAACCTGGGGGTCCAGACACTTGCAGTGCGGCGGCGTTGGTATTCTCGTTCCCATAGCGTTTTCACGCAGCATTGAGTGTAGCTTTTGAAAGGGAACGTCTCGGGTTACTTGACTGTAACCCTGTTCCCTGATAAAGCGGGAACGAGATGCTGCGTTCCGATGCCGCACTGCTGGCGTGCCTGGACGTCCTTCAGACAAAATTGACCTGAGGATGTTTCCGGTTCACTCCTATTTATAACCTGCAGGTGCACCTTATTCGGTGACGTCATGCCTGGCACAGGTTATAAGCCGAAGGTATTCGGCGGGTTTGACATGCACAGGCTTCACAACCGGGCAACAAAGAGATGTTCCCATAGCGTTTTCACGCAGCATCTCGTTCCCGCTTTATCAGGGAACAGGGTTACAGTCAAGGTTACAGTCACGTTCTGAGTATTAATTAGGCGTATGTTACAAAAAAAAAATTATTGGGTTGCAGACGGAAATGCCTGAGGATTCTGTAAGGTTCCTGAGGTTCTTTAAACGATTGGATCAGTCAATGTTTTCCCCATGATGATATATACGATAAAAAATTTGTCTTCATTTTAACACACTTAAACTTAATTGGATAACTTTTATAGTATTTATTGAAATGTGTATATCGTATTGTAACAACATGTCTTATCTGTAATCTCACCAAGTTTTATTGTTATCGCAATTTCTATTTATCATCCGGAACTGGCCCCATCATTTTCAATATACAGTCGTGGTCAAAAGTTTTGAGAATTACATAAATATTGGAAATTGGAAAAGTTGCTGTTTAAGTTTTTATAATAGCAATTTGTATATACTCCAGAATGTTATGAAGAGTGATCAGATGAATTGCAT
This sequence comes from Clarias magur, assembly GCA_013621035.1. Classification (NCBI taxonomy): domain Eukaryota; kingdom Metazoa; phylum Chordata; class Actinopteri; order Siluriformes; family Clariidae; genus Clarias; species Clarias magur. The sequence goes on along the minus strand of QNUK01000007.1, from coordinate 3,803,192 downwards.
AGTCCTGAAAATTAACTTAAAAAACTTTCCACTGCATTTCATTGCTGTCATTAAAAAACCTGCTGAGATCATTTCAGTAATCATCTTGTTAACTCAGGTGAGAATGTTGATGAGAACAAGGCTGGAGATCATTATGTCAGGCTGATTGGGTTAGAATGGCAGACTTGACATGTTAAAAGGAGGGTGATGCTTGAAATCATTGTTCTTTCATTGTTAAACATGGTGACCTGCAAAGAAACTTTGCGTTGCATAAAAATGGCTTCACAGGCAAGGATATTGTGGCTACTAAGATTGCACCTAAATCAACAATTTATAGGATCATCAAGAACTTCAAGGAAAGAGGTTTGATTCTTGTTAAGAAGGGTTCAGGGTGTCCAAGAAAGTCCAGCAAGTGTCAGGATCGTCTCATAAAGAGGATTCAGCTGCGGGATCCCACCAGTGCAGAGCTTGCTCAGGAATGGCCGCAGGCAGGTGTGAGCGCATCTGCACGCCCAGTGAGGCGAAGACTTTTGGAAGATGGCCTGGTGTCAAGAAGGGCAGTAAAGAAACCACTTCTCTCCCAAAAAGCATACATCAGGGACAGATCTTCTGCAAAAACTGTGGCGAATGGACTGCTGAGGACTGGGGCAAAGTCATATTCTCAGATGAAGCCTCTTTCCGATTGTTTGGGGCATCTGGAAAAAGGCTTGTCCAGAGATGAAAAGGTGAGCGCTACCATCAGTCCTGTGTCATGCCAACAATAAAGCATCCTGAGACAATTCATGTGTGGGGTTGCTTCTCATCCAAGGGAGTGGGCTCACTCGCAATTTTGCCCAAAAAAACAGCCATGAATAAAGAATGGTACCAAAATACCCTCCAACAGCAACTCCTTCCAACAATCCAACAACAGCTTGGTGAAGAACAATGCATTTTCCAGCACAATGGAGCACTGTGCCATAAGGCAAAAGTGATAACTAAGTGGCTCGGGGACCAAATCGTTGAAATTTTGGGGTGGGTGGTGACCATGGTGGCCACTTTGAAGTTGGCCATCTTGGATCCAACTTTTGTTTTTCAATAGGAAGAGGGTCATTTGACACATCAAACTTATTGGGAATTTCACAAGTAAAACAATGGTGTGCTTGGTTTTAACGTAACTGTATTCTTTCATGAGTTATTTACAAGTTTCTCTTTGTTCACAGCCATTGACATGTTGAAGAGGTTAACACGTGATGAGCGGATCGGAATTGTGTTGATATCTGGTGAACGCAGTAACCGGGTCATTGCAGCAGATTTCAATGCAAGACACCCTACGAGACCACCCATCTCCAATGCTACAGTTAGCAAACTGCCTGCTAAGTTTTGTGAAACTGGTTCAGTGTTGGATTTGACAAAATATGGACGCATGAAAACTGTCACTAATGAACAAACATCAGTGGCTGTCCTAGCTTCATTCAGCAAGAGCCCACAGCGTAGCACTCGCCGCATGTCACTGGAGAGTGGCATTAGTCGAACATCCCTTCGGCGGATATTAGCTACTCACAAATGGCACCCTTACAAACTCCAGCTACTGCAGCATCTCAACGAGGATGACCCAGATCGGCGCACACAATTTGCAGAATGGGCAAAACAAAAATTGGAACAGGACCCTCAGTTCACGCAGAAGATTTTGTTCAGTGATGAGGCAAACTTTTATGTGAATGGTGAAGTTAAGAAACAAAACCACCGCTATTGGTCTAACACTAACCCACATTGGATAGATCCCTCCAAGACTGTTGGAACAAAAAAAGTGATGGTATGGTGTGGTATATGGGGTACAAAGATAGTGGGGCCATTCTTCATCAATGGAAACCTCAAGGCCACTGGATATTTGAAATTGCCACATGGAGTTTTTCCAGCAAGATGGTGCACCACCACATTATGGGTGTCAGGTTCGAGCATTCCTACATGAACAGTTTCCAGAAAAGTGGATTGGTCGTCGTGGGCCAGTTGAATGGTCCTCAAGGTCTCTCAATCTGACCCCCTTAGACTTTTATCTTTGGGGTCATCTGAAGGCAATTGTCTATGGTGTTGAAGATACGAGATGTGCAGCACCTAGAACTACGGATACTGGAAGCCTGTGCTGGCATTTCTCCTGCAGTGTTGCTATCAGTGTGTGAAGAGTGGGAGAAGAGGGTTCCATTGACAATCCATCACAATGGGCAGCACACTGAACACATTTTATAAGTGGTCAGAAACTTGTAAATAACTCATGAAAGAATAAAGTTATGTTAAAACCAAGCACACCATTGTTTTACTTGTGAAATTCCCAATAAGTTTGATGTGTCAAATGACCCTCTTCCTATTGAAAAACAAAAGTTGGATCCAAGATGGCCAACTTCAAAGTGGCCACCATGGTCACCACCCATCTTGAAAAGTTTGCCCCCTCACATATAATGTTCCACAAACAGGACGTTAATATCACCAACCATTCCCATTTTATTAAGGTGTATCCATATGAATGGCCCACCCTGTATATATACTGTATAAGGAAGGTGTAAATGCATCATGGCAGCTGATTAAAATCGGAAGAAGCCTTGAATCCAGGCTCTATTAAATCATTCTAAACATTGTCATCATACTGTACAACTTGCTTTCTACAGAAAGTTGAGGACTTTAGGCTCTTAATTTGGTAATTTACTGTATATATTAATAACAACATGGGTCATGTGATCGAATGGCACTTTGTGATTGGACGACATGCTTTGTTTACAAAATAACGAAGTAGCACTTTTAATTTCATTTTGTTGCTGGGGTATTTTCCAAGTATTTCCCCCTACCCTCTCATCTAGGTGTGTACTTTAGCTTTAGAAAACTTTAATGAAGAGTTCTGTGAGTGATTGCAATTTAACGTGGTTGTATAGAACACAGTGAACTTGAAGAAAGAATCTGGTTTTGTCTCCTAAATGAATAATGATAAATTATACACACAGTTGCAAAATTACATTAGCCTATCTTGGAAAAATGGTGGCGTTACTAGAGGTTTTTATTATCAGTTACACACTATTGATCACAGTGATTTTGCTAAAACAGTAAGAACAAATGGGTGGCATCTTTCAAGCTTTAATTTGCCATAACTTTAGTTTTTTTTGTAAGCATAGAAATTAAATTTTTAAATCGGTACATTTGTACACAATTCTGTGCGTGTTCATAGGCTAAAGGGACACGTTTTCATTTGCTGCTCAATTGCTAACAGCATAAGCGTGGATGCTTTCCTTAATGATAAGAGCGAGGGGAAATCTTGATTTAAAAGCAGACGAGATTATCCTCAATTCCAAATAAATAGGTAATTAACTTCATTGCTATACAAATCGATTTGCTTAACCTGACTATAATCACCCACTTGCCTTATCTGAGAGAAGCTCTATTATGAAACAATCAAAAGGTTTGGTTCCGGGCCCAGGAACTGTTTTCGATTTCTTGATGCTACTTCAAACTTCATCGTAATTCGACCTCTTTTAGGTGGTGAATTAACTGTCTCTGACATTCGGCTTCCACTTTGAGAAGGTGTCATGCGCACTCCTAACACGACCGGCACTAGGATCCGGAAGTAGTACGGTCGCTATTCAGGAAGCATAAAAGGAGACAAGATGGCGTTTCACATCGCTCAGTCATTGAGTTTGCCCATGCTATCGCAGACGCTCTGTCCGTCTAATCGTGAGTACTCACTTTCTTGGGTTTCGCTTTCGATTGAGTGTGTGTTATTAGAACGCGTTTGGGTTTACCCAAACTAAGAGACGGGCGATCCACCCACCTCCTCATCGCCCCTACCACCTTGCCATCGACCTTCAGCCAGGTTCCATGCCACCCCGCGGCCACCTCTACTCATTATCTGCCACTGAGATGCAGGTGATGGAGGAATATGTTTCCAGTGGACTGCGCCAAGGTACCATTCGGCCTTCCTCCTCACCTGCCAAAGCGGGGTTCTTCTTCATGAAGAAACGCGATGGCAGCTTACGCCAATGTGTCGATTATCGGGGGCTCAACAACATCACCATCAAGAACCGACGTCCATTGCCTCTTACCAACTCTGCCCTGGATGCCCGCTCTGTTGCCACCATTTTTAGTAAGTTGGACCTCCGGAGCGCCTACAACTTGGTGCGCATCAGGGAGGGCGATGAGTGGAAGACGGCCTTCATCACTCCCACCGGCCATTATGAAAGTTTGGTAATACCATTTGGACTCTGCAACGCTCCTGCTGTCTTCCAGCAATTCATTAACGACATGTTAGGTCGATGGGTGTTCGTCTACCTAGACGACATCCTCATATACTCCTGAACTGTCAGTGAACATGTACAACACGTCAGAGCGGTTCTAAAGAGATTGCTCGCCCACCAGCTGTACTGTAAGTTAGAGAAGTGCGCTTTCCACGAGCGCTCCACCACGTTCCTGGGTTTTGTCATCTCGCCCCCGGGTATGGCCATGGACCCGCAGAAGCTGGAGGTTGTGAGTCACTGGCCCCTACCCAGGACTCTCAAACAACTCCAGCATTTCCTCGGGTTTGCGAACTTCTATCGTCGCTTTATCTGGGACTACAGTATGGTTGCAGCTCCGCTAACTGCTCTGACGCGCCCATCATCTCACCCCTTCCACCTCACCTCTACTGCCATCGCCGCCTTCCATGAACTCTGCCGCTGCTTCACTACAGCTCCAATCCTCCTTCATCCAGATGCCAACAAACTTTGTTGTGCAGGTGGATGCATCAGATGTGGGCACCGGGGTCGTTCTCTCCCAACGAGGTCCAAACCAAAAGCTGCATCCCTGCAGCTTCTTCTCCAAGAAGTTTGACCCCACTCAGCAGCGATACGGAGTAGGGGACCGCAAGCTGCTGGCCATAAAGTGGGCCTTTGAGGAATGGCGACACTGGCTCCAGGGCACCAGAGAGCCATTCATCATCTGGACTGATCACCAGAACCTCATCACCATCCGTTCACTGAAACAGCTGAACCCCAGACAGGCGCGGTGGGTTCTATTTTTTGAAGACTATAACTTCCACCTGTCCTACCGCCCGGGGTCCAAGAACTCCAAAGCTGTCCACCTGGTGGCCCTCACCGGACTCCCGTCAGCCAAAAACACAGCCGAACTGATATTAGAACACGTAGTCCGTCTGCATGGGTTCCCAAGGGACATTGTCTCAGACAGGGGGCTCCAGTGCACCTCACGGTTCCGTCTGATCAATTCCACCTTTAGCCTGTCTTCTGGATACCACCCACAGACTAACGGTCAGACAAAATGGACCAACCAACAACTGGAGAACTACCTGAGGTGCTTTGTCGCTGATCGCCAGTGCTCCTGGGCCCGCTACCTCATTTGGGCAGAATTATCACATAACCTCTATGTCTCCTCCTCCACCAATCTAAGCCCATTTGAGGCATGCTACGGTTTCCAGCCTCCGATGTTCGACCATCAAGAACCGGAAGTTGAAGTACCGTCGGCCCAACAGGTGGTCCGCCGGTGTCGACGGCTCTGGAACCAAGCAAACAACGGCATCCGACGCTCCAACACCCGCTACACCCTCCAACATTGCCGTCTACACCCTCCAGGACGACTATTCCAGATAGGTGACAAGGAATGGCTATCTACCAAGAGCCTACATATACGCACGGAATCATGGAAGCTCTCCCCCAGATTCATTGGTCCATACCGCATCACCCTCCGGATTAACCCTTTCACCCTTTTACCAGCTCCAGCTGCCTGCGGCGCTCCGGATCCACTCGGTATTCCATATATCCCAAATCAAACCCTTCACCACATCCCCTATGGTAGCTCCCCCTCCCGAATCATTGAGGGTGGTCCCGCTTATACCGTACGTCAGATCCTTGATTCGCGGCCTCGGGGCAGAGGCGTGCAATACCTAGTTGATTGGGAAGGTTACGGCCCAGAGGAGTGGTCCTGGATTCCGGCACGATTCATTCTCGACCCCAAGCTAATCCGGGACTACCGTCTTCAGGTATCCTCCACCCCAGGACCGTCGGGTGCCGGTCCTCGACGGGGGGTTACTGTCATGCGCACTCCTAACACGACCGGCACTAGGACCTGGAAGTAGTATGGTCGCTATTCAGGAAGCATAAAAGGAGACAAGATGGCATTTCACATTGCTCAGTCATTGAGCCCATGCTATCGCTGATGCTCTGTCCGTCTAATCGTGAGTACTCACTTTCTTGGGTTTCGCTTGATTAGAATTAGTTATTAGAATGTGGGTTTGTCGCTCTGGGAGAGTTCTAAAAATAAACAGCATGGTTATCCTGCCTGCTCGTGCTACTTCCGGGTTTGGGTTTACCATCCACGCTACAGGGTTAACTGCTAGTCTTCTGGTCCGTCTCCATTTGTTTGTGACAGAAGGTAAGATCAGTTAATGTTATTCTGTTTCTGGTAAAATGTTATGATGCACGGTTTCTTGGTTTCTGGTTCTTTGCTCTAGACAGTGGGACTGCTTCTCCAGCTACGTACTAAAGTAACGGAGGGATTTTGGTTGCATGGGCAACACCACAGGTATGTCTGTGCATTATACTGTAGATTTCCTTTCTGCCGCATTTTAAGCCGATCAAGGATGACTCCATTTTAATTGGTGACTGCTGGATAAAAATTCTGGACATGGGACTGAGATCAGCTAATTTTCCACTGTTACTTGCATGCACATTGGTAGGTAAAAAAAAGAAGTGGAATTGAGCTGTATTTTCTCTCTTGTCCTTGCATAGGATGAAATCCCAGGTGCAGAACTAAGGATGAGCACACCGAAGAAGCTGACGTGAAAGCAGGAGTGATGCAAGACCAGTCAAATCTCTAACTTGCCTTACTAGCTAAAAAGAGATGTACAGTTTGTGTTACATTATGAAATAATTGGCAAGACAAAGTTCATGGAAAGCCTGTGAGCTTTAATGGTGGGAAAGTGAGACTATATGGTGCATATTGTCCCAAAGGACTGGGGTCATATGTATTTAAATAAAGAATCTGAGATAAGTATATAATAATATGAAAAGAAAATATTAAAATAAGGAATATAAAATATACACTATAGAAAATATAGGAAACTTTTGGTTGTAAACTGTACATTACAGTATGTACAAGTAATAATAATAGATTTTAAATGAAAAAGGAATGGAAAAGGCTAGTTCAGGAAATAATGAATGCATGAATAGCTTTTTCTGTGTCTCTCCTACAAACACAAGGCTTCACTTTTTTTTCTAGTTGGTCGAGTTGAAAGAAGCTTGCTTTAACAAGCTAATTTATTTGGCTAACTAAATGCAGGTTGCTATTGAACATAACCCCTTAATTATGAACTTCATTTTTTAAATCTGATATAAGACTCCCAAGGTTAAAATTGAAATATTTCTGTAAACCCAAAATTATAGATTTCACATTTACTTTCGTTTGAGCACAAAAAATACTCACCAACCAATGTTTGTCAGTTAAACAGCCGGTCAGGGACTGAAGCAAACTGAGTGAAGCTGGTTTTAGAGGAAAATATAATTTGGATGTCATCAGCATAGAAATGGAATGATACATTATGCGCTCTAATATTATCCAGAGGTAACATGTATAGAGAAAACAGAATAGGGTCAAGTATCAATCCTTGAGGTACCCTATAGTACCCCAGATTCCAGCCAAGTCCCTTAAGTGAGTGTCAAAGTCTGCTGTGAGATCTAGGAGGATCAACACAACTGGACAGCTGCAAGCTCTTGCTAACATTATCATTATCTTTAGTACAGCAGACTCAGTGGTGTGACATGTTCTAAAACCAGATTGAAATTATTCCAAAATCTAATTTCATTTAAAATCTTACGTAGTTGATTAAAAACAAGGCTCTCCAGTATTTTAGAGAGAATCTGTAAGTGTGAAATTGGTCTAAATGGGGTCTAGATGGGTATTTGTTTTAAAGTGTCTGGTCATTAAAAAAGACTAATAGACAAGGACCCATGCAAGTAAAATCTCATCTAATAGTCTGGCAGGTACATCTAGTTGTCCACTAGATGACAGTACAATGAGCCCTTGAATTAAGTTTCATGAAAAAAACCTAGAAACCTGAATGAGGCTTCACCTGACGATCACTATTTTTTAACCATCCCCACCTTGTCAAACTCACCATCTAGCAGAAGACACACACTGTAGCAGATAAATGGTAAGGGACCTGGAGCAAGGTCCATAGTTAAAACAGTGCTCTGACTTTAAAGGGGAAAACATGTTGAAGGTTAGCAGCTCCTGAAGAACACCATAATGAGATTCCACGTGTGAGAACCCGGAACAAAGCAGGAAAAAGTGCGAAGACACATGAGAGCGTATCTGTGTGTGTGCTGGGAAGACCATTTACATGACAAAGTAATGTATGGTGCTGTAGTGTCCATGATTTCTTTTTACTTTCCTTTAATGACTGCTATATAATAATAATAATAATAATAATAATAATAATAATAATATAGTTGCAAAGCAACGATAGTCAGGCCCAAGGACCTGAGCTGTTGCCACCCAGTTGCACCAAAAAGACAGTGGGCACAGTGGTCACAAGTATTTAAAAGGGAAATAGCAATACCAGTATGACATTATATAACTATATCATTATATACAAGTAAGGAAGTTAGTAGTAGTGATGGCCATATGAAGGTGGTGATGCTTTTCCAATAGTTTTACCTAAAGCTTCATTCAAGAGCTCATTGTACAAATTTAGTATAGCAACTAGATTGTAACATTGCAAACAGCACAATTAATATGTACATGCAGCTGCACTGGCCAAGGAAATGTTTATGCACATAGTCAACATCTCTGAAAACAAACTGAAGAGTGCATGAGACTTTACTTAAGCGGCGAACGAGTCGGTCACGTGATTCTGGCAAACGCGAGGATTCGTTTGTCTTTGGTCACATGACTCACAGGGAACTGATGCACACTTTGAAGCGAGGCCTTAGTTAGACACGCCCCCTTCTGCTTGATACCAGCTTCGGAGCATCTGTGTCAAAGTAACATCATTAGTTAATAGCCACTTTTTGCCATAAGTTTTTGCAATTTTGCATCCTCAGTGTCTTGAGATCATATTGGCCCAATTTGGTGACGATCCTATAAATCTCCTAGGAGGAGTACATCAAATTCCAATGGGTGCATTTTGCAAACAACCCAAAATGACTTCCTGTAGAGCAGAGCCCATGACATGCAAAGTAAAAGTTGTTCAGCTCACTGAGATCTAAATGTGTACCAGAATTTACATGGATACGTGCAAGTGTGTATGAACTATGCAGCAAAATTTTCTGTGAAGGCCTTGTGATACTTTTTTGTCTAGATATGTATTTTTTTTCCCTTTTCATTAATTTTGTCTTTTTCCATTCCATTATGTTTATAGATCATATGTATGTAATAAGTACAAATCCAAGTATACGTATCCCAAAAAATAGACGTTATATTTACATTTCTCTATTAAACCTGTTGTTGTTAAGACTTTGATTGCATTGACCAGGAGGTGGCGCCATTGCTCTACTCCTGATCCAAACTAATTGCTCAGACAACAAAAAAGGACAAATAGACAATTAAACACTTTAGTTTGACACTGTAGCTGATATGATGATCTTGCTAAAACAAGAAAAGGGACATACAACTACCAGATTAGCACTGTCCAACTGCATAACCGACGAGCACCCACTCTCGTCAAATCATGTCAAGTTATTGATTTTATAGTTGTTCGTACTGCATTCTGACAATGTTGTATATGTTATAAGAAATAAAAGGCAAATTCATAGCTAAAAACAATAGATAACTTAAACTGGTATTGGTATGTGACAAATAAAATTTGAATTTGGTCATGTTTGGTAGCATACAGCCAAAAAAATCTGAAAATCTGAGGTGTGATTTGGTTATTTTTTTTAAAAAGTCCCCATTTCTACTTAAAGTAAGGACTTATTGTGTTACTCTATGTACGGTTTGGAAATGAATTACAGTATATTTTTTGTTTGTTTGTTTTCCTTGATAGCCTTGTAGCTTCAGTGCAAAATCACCAAACATGTAACTACGCTGCATTATTGATTATTTATATCAAATCAATGCCTAGTTCTACATACCACATGTCGTGCTTAATCAAAGAAACATATTGACCCGTTAACTAATTTGAAGTTTGCGGTAAAGGTGAAATATAATTCGGTAGCATTTGTACTCTAACTATGTGTGGCAACCTTGGAAAACCCAACAGATTCAGACAATTAGCTAACAATAGTTAAACCTTGACCAAAACCGGGAGAGTCTAAAAGATCGCTAAATTGTTAGCGATCTTTCGTTAGCAGCATGACGTTTATTCCCTGAAGTGTTTTCTTCTTCAGGGAATAAACGTCATGCTGTGATCCTATTATTGGTTATGTGCCAGTGGACAAGATTCAGTTTGTTAACAGTATAGCTAACATTCTAGATCAGTCTAGGAGGGGACAAATTTGTAATGTTTAAAAATATATTTAATAATAATTAACACAAAAAAGACAGAGGGAAATTTAGCCAGCTAAACTCTCTGAATTAATGAGTGAGTCAAGAGATTACTGTTCATTAAAAGTTGTGACTGGCATTTACCTCAGGAAATGAGGCAAGAAAAAAAAAAAACATGGATGATGTTGATGATCAAAGTAATGAGTCACTTTCTATTATAAACTTATAATTGTGCATGCAAATGTCAGTATTTTCCCACAAGTTGATTAGACCTAGGAGAGATGTTTGCTTTGTATAGCCTGTGACATCAGGACAATATTAAATCTGACTAAAATTATTCCAGCTTTGATAGTATAAAGATGATTATAAACTCTGAATTTTGTTTTATGTAAATATAATTAATTTGAAGAATCCATAATGCATGCTGGATGTACTGGTGTATTGATTATTAAAATAAATAAATAAAGTTTCTTCACACTAGCTTATATTCTTGTTCATAATCATTACTATTAGTACTAGTCAGCTAACATAATGTATCCTGAAGATTCATCCATAAATGTTCATGTTAAAGTGACTTCTGGAAAACAGCTCATAAAAATGTGAATATCAAACCGAATTTTTTCCTAACCAGTGCAAGTTTAGACAAATCTTTCCAAATATTGTCTAATTTTTCCCATATCGTGCAAATGTCTCTGCAGCGCAACATGTAAACACTGCTCCAACTGCATGTGTGTGTACATGTGTGTGCGCGTTTGTTTGTTTGTTTTTAACCACATGGTCCCTTCAGTCTGGTGATTTTCATGCTATGTATTCAGTTTCTGTGTAATAAACAGATTTAGTTCAGGTTCTGTGCTTAATCAAAACTGCCCTACTGTTTAGGGACGGTGTAAACACAATCGATTACAATTAGCGACCGAGTAAATCGTTTAAGCGAGAAAAATTGGAGTGATATAATTTGAAATACTGTTGCGACGTTGCACTTACCGCACTAACATGCTACGTGGTTGTGTGCTTTGTGGCCATTTTTCAATGGAATTTATAGTTTGTATTTTGTCTATTTCAAAGACAAATTAGGAAAGCTGGAATGAAATAATTTTAAATACAATTTACAATTTAAATACAATGTGACACATCCAACTGAAAAATACAGTACCAAGTAATTAATATTAGCCTTGAAGGTCTTCAAATCACTTCAATTTTTTACCCTTGTGCAGTGTCTTTAGAACCCAGGGGAGTGTGAGCTGAAATTAGCCAATCAGTTTTTTCCCTCTCCTGTTGCTATGTGGTTACTGAACACTAGAGGCTTTTTAAGAGCCCTTATCTGATGCGCCTCAAATGTGGCCTACAGGCTCCTGCCATGTGACTGAATAATGATGAATTAAAGATCGATTAACCTCACAGCCAATCAAATACTGGTGTATTACTGCATGATATCGGCGTGTCACTACGACTGCATCAAAATACCCAGTTTATTTAGCATATAAAAGGTATATTTAGCATGTCAATGGAGTTATGACGAGGTTACAATCGCAGTGTGGGAGTTTTTATATTCATTGACTAAAGGAGGGAAATCTGTGGATATATATTATTCATTTTTTTGGTTTAATTAAACTTGAGAGACTGTTGTGGGTGAGGTTCCCCAAAGATAAACAATTTCGAAAATGAAAGGATATGCTGTATAAATTGTTAAAGCCAAGGATCACATAATGATCAGATCAATGAAAAGAAGAAAGATGGATTTTTGTTTTCAGACAAACAGCCAATTATGTGTAATATATATACCAAAAGTTTGGACACACCTTCTCATTCAAAGAGGTTGAATTAGTATCATGGCAAGAAAAAAGCAGCTAAGTGAAGAAAAACGAGTGGCCATCATTACTTTAAGAAATGAAGGTCAGTCAGTCCGAAAAATTGGGAAAACTTTGAAAGCGTCCCCAAGTGCAGTCACAAAAACCATCAAGCGCTACAAAGAAACTGGCTCACATGCGGACCGCCCCAGGAAAGGAAGACCAAGAGTCACCTCTGCTGCGGAGGATAAGTTCATCCGAGTCACCAGCCTCAGAAATCACAGGTTAACAGCAACTCAGATCAGAGAGCAGGTCAATGCCACACAGAGTTCTAGCAGCAGACACATCTCTAGAACAACTGTTAAGAGGAGACTGTGTGAATCAGGCCTTCATGGTAGAATATCTGCTAGGAAACCACTGATAAGGAGAGGCAACAAGCAGAAGAGACTTGTTTGGTGCTAAAGAACACAATAAAGAAAACTCTTTGAATGAGAAGTTGTGTCCAAACTTTTGGTCTGTACTGTATGTATGTATGTATGTTTGTATGTATGTATGTATGTATATGTATGTGTATATATATATATATCAGAACTGTACGTACTGTATGATGGCTGCATGTGTGCTCACATGCACACTTTTCATTACTATTGCAATCTGTTTTATTGCAAGAAAGATCCTTATGCTGCGTCCTTATTTTTATTAGTATGCTGTGCTGCTGAGAAGCCACTGGCAGCTTTTACGATGAAATGATTTCTTGCCTGTTACTTAATGCAGGAGTTGTGAATTAATCAGCACATCTTACATTTTACTATACCAACTTGGACCATTTTATCTGTTTTTGTTATTGTAATTCTTTTGCATGACACATGCATTGCTGCATGGCTCTTCATGAATATCAGCTGGACTCTACAGTTATTCTTCCTCCTCACATGAAGAAATAAAGAGGGCAGAGCATTGTTCCGGTAAGCTGCAGCAGCACTGCGTCTGTGAATACAATGCTTGCTTGTGAATAATATGCATTTCAATGCCTACATATGTTGCAAAACCTTTAATAACATCCAGAGACACTATAGTCAAAGAACAATAGTGCTTATAACAATAGAGGCTCTTTGTCTTGCATGATTTTTACTTTGTATGGAGGAAGCTCTCAGTTTTGGAGCTCGCTGAATGGCCAAATCTAAACGGCATGGTTCACTACAACTGTACCACTTCATAAGGGTTTTGTTATGAAAATCCATTAAATTCTCAAGCTTTAGTTATTAAGTCAATGGCATGAAATGAAGCAACTGAGGATCGCTAACTAACTGTCCAAAAGGTCCTGGTATAGCAATGTGGACTCAGATCATAACAGGTGATTCAGCAGTGAGGAAAATGAATTATTAACCACATGAGTCACTCTGGAGTGGCAGCATGTGTTTAGCAGAGCAGCGTGGAGGAGGGAGCATTTTCAGATCGCACCCAGAAAAAAAAAAAAGAAAAAAAAAGAAAAGCAATTGCCTCAGGCCGTTGACGAGATGTGGGAGAGCTGTGTTGTTTCCACTGGACCAACCTTGTTTCCAGAGAGGCGGTTTAGCACATGGACACACACATACACACACACACACACACACACACACACACACACACACACACACACACACACACACACACAATTTTCATAATAGGACATTTGTCTTACTATCGATGTGAGGATCTTCTGTTGACATTATTAACTGATAACAGTTTATTATATGCCTACACCCAAATCTAAAAAAAAATATGATTCTAACTATTTGGGGACAAATCTGTCAGATATTCCTATCCTAGCGAGGACACCCGGACACAGAGACACGAATGCACGCTCATCTCAAATACTTGTATCCTTCCGAGACATTCTGTAGCAAACACGTTAGGGGTCGTGTCCTTAGTTCGATCAGTTGGACGTCCACCGTATCTCATCTTAGCACCAATTCTTCCTGCAAACCCAGAGGACACAGTGTCCTTTGTACTTCGTCTATGCGCTAATACGCATGTGATTAAATCTCACACCATGCCCCTGTAGAGTCAGTGATTTGAAGCTGTGCTGATGGCCACATCGCTGTGTTCCTCACTGGGAGAAGTTAATGCAATGGTTATTGGCATTGCACTGGGAGGGATTGGGATTCAAACTGGCAACTACTTAAGGGAAGTTAGGCGAACTGTTGGAAAGAAAGACAAGGATATGACTACTTAATTGTCCACGATTACTGCTGCGTGTAAACTGCAAATCCAGACTTCCCAGCACGCGCATTATCATCCGCTCGGAGATGTAATGAGACAGTTTTAATTCATCTCGGACCATGAGTCTGATTTAATTAAACTGGCCCAGTAGCGAAAGCCCACCACATGCACATCATCCCACCAGCAGGATCACTACCAGCAGCCATTCTGTCATTTCCTCTAATTAAAAAATGCACTGCTCTAATCAATCAGCCCTGGCTTGTTCTTCATAACACACAGACGCACAAGTACACAGGGCATTCGACAACACGCATACGAGTAATGCTTTGGCGGTCGTTTCGTGATCAGAGTGGATTTTGTGTGGAACAGGAATGCTGTCTTAATTTGTATTCCTTCGGATACAAATCGCTCCCAAACTCCCATAATGTGTTTTTCAAACTGGCGACGTACTCACCAAATCAGTCAGCACTGGCAACGTGGACGAGAAATGCTTCATTCAGAGAACAAAGCTGGCCCAGTGTACGAGTGAGGGGTCCTGTTTTCGAACGAGATACCACGTGAGCGTTACATTTGGACACAAGTCAGTTAGCAGCTTTTCTCAAAAACAAAAATTTCCATTTCGCTGGCTCAACTCGTCCCTATAAAAGGACAATCCATGTCAGTAAAATGCCTCCTACATCAACAAAGACATTCGTAACGTAGGTGTCAAACTTTCAGGCATGCACCATTCACTCAGCGTATGCCGTACTGTACATGCAGCCGCCTACTCGATACCGTAGTGAAGGATGCCTGACCACATCTGAGTTTCTGTAGTGTTTGCACCGACAGACAGTACTGTGCAAAAGTCCTTATTTCTTTATATTTTGCCTCCAAAGAGCCAGACTGTGTTGTATTTCTAATGCCCTCTTGATAAATAGTTCTCCAGGCTTCCTGAGAGCAGAACAAAATGAGAGCAGCATGCAGATTCTGTATGAAACCTTGACCAAGATATCAAACAAACACATACTGTATCACTGCGATCTGTTCTCATTTTCAGTCCGGTTCCTGTTTCAGAGGAATGTTTTTTGTTGCTTAAGCCACACAGTGACCTAAGCACAAAAAAAATACATCTAGCATAAGGCATTGAGAAACAGGTGCAAATGATCAGGCAAGTGATTACTATACTGGTGATGCTGAATGCTGCATGGTTGGAACAGACGAGAGGGGAAATGAGGTTGCTGCTAAGATTGTTACTGTATATAAACAAATTTTTTTTAAATTGTATCTTTAGGTACTTTTCAGCCTGTTTCCTTATTTTAATCTCACTCATCTTCCATACCGCTTTATCCTGTATTCAGGGTCGGGGGGACCTGGAGCCTACAGTATCCCAGGAGTCTTAGGGCACCCTGGATGGGGTGCCAGTCCATTCAGGGAACACACATGCATTCATTAACACACTCATTCACACACTACGGGCAATTTGGGAACGCCAATTAACCTAATCTGCAGGTCTATGGACTGTGGGAGGAAACCGGAGAACCCAGAGGAAACCCATCAAGCACGAGGAGAACATGCAAACTCCATGCACACAGAGAGGGGAATCAAGCCTGGCCCGGAATCGAACCCGGACCCTGGACGTGCAAGGTGACGGTGCCTCTATAGCATAGTTTTGCCTCAGCCAACAGCCACTATTTTGGCCCCTTTCAATATTTTAAGTACACTAAAAGCCTGATGATAAGTCTGTGATCAATGAAATTTAAAGTGGGTGTGGGTCTGACCTTTCGTCTGGGTCTGGGGGTGAAACAGTCCTTTTTGGGACCATAGTTGGCTTGGACATCGTGTTAGCAGAAAGTGAAATAAAATTAACTTTTTAACATATTTAAATAAAAATAAATAAATAAATTTAAAAAAATATCTGCGATGTGCACGAACAAGTGGCAAAGCATGTTTGATTGAGTAATGATGATTTCTTTTCTTTATTTATATATTAAAATTGTAGTTTTTTTGCAACATTATACAGTTAGACCACTTTAGTTTGAACAATAACATGCAAGGATGGACAGATGCAGGGATGCCGCACATACATTATATACAGTATATACTGTACATTATATATTATACAGGGTGGGCCATTTATATGGATACACCTTAATAAAATGGGAATGGTTGTTGATATTAACGTCCTGTTTGTGGCAAATTAGTATATGTGAGGGGGCAAACTTTTCAAGATGGGTGGTGACCATGGTGGCCATTTGGAAGTCGGCCATCTTGGATCCAAATTGTATTGTTTTTTTCAATAGGAAGAGGGTCATGTGACACATCAAACTTATTGGGAATTTCGTGGGCCAGTTGAATGGCCCCCAAGGTCTCCCGATCTGACCTTTATGTTTGGGGTCATCTGAAGGCAATTGTCTATGGTGTGAAGATACGAGATGTGCAGCACCTGAAACTCCGGATACTGGAAGCCTGTGCTGGCATTTCTCCTGCAGTGTTGCTATCAGTGTGTGAAGAGTGGGAGAAGAGGGTTACATTGACAATCCACCACAATGGGCAGCACATTGAACACATTTTATAAGTGGTCAGAAACTTGTAAATAACTCATGAAAGAATAAAATTACGTTAAAACCAAGCACACCATTGTTTTTCTTGTGAAATTCCCAATAAGTTTGATGTGTCACATGACCCTCTTCCTATTGAAAAAACAAAAGTTGGATCCAAGATGGCCGACTTCCAAATGGCCACCATGGTCACCAACCATGTTGAAAAGTTTGCCCCCTCACACATACTAATGTGCCACAAACAGGACGTTAATATCACCAACCATTCCCATTTTATGTATCCATATAAATGGCCCACTCTGTATTATACATATTGTGTATTTGCGCAGGTAGTTCCATAGTTCTAGGCGGCGTGTCATAGGTGGTCCCTCCTGAATTTGAATTGTAGGCTGCGTCATCAACAACTTTTAGGTCATTCTGTGAATGCGTCACAGACGTTTCCACCAAATGTAACACTGGGCAGCATCGGCTGAAATGTGAATCCATGGAGGTCATTGATTGTGTGTTTGGACACTGAGAAAATGCTGGCCGTGGTTGGAGAAACCACCTTGCATGCTGTAAAGTGGTATTATTTTTGGTATAATGGTTCAGTCATTCTTCCCAGTAATTACATTGGAGCACACCCAATCACAGAGGATGATAGGTGGGAAATCATCAACATCCCCTGTTCTGTTGTGGTAAGAAAGTACAATAAAAATATGGGTGGGGTGGATCTGCTGGACGCTGTACCGCAACAAAATCAGGCCAAAGAAGTGATACCACCGGCTGATGTTTCACTTTATCAACATGATGATCGTGACCACTTGGCTGCTCTACAAGAGAGATTGCAGCAGAAAAAAGGGAAGGAATACATGCGGGTTTATACTTTCAAGTTGGATATCGTAGAAATCTTCGCCAAATGTGTCAATAATCTGGCAAGAGAGGTTGTCCCAGTTCCACAATAATGAAACGGAGAAAAAGGACCCGCCATGCCCATTTCGTTTCTTGAAAGTGAAATGCAAGGGAGATAGAAAGCAAATTACACCTAAAGCCAAGTGCCAAAAAATCTGAGGTCTATCTCTGTTTCGCATCCACCTGCAACCTGTTTCCTGAGGTTCCATACAGAATAATACAGACTGTGTGTCACATTTTATGACTGATATATTATCACGGACCCCAAAGTTTCCCCAAACTATTGTGAAATTGTGAATTATGTTCCTTCTAAAATAAAATTTCATGTCATAGAGGGTTAATATGAAGAAATGTTGCTTGGGCTCAAGACTTTTGCACAATTCTGTATATTTTTATATATCTTGATAATGGGAGCCTTGTAATGCACTACATTTCTACTATAATATCCATGTCTATATACAGTAGTTGTTGATGCAACATTGCTGCAGAAATCCTGATCGAGTCCCGTGTTGACATTCTCAGAACAGCTGCTCTTCTGTTTTTCTTTCCATACTGACTAATGCACAAACACCACCGTCACTGAATGTGCACCTTCCACCAATTCCAGTTTATTCACTCATGTCCTTAACAAAGATCTAAATGTCAATGACTGTTCCATTTTGAAACCAGTTTAACAGTGACTGAAGCTCCGGTCATCCATACTGCAATAATTAAATCTCCTTTGAAGTCACTTAAATTGTCAGCTTGATCTAAAATCGAGGTCATTTTGGCCTTTCTCAGTATTTTTACAGACACCAAAACATCGTAGGAAGTTAATTGCTTAATTTGTATTACAGTATGTAGTACACCTTTCCAGAACTATGTGCACTTATTATATTTCTCCAGTCATTTATTTAGGTTTTTTCCTTTCATTTTCTCACTCATCTGAATATGTGTTGATTTGACATCATGGTCAAGGTTGTCAGTGCTGTGCGAACAAGCAGTATTAAATCACAAAGATCTTTCAGCAAAGCACTAAAACCGTCTTGATTACTGTACATATTATAAATACCGAATGTGTATGAGAATGGAGGAAGGAAACAGAACCAGCAATTGAAGCAACTCTGTTGTCAAAAAAATCCACTCACAGCACTGGAAAACTGTTATGCAATACCTAGAGGAACATTTTACTGCTCAAAACTTGTTCTTCTATAACTCGGAAGACAAAATTCTTGTTTCAGCCAAAATGTAGTTTTTTTCATATTTTGTCTGATATGCTTCTGATGTGTTTCTCCTACAATTAAAAATATGTGAGACAGTCTATAAGCAATCATTAAAAGTAAATCTGTTACTTCAGGCTACAAATAAAATACAAAATGTATCAATTTTATTTGTGATGATGATAATAATGAAGCCAGATGTTGCTGAGAAATGGCGATTAAGTCTCAATGAGCGTTCAGTGAACACGCTTTATTTGTTCTTCCTGAGCTCAGCATCATCTCCGTCATGTTCATCTTCTATACAGAGGTGGTTTATACTCTGGACTCTGGAGGTGTCCAATTTGGGAATGCCAGTCAACATCATCTGCATGTCTTTGGACTGTGGGAGGAAACCAGGGAGTACCTGAAGTGAAAACACCAAGCACAGACCTGAGGCAGGAATCAAACTCTCCACTCTCCTTCTGCATGAACTCGGCACAAGATGCAAAAATGAGGACGGGATGAGAGTAAATCGAGTCTACATAGAGAGATCTCTGATTTCTCTGCTTGAGATTAAGAAGAGGTGCGAAAGTCGGGAATTATTTTAGAGCTCGAAGAAACTGAAAAGGAGGCTAATTTGAAATTGAGTGACAGGAGCAACATGCCGTAATCTCATTTTGGTTTCACATAGAGCTCACGGTTGTCTAAAAGACATAAATGATACATTTTTGAGAATGCTTTTCTAATTTCCTTTTCCTCTGGGTAGGCATGAAGTTAATGGATGGAGTCATGCAGCTGCGAGATCTGTCCAAACATCACTACATCAAATAGAATATGTAATCAGCCACACTTTTAATTTTTCCTCCTTTTTTTTTGCACTCATTTTTCATATGATCATCTATCAATTTGATTTCGAAAGTGATTTTCCCAATTTCCTACCGTGTAAGCCCTTTTCACTGATGATTATTGCATATTTTGAGCTGGCAAACTTTTATAAGAACTACCTTGGATTCTCAGCAGCATTACATAATCAGACATTTCATAATGTATGGTATAAATATAACAACTACAACACGATTATTCTATTTCGGGATTTTAAACCCTTTACCATCCAAAGTCAAATCCATCAGCAATCCAATGACAGTGGCAATTATTATTCTATTCATTAATTTTACTGTTGATTTGGGGTATGTAGTTCATAATTCATTATCATTAGCAATGTAACTCCTGTTTAAAAAACACCATTCAAATACATTGTACATATTTTATTATAATGTTAACTATGCAAATAGGAAGAGTTCCTGATGTTCCTGAAATCGCTGGTCTCTGACTTGCTTGTATTTTCATCCTTGGAGAAGTAGAAAGTGCAGAATGGTTGGAGATAAAATATTAGTTCTTACATATTGTGTTGAATCGGTGGGCTTTAAATGCTTTGCAGAAGTAATGAAACCAATCCATGGTTGCGAGCGAAGAGGAAGCTCAATGCTACTAAGCACACATTGAACCACTAAGGATATAAAAGACCGTTAGGGAGATACAATACTGTATCTGATGCTTTTTTTTTACGTGCGGGCCTGGGAATAGATCTCACAGCCCAGTACTATACAGTAGCACTACTAGTATACAACCTACTGTACTTGAGCTACCCTGGCCCTATACAGCACTTCATCTTCATACATCTTTACTTCATCATAAAATTTAAAATTTAAAACTCTGTCTATTTACTAACCAACTGACTTGCAATTTTTTTAAATACCTAGAATGAAAAATGAGATTTTTTTTTTTTTGCTTATGCCCTATAACAGTCTCTTTTTCTCATGTTCCACCACTATGTATTGTACACAGTAAGAGCCAGAGTGCTGAATTTAGCTGCATTGGTTTAATTCATAAAAAGGTGTCTTTAGGCGCTTCTCATTTAATATTTAATTTAAGACAAAGCAGTCCATGATAAGAGCTCGAAATTGCATAAAGGGATAAAGTGATGAATGAATAAATGTGTTTCTGGAGGTGCCGATCAGCCTTGATGACTCACTTTGTACACATTTATAAAATGACTTTAAAATTTCAAAGAAGATATATCAGCTATATCAGCATTTTCTGCCATTTAGTTGAATCAGGCTCAGTCCCTATTAAAGAGCCTTGTGCTTTCACAGATCCATGGCTCGACACAGACCTGGGTTTATTTCCTAGGAACTGAACTCCGCGAGAACGACCACCTGCTTTCCTATTGCCGTTCATCAAATAGGCAGTGATTGAGAAAGAGAGCGAGCACAAATGTGATTATTCCATGGCCGAGAATGGTGAAGGATCCAGGGAGGGGCGTCCAGAGGCTCACCAGCGTGTCCAGATGACAGTGAGATAGCTCACTGTGCAGAGTGCTGGCTCAAATGTCAGATGTTCTGCATAATTAAATAAGAGGAACAGTCACCATGCAGAAGCAGAGTGAGTCATAAAATGCACATAAGCGAAACCTCACCATATACCTACTGCACAATGAACATCTTGGTTTTAGGTAAAGTATTAGGTAAATCTAGGTTAACAGGCATAGAGCGGAGACTAAAACAGAAATTCTTGATAATGTCTCATCACCACAAGATGTTTTTACTGTGGTTCTTCTAAACAAAGTGCAATATATTGAGTATTAAATATTATACTGAATATCTAAAATATTTATATTTCCAATAAGTAGTGTGTCGAGCCAACCGGTTGAAAGAAATGCTGGTAGTGATGATGTATGATAAAGGTGGATGAAATTTAAGTGGGATGTTTTATCCAAAATATATAAGATACCCAAACCACTTAAACTGTTTTCGCTTGATGTCTGGAAACACTCCAGATGTCTCGCCTTAATTTCCTCATCAAACCATAGAAAGTAAGCTCAGCGACCCTGCAGGGCAACCTCATTTACTGTACATCACCTGTCCTTGCAGGATCTTATTCTTTTGGGCATTACCCATAGCTAATGATCATAAATGCATGGTATCACAGACATGGAGATTCAGTTGAGTACTGAGCTCCTGCTTCACCACCACATTTCGGTCCACTAAGTGGTACAGTAATGCTGCTGATACAATCCTTCTGTCAATCTCATGCTCTCATTTTTCACCACTCATGAATAAGATCCCAAGAAAAGTACTCCACCAGGAGCAATGTATCGTTCCTCACCTACAGGGAGCATGCCGTTCTTTTCTGAAAGAGAACTATGGCCTCGAAGTGGGTTATTTTTATCCCAGTGACTTTACAGTTTTCAGTGAGTGTGCGTTGGGCGTTTTTTTTTTCTTCTTTTTTTTCAGATTGTGTCATGAGAACAAAATCATCTGCAAATAACAGGGATGTTACTCCTAACTCCTCCACACTGGACACCGCACTAACCTTGGCTGTGCCTTAAAACGTCCATGAAAACCACAAAAAGGAGTGGAGATAAGACACACCCTTGACAGAGTCTGACACCCATTCTAAACAGTTTTGTCTTAATGCCAAGAATGTGGACAGAACCCTCACTGTGACGGTGTCTTTGTAGGGTAATGTACTGCATAATTTATTTATGAGATATATATGCTAATTTGTACTTAAAGTTCAGTTTAAAGCAAGTGCATGTATAGTAGAAAAGTAATAAAGTACAAGCTATGATGTTGTGTTATATGAACTGAATGCAAGAATAATGTATTTTAAAATGGTCTAACATACAAGGGATGGTGACTTAGTGGTTAACACTGTCGCTCTGCTTCTCCAGGTCCTGCATTCGATTACTGAATTAGATCTGTGTGCATAGAGTTAATAAACACTTAATCTTAAGAAATAGTAATAATCTGCATTTACTTGGGTGGTACGGTGGTTTAGTGGTTAGCACTGTAACTCCAGGGTCTGGGTTCGATTCATAGAGTTTGCATGTTCTCCCTGTGCTTCGGTTTCCTCTCATGCAGATTGGGCTAATGGGCAATTACAAATTTCCCGTAGATGGTCCTCTAGAGATGGAAATGGCAACCCACTTCAGTATCCTTGCTAAGAAAACCCCATGGACAGAATCTAGGAAGGCCTAGCAATCTACGGTCCATGAGGTCAAAAAGAGTTGGACATGACTGAGCAAAAAACAAAAAAAATACAAAGGATGTTCAAGTCAAGCCAGGAAAAAAAAAGAATTTGAAATTTTACATACAACCCACTAATATTTGCAAAAACTTTAAACACAGTACTGTAAAGAAACTCTTAGCCACCATTTCAATGGTGCAAAATTTTTAAAGGCTGCGTAGATCCGTGAATGACCCTTCCATCCGAGGTGGTTTGGAGCCTACTGTATTTGTTCCCGTGAACATTCAGTGAGTTGAATGCCTGACCTTTGAAAATCAATGGATATAACCTGTTGCCAACTTGCTGAAGAGACACATCTGTCTGTTTGACATCATTCATAAATACCACTTGCACATTTTGTAACTCTATTGCTACATCCTTTGTACAGTCCTGACCTCATTCCAAGCCATTTTTTAAAAACATGTTTGGGCCATTAAAGGAGTTCCTGGGAGGTAAGAGTTTCAGGTGTGAAGCAGGCAGTACAATTACTGTAGAACTGAGAACACTTTCTACCTTGATGATATCCAAGCACTAGTGAAACGCTGGGATACGTGCATTAGAGTAGAAGAGATTATATACTGTAGAGACATATAGGTAGTTTTTACTCCCATCATGTTATTCTGCGTAATCAAAAGTGCAACTATGACTTGAACGCCCCTTAAGCAGACATCTTTCTCCACTGATATCACTATCCTGCTGTAAAATCCACTTCTCTCGCTTGAATACATTTTTGACTTCATGATCCCACCAATAAGCACAAACTCACAAACACCACTGTTGGGAAAAGAAAACAGACCCCAGACATACTTATGCTTTATGGTATTCTTAGTATACTTTTAGATCTGGCTTCTATTTGTCCATTTGGAATCCTCTATAAAAATAGAATCTGCTGTGAGTCTTCTTGGGCGTGGTCTTGTGCTATTTACATCCTTTGTTTTTATTCTGGAGACTGATGATTAGCAGTATGTGGTCGTCAAGCTTTTGTTGTGTGTGTCATTCACAGTATCGCTCATAGTCTTTAGGTTTTGTCCTAATGCACATGATCCTTGATTTCATGTATTTGATTGCTTTGTTTGTAGTAAATATCTGCACTTGCACTATAACATGGTTTTTCCATGGTTTTAGCGTGAAGCATCTTCAACACTCCCTGCCCCAGTGAGGACATCACTCCACCTACTTGCTAGGCTAAAGATTCCATTCCACCTCCTTGCTCAGCTGAGGATGTCCCCTTACACCGCTTGGGTCACAACTTGCCATGGGTGCCCTCTGTCTCCATCTTCCTCCTCCTTTCCCACATTACTTGGCTTCACATTGGATATTGCTCTGCCTTACTTGCTCCATTGAGGATACGGCTCCGCTTCCTTGCTCTGCTGGGGACGTCAATCTGTTCCCTGCTTCTCCGAGGACATTGGTCCACCTCCTCACTCTGCAGTTTACCTCCCTCCACCTTACACGCTACATGAAGAACGTTGCTACCCTTCTTGCGTTAGCTGCATTACTAGTTTTTCAGTGTTTCATTGTCAAGCTTTTGTTGTACTTGTCATCATTTGTCATGTGTTGTACAGGTTTCTTTGCCTTATGTCTAAAGTACATGTTTAAGATTCTTGTTTTCATGTCCCTGTTTGTACTTTACTTAATAAAAGATCTGCACTTACTGTACACCCACCTTCATCTGAACAAATGTGACAGGATTCCACCACATTACTCTTTCTCTCTGTACACTTCATCGTGCTTTGCTGTCTGGTAATTCTTATCAATGTCTGAAGCAATCCTTGCTGCTGTTTTTCGTCAGTTTTTTTTCACCCTCGATTTTTACTCACAATTGTGCCTGTGTGTTGCTTGTTTTTTTTTATTTATTCAGAAGTCATTTTAAAATCTATTTTACATTACATCGAAAACTGAAGAAAGGGCGAATTTGTTGCTTTTGCTGATTTTGTGTAAAGAGATTTATGTGTTTAAATCTTTAAAACTACTTCTCTGTGCTTTTTATTTGTAATTATGTTTAACCAGTTGGTCCAAAGATCCTTTTGAATGGATGGATGTCATCAAATGCCTTAAATTGTATACAGGTTCCCCTAGAAAATTGTTATGCACAACCTTATTAAATTGGGGCGCCACGGTTGCATAGTGGTTAGCACTGTCGCATTTGCACCACTGTCTTCCCACTTTGGTTCTGTTGGTGCATGGAGTTTGCATGTTCTCCATGTGCTTGTTGGATTTCCTCTGGACACTCCGGTTTCCTCCCACAGTCCTAAGACATGCATATTAGGCTACTAAAGTATGTTTTGTTTGATTTTGTACTTCTCTATGTTTGAATTCATATTCGCTACTCAGTAAAAAATTAATAAATGAAAATGAAAATAATAAAATTAATGCCATGGGGAAAGAAAAAAATTGCACCCCGGAAACCACTGCACTGATTGATTGATTGATGGGCGGGGAGAACAAACACGCTAAATTCACATGAACTTATGGACAAAAAAAATTCTTCTGAAGCAAACCCCTGGCCATTGTAACGTCCACTACTATGTTGTATACCACATTATGCATGTACGTACAGTATGTTGCTCCTTTAAGAGTTGCCGCTCCTCCCCCAGTGCTCTATGCTTTTACCCCTTTCTTTACTTTTACTTTATGTTTTGTATTATCATTTTGTGTGATGCTGAAAGAAGCCGATAAAGTTTTTGTGCTGAACGTTGTTCTCGGCTCTGAGCTCTTTTTCTCCTCGGCTCTCCGGCGCAAAGCGTCACACCATATTTCAGCGACCACTTTGATTTCAAGCACACTGCTTCAAGATTTCGCTGCTAAAAAAAAAAAAGTAACTCTGTAACGTTTACTCTGAGTAAATTTTTAATGAGCTACTTTTTACTTTTACTTGAGTAGGTTTTTATAATAGTAACTTTACTTGTACTTCAGTCAAATTTCACTGAAGTAACAGTACTTGTTCCACCTCTGTTCGCATTCTAAGTCTCCTGGGATAGGTTCCAGGCCCCCACAACTCTGTATACAGGATAAAGTGGTATATACACTGAATGAGTATGTGAGTGAGTGAGTGGAAAGGGACAGGGCTACAGGCTAAGTCTAAAATTATCCATTTGCTGCCTAAGCAATTCTTGATTTCACAGCATGCGTTCTTGAGCATCTCTTCAGTCACCATCAATCTTGGTGCACTATCAGGAGCAGTTGAGTTGAACGTTTATCTTTGGCATGCCGCATAAAAAAGAAAAATCAAGCATCTACATCTGTAGTGGCCATGGCGTTGTAGTCAAGAACTCATGAAGAACTAAGCATCAATATATGGGTGCACCATCCTACTGGAAACTGCTCATAGCTAAAACTCTTTTAATTGAAGTGCAGTGTGAAACTCCAACATGTACAGATAAAGTTTTGCTGAAATCATGGCCTTGGTGAAGAATTCATTATATTCTGTAGTCGGGCATTAGTCGGGTGGTTTTAATGTTGTAATAGTGACTGTTTTTAGCTTAGATTACGGTGCACGATATGGAGGCACCTCATACTCCCAGAACCACTCTTTCACAATTTGTGTCTTGGCCTATGACTGTACCATCAGAAAGAAAAATACATTGATGTGAAAACCTGGTCACCTGGTCAATACATTCAGGTCTTCATTGTTTTGCTACAGAACCTTGCTGAGACTAGACCTGACCAACTGAAGCAACCCTAGATCATAACACTGCCTCCAGGGCCTTATACAGTGGGCTTCTCTTGTGTGCATATCTCTTCTTACCCTGATACACCCATTGCTCTGGAATAGTGTCAGTTTGGGCTCACTCACTCATTTTCTATACCGCTTAATCCTGTATTCAGGGTCATGGGGAGCCCATCCCAGGAGACTTAGGGCACAAGGCGGGGTACACCCTGGACAGGGTGTCAATCCATTGCAGAGCACAGACACACACATAAACACACTCACACCCTCCGGCCAATTTGGGAACGCCAGTTAACCTAACCTACATGTCTTTCGACAGTGGGAGGAAACCGGAGTACCCGGAGGAAACCCACCAAGCACGGGGAGGACATGCAAACTCCATTAAATCGAGCCAGGCCGGGAATCAAACCCGGACCCTGGACGTGCAAGGCGACAATTGCAAGGCGTTTAAGTAAGTTGATGGTTCAGCACGTATCTTCTAACATCTTATTTGTATATAGGACAGTTCCTAACCATATTTAAGTCATTTCAAATCTCCTCAGTTGTTTTTGTTGCTTAGTCCAGTCCAACAATTTGACCCTTCTGTAACAGTGACTTTTTTATTTTTTGGCCAGGCAGTGAATTGAACTTTATTATATAATAAAGAAATGCCTTACCCGTGTGAATCTATAAATTGGTCTACTGTATGTACTGCCAAAGTGACATAGAGTTAATTATCATACACTGTGTAATGAAGCCCTGGGATTAACCTGCCCTCATAGTTTTGGTATTTGCCTCACGTTCTTTCCCCTTTCACCTAAAAATATTAATATTAAAATACAAAATAACCCCATGCACTAAAGAGACGAATGGTTTCGCTATCTGTGCTTTTTTGTCTTGTATTGCTCAGTTACTCGTTGAGTTTTGCCCTCTACATTATTCATGTGTCAATGTCACATTGCAGTGCTGTTCTTGTACTGCATTTATCCTCATCCTCTTCTCTTTCTATTTGTGTCTCTTTCACTGTCCCTTTCTTATACACTTCTCCCTGTCATTATGTGTCCTTGGTAATTCCACACTGTCTGAGCCAAGCAAATGTGTTGTATAAGTGGACAACAATCTTCTTTTTTAAAAGGACAAGGAACTGACTGGTGGCTGAGAATGCTGAGTAAACTAACTCAAAGGCTGGGGGGAAGGGAGCGTGTGTGTGCGTGTGTGTGCGTGCGTGTGTGTGTGCATATGTGAATTCTGCAGCATTTTGTGACTATTGTGTGAGCGCAGGGTCTGGAGAGGCTTGCATCAATAACGCAGGAAGAAGCGGGACCTGGTAATTTGCACAAGCACAAAGGCCAAAACCCGACAGTAGGTGGGTGCTGTCCCTTTTTAGGCAAATGAGGAACAGATTGACTCTGGGACTTTGTGGCAGTGTTGGTGTAATCTATGGAAAGGGCAGAGCAGGGAAGGGAAAGCAGGGGGAGGGGACTAATGTTCGACTTTGGGATTAGAGACATGGGGGTAAGTGGAGACAAGCACACAGGTTAACCTGCATGTCACACTTATATAAGCCCACAGTAATGGTGCCAAATTTTTAAAATACTATAATACAAAAACGTGTGTGCCAACAAAGCTACTTCTAAAGTTTATGCAACATGGAAGTAACCAATCTTGCTTCCTTAAAAATGGCTAGCTTAAATTTCTCCCATTATGTGCCCCAAAATGCCAATTTTACAGATTTTTTGGCATTTAAAAATGCTAATTATTCATATTTCTTTATGAGTATCGATACTAAAATGTTGCTTAAATTAAAGCATTCCTTGCAAAATTAAGAATTTTTCCAAAAAAATATATGAAATAAATAAAAATCTGTAGTGTCCGTAACCATGTCAAATTCATGTTACAATATCTTAAAAATGTGGCATTTTAGAATAATAAACTCTTTCTTTCAGGTTTATGTCTTTTCATGTGAAATCCAAACTGGCCAAATTTCATCTGAGTGACAATTAAAATCTGAAGAAGAGTTGAATAATAATTTTTTTAAAAGTTACGGACACTACATAAATACATTGTATTTAGCAAACATGTTTCTTTTATCTTGATATAAATATAAATGTGTATGCATAATTACAAAAAATAAAAATTAAAAACAAGGCATGGATTGAGAGATAAGAAGCATTAAGTAAAAAAAGGTGGTTCTTATCTAAAAATTTACTTTTTCATTGTTTCAGACACAGCTGTTTGTTTTCAGAAACTATTTTGCTTGTTTCTTAGCATAAAAAGAGAATTTCCAAGGATTCTGTAATTTCTATTTTTAAATAATTATTATAACCACTAGGATATTCATAACGTCTGTTGAAATAGCATTATGTTTAAAATCTTTATCTTCTAATAATGTGTTTAACCATAATGTTCTGATGATGACCCTAAAGGAGGTAGTGCATACTTCAGCCAGAATGCTGAGAATGTTATGAGCCTGTAGCACACTCCCTGCAGGGCAAGAGAAAACATAGCATGCAAGCACACACACACGCGCACACACACACACACACGCACACACACACACACACACACACACACACACACAGACACGCACACACACACACACACACACACACACACACACACACACGCACACACGCACGCACGCACGCACACAGAGTGATGGGAAAATGAAGAGGAGGAGTACAACAACAACATTTGTCACTAGTTTGGTCTATGAGGTTTCACTTAATGGTACGCACATACATCTTACACTCTGTTATACAATGTTTTGCTCTAACAGACACCACGCACATACAGAGTGCTCATTTAGGAACAGAGTGTCCTGTGTTGGATGAGGATAAACAGTTTGTCTGATAAGGCTGAGGATCATGTTGTGAGCACATTCATTACTCGCATTCTCATCGACACGACGAGAACGAAAACACATTCCGACGACGCAGGGACTTTTCAGAAGAGATTCATACATGTACACACGTACACGTACTGTACACTTTCCCGGATCACAGGCGGTAATGCTGAACTCTGACCTCGGTCGAACATGGCAGCTGAGCACACAACACGCCTACACTTCTGGGCCAAGATGACTATGCTAAGAATTAAGTAATATCCTGAGTTAAAAGAAAAAAAAAAAATACACACAAATTTTCCAATGTGGTAAAACAGATTTATGAAGAAATCATAAAATGTTACCCAGCGCTTCTGAGACACACGCTAATGTGTTTTAAGCGAACGCTGGATAATCCTCTTTCACTTTTATCACACTTTCCTACTAGCTGTTTCTCCTTTCATTACACTTAATGATGGGACATAATTGGTTTTGATCATCAACCACTCAATGGAGTGTATCCCTGGTGAAATCACACACTCAACACATACTCTCAGTCAGTGCATGTACAATGTGCATGTGCATACACACCCACACACACACACACACACACACACACACTAGATTGCTGATTGCAGGTAACGCATGATTAAGGACAGCTCCTGAGAGTTAAGGGGTTTACTGAGAAAACAATAATCTTAATCATCTCTCTCTCTCTCTCTATCTCTCTCTATCTCTCTCTCACTTTCTTTCTCTCTCATCCCACTAAGCAAAATTGCAATTATAGGACCACATCACTCTTAGCATTTACTGCCTGTTTTTAGTCCAGTCATTTTGATTACCCTAGCTGTTCTCGCTATTTCTCCCCTGTGATCGGTTTTATGCTCAACAAGCTTAAATTGTAAATTTATTCACTTCTTTCATTTATTCTTCTCTTTTCTTTTGAACAAGCTCCTCCTCAATGCTTTTTTGACAATTGCCCTTTTTTTTTTTTTTTTACAGTAATAGTACTTATTTGAACAAGCACATTTGTTTTCCGCAGCCGTTTGTGAGAAATGTGCAAAACCAGCAGTTGCGATGTGTATTAACTGAAGCATGAATGAACAGCATGAACACTCCACTGTTCTTTTTAAGTAGGAAAGATGCAGCATTTTGGTTCATTACAAACTGGGGTTTGTAAGGATTACGAGGGAAAAAAAACATGTTAGACCTTTATGAAACCTTGCGATGTCATGGTGTTTATTTAGCTGTGAATGTTTTTTTTTTTTTTTTGCTGGCACCAAAAACAGGTTCAATCTTTATGATATGTTGATATGTAAAGTATTTAAGGCATTTGTTAGCTGGGTGGAGGAGTACCAACAGTTAATTATTCTTTCCACTTATTCTGAAATTGTCGTCAGTAATGATTTTTTCTAAAACCATTAAAGTGCAAGTATAAACATATTAGTTTTTACTGCACACTCTAAAATCAGACACAGTTCTGTCAGTTCTGAAGCACTAGTTTTACCTCAAGCAAAGTAGCTAGCTAGCAAGCATTTTAATAAAGAAACCTAGCTAACTGGCTTAACAGGCTTAGCTTGCTAGCTAGCTATCATGTCTATATGAACACTGATCAGGCATAACATTAATACCACCTCCAGGTAAAGTGAATGACATTGATATGCCAGTAAACTGGTAACAGGATCTTAGGCAGGACCCAAGGCTAACTCATGCCCGTGAGGACCAAAGGCCAACCCCTCCAGTCCGATCCAACAGAAAAGCTAATGTAGCGCAAAAAACAGAAAAAGTCAATGCTGGTCATGATAGAATAGCATCAGAACACCCTTTGCACAACACATGCGGCACAGGACCCAAAAGTTTCATTATCAACCCCTGCCTCTAAACTCTCCAGATTCCAATCTGATCAAGCACCCATGGGATGCATCGGACAAGCAAGTATAATCCACAGGCCCCGTCCTGCAATCCACAGCACACGAAGGAACCCCTGCCCATGTCCTGCTTCCAGACACCAAAGCACACTCCCAGAGCCATGGTGGTTCCTACGTGGTTTTAGTGGTAATGGTTTTAATGTTATGGCTGATCCTTATACAGTGATATATTGCTGCAACAAAAACCACAGGGCATATCTAAAATCAATCAAATTCTTACTTAGGGGTTGCCTAAAAATCCAGTTGCCTCAACATTCAGTGCCATAATGACCTTAAACTTGGTATCAACAGAATTTTATGCCTCTCTAGTATAAACACTTAAGAAATATACTATACATCAAATTCAATGAAAACTGAACAAGAAGATCTCTTCGCCGTTATCTGCAGTATGATGTAATACATAACAGGAGACAGCAATAGGCAAATGAAATCAAACACTAATACAATGGTAAATGTTGTAAATGAGCAGATAATGGTAAGCATCCAAATAAGCATTTAATGGGAGTGTGGTATATTGACAACATTATGCTGCATGAAAACAGTTATAATTATCACATTAATCACTGCAAATTTGTCTTAACAACATGGTTTCTACCCTCACTAATTGGCAGCCAAAATAGCACTTGATAAAACATCAGGTTTTGTATGATGAACTAGAATAACTGCACAATAAACCATTTTCAGTGAAAGAATATAGTTGCATAAACTGACTGGAGAGGTCACAAAAAAGTATTTATTTACTTTTTTAAAGTATTTTCTTTTTGCCAGCTGAACTTCTCTATGTGTGAAAACAAACCTTTTTGTGAATATACCATAGCTCCAGGGTCCCGGCTTTGTTCCAGAGCTTGTGTTACTGTCTGCGCTTTACATGATCTCCCATGTGTTCAAGTAGGCTGCCTATAGATTCTCCTTTTCAAAAACATGTAGGCAGAAGGATTGGTTAAACAAAAGTACCAGTAAAGGTGTGAATAAGTATGTATAAGGATAATGAATGATGGACTGTTTTCCCATCCAGCATTACAGAAAATATAACAACAGGAATGTAAATTGAGGAAACACAACATGTAACCAAACCAGATGCAAGAAAAGATACTATGAGAACCAGAATAAACCCAAAATCCTTGGTTGGTTCCTCTAAATCTAAGGCTGTGATATGGGACATGTGGCTTGGCATGGGGTCTGTGACATGGCTTAGCATAGGGACTGGACTGGGACTTGGCATGAGTGTTGGTCCTGGACCGATGCTTGGGATGGTGACATGGCATGGCTTGAAAACTGGGCTGGGACTTAACTACATCTAAGGCTTTAGCTTGGCTTTAGCTGGGCATTAAACCAGGACTTGCCATGGGCACTAGACCAGAAATGGGCCTGGGTTGGAAAATACAACTTTGTGGGCTTGAGTCATAACTTGGGCAGAAGCTCAGAACTTAAGAGGGTGCTCTATGGGTGGTGGCACCACCACAAGTTTGGGAGGCCTGAGTCTCACATGTCCTTCTCAAAACCTTGCATGGGTACTGGCATGATGCTCTTAAAGCTAGCAAGAGAAGCACACATAACACCAGTGAACCTGGGATGTGCTGCAAGCATGACATTCTCAAATCCTGGATGGGGCACCAGCATGATGCTCTCAAACCTAGGGTGCAGAGCACACAAGTCATCAGTGAAGCAGGAGTGCACTACAGGCATAATATTCTGGAAAGCCTCCTGGGGCACTCAAGGATGGGATGCGTAGCGTACATAGTGGCAGACTCGGAACAATGTCCTCCAACTCACGATAGGTAAAAGCACACAGTTTTTCAAAATCATCTGGTGAAGCCAGCAGTACACCCCCAGTCCAGATGGTGCTGCTTGGCTAGCTGTGATGGTGCAATGCCTGGCTAAGCTAGAGCAGAACATGGCTGAAACTGGAGACCAGACATAATTTTGGTTGGGCATGGCTATGCTCGGGTAGGGCAGGGTAAGGCACAGACAGAGTAGGGTTGGCCTTGAGCAGAGCAGGGCATAAGACAAGTAGTGCATGACCTAATTCAGGCCAACCAGAACAGGGCTTAGTCTCTCTGGTCTTCAAGTTGACCTTTGGATAAAGCTGAATGACAAGCAACCCCTTGTGGCTGTAGCTCCTGCAGGCACTGAACTTAATGCTGTATTTGGAGCATGGCTTGGCAAATGTCCAGCTGTATGTCGAGCTGTACAGCTGTGCCGCTGGATGGTGTTTAGTCGTTGCAGCCCTTAGTTGCCACGCAGCTGGTGTTCTATTCTGTTATAAATGCAGACATTTGACTAAATCTTAACAATAAGCAAAAAAGTTTAGTGGACACGCAGAACCCTTCATGGGACAGCCACGACTCTACCACATCCCGGATAAATTGATTACTGAAGATGAACTGAATGAAGGATGGTAGCACCTTCTTGCCTCAATGTTGTGGCACCTTCTTTTCCCTAGACTCTTTTATCCATTTAATGTGTTCTTCATAAAGTAAAATCTTCTTACAGTTTATGAACTAAGTGCCTAACCCTATTTTCATTTATAGCATAATTATTCATCTTCCTTTAGATCATGAAAAATGAAAGTCTTCAAAGGCATTGCACAACTTGCAGCCGAGACATGTTAGGACTTGCAACAGACTAATTTGCTCATCTTCTCAGTTCAAAGTTAAAGTTAACAATCCTTTTCTCCTTCCCAATCATTAGACATTACACATTTTAACCAGTGTTAGGCTAAACAACCTCAAAACCTCCTAATCACTGACCCTTTCACACTGAAAATATGACTTGAAATCACAATCAGTTGCTTGGTGTTGTAGGTTTGTGCTCAAACATGCTTGAAAATACTTTCTATGAGATAATTTCCAGACTGAAACAATAACATTGCTAAACCATTCACATTAAATGAGCAGCCACAATATGGGTGTCACAGTAAGTAGTCACTAAGCCGGGAGGTGAAGTAGCTGAGCGGTAAAATCAGTCAGTCAGTGTGTTTACACATTTATGTGGTGTTAGTCTGACTAAAAGTGGGACATGTTAGGCCAACTGAATTTGTTCTAAATTGAGCTTCATAAAATTGGACCAGTGCATCAGATGCAGTCGCGAAATTTCATATTGCGAAACGTATTTTCCCATAGGAAACGATGTAAATGCAGATAATCTGTTCCAACTTAGGCTGCGGGTGGTTCGGCTCGGTTTGTTCAGCATTTTCATATGCCGAAAATGCTTCGTCTGCTGAGACAAATCAACATTCAACAGTTTTTAAGGCGAACATTCTTAAGGCAAGAGACCACTGCAATGCTTTTGGAAGTCGAGCTACTCCTTGCATGTACTGTACTGTATAACTCAGTCGGACACAGAAAATATTGCAGTATTGTCTGTGTTTAGATAACACCACAACAACCACCAAGGGATAGCATGATAGCAAAAAAGTCAAAAGGTTCAGCATGGATACAATTAACAGCGCTGTAAAGTTGTCCATGTTTTTAATTGCTCTGCATGCTACCCACTGATAGCTAGCTTGTTTGTCGAGTGTTTGGTGTGTGATGACATTAACAGTTGAACTGAGAAATGGTCCACTAGTAAACTGGAAGGAGACATATCGCTACATATCATAGCGACGTCTGACATACTTCATCCGATAAATCAATTTCCCTTCCTTGCTTGTATGGGACAATGGCAGTAGTACAGTCAAATTGCCTAGTTGTGCTATAACCATAGCTTGACTTAACTGTGCATGTTCACATACTGACTGAGCTGGAAATACTGGCTGACATCATGTACTGTGCACAAGTTTTAGAAGTGAATCAGGATGCAGGTCAAGCACCATGTCAACAGTGATCAAACTGCAAGAATTATTAGAAATAACTAGAAAGAAGTGTGAGATCAGATAGAGCCACAATATATCCTGATAGGTTTGAGTAAGCCATTCTACTTTGTTGTGCTATAAACCATTCTCTTAGTAAAAGGTTTCTATTTCACTCCTTCTAAATGCCAGTGGTGGTGAAAATCACGACTTTCTTGTCTTCCAATAAAGTGCTGATACTGTATGTGAAGAAACAACTGCAATACATGCTACAGCCATACATCCATATTTACCTTTCTTATTCTTGCCTAATATACAGTACATGTTGGACACATTTCCTACACATGGAGCTCTGTGACAACAGGTGATGCTACAACTCCATCTTCACCCTGACCATTTTACAGTCTAAAAGAGACAGCATTCTGATTGGTTGTCTGGGCATATCAATACTGCCCAAATGGCAAGATTGTTACCAACATTGATGCCCATGTCTGCACCCGAGAATAATGTCATAGATCTGGGAAGGGCTTGGCACAGTTGGACCTTTTCATTGTTTGCCAAGTCTACTCAGTTGTGCTGTTCTCTAGTGGAGCTGCACAGCCTGAAGGGACATGGTTCATTCACCTCTGATATCAATGATATTTCATATCTTGCTCTGTTACACAGTGTTCAGCAACATGTGGCTCCACGATAGCCACCAAGGCCTTGGTACCTACTGTTCTTTCTACTTGGGGTTGGGACACCATGAGACACTCAATACATTTAA
This sequence comes from Clarias magur, assembly GCA_013621035.1. Taxonomy (NCBI): domain Eukaryota; kingdom Metazoa; phylum Chordata; class Actinopteri; order Siluriformes; family Clariidae; genus Clarias; species Clarias magur. The sequence continues at coordinate 3,767,168 of QNUK01000007.1, read as the reverse complement.
ATAGCCTTATATATAAATATACTGTAAGTATCATAGTATTTATTTAAAGTATTGGTCCTTTGCTCAAATTGCTCAAAGGCTCTCTAAAATTCTTGTTTTATCATGCTATCAGGATGGATAATTGATGAACTGTATGCCGGTGCCTGACAAGGCGTGTCCCCACCTCATACGACATTACTTACTGTAGAAAGCAGATTGTTCTTGGCAAGAAGGTTCCAGGAATGAAACGTCTGTATAATAGTGGTATATCTATTGGTCATACAACCAAAATTACATTAATTACTAGTTCCAACTAGGTCTCTTTAGGATCTTCAATTTGTTTCTCTTGAAACTGTTAAAGGTTCTATGTAGAAGACTAAATCAGGAAACTGCATCTTGCAAAAGAGGCACTGGTTAAACATAATAATGCATCCTTAAACAGTCTATAGATAAAAGAATGAATTCAACTTAAAATACTGAATGACTAAAACCCAAAAAAAGAAAGACAATTGAATGAATGAATGAAAATGAATGGGGTAAATGAATGAACAAATGCATTAAAGAAAACCCAATGAATTATTGATTGAATGAATGAAAATCCATTGAATTAATGAATGAAAATTACTTAATAAAAATCAAAATGATGAAAGAATGAAAACTCAAAGAAAGAAAGTTAATCCAGCAAATGAATGAATGGACAAAAATTAACAGAATAAATGAATGAATTAATTAATAAAAACCCAAGTAATGAATACAATAAAAATGCATATTTAAATAAATCATATTTATATGAAGTAAAATATTACAGAAATTAATTAAACTGTTATTAATTCTACTAAAACATAGAAATCAATTTCAATAAATACTAGATAAATATAATGATATTTAAGAAATTTTTAAGCAATATGTCAAATCACCACAATTATTATTATATCATGTCGGGTTTTCAGAATCCATGTTTTTCCCTTTTAAGTATTGTTTTCTAGAATGTTTTATTTTTATTTTTAAATTAATAAAAAATTAGGTTTAAAGCCTGTTTGGTATTGTTTTCCAAATACAGTATAAATTTAAATAAATATAGTTAATATAGTTAAAATATACATTTGACTTTACAAATTATCCTTACAGGATGTATACATACTGTATAGGATATACTTATACATAGTAACATTGACACTACTATAAAACTACAGTAACCTGTATTTTTACAGTGTAAATTTTAACCAGAAAAAATAGGTTTGACCCAATCTCAAAGTTACTGTGTAAAATGATGCATAATAAAATTATTCTAAGTACCAAGAGAGTCTGACTCAATTACACTGAAATCCCTAAACTGCTTTTAGGCACTAAGCAGGTAACGGCTGCTACAGCGAAATGGTTACACACCATCAAGGGCCAATCCTCTTAGTCTGTGTTGTAGTCATTTTCTTTTAACCTTTTCTTTTTGGAGATTTATTTTTTCACCTTCAGTTTTCAAACAAACAATGGAGGCCATTTTGTGCTGCCAGTTTCTGTGCGTTGGAGGCTCTTTTCATAGAAAGCAGAACAGCTGCTAAAAACAGGAGGTTCTGTTGTGACTGGTGACAGACGTGCCAGCTTGTTGTGGCAGCACCTAAACAAAGCCAGACATGGTCATGACCTCTTTTGGAAAAAATGTAACCTGCACAAAGCAAGGTTTTTTGTCTGCTTTTAAAAGAACATGGAAATCTGCCCTCCCATCAAAAATACAGATTATTTATTTACTTATTTTTTTACATAATTTGGAATCAATGTTTTTTTTTTCTTAACAGTACGTACAGTTAAATTCAAATGCCCCCTTTGAATATTTATATATTAAAAACGTATCTAAAGAGCTTTATTCTTTATTTTACAAAGTTGTTCTGACCATCTGTTCTGTACATTTTCGTCATCTCTTATTAGTACATAAGAGCCATGTATTTGGGCAATAGACTGCGGTTACACACTTCAGACATTATCCAGCACTGACATATGCAGAGTTTACGTATACGTACTGAGGTGTTGAAACCAAAATTGCACACATCAGTATTCAGACGTCAGCTGTAAATACAGTCTAAAGCACTGCTTGGTCACTTGCATACGAGATGTGCTGGAGAAATGCGCAAAACCTCATGAAAGTCATGTCTTAAGGTGCATCTTTTTGCACGTCATTGGATTAGTAAGGAGCCGCATTTAAATCTAACTCTAGTTTGTCACCCTGAAATTTTGGCCATTGTAAATGGACTCAAAAGGACAGAATGTCATTCATCTGCAAATTTAAATGCATAAATCCCATCTTTGGTCTGTGTGCATAGTGTTTGCGTGTCCTCCCAATGCTTGGTGGGTTTTCTAAGTTTTCCACATAAGTCCAAAGACATTGTCCATACACATTAGGTTGATGTGTGTTCCTACTGTAAATTGCCTGTGGTATGTGATTGGCTGTGTTTGGTGTGTATGAATTGGCACTACAGCCTGGGTTTACCCTTCTTTGTTTCCTGGGATGGGATTCTTGCCCCCTGTTCACCTGACAAAGGATAAGCAGTAGAGCTAAGCAGTATAAATATTGGATAATTAGATAGTTAGATTGATAAACTCCTTGGGAATTCTGCTCGCCTTGCTTGTCCTCTCACTCACTCATCGTCTATACCGCTGTGTCCTGTTTACAGGATCGCGGGAGCCTGGAGCCTATCCCAGGAGACATAGGGCACAAGGCAGGGTACACCCTGGATGGGATGCCAATCCATCACAGGACACACACATACATATACACCCTCATTCTCGCACTGCAGGCAACTTGGGGAACGTCTAATCTGCATGTCTTTGGACTGCGAGAGAAACCCGGAGCACCTTGAGGAAACCCACCAAGCATGAGGAGAGCATGCAAACTCACACTCTATGCACCAGAGATGGGAATCGAACCTTGGTGGGAATCAAACCCGGACCCTAAAGGTGCAAAACATTTAACTAACAAAACATTTGTATTATTTTATTAACTCCACTATTTAACAATCACATTGAAATAAAATAACATCAGTCCATATTTTTTGTACCCTTCAAATTACTGGAAAATTTCGGTTTCCCCGTAAAATCAGTGATCTAGATGCTGTTGGGAGGAAAAAGACAAAACCTCCAGGACACTTTAACTCACGAATCACGCTCCAATGTTTCTGATGCGTACATGTCATTTTAATAAAAACATCTGCGTTTAAATATCTGCGTAAATATTGATGTTCCTTTTGAACTTAACTCATGGTCTATAATTACGAAGCAGTCAATAAAAGAAGACTGGAAGGAATCTTAGGAAGAACAGAGTGTATTCCCTACATGTTTTTCAGAGAATAATTGTGTTTTTACATCTATCGTTCGTTCAAAAGCAGGCTAATGAGTCTATAATACGACATAGTGTAGGGATTTTATTGGACTACCCTAGCTTAACCACATGACCAAAAAGCAAACAACACATGACACCATGCTATCTTGTTTTTGTTGTAAGACAATAGATACAAAAAAAAAAAAAAACCCTCAAGAACGTAATGAAGATAAGCCTTCAAAACAACATAAAAAGAAAGAAAAAAAAACAATTCCCTGTGCAATCCCGCGAAACGAATAAAGCTCCACCATGCCAGCCTTACGGGCATCCAAACCTCCAAACGATTATAGAATTACACTCGTTCTCAAATAAATAACTGCATATTAGATGCTTTGGTTAGCCATTTCCAGACAGAAATAAATAAATAAAGAGGCACTGAAGATGCCCACACTACCCAGGAGGCACAGTGTTACCAGCTAAAACAGTGTTAAACGAACACAGCAGGAGAGGATTGGCTAGCGCTTTCATCACCGTATTATACCGAAGTTGGATGTAATATTGAGAGAGTCTACTAAACAGAAGGCCTTAGAATGGAACGTCTATTGAACACACAGAGCTCCTTGTTAGAAAACCACACTTTCCTTGTATTCATTGTGGAATAATTCAACTGTAGTGGATTAACAGAGTTATTAAATGTTGTCCCAGGGGACCATTACTGTTTAATGCTGAAGAGCTTACGGATTATTGTAGAGATGTGTGTGTGTGTGTGTGTGTGTGCGTGCGTGCGTGCGTGCGCGCGCGTGTGTGTGTGTGTGTGTTGTGTCTCCTATCCTCCATCATTAGCTCACTAGGAGGCGACAGTAGGTTAGGGGACGTCTGCCAATAGGACCTTTAAACGATACCTTCTCCTACTGTACATATTCTCTTATAGTGTGGGGGATGGAGGCTTTTTTTTCTGAGCGAAACTTTCTTAAAGTAGTGCAACAACTTCTGTAACACACTCACACACACGCGCACACACACACGCACGCACACAAAGTAGTCAAGGAGGAGAGTAGGCCAGAGAATAGCCTAAGGCTCACATGGCCTCTTTTCCTGTGTTAGAACACATTACATAAGTGGATTGAGCCCAAAAGCCAAGACTGGTCTCCCCGGTTGCATCCTGGGATATTGTGTGTATACATGCTTTTGTGTGTGTGTGTGAAATAGAGAGAGGGGGGAGAGAGAGTGCATGTGGAGACAGACGTGCAGAGCTTTAAATAGCTCTAATCCTGCCCCTTATCCTCATAAACACACTTTTCTGGCCCTGATTCTTCTATCCAAGCACTTGGCAGATTTATAAGAGGCCAAACTACTATCTCATATCTCATGCTCATGAGGTAATAAAATCCACCTCAGGTGTGTTGTTTGTGAGCATGCACGTGCTTCTGGATATTTGTGTAAAATCGATCCCGAAAATTTTTCAATTTGGCACAAATCCAGATACATTAAGACATTTATTAGCTAATGATTAATGGACGGGACATACGTCTATATGCTGGCAGAACCTATAATATTTAAAGTCATGTTAAAAAATTAATAACCTCTGTTTTTTATGGGTTTTTGTGTAAAAAAATAATAAAAATCATCTGATCGTAGCGGGGCGGCACGGAGGTTTAGCGGTTAGCACTGTCGCCTTGCACCTCCGTGTTCAGGGTTCAGTTCTCGCGTCTGTGTGGGTGGAGTGTGTATGTTCTCCCCGTGCTTGGTGGGTTTCCTCTGGGTACACCGGTTTCCTTCCACAAGTCCAAAGCCATGCAGACTGGGCTAACTGGTGTTCCCAGATTGCCCGTAGTGTGTAAATGAGCATGTGAGTGTGGTGGTGTGCAACCTGTCCACCCTGCCTCATGCCCTAAGTCTCCTGGGATAGGCTCCAGGCAACAACGATGGTAGGGGCATCAATATCAGGCAAATGTAACTCTACTGCTTCTACTGGCTTTAAGAGGGTAAGTTGTTGCTTATCATTAGTCATTGCTTAGAAAAGCAGAAGGTTTGGCAATTTGCTGGTCTGGAGCATTTTAAGACAATGCTAAGAGGGAAAGATGTAAGAATGCCCATATAGAAGCAATTGTTGCTGCACATCAATCTGAAAATAGTGAAAAGATTTCCAGACAGTTGCTAATCTTGCTAGGAGTGGACGGCCTAGCAGATTCACCAGAATGTCAGGTCACTGAATATTCATGTAAATAGAAAAAGGTTACGTCTGAGACCCTACAAGCCTCACTGAGCATGTTAAATGCCAATGTCAAGTCCATGAGAGCACAATTAGAAGAAGACTGAACCAGTACGGTTTGTTTGGAACGGTTGCCAGGAGAAATCCTCACTGTCAAGCGTGGTGGTGTACTTCAGATATGGAAGCAATCGTAGCTGAACGCAGAAGGAGACCGCTGTTTAGAGGCGATGTTATCAGTGGACGTGACGATATCCTTTGAAATCTCTGTGTGCACGTAGCACATCCTTTCACCTACACAGCCATAGCTGATAAGGTAGGAAGGTATGCTCTTGACATTTTTTTTTTTCAGAAATACCAATAATATTAGGCATAACACAAAGGTTAACTCCCACATTCTTTACTTCTCTTGGTGGCTGACAACCCAAGCAGCTGCATACTGTATTGAAGAGTGAAAATAAGCAAGTGTACCCGAGTCTGGAGAACAAAAACCGAACCGAGAACTGGCCAACAGGGAAGTGGGGAGGGGAGCACTCGTTCCTGGGCATCAATTTGGCCAAGTTGGCCACTATACCAGAATATTCTAGGGGCAAATTGGTCAAAATTTGGTTATGCAATTGGATGCTGCGACAGGACCTTAAAAGAGCTCTAGACATTCAAATTACCACCACAACACCACAATGGACTGAAGCAATTTTGTAAAGAAGAATTGGCCGAAATTACTTTGCAATGATGTAAGAGTCTGATAAGTCATACAGGAAATTGTTACTTTTGGTTATTGCTGCTAAAGTTGGATCTACAAGCTATTGAATCATACGGGGTACTTAGGTACAGTATTAGCCACATGTTTTTTCATTTTTGTAAAATAAATAATGGCACAGTGAAAAAAAGTTATATGTTGTTGTTCATCTAAGGTTGTAGTTTTTATAATGCTTTTACAGAAAAACACATCAAATTCAAAGTGGGCGTACTAATATTTGAACATGACTGTAGGCGGAACTATGTTTGGAATGAACCATCTTTATTTTTGGGCTAAATTGTCCATGACTAAGTTAACTACACTTCCTTTCTGGCATGTAAAAGAACTAAGAGTCCTTGCTATAGCAGTGACCCAAAAAAAAAAAAAAACACACACACACACACACACACACACACACACACACACACACACACACACACACACACACACAAACATTTCCTTGTGGAAATACAAAGCTGTCAATACATTATGTAACATGTTGTGGATAAAGCTGGAATTATGCATGTTGTTCACAAGGCTGAAAGTCATGCTAACCAGTCACAAGGGAATCTGGAGGTTATTTGGGTTTCGTTTAGACTTTGCTTGGTTATGAAACGTGCAATTAATACCCTATGCACTACAGTAGTTCAGGAAATTACTTGTAATGCTTTGAATACTATGTATCATTCTAATAATAACATGCATTACCATTTTAGAAAGAGAAAAACAACCCTAGACGTATAGATTTAGTTCCACTAGCTAGTACAGAATCTTAAAGCGATAATCAACATTAAAAATCTCACTTTACGCCAAGTCAACTGACAAATGTCCAAGACTTTCTAGTGCCAATTTTTAGCATTGTGTTTTATTCACTGATCTTCTTAATTCTACCTTTAAAACAGTGAAGTATTTTTATGGATTTTGGATAAGGGAAACCTAGGCAGTCCTTTTTATGTAGGAAGAAATACAACTTTCACAAAACAACAATTGCATGAAAGCTTGTCAAGGTGAGGATTTGATGTGGGTTTGTGCTCATACCTTTTCTTATAACTATATCACTATACTTTTAGGTTCTTTTCAAGTTTGAAAAATACTATTTGTAGCACTAAGTTCTACGGTTTACATGATGCATTTTGTAACTCTTGTTTTGCTTCCATGTTCGATTTGCAGTTGCTTTGGCAAGTCTGTGAAGGAAATGAAGAGCGCCGAATCAAGCCTGAAATATTATCCTAGATTATTTGCACTAAATGGCACTACAGGTAGGGAAAATAACAATGAAAGGTAACATTTGACTGTAACCTCAATTACTACTAACCGTGACTTAATGGTGCATTGCAGTTATCAAGGACCATACTGATGAGCAGAGAGAGCCTTTAAAGTCGTATAAAGACTAAAGAGAGAGATAACAGATGCAGAGAGCTTTTCCCTCCATGACGGATAAGTCCCTCCTCTTTGTCCCTTCCCCCTTTTTGACTCGGAGGAAAAAGTCTCAGTACCTCCTTTTGTCCTGTGGTCCTTTTGGCGCTCTGACAGTGGACCACAGCTCACGACTGGGAGCCGTACGTTTGCATGTGTGAGTCTGTGTGTGCATGTTTGTGTGAATGACAATGATGCTTTGTTTCCTGCATACTAGCCTCCTGCTCACAATAGAGCTTTTTAGCCAGTATGTGTTGGGATTTGAGGCAGCAGGGCCTCCTCTTGAAGTCAAATGCGTGACAGCTTGCAGATATGCACTACTCCTACACACACACTCATAGTATCTCACAATCACACACAAACACACACACACGGTTGCTTTCTATTATATAGAATTAGTCACCGATAGTATAATTACATGTGTTGCATCACCTTTTGCAGTTCTGCCACCTCTGGCAGTCCTCCATCTCAGTGCCAGCTCTGGGATGCTTGGTGCTTAATAAGAGCAAATTTCAAAGTAAATTATGGGATATGAAGAGCTTTTGTTGACACATAATATAAGCAAATTTCCAATATTCCAGCAACTAGCATGGTTACCTTTCACCTCCTGATGGGGGTTCAAATCTTACCTCTGGTCTATTTGCATGGAGTTTGCATGTTTCCCCTATGCTTTGTGGGGTTTCCTCCAGGCATTCTGGCTTCCTCCCAAGGTGTTGTAGGTGGACTGGTGTTTCCTTTTATGTGTGCCCTGAAACTAACCTACCCTGGCCATGAAACTGCTAAAACATTCAATTACTTTTAAACCTGTGCAAATGGAAAGACTTTGTAAAAACACATTTGTAATTCCTAAACTGTTAATACACTCAGTCATCATCTATACCGCTTAATCTTGTATTCAGGGTAACGGGGGGCCTGGAGCCTATCCCAGGAGACATGGCAGGGTACACCCTGGACAGGGTGCAAATCCATCGCAGGGCACAGACACACACACATACACTCACTCATTCACACACTACGGGCAATTTGGGAACGCCAATTAGCCTAACCTACATGTCTTTGGGAGGAAACCAGAGTACCCGGAGGAAACCCACCAAGCACGGGGAGAACATGCAAACTCCATGCACATAGAGACGGGAATCGAATCCGGACCCTGCCGGTGTAAGGCGACAGTGCTAACCACTACACCACCGGGTTTCCTCCAAGAACTCCAGTTTCCTCCCACAGTGCAAAAACATACAGATTAGGTTTATTTCCAGATTAGATGTGTGAGTGTTTCCCTGCAATGGACTGGAACCCCATACAGGGTGTACCCCATCCAGTCCCCTAGGATAGGCTCCAGGCTTCCAGAGAACCCTGTATAGAGAAGCAGTATAGAGAATGACTGCATGAGAGAACTAATTTGATTAAATGTTATGATATGGAACCGGTTAGTTACTGTAACCATGCAGCAAAAAAAAAAAAGAATTATGAACTTAACAGAGTTTCTTGTACCCTCTCTTGAATTTAACAAGAAATAAAAAGCTGGTTGAGAAACTGCAAGAACGGAGAGCACAAACTCCTTTGCCCAGTCAACTCTCCTGTGTCTGAAAAAAATCTGAATGTTAAAACAACCACCAGACACCCTAGACTTCTTCCATAAATATTACATGCTGAACATCTTTAAACAGAACGCTTCACTGTGTCAGGGTGTTTCTTTGCCATATATACAGAACTAAGCCAAAAGTAAAAAGTTTGGACATACACACACATTGAAGTTTTGGAAGGGTGTGTTTTTTTAAAAATTTTTTTATTTAGTGATTGATTTTCTACATTCTAGCATATAACACATATGGCATTAAGTAATTAATACGTAGCAACAAGAACAATAGTCATTTGCTATTTTAAGACACAAAGTCAGCTGTTTTGGAAAAGTTCTTGCAAGAACAGTATTGTCAAGTGCATTTGCAAAACCTATCAAGCACCATTATGAGACTGCCCATGTCATAAGGACCATCCCAAGAAGGCAAGACCAAAATTTACACTATGTGGCCAAAACTGCAATGACAATGTCTTCAAACACATATACTTCAATATGGAGTCGGTCCCCCTATAACAGCTTCCACTCTTATTGGAAGGCTGACCACAAGTTTTTGGAGTCTTTGTGGGAATTTGTGTTCATTCATTCTGTAGAGCGTTTGTGAGGTCAGGCACTGATGTTGGACGAGAAGGCCCGGCTCGCAATCTCCATTCCAGTTCCAGTATCCCTTAGGTGCTTGATGGGGTTGAGGTCAGGGCTCTGTGTTAGGGCCAATCAAGTTTTTCCACACCAAACTCATCAAACCATGTCTTTATGGCAAATTGTTGCCACAAAGTCGGAAGCATAGCATTGCCCAATATTTCTTGCTATGTCTCCGCTTTAAGACTGTCCTTAACTGGGGATAATTGGCCCGATTGATAGAGACACCCGAATTCAATCATTAACAGGCTTGGCCAAGTACTTTTGTCTATATAGTGTACCTCTGCTGCAGAGGAGAAGTTCATTTAGAGTTACAAGCCCCAAAGAAAACTCACCAAATTAACAAACAGTACATCAGATTAGATCCATTATAAAGAATATAAGGTGTGTCCAAACTTTTGATAGTTACTGTATACTACAGTTATAGTAATGAATTCGAAACCTCATGAAAGTACTGTATAATATAAAGATAACGTTGGTTGAATTATTGCATTGAGATGAGCTGACACACACACACACGCACACACACCACAAAAGATCAATTTAACTTTAACCTGACTTAACCCACTCTGTCTATTATATTGTGTGTTTTTTCTTCTTTCTTTCTATTTGTCAGTGTTTCGGCAGCTGCTCCAGCTGATCGCCCTCTATGGCTCCCTCAATCTGCCCTACAGCTGCTACAATTACCCTCGGAGAGCAAATCTTAACTGGTTACCCCTCACTAAACACAGGGCTTCTTTCTGTTTTCGTCCTCTAGCCTTCTTCTTTTGCTGCTTCCACACTGTATCTCTTTCTCCCAGGCAATTCTGCAAGCTAAACAGAGACATTGTTGTTGGCCTGAGAGACACCATAAAAACCAGACTTTGTTCTGTGGTCTTGATGATCTCTTTCACTCCCCTTCTCTCTCTCTCTCCCTCTCTGCCCTTCTCTCTGTGTCTGAACAGCAGATGGTTAATGATTCATCGACTGGTTTGGTGTGCAGCACACACGCTTGTGTCAGTGTGCAGTTACTGTGGACGTGATAGTCAGCATGGTGTGTGTGTGTGTATGTGTGTGTGTGTGTGTGTGTGTGTGTACACGCATGCTGATGAGCATGTTGGTGAGAGGAGTAATTTGTTTGTGCAATGCTAATGCTCTTAGAAGCAGTCAGAGAATATTAATCATGCTATTTTTATGAATTGTTATCATTTGTTCTAAGCTGAGAGGTTTTTATTAAAAGAGCGCTTCTGTATTTTTACCCTTCATAAATATTCATCAAGTCATAAAAAGGTTTACGTCGCTGCTGTACCGGAATCCACCACTGATAGCTGGATATCTGCATTGCACACGTTGCATCCAGAGCTTCCATGAATTGCAAAGGTATTCAAAATATTATATTGATGAGTTTATGAGATGCTGTGTTGCTGTAAACACAAATTCTACCCTTTACTTTGCTGTACGAATGAAAAAGAAAATCTAAGCCAAGTAAAGAAAGGAACGAAACCACTTTGAAGGTGGTATAACTCACTCAGTCACTCATCTTCTATACCGCTTAGCGCTTTGTCACGGGGGGACTGGAGGCTATCCCAGGAGGCTTAGGGCATGAGGCGGGGTACACTGGGGACAGGGTGCCAATCCATCGCAGGGCACACACACACACTCATTCACACACTACAGGCAATTTTGGGAATACTAATTGCTCTAATCTGCAGGTCTTTGGACTGTGGGAGGAAACCGGAGGACCTGGAGGAAACCCACCAAGCACGGGGACACACATGTAAACTCCATGCACACAGAGGCAAGAATCGAACCTTGCTGGGAATTGAAACCGGACCCTGGAGATGCAAACCAACAGAGCTAACAACTAGGCCACTAACTCCTTTGGAGTTAATATACTGTAGTGCAGGCAGTGCCAGGCCAGCTCCAAGCCCAGTTAGAAGATGCAAGGGTTGTGTCAGGCAGGGCATTCTGTGTAAAACCTATGGCGAGTCCGCTGTGGTGACCCCTTCTTGGAAGCAGCCAAAATAACGTTTACATACTGTGCCTGATCAAGGTATGAACAGGACCTTCCCTTAGAACCAGAGCTCTCCCTGAAATGGCACCATGGAGCCACCTTGGTGGTCAGATGCTATGGCAGTCGAGTGGCAGTTGTATATAATGGACAAGTACCTTGAAATGGAAACATTTAATTCCATTTAATGTCACTTAACTGGCAGTAAAAGCGCCTGAGTTAGGGTGTGAGATGGAAAGGTATGTGATTCTCCATTCACACAGCCAACTCAAGACTCAAGGTACATTGCGTCATTGTTGCGCCTCGTATTTCTGTTTGAAAGGAAGGGTGCTGAAATCGTGGGGACAGTTTTGACTAGTGACAAGGATCTGTGTGAACTCCCATTACAGTAAGGGGAGCTGATGTTTTGAGATGTTTGTGACGTGCGTGACATGCCATCAGGAGGTTTAAACAACAGTAAACGGTTAGCAGCTAACACATTAATATCTTATGTAGAGTAGACCAGATGTACCGTAAGTGCTAAATGCCATGTGGTGCATCAAAAACAATAATCTGAAAGATCAGTTGAGCCTGATCAGCAGAGCCAGGCTTTACATTTTTGATTACATAAAAAATCTTGTGTTTATCAGTGGACTGTGATCATTCTGGCATTTAGAGCTTTTTTTCAACAAATATCTCCTATCCATGAGCACGAAGGCGCACCTCAAAAGCAGCTTGTGGCTTTTGTTGATGGCAGTGAATTGCGAAAATCTGACCAAATTGTTTTGTGAGTGTGGTAAATGTGAGGCCTACACCTTAATAATCAGTTATCCACCCTTGTTTTTCTTAAAGCAACAGTATGTGTGATATTTCTGACACATATGGTTAACAGCCTCCTAGACACACACATGTTTGTTGTAAATGCCACTCCTACTCTGATAGCAGAAAGATGTGTGATGTTTCAGGCTACAACTTGATTTTGAACTACAAAATGAAGGTAACGCGAAATACTTAGTGGGCTAATTTTCAGTACATCTACAGTATGTAACTTAAGAACTCTTGTACCCAACTTCTTGATTAAGAGTGGACTCGTACAACTCTAGAGACCCCAACGTAGATAGGCTTTAGGTAGGTAGGCTACTCATCAGTCCCAGAGTAAGGGCACTTTGGCTTTATCTAAGTGAACACGATGGTTGCCTTAATAAGATGTATATTCACAACTAGCAATTCGGAATATTCAACCTTCTTGGAGGTTTACAAGGTGCGTGAACAGGTACCTCCTACTGCCTTCATTAGACTAGTGGGAGACTTCAAAGCTCATGTTTAGAATAACTGGGATATTTGCAGGGGCATGACTAAACCCAAGTGGTTCAATGTGATTCGACTATAATGGTGGTAACCCTAGGATGCACTAAGGGACACCAGTGATAAGTGAAGTTGAAGAAGGACACTTAAGTAATGCTTATGGAGGGCTCTTCTATTTCAGTTGCCAGATACATTCGAGCCAACAAGGCTATGACATAAGCATTTTCTGGCTATGTTCAGATCACCAACCTGAACTGACTCAATTGCGAATTCTTTTTTTTTTACCCCAGTGTGACACAGATCTGCCTGAACGCACAAAACTGATGTTTTTTAGATCGCCTCTGCATCACTTTCATAAGTGGTCCTAGATCAGATACATATCCAATACATGGTCATGCAGCCTTAACGAGAACAGGAATTTTTGAGACTTCTTGCCTCTGCGCATACATGTGGTGCACGCTGATGTCAGCTAAAACAAGGCGGCATCTGGCTCTCTTCCTTCTTCTCGACCTCAACAAATCCAGCAGACTAACTACTTGCCATCATCCAGAGCAAAATACCAAATGTATTTTTGTAAAATTTAAATTGCATCCATTGTTTGAAATGAATGAGTGATTGCGTTTAACCCAGATGGGGCAAGCAAAGAAGTATCAATATGTGCATCTGTGCTGTTTCAGAGTTGGAATCAGATAAAAGTCACTTGTAATTATGAATCTGATGCATCATGATATGCAAATGTGATCTGACCAAAAAGTCAGAATTGAGCAATGTTGCTATGAATGTGAACATACCCTGTTGAAGTTTGGGCATGGGAGGAGTTTGTAGCCATGGAAACTTTGCCATGGAATTTTGGGTGGTCCCAAACTGATTGTCAATGAGACCATGTTCAAACTAGGCTGAGCAAATGCCCAGTAACACTGGTGATGATGATGATGATCAACTAAAACACATTTGTCACATCAAAGCAGGTATGAGGTCACATTTTGGGTGATTTGAAATGTGTATTTTTACATTTCTGGTGCAATGAGCTCCAATTTGTTACCAAAAATAACCTTTGTGACTTATTACCTGACTTAATAAATTGATCAAAGCACCAAGGTTGAAAATTAGAACCTTGAAGTCTAAAGGCATGATGTCCTTTAAAAGATTGTGATTCTCCCCTCAGGCAAGCGGGCAGACCTTGGCTCTGGTAGAAAAGATTTTATCTTGCTTTCTTTTTCGTCGAGTTTTTGGTGGTGGGACTCAGGAGTGTTGGAAAGGTTCACTTTCTAAGGCGTTATCTCCAACTACGGCGACTACAGGTTATCAGAATTAAGTTTCTCTACATGGTTTTTAGGACTTAGTAACTAGTCCAAATGGAGAGGAGCCAATTGATATGACCAGCTTAGATGGACTTTACAAGGATGCACCCTATTTGGCTAATTCTTATAGGGTAGAGGTCTGCCATCCCAGGACAGACTGGGGACACACTTGAGAGATTATAGTCCAGAAATTGCCTTGATAGTACAATAGTTCATATTAGAAACCAGCTGATTAGTGTTGTTGGAAACCATCAATTAAAAAATCGATTAAAATAATAGCACTAACGTTTTTCTGCATCAATGTTTATGTATGCGTATGTGATAGTCTGCCAAATAACTAGTTACAAATGTATATCTAAGCATTTTTAAAGCCTTGTATTGAGTGCATTGATCACCAGGATAAAATATGAAGTTTACTGCCCTCAGACGGGATGCTCAGGTGACATACCTCAAGACACACCTCAAGCAAAAACGCACAATAAACATACTGATTGGTTAGAAAAGAAAAAAAAAGAGAATTGTTGAAATGAATAATGTATTTAGATTTCTCATGATCATTTAAAAAAAGAAGAAGAATTTGAATAAGCCTAATCATCTGAGAACAATTCTAAGCAATTTTGTAGGTTTCTATTCAAATGAAGACACACTCAAATGAAGGTGTGTCTGCTCCTAATGTTGCTTCTTTTCAGTTAAAACATCACTGCATTTAATCTAAGTTTTTCTTCTGTGCTTTTAGAGCGGAAACTGTCTCTTCGCCTATCTTCTTCCTGCTGCTTACAATAAGAGGAAGTGAGGGGCTGAGAGCAATGGCACTATGTGTGTGTGTGTGTGTGTGTGTGTGTGTGTGTGTGTGTGTGTGTGTGTGTGTGTGTGTGTGTGTGTGTGTGTGTGTGTGAGTCGTCTGTGTGTTATCCATTTCAGCACAGCCTCTTCTGAACCAAAATGTGGCAAGAGAGAGAGAGAGAGACACACACACACACACACACACACACACACACACACACACACACACACACACACACACACACACATACAGGAAAGCTTGATATTGCTCAATAACATGTCAGTTTTCCAGTCATATTTATGTGGAAATGTCAGTCAGCTTTCTGTCATTCCCTGAAAAAAAAATCAAGATATCCTAAAGATAGAAAGCCACATACCAAAGCAATGTCCACCCTCTGCAGCCCCAGGCTACGGTGTACTGCTGGGTTCAGTGGCTAAGCAGATGGAGCTTAAGGCCCAAACCCAGCAGGACACAAAGGATCCAAATCAGTACAGGCAGTTTGGAAGCTGATAACAGATCCGAGATCAGAATTCAAGCTGTCGAAATCTTGTGCACTTGGCTCGTTTGCCGTAAGCCAGCATTTGAACTAGATCTGAAGTAGAAGGCTTCTAGGCATGTCCTCCAGTTTCTTGCAGCCCATCCTGATATTCACTCCAGTGCATCAAATTCTGTATTTGGAGGGTTCGCTAACTTGGCAGTTTAGCTGCAGGGCAGGTTCGGGTCCTGACAATAAGCCACCCAGAGGACAAGAAGATATCAAGCTCCTGCTGTTATCAAAAATAAGATGTTGTGCTGTGTACAGCACCTACAGGTGTTGTTTCAACACGTGCACTTGTGAAATCATGGACTCTGTTTTTGTCACAGAAGTGAAACCCAAAACCTAAACAACCATGACATTAGGGACACCAGTACAGAATCAAAGAAGAAGAACAACAAATGAAATCACACAGCATTGAAACCATGTCAGTACATCAAACTCATACTGTATATGGTAAATAACACGGTGATGACACGCACATGTGTGGCAGGCTGGAAAAACCCAACACATGGTAAAATTGTGACATTTTTCTACTATATATAGTTCTGAAACTACATTTTTCCCCTAAATTGAAAGTTTTTTTTTGTCATGTATTTCAATCAGACATAAAAAGTTCTAGCAATAAAAAAAGTGAAAATGGAGAATATTGCTTTCAGAAAATTCCATTCTGCCTTCACTCGTCTACTGTGCAAAAGTCTTGAGCCCCCTGCATTTCTTCATATTTTGCATCCAAAGACCCAGACTTTCCTGTATGTTTAATGCAGTCTTGAGGAATATATCTCCACGCTTCCTGAAGAACTCTTTTAGCTCTCGTTTTTGGTAGGTTTTTACCGCTCATTTTCAGTCAAGTCCAGCTCGAGCAGAATAATTTTGTTTGTTAAGCCAGACATTAACTCATGAATCATTGAAGCATAAAAAAACATCAAATTTAAGGCATAAACCAGTGAGAAACAGGTGCAGATGATGACAGATGATCAGGCTGGTCAACTGGAACAGATGAGAGGGGAAATGAGGTTGCTGCTGAGGTTGTATAAACAACCTTATTTTTAAACAACCAATTTTTCAATTGTATCTTTAGGCACCTTGCAGTCTATCACAGTAAAACAATTCATCCAACATCAAGAGGTCACCCAGTCTACACACAACTTGGCACAGGCCCTGGATGCTTTTCCTAACAACACTGTCCATTTTAGCTGGGCTTGGGCTCTGCAGTGCATCCAGTGCCTTGGGGTCGAGCATTGGCTTGGAATCGAAGCCAGTCTGCACCAATGCCCACATTCTTTTAATTTAATTGGCATAATTTCATTTAAAATTAAGAAATATGTGGCTCAGGTTTTTTATAGTACTGTAACATGTTATTCAATGTAGCAAATTTAGATATTTTATTTTAAACAATTCACAGCAAAAAGTGTTTTGGACAGAAAATCCCTGTTTTAGGGCCAAATTTTGTGTGTTAATTCTAGAATTTAGCCACAGTGCCATTTTTGGACTTTCCCAAGCTACCATATGTAAAAAATAAAATAAAAAAAAACACCACTTTCTACACATCTATCAATCTATCCATTTAAACAGACATCGCTAAGTCAATGACTGGCTGAAAATGACCTATGACTCAACACAGTCATTGCTGTAAGCAATGCTGCTAAGGACGCCAACCTTCTTGCAACATACAAGAAAACACACACTCAATCATAGACCATGGGCAATTTGGAAATGCCAATCAGCCTACATCACATGACTGTGGAGGAAATGGAAGTATCCAGAGAAAACTCCATCAAGCAAAAGAAGAACATGCAAGAACACAGACCAGAGGCAAACCATAACCCTTGAGGTTGAGATACCATGCTGCCCTACACTTATCATTTCTTTAATATTAGGTTATCTGGGTTCATACAGTATGGCAAACCAAACCTTATAATAATAAACTCATGACATACAGTATTTTCCACATATTGCTGCTGTATGTATGTAATTTAATATGAGTTACTGATGGAGCCCAAACAGTGATGTATAGATGTTCTTATTAGAATTGTAGAACTTATTAAATCTGTTGTTGATTTGCACACGACTGCTCTCAGTATGAATCATTGCAGTACTCAGTAGCAGCTTGACAGATGAATCAGGGACCTTCAGCTGTACATTACATGCTTTATTTAATTTATTGCAAGTATTTAGGACATTTACAGTTAGTGGAGATGTCTGCAGACTGTCAGGCGCTCAGACTGTCACATAACAGAATTCATGTCTAGTCAGCATTTTAGTCAGAATACATTTCCAGGTAGCAAAAAACAAAGCAAACATTTAACATGTTTTTAAGGTTCAAAAAGTGTAGCATGTTACCATGTTGCATGGCTGACTGACTTTTAAGAAATGAATAAATAAATTACACTTTTATGGGTGAAAATAGGCTGGTCTGTTTCGGTACCGTGTACCACTAAAAGATTCTGTCACAGTACTGGAAAGAGGGAAGAGCAGCTGCCTGCCAAAACCCACATTCAAAAAGCATCACAGTACCATAGTGGCACATTCAGCAAGAAAACACGTCTACTAGTGTTATGTCACTTTTTTAAACAACACTTGGTGTTGCATGGTGATGCTGATCGCGCAGGATGCTGTGCGCTCGACAAAAGTAGCATGTAGTGTAAATGGTGCAGACTGGTGTAGACTAGTCCGATTATTTTCTCCGCTGCTTTCACCACCCGCTGCAATGTCTGTTCTTCCGCCTTAGCGCAGCTGGAAAACCACACCAAGAGTCCATATGTCAGCACACTCTCTTTAGCACAATGGTAAAAGTTCACCAACAGTTGTTGAGAAAGATTGGCTCTCATTTTCCTCAGATAGAAGAAGCACTGCTGGGCCTTTCCTATGGCAGAGGTGATATTATTGCCCCATATTAAGTCCTCTGTCAAAGTTAGGCCAAGGAATTTAAAGCTGGTAACCCTCTCTACCGTCCTATTTGCAATACTAAGTAGTAAATGGATGGTCCTTGTTCCTTTACAAAAATGATCTCCTTGGTCTTCTTGATATTGAGGGCCACGTTTCCAGATGGTCCACCTCCCTTCTATATAAGGACTCATCATTGTTAACACTGTGATGCCATCGGTGAATTTTATGATGATAGAAGGAAGGGAGGAGCAGCAGCCATGTGTGTAGAGTGTATAGAGAATGGACTCTAGTGTTAATATGCACTGTGGATAATTTATGGTGTGAAACAAGTGATTTTACACCCTACCGTTACGCACTAGTTTTTCATTTTATCTACTTCTACTTTTTCTTCTTCTTTTCCCTCGATCGACTGCTCTGTTAGGGGTCACCACATTTTTCCAATTTATGCCAACAGTTAGTTAGCCGATGTTTGTTCTAAAATGGAATAAATGGAAACATAAAGAGAAGTGTATGAGATTCATAGGACTGTCCATCACCTCCATGGTTTAATCTCTTCACCTTTTTGCTTCGTAATACCAGTAAGAATTTAAAGCTACTTACACCCCTGCTTTTATGGGTGTACAATTACAGGGCATGTTTATATGTGCTAAGGTTTATTATGACAGTAAAATTTTGATATTTGTATTACAATTACTGACTGTATGTTAATTGTTACAGTTAATTTTATTAGTAGTCAAAAAATATATAAATAATTTACTTTCTTATTTGTAATTAGTTAGTGGTTTGTTGGAAAAACATTTTGCATTTACAGTTGTCTGATACTGTATGTGTTTGCATCCACACAAAAAAATGGGAGATGGCTTTGATTTCAAGGGGATGTACAGTATGGTGCAAAATTCACTTTTTAGTCATTTGATGAGCAGGGGGGTCTCCAGTGTGCATGTAAACATTTTGAACACAAACATTCCCTGCTTTGTGTACTTTTTTGTTTTGGCGGGGGCTTAAAAATGCCAATTAGATGGCTCCCCCTCTGATGTAACCTTATATAAGAATATACCCCTATCGTGACCTCATATAAGAAGATACCTTACCAGGCTTGTTGTGGAAAAAAAGACACCTTGTCAGTTCTGCTCTTCTCTGGTGGACATGCCTCAGCAGTAGCTCATTTAAATAGACACAGAAATGGCACGTTTGAAAGAGGAGTGAAATAAAAAAATCCATTATCTTGGGGGTTATCTTACAGTTAGAGAATTAATAGATACACTTTAGAGGAGCACTGAGACCTGTGTTAACCTGTTAAAGAAATAATCAAATATGGGATATATGAGAGCTTTAACTGCGTGAATTATTATGTACCTGTCCTTAAAGTTGAAAGTATTTACTATGTCAAAGTGGATGACAACAATGCATAATTCCTCTTAAATATGTGTATCTGTTGTTCCATCTTTATCAATACAGACTTTGATATCAAGTAATCAATCATTTTTCTACCAAATGATCAGAAAAATGCACACTTATTCCAGTTTGTCCCATCAGATAAAGAAGAACAATCACAAAGAACAAGGATATGCTTTAACCTTAAACACTCTAAACAAAATGCCTTTCTCTTTTGCATTCCTGAAAAGGCTGACAGAGACTTAGGATGGTAAGCAAAGCCTAGGGCCAAACAGAAAACCCACTGTGTGTTTTTTTTAACTGTACTGAAGCACCCTACTGAGCTCCCTGTAGAGTCGGGGATTTGGCAAGATCAATGAAGAACTGTTTCTTTTTTTTTTTCTTTTTCTTTTCGCAATTGAGAGGACAGAAACATAGACCATTACCATTTTTCATTTCCCAAATTAAGCACAACCAATTTGGGCTTCATGATGATGTACTGACAAAAAAACATCATGTTATAAAGTTAATTAGAACACAGTTCTGATGGATTTTAACACATTTGGACATTGCTTTAAGTGCATTATAGCACTACAAAATAGTAAATGGGAATAAGTGTAGTATAAACACATAGCAGTAAGATCTATTTGTTTTGTAGATACACTTTAAGTTCAATGTTTTAGTAATTACTGTTACCATTTTGGTGGAAATAGTAGAATACCTGTATTTCTATTTATGTATTAATATATGCTTAAAATTAAAATGAATAAAATCTATTTTTCATTATTAATAAAAATCAGTTGTCTCTCTTTGTATCTACAAAAAAAAAGAAAAATACTATACCACACTGTTGTTGGAATTAAAAAGAGACGCAGTGTCGTATCATTTCAACCTATAGTAATGTATCATATTTAGCTGTTTTGATGAGTGTATTGGATACCTTCTAAAAGGCGCTGAGAGCATGCTAACGAGCGAAATCTCTAAGCATTGGTTCAATTTTCCCCCTTTTCCTCTTCAAGCAGGGCACTTTGACAAAAGCGGCGGGAAGCTATTTAGCCACAGTCTCCAGAAATCAATAAGCTCATTCCTCCAGGCCCTTACAATGACACACACACACACACACACACACACACACACACACACACACACACACACACACACACACACACACACACTTCGAGCGGTCGTTTGTGCTGCTGCCTCGACATTAGGGGAGAGTGCTCCTATGTGTTATTCTTGCTGTAATTACCCAGGCTGATATGCATTGTCAGGCATGTGAGGGTGTTTGCTATCCTGTAGGCACTGGACAATATATAATTGTTGAGGGTCAGAAGGTTTGGTGCCACCCACCAAAAAGAAGTGATACTGAGAGATGATCACGTTCAAAAAAGCAGAGATAGTTTCCTCATAAAGGTAAATGTGTGGGGTTTCTTGGCAAAACAAGACAAGTCCATTGTGACAAAGTATTACAAACTGAAAATATTTTGTGCATGAGTCTCAAAGGTATTAAAAAACACAGATGCCAAAAAAGGTCAAAATTCCTTTAGTTATTTCCTTGGGATTTTTGTATTATTTTACAAAAAGCTACAACTTCATCACCCACAGTTTTATCACAATTGGGATATCAGTCTTTACTGTGTTTTTAGGTAGGTTAGCATCTTTACAATGTCAGTTCACTTTTTATTTAAATAGTGCTCATGACTTTAATTTTTTTTTTTTTTTTTGAAGGTTATGAAAAACATTATCAGTTTAGAGTGCATCCTCAGCATTGTCATCAGCAGCAATACGTTATCAGCACCTCTACTACTTCAATAGTTGATCATAGAAATGCTAGGTACCTGAAGTCCATGACTGCTGGGGAAATGACAGTGTGAGTCAACTGAGAGTAAAAGTCCTTTTTCTTAGTGGGAACATTTTCTAAAAGTCAACTGAGTGCATTAGTTAATTTACTGCAGCTGCTATTTTGTGCAGCTGGTAATTTTGCTTTGTTGACAACATGTTCATATATTTTTGGATGTGTCACATTTCACTAAAAACTTCTAAAAAAAACAAATAGAGCAACAAAAAAAATAATAATGAGGAAAATAATTTGCACTATTGTGTGAACCCCTAATCCTACCCTAACCCTATCATGTTTTAAAAAAAATAAACTTTTTTTTTGTTTATGTCTCATGCAGCATTGGGCAGCGGCATAACACATTAGAAGGAAAGCGCTATCCAACCATTTCATTCATGTTAGCTCACAGATTCTCATGGTTGCCTAATGTCATTATGATTAACGTACAAGGGTAAATATGTCATCCTTCACTCCGAGAGAGCACAGCTATGAATGGCTTCACCAGGTGAATCAAACCCGCAATGTTTGGATGACAAGTAAGAGTAAATAAGGTGCTAAAAAAAGTCATGATGTGAAAACGTACTTTTTCTTCTTCAATTTTTCCAAACATTTTCAATATCTGAAAAAGTTATTATAATAATTTTGTTAACTTGTTTATTATTATGTTAAGTGATCTCACCTCAGTTATTAACATTATATTAAAAAAAAAAAAAAAGGTAACATTAGCTGGCTGGCTCACTTAGATAAAAGCTGTTAGTGTTTTAGTTACTTGATATATTCATTGGCTTGCTAGTTAGCGCATATAAAGTACAATCCTATTAAATAACTTAGCTATCTACCAGTTATACCAGATACTCATTATACAATATTCTGAGCTATACCTATAAACTACAGAAGCACTTAGATATATTTATTACACCAGGAAATTGCTATCAAACATCAAAAGTGCCATCTTCAGTTCAAAACAGAGCTCACCCAGCTAGCTAATGGCCCGTACGTTTTTCTGCAGGTTGGATTTTGAGCGGTGAAATGCTGGTATCTCCATGAGACTTGGCATAATTTGCAGATCCTTATCACACTGTTTCCTCTGAAGCTTATAAAACTGTCTCAGACATTGCTCCTGCTGACTAAGCGCTTGGTGTCTAAAGTGGCTGAAAACTGCTTTATTCTGATTGGATCTTGAAATTGATTAACCTATAGTCTTCTGGGGTTAAAAGCATTATTTTTTACTCTGTAACAATGAGCAAAGATAAAAGTAGCAAGTAAAAAAAAAAAGAAAGAAAAAAAAAGAACAATCAGTATAATAATTTAATTATACTCTAGAACAGTGATGCAATATGTAATTGAAGTACTGGAACAAGATTATGTCTTTTTTATTTTCCACTACTACCATAGCTCTGTTGAATGTCTGAAGGCTCAAGTCAGAATGTGTTGATTAATGTATTGTAAATGCATTAATTGATTAAATTATTGTAAATGCAAGCTGTAGGCGGCATGGTAGCACTGCCATCTTGCACCTCCAGGGTCGGAGTTCGATTCCTACCTCGGGTCTGTGTGCTGGAGGTTGGATGAAGCATGATTCCCCCCATGCTTGGTTGGTTTCCTCCATGTACAATGGTTTCCTCCCACAGTCGATAGACATGCAGGGTCGACTAATTGGTGTTTCCAAATTGCCTGTAGTGTGTGAGTGAGTGTGTTGTGTCCTGTGATGGATTGGCACCTTGTCCATGGCCTGGTGCCCCGAGTTCCCTGTAATATGATCCAGGCCTCCAGTGACCCTGTAAGGAAAAGCATTATAGAGATGAGTGATTGAGTGAGCAGCCGCAGGGGTAGAGCCAGGTGTAATATGAATAAAAGTTTTAATATGCTAATATAGTAACAACTTTACACAGAGATTTGTAGAATTCTCATAGTTTAATATAGTCTAATGAGATAATTATATAATAAAATGTGCTGTTATGTAATAAAGAAGATCATACCAAGAGTATGGCTTGTAGTAGTAACACGCTGTATGATCTATCTATCTATCTATCTATCTATCTATCTATCTATCTATCTATCTATCTGTCTATCTATCCATCAATCCATCCATCCATCCATTAATGTAATGGAGGTGGAAATTTCTCACTAATTTAGTCCTAGCCAATTCAAACCCCTGGCACTCTCCTATCATGGCGACAACTACCAAAAAATGGAGGGCTAACACTATCACATGCTTTCTCTGTGACACGCAACGCTAGCGACCACATCTTTTTCGAACTGCTGCTCATACATGATTGGGGATAGGCATGATACACTCTGACGCACTCTGAGAAAATCGCTATCCACCCCTTCCGCTTGCTTAAGCTCACACACACCTATGATTAGCTAGAGTAGCTATGATTGATGTGAGTATGCCAAGCAAATCTGCTTCCTTGACTACTGTCTACAGATGGGTGTAGCATCACCACTTCCATTACACCACTTAGCAATGATATGTCCTTTATTGATATAATACAAATTAAACATTAACATATACAAATAAACACAATTGTACATCAATGTTTTGTAGAAAAAAAAGAGAGAGAGAGAGAAAGACACTTCAGTTTGTGCTGCTCCAGGAACAGTGGTTCAGGGTTGTAACAGTGACCTAGTAGTCATCATATTACTGTTGTTTTTCTAATGCTAACAGTAGAGCTATTAATATTAGTGTTATTTTTGAGAGATGAACTATAGCTGAATTTTAACTCCAGATCTCTAGAACT
The DNA here is from genome assembly GCA_013621035.1 of Clarias magur. Taxonomy (NCBI): domain Eukaryota; kingdom Metazoa; phylum Chordata; class Actinopteri; order Siluriformes; family Clariidae; genus Clarias; species Clarias magur. The sequence continues at coordinate 3,742,565 of QNUK01000007.1, read as the reverse complement.
GTACAAGGCTAAGATTTTTTTTGGCTTGGTGTCCCAGAAATAAATGATCTGCATCCACCCCCCACCCCCCCCCCCCCCCCCCCCCATCTTAATCCAATCTTACTGAGATTTATGTCAAGACTAAGAACCTGACTCTTGGAAGACAAACAGGATTACACTGGGATCTCTTTCTTGCTCCCTTTTTCCTCCTCTCATTCTCTGTGGGGAGTGGGGGAGGGTGATGGAAGATGTCTGAAAGCAGGAAGTGGTCGGTGCAACAAACAGGGCAATCAAATGGTAACATGCATGCTGCCTAGAGTTGGGTACAGCAGAAGGAAAGGGGGGGGGGTGGCTGGCATGTTAGATGGTTGAGAAAGAAAGAGAGGAACTTTTTTGCACATGAACATGCTCCAGTTTGGTGCATGTAACGACCTGCTTCAGAGAGCTCAGTTGGAAGCTCCTAAATGTACATGGCACTGCTGTGTGAATAGATGGGCATGAATGGCACCCAGCCAGTAATGGAGCTGAGCAATCCCAGGTTGCCAAGGTGACTGGCAACCAATCAGTTTTGGAGACAGAGGCAAGGTCAGCAAGGTTAAGTGGAGCTCGGCAGGACAGAAATGGTGGAGGGCCCAGGCACTCGAGCCACTAAGCTTCAACAGCCTGAAAAATGGACCTCATTTCATTCCATTTCTCTTCCTCTCTGTCTGCTCTGACTGATACTTTACTCTGTGCATGATACCAGTTACTGTAGGAACCTGCAGCACCAAGACACATCATTAGTCATATGAAAACTCAGCAATCTACTGAAAATAACCACAAACTTAGATAGTGGGTCACAGCAAGCATTCACACAAACACAGATATGCACACTACATGCGAACGCTTACAGTAACAAACACACTAGTGTGTGCGGGCTGGTTTCAGTTTCGCATGCTTGATGGAAACACTTGTAAATAATGAACATAAACGATATAAATGGTGGATGTTTGATCAAGGCAGAATGGAAAAAGAGAGCTGAGAGAGATGAGCCTATGACAAAAAGTCCACAGAGACTGACACACACACACTCTCACATACACACACACACACACACACAAACACACACACACACACACACACACACACACACATTAGGATGTGGGATGATGTAGAGGCGCCACTCAGCCTTGCGCCCTGTTGTGTCACTGCACGGCTCTAAATAATTTAGCGTCACTCAAATATTGATATGGAAATCACCACTGAGTGATCTGACAGCATGGGGAGAGAAATAGAGATAGAAAGAGGAAAACGAGAGGCAGACTCTCTGTCGTTTCGCCTCTGTTGTGTTTGCTCTCTTTGGCTTTGTATACTCGCACTTTTGCCGTAAGCAAGCAGGAAACTATTGCGTCCACCTAAATGATGCTCACTGATTATGATTATGTACATGTTGGTTATTATATTAATCAAGATAATAAAATGATGGCTAATAAATGACGATAAGACAATGAATTTAAGCTTTGGGGAATTTTGTATACTTTTGAGATGCTAAACAAAAAATATATTCTGCGTACTACTGTTTATTGTAAAGTAATGCTGATTTCATAGCAATTTTTTTTTTCATTCTGTCTTGAAAAACTGAATAACACCAGGAGCTTCCTTTTGAAATATTTTATCAAGCTGCTTCCGTAGCTAATTTTATCTTGATTAACCCACTAGAACAGTAGGTTTCAAAGTAAGGTGCCTGTGGTGTCAAGGTGTCTGGGATTTTTTACAAATTCTAGCTTTGATTACAGCACACAATGTGGTGTCCAATTCACATGTGAAAAAAAAAATCCTCCACTAGTTCCCAGAACCACACTTTCACATTTTGAATCCACATTACGTTGCTGAGTCTAGACCTGACCACCTGACGTAACCCCAGATCATAATAGAGGCTTGTCCAGTGGGCACTATGTGTGATCGCTTCATGCACTTTCCTTCCTACCCTTACCAGCCCATCATTCTGGAACCGGGTTAATCTGGACCACATGACCTATTCTCTATTGCTCTGAATTGCAGCCTTTAGGCACCCTTCCATGATTAGTCTCTTTCCCCTGATTAATCTCACTAACGAGTGGTTTTCTTATGGCTACACATTTGTGTAATTTAAAGTGTCCCATGCAGTATAAGATACTGTGCTTATCAGGCCCTGCACAGAGCAACAACAAGGAATTCTACACAGCCTACAAATATGGCTGCAATGGACTTCAACACCCAAGCTGCAAACAGACAAATTATTAACCTCTTACACCTGGACTCAATCACACACTCACACTCATGCAAGTATTTAAGGGGGGGGGGGTCCCAGTTTAGTTCAAATTCCTGAAAAGCGTTAAACAAATCATTGTTCCTGCCAAGCCTTGTTCTTCTTTTATTAACGCTTCTGATTGCTGCCTATCCCTCATGCTGTTTGCCTGTTTCTCAACTCTGATCCTGATCCACCCATGTTTGTTGTTGAACTACATTATGTATACCTGTCAGTTCTTGACATTAGGACTTAAGAAAAAAAAGATGTCAATATAAAAAAGCAATAATAATCTTTTGGGTTCCCCTTGCACCACCAGGGCAGCTCTGGTGCCTCAGGGTGTAGCTCCATGGGGCTTTTGAGGGGGTGTGAGGACATTGCCAGAGGATCCTTTGGGGGCTGGGGGATGTGGGGTGGTTTCTCCATGGATCAGACTTGTTGGAATCTGGGGAGTTTGGAGGGCTTCGGCAGCCTTTGCCTAAAGGGCCCCATGTGCAGTGGAATGTGGTGCGCTGGGTTTTCTAATGCCTTTATATCGTAACCAACAATGACTTTTTATTATTTGTGATTTGTACTTCATTGACTTTGGACCTGATGTTCAGGATTGAGCCTTGCAGGGTATATGCATAAATCATAAAGTTAAATTCAATACCATTCAAGACCCTTTTCAGTATATTTTTAGACGTCAATGTCATTATCAGTTATAATCATTTATGTCAGTACCACCCATTTAACTTATTTACTATACAATAATATGATATTGAAAAACTAAACCGTTTTGACTTGTGAGAACCTCAAATGACCGTATCAACATAACAGAATTCAAACGAGCCGTGGGGACAAAAGCTCAAGAGAATAAATTGAGTGACTAACCAAAAGGCACCTTTTATTAAACATAATAACTCACAAAACCTCTGTAGTCTCTCCATGCCATAAAACATTTTCACACAAAACACTGTTTAGAATCACACAGTCAGCAGGCTGCCGTGCAGGTGGGGCTCTACGGCAGTGAATGGCAACCCAGCCATTAGAAGGACAGTCCTAACGTATATATTACAATTACAGCTGATACAGTATTATGAAATTATTCATTTCAGAGCACATAACTTCACTTCACTTAATGTAGAAACAAAGCTGGAGATAGGGTCCTTACACATAACACAGTTATCAATATCAAGCCATCATCACCCTGAGGTCAGCAAAAGAATTGGTGGTTAATCAGTTTTTCTTCCTTGGACCACTTTTAGCTGGTCCTGACCACTGCAGCCTGGGAACATTAGAGTTACTCTGACCCAGTTGTCTAGCCATCGCAATTTGGCCCTTGTCACAGTAGCTACAGCGACAGTAGCACTTGGAAGTGGGCGGGATATATTAAGCAGAACAAAAATGTGTAAGCGCAAGGAATTGAGTGACTATGCCAAGGGTGAAATTGTAATGGCTAGACGACTGGGTGAGAGCAGGTCCAAAACTGCAGCTCTTGGTCTGTAGTGGTCAGGACATTCCAAAAGTAATACAAGGCAGGAAAACCAGTGAACCGTTGACTGGGTCATGGTCAGCCAAGGCTCATAGGGAGTGAATGCTGGTCCCAGTAGAAAGGTGTCAGAACACCTTTGGTGCGAATGGGAAGGACCTACAGTTTTTGACGTTTGGTCATAACATTATGCCTGCTCAGTTGATAAACTGAGTCAGTTGGCCCATGAGTGTGCAAAATGTTTGACAATTTCAAATTTAGCCTGAGGTCACAGGGCAATAACAAAGTGTCTGTGAAGAAGAATTCCCCAAGCTATGCACCAGCACAAGTTATATTCAAATGGAAAGTAGCTACAAAAGTTATATAAAACTACTTATTTTATATTGGTGATTATGTCCTTTTAATATTTTTAATGGCCTTTTAACATTTGCTAAACAGATTTCTTACCTTTTAATACGTTTTAATATCCCATCGACACCCTGCCTCAGGTGCCCATGAGCCTGTCAGCGGTTTGCTGGTGTATAGTTGAAGATCAGTGTTGTTTAAATCACCTGGCAGTAGGGTTGATGTTATGGCTGAGCAGTGTGTTTCATAGTTGCACAGTAACCCCACTGTAGTTTAAACATCACTGTTTTCTATTGAACGCATTTGGATACTATAGGAACACACTTGGTGAGGTTTTCAGCTTTCTCAGCACTTCCTGTGGTATATCCAGCTGACATCAACAACATTATTCCTCTTATTCATTTAGAAATAATGGCACGATACACTTCCACAGCCACTTTAATGGGATTTTTTATTTTTTACCATTCTCAAGAACAAGTGCATTTTTCTAACTTTCTGACGTCCAAGTTATCAGTCACAGGTTGGAGCCTGATGTTTTTTATTTTATTTATATATTTTTTATTCCTACCAAAAGGTAGAAATGTCGTGCATTCTGCTCATCATAGTTGTAAAGGGTGTTATCTGTGTTACCAAAGCCTTCCTGCCAGCTTGAACTAGTCTGCTCCGAGCTCTCTCATCAGCATGGCATTTCTGCCCACAGAACTGTCACTCACACAATTATCTTTTGCAAGCGACTCGCCATAAACATAAAAGTGTTATGTTAATTTTTTTTGTTGTTAATGTATGAAAAATAAACATTACATTTAAAATGTAAAATATATGTAAAGTACATCCACACACTGCAGTCTAGACATCCTCTATTTAGGCAGTTTGTATTTGTTATAAGCACCATTGAATGCAGCTCATGCAGGATTGATTAGGGAGTTTTAGTGAGTGTGAAGATTCTCATGTGCACTCAGTTTCTGCACCACTCTCTGCAATCCACTGATAAGGAGTAGCAGGGGAAGAGTTAAATATAACCAAACAGATGGGCTTGCAAAATAGGAACTAAATCAGCATGACAATTATGCATACACTTACACACATTCACTCAGAGGCAGGCAGACACATACGCACACACACACACACACGCGCACACACACACACGCATATATATATATATTCCCACATGTACAGAAACACCCAGTAACCCTGACCCCTGGGCTTTCACAATGCCATCATAAAAGATTGTACTTTTGCACTGCTTTATACCAAGCTACCTAATGATTATATATATATATATATATATAATATGACATTTTGAATAATACCACAACTCGCATCACTATGGATTCAACCAATAAATAGGATCAGGCTCATTGTAATGAATATACTGTCTGTTTCCTTCAATTTTACAATATTTGGGATTCAACCCCAGAACAGCTAGGTAGCAATTCGTTAGAAAGCTTGAAGTGCCAGAATTAATTATTGTTATGCAGCATATCCCATAGCATTGTCTCAGTTGCAAAAGAAGAGATAACTGAATGAGCTAACGATAACACTAGATAACATGATAACCAAAAGCAATCACATCTTTCTACGCCATCCTTCCTCATCCACCATAACATACTACATATGAAAAGAATCAGCAGAACAGAAGCTCCTACTGTAATGGCTAGGTTACTATTTTATTTACGTAGCCATGCATCAGGTGGGGCGGCAAGTAATATTTAATAGGGTAATCGACTATATCCTGTATTCTGGGTTGAGGGGGGGGGGGATACAGGGTGAAACACATACTCAAGTGCATTCACACACTACATGCAATTTGGGAACATTAACCAATTAACCTAACCTGCATGTCTTTGGACTATGGGAGGAAAGAACGGAGAGAAAACACAAACTCCATGCACACAGACCCAAGGTGGGAATTGAACCCAGACCCCAGTGGTGCAAGGTGAACCACTAAACCACCGTGCCACCCTCAGAAATACACCTTGATCAAAATTATCAATGAAAATACATAGTAGCCTAATGTCGGTTAGGAGTGATTCTGAAGTCCACTGTTGCAACTGACATCATGGTATTCATGTGTTTGCCTATAGGTCTATAAACTACTAGTACTACATACTACATTACATTACAAACTTTAGTGTAGGAAAATGACAACCTACATTTTGTAAAGTGTTCCACAAATAAAAAAATCAAATGTAACTGGAAAGCATAAAATGTTCTTCACTCAAAGGAATAAAAGTATAGAGCATCACTTTGAAGAATAAAATATGTTGGGGGTGTGAAGTTTTTGGAAGTTCCTTAACTTCAGGGTTACATCACTCAGATTTGTGATTGTTTTTCTATAACAGCACACAATGTACTATGTTATTCCTCATAGAACACCTAAGTAAAAAAAAAAAAATCTGTGACTGTTGTCACTTAATCTGTCTATATAAGGTCACAAACCTCTTTCAAAACAGCATCCACAATGTAAAGTGACGTCATCATTTTGATAGGAAATTTCAAAGAAACACAACATACTGTAGATGGTTCTGCTTTGACTGAGCTTAATGTACCTTTTAAATGCACAACTTTGCCTGTATCTGGTATATTTGATTGTCATTAAAAAAAAAAAAAAAACAGTTGTGTGTAGTCATTGAGCGCAAAAATGGCCATATCTTCTTGTTCCTGCTCACACATTTTTTTTACCCCTTCTTCCATGGACAAGTGGGCACATTGCCATCCTTTCTCTGCCCAGTGATTGGCCGCACTCCCAGAGCTTACTGCGCATTGAGATATGAAACACTTCCTTTGCTTATTACACCAGTCTGGCTAGTATCACCCATGATATGCTTTAATACAACAAATAAGCTAATAATACAGCAAACACAATGGTACAAATAATAATTTAATAAAAGGTTTGACGAATATCATAGCGGGTCTTAGTATTAGGCAAATACAACCTCACATGAACTAAAATTTTTTCACCATGCCTTTATTTATTTTACAAAAATGAAATTAAAAAGCTTTTTTTTTTTTTTTTTTAAATTGTGGACAATACTAATTACCACCATCTTGTCTGTCCTTAGCACATTGTTCCTGAAGCCTTGTGGTTTGTTCAGATGCAGTTTTGTGAACCTTAGTCATGTTTCCATGTTCTTTTAAGTCAGAAGAAACTTTCTCCTGGCAACCTCTCTAAACAAATCATACTTGTTCAGTCTTCCTCTAATTGTGATGTCATAGCTTTAACATTTAACAAGCTCAGTGGGGCATCTCTCAGCATTGTAGGGTTTGATCTTGGGGTGAATGTGATCTTTGTATGATCTTTAACACTGTAAATCTTTTTACCTACATATTGTTTGGAAGAGGTTTCATAACCCTTTCCAGATTGATGTGCAAGACAATTGTTTATGTCATTCCCTCTTGGCATTATGTTAACACACACTTGTATGCTCCAGTCCAGCAAAACTTTTTATAGGTTTTTCTAGACGACTGTACACATACTTTTTCTCTCTGTGCTTGGTGGGTTCCCTCCAGATACTCCGGTTTCCTCCCACAGTCCAAAAACCTGCAGATTAGGCTAAATGGCATTCCAAATTGACCGTAGTGTGTGTGTGTGTGTGTGTGTGTGTGTGTGTGTGTGTGTGTGTGTGTGTGTGAGTGCACACCTACTGATTTATCATTTTGTCTTACATAACAATCATATCACACGTCTTACTAAAAGTGTTTCAGGTGTTTCTGCCTCTAAGTCAATATTTTATATTAGCAATTATTTTTCATTTACAAAGAAACATTAGTCAAGTTTGTTGTTTAGAACATGAAAATAGTCACTCTAGCTTACATCACCTGCATATTAACCACTGTAATTAACATTGATCTCCAAGGGCATCCAAGATTTATTTTTAATCAGTTATTCCGATCTGGTATTTTTAGTTTCACCAAGGAACCTAATACCTCCTGTTCCAATGCACAACATCAAATAAGGATTGACTGGTTAGGAAGCACTATGTCTCTACAATCCCCACCTCACTCCTTTCAAAATACTCAACCAGGCTTAGCTTCTTTGGAACCAATTTCAACATGATCATGTGCTAATGACAAGCAAAATGTAAACAATGCAGCTAGAAAGGAACACATTGGGTTTAAAATAACTCGCTGGAACAATGAAATGGCAACAGATTTCCTGCCAGCACCTGTAATGACATGATGTACAGTATAGTTTCTTATTATGTAAATTATAATATAATACAGCCTAGAAATACAATACCAGTCAAACGTTGAACACACATCCTAATTCTATGATCTCCCCCAATTTTCTATTTATTTATACATTATAAAACAATGGTGAAGGCATTCAGAATATACGATAATCTCCTTTGAACAGTTAATAGTGAGATGTGTCTGCTACTTATGCTCTGCAAAGCCTTCATAATGGCTCTAATCTGAGGTGGTGTTAAATGCTGATTGTTGCGCCTGGTAGCTCTGAATGAACTTCTCTGCAGCAGAGAATGCCAATAAGCCTAGTCTGCATGTCTTTGGACTGTAATTCACCAAGCATGGGAAGAACATGCAAACTCCATCCACACAACGGCAGGAATTCCAGGAACCTGGCCAGGAATTGAACCCAAACCCTGGAGGTGCAAGGCGACAGTGCTAAACACTAAGCCACCGAGCCACCTGAGTTCATAAGATATGAGTATAAATACTATATAGCATGCTTTTCAAAGCAAAACTGCATCTTGTAGCAGAAGTTCTATAAAGTCATACGGGTCCACAGTGTTCTGTATAGAAAATCCATATAACCAATCCAAAATCCATCAATCTCACCGCAGAAGTTCTCTATATAGTCCTGTTGCGTAGAGTCGATAGAGTTCTACAGAATTAAGTACATTTTTACAGAACATGCATATTAAAGCTAAAGATCAATATAATTTTATTGTCGGTATACAGAGTTCTAAAGACCTCTATTAAACTCTAGTAAACATATTTCGCAGACGTTCTGTAGAGTCATATTGCAGATCTTCAGAGTTCATTAGAATTGAAAAAGAGATTTACAAAACACGTAGGCAAAGCAGAAGTCTATAGAGGTCTGGTCTATAGCATTCAGCAGAACTGAGTAAAAGTTCTATAGAACATCAATCTCATAGCAGACGTTCTATCAGTTCTTACAGAAGGCCAATAGAGTTCTAAGAACTGAATAAAAATGTCTATAGAACATCAGTTTCATAGCAGATAGTCTGTAGAGTCCTACATTATGTTTATAGCATCCTCTAGAAATGCTGAAGAACCATCACAAGCAGAAAATCTGAGAAATAATTATGGGTCTATGGATGATTCAGCTCTGAACTCAGCACAATGTTCCTAGGAATGATCAGGTTTACCGAGTTTCATGCAACTACAGTTGATTTAAGGGCTACACCCAATAAGTATATTTTTATGGTAAACATTATGATGCATTTAATCCCACTAGCCACTTGACTTATTCACTACCTCATATGTACCTGTTATTCATGCATCATGTGTCCACCTTACAATAAAAGTCTTTTGACATATATGAGCCAGGAACCTCATAAAATGGAGATGCAGATGGACAGCAAATGTTCATTTAAAAAATGTGGATTGCCTTTGGTTTTACCCATGAACCTAAAACTTAAATTATGTTTTAAGGTTGGTTTTTATGCATTGTTCAAATTACATGATCTGGATTATCGTGATATATCTGTGCTCATGCTTCCCAAACTACACAACAGTAATTTGCTCTAATCTAAAATCATGTGTTTTATTATTACAGCATATGAATGCATACAAATTCGGCATACGAATGTCCCGGATCACAAATTTTCGCCTTAGGAACTGAAATTTTGTCTCACATGCGAAGAGATTTCAACATACAAGAGAACGAACTGAGTATATATATTTGTTTTGTTTTGCATTTTATGCGAGATTTAGTGAAGACAAAGCACCGTGGGTCCCAAGAATGTTAGCAAGAACGGTAGCAAGAACTAAAGGGAGACACTTTCAGTTAAATTTTTTAAGCAGCCGGTGCCAAAAGGAATTATAAATTACAGTTAAGTGCAGTTTAACGTCTACTTATTTAATATTTTACTTTATTTACATGTCTTTTCTAAATGTTTTGACTTTTTTATATGCACAAATGTGATTATAGTGTTGGAAATATTGGTAATATTTTTGGGTAGCTGGAACAGATTATCTGCAGTCACATTACTTCCTATGGGAGAATGTGTTTCGCAATACGAAATTTCACATAAAGAACTGGTCTTAAGAACGGCTTAAATTTGTATGCCGAGGTACCGCTCTAATACTAATCATCAATTCAGAGCTCATCATTATGTGATAAAATTGAAATGTTACTGGAAAGAAGGCAATTGTACTTATTATTTATTTATTTATTCATTTACTTATTATCTACCAGTTCTATATATTTGTTTTTTCCTATCTCAGATCTATAATCACTATAAACACAGTCTCAGTCTGAGGTACTTTTAAACATTATTTACACTAAACAGTGACTTAAAATTATGTTTTATTATTTTATGATCATTTAACTTATAACAACTCGCAACAGTGCCTTATTTTCATTTTCTCAAATTTCTCACATCTCACCCTTTTAGTGATATTTGTTTGTGTTTTACTCAAAGTTTTAAATCTAAATCATTCAAGGTTACTTTTTAATGATGTCTCAAACATGTGTTACATGACATTTTACTTGCTTGTCGATGTAGAGTGTATGTTGCGATGCGTGCAAGTGCTCTGTCTGGTTTTGTCATTTTTACTGTATATCTGTTTTATCAGAGCAGGTCTCGCTGGAAAAGGTCATTTGAAGAGGTCATGGCATTTTGTAAGTGTATAAACATAAGCATGTGCCCCGAGCTCTGAATAAAGGCTGGACCTGCTCAGCAAAATACACAATTTTAAAATGACAACTTCTAAGGTTGTATGGAATACTGTGCTATAGGTCGTGATCACATTGTGAAAAAATTATGTATTTGGCTGGAGTGTGTTTGAAACACTGAAGGTTTAGGCATTACATATCACTTTTCTGTTAGAATTGAATTTGTGCTTTTCTCCTCCTGTTGTGTGGTTTTGTATTCATGTGTTTCGCCCATAGAAACTGAGCTTTGGTCAGCCAGAGAGACGAAAAAGCACTACTCGTCAAATCTTACGCCCACATGCCCTGTTGCCCCTAGTCAAAATATACTTAAACTGCAGTCTTTAGACCATATCTGAGGAGTTACACTGCAGAAGGGGATGCATCCATTCTGGCAATTTTGAGAAAAACTTTTTTTCTTTTTACAAAAAATGCAAAAATAATACTTAATACTTACAAAATGACTGAGAATATTTTGTGCTTGCTTTCTTTGACTCACAAGGGTGTAATGACAAAAATTCCAATTATGTCAAAACGGTTCTGGTCATATCAGTGTGATTTTTATGTCGAAACACTATAAATAAACCTCCCACCGTTTTTTTTTTTCACAATGGATGAATCACGCTGTGGTTTTGTTTGCAACAATGGAAACATGCAATTTAAAAAACATGCAAAGTATCAATAATATGTTGGCTGAGTTTTTATAAAACCTTGATTGATTTTGTATATCAAGTCTGATTTTTTGTTGCATACATGCAGAGTTTTACAAAACCTTTTTAATTACAAAGAATGTTAATGATCAGGAGTAACATTAAAAACAACCAGCCAAAACCTTGGTGCTGATTTTACTTTTTTATGTTATACATATAATACAGAAAGTGTGTGTGCCAAAGAAGCTACCTCTAAAGTTCATGCATCATGGAAGTTTAATCTAATTTAAATATTGTTTCCCTAAAAAATATTAAGTTGCTAACTTGAGCTGTTTTGGAAAGATCGCCCAAAAAAGGCCATTTTTCAGTGTTATACTGTCTCGCTTCAAAACATAATCAGTTAAAATGCAAATTATTCATGTTTCTTTGGTATGAGCTTCTAAAAGCATATGATCTGTAAAACGTTTTGTAATTTGGTAGTTGATGACAATGCCTTACTATAGAAGTCCATGACTGCTGGGGAAACTGCAACAGTAGCAACAGGCTGTCAACATTTTTTTTTCTTCTTGTATTTAACATGCTCCAAAAGGCTGTTGAGGCATTTAGTTTAGCCGCTATTTTCCAGCTGGTACTTGACAGAAAGTAGTAATGTGATTGGCTTCCAAAAAAAGAACAAACAGTGATTTGAGGGGGGAAAAAAGACTGAAATGCCAAAAATGTTGTTTCACACATCTTCCAGTAAAAGACATTGCCGGCCTTTATTAAAGGTAAAATGTACATTAAAAAAAATAGAAATAACAGACCTTTTGATATTTACATTAGATGATTTAATGACTGGAAATTAAGTAGCGATATTCACATATACTGTATGATATGCTTTTACTAGCATAATATGACAGCTATTGATTCTGTAATGAAAATTGCATATCAAATTCAACAGCTCTCACACACACACACACTCAGGTCAGTATAATTCCTTTACAATCAATGGATCATTGATATTCTAATTGCCAGATTTATCTCTAAAATATGAATGGATCATTTTTTAAGGAATAATTATAAAGAATCTCTCTATTCCCTATATTTAAAAGTAAGTCGGCATTTTACTGGCATAAGCTCAATATCTTTACTCCTCTGCCTCTCTGGAACTTCCTGTGTTGCTCATTTTATACTCCCCGACAGTCAAAAGAGAAGAGGGTGGCTTCAGTTGCTTCCTCTTATCCATGACACAGGTCCGTCACACCATGCTGACATTGCTTCCTTTTGGTTTTGGACACGCAAGTCCTGCCGGTCATGGAAAGACCAGTTCACTCCAACCCCCACAACTTAAAAAAAAAAAAAAAAAAGGGCATTCAGTGCGATCAGACATGACCGAATTTAGTATTGCGTGCTTCCACAGCGGACAGAGTCGTAGGGAAATGTTAGCAATTGCTTAATAAGGGTGCACTGAGAAAGGTCTAACATTGAGTTGCAATGAACAGCTTGGGTCATATGCATGAATTTGCAATATTTGGAGATGACTCAACTAAACACGTCATTCATATTATTGATATTCTTTTCTAATTTAGAGTACAAGATGCAATAGGAGGGAAAAAATTCCCATTTATTTATTTATTTATTTATTTATTTATTTTTACACACCAGTGGCCTATCTGGTGACGTAAAGTTGTGCTTAAACCTTTCATTAACCAGTTGAGAGAAGGAGATCCAGGCATGCTGCTTGATTTTATCCACTTCACTGCAGCATATGGGGAAGCTACTAGGAAAACAGCCAGCAGGACTCGTGCATTCAAGCAGTGTGTTGTGTATGTGTGTGTGTGTGTGTGTGTGTGTGTGTGTGTGTGTGTGTGTGTGTGTGTGTGTGTGTGTGTGTGTGTGTGTGTGTTTTCGACTATATGGTTGCAGCATGTCTGTAGTGTGTCTAGTTGTTGTGTGTAAAGAACAGCAAGCTTGTTAGTCATTGTGTTGCATTGCTCTCAGCCTACTTCTTTGTCTCTGAATGTAAAAGTGCGTGCATGTGTGTATGTGTGCGTGTGTGTGTATGTGCACTGCTTCTGAATGCCTCCTCCCCACTCTGTCCATACTGAGAGACAAGAGCCACAATAGAGGAAGGAAAGAAAAGGGGGAAAAAAAATAAAAAAGGAGAGAAAAACTGAGTTTAGAGAATACAGTGTGATGCTAATGCAATGCATGCCGTGGAACGGTTTAACCATGCACTGTATCGCAGTCCAAATATTTACCATATGCTAAGTAGTTTTAGATTTATGTGATCATTTTAAATGTATGTAAATGTAGATTCATTAGTCAAATGCATTTCTGAACACAACTCAACACTTACGTAATACATTATAGAAATTAGTATTGTCCTATATACCTAGAGTGACAAGAAAATTGTAACTCTGCATTCCCACATGCACTGCCCTGTCTGATGAAATGATTGTATGATCACATGGATCACATGGGGGATTGGGGGGCTTACAGGCTGAAGAGTTCCAAATTTGTTTGAAATGAATTATTATACTGTATATATATTTTTCTATTTTTCTTTTACAGAGTGTAGTTACTCAACACACACACACACACACACACACACACACACACACACACACACACACACACACACACACACACATTCTGTCTTACCATCATTGTGAGGACCTTCCACTAATATTGTTGTACATTATAAATATTCTTTCATTTCTTAACACAGATTCTTACTGCTATTATGCCTACACCTAGACCTGGAAAACATTTAACTCATAAAATGAATAAAAATGTATAAAAGTTTCCTCATTCAATAAACCAAAGGTCCCCACAAGTTCAATTAAATATTCCTATCCATGGGAAAATATTCGGTCCCCAAGAAAATTATAAAAACATGCCCACCTAAACACACACTCACACATGCGCGCACACACACACACACACACACACACACACACACACACACACACACACACACATGTAGCCACACCCATATCTGAGGTCTGGGGAAATACTTGAGAAAGGTTGCTACATGAGGTCAACATGATTGCTTCAGAGACTGAAACAAAAGGGGGAGAAAAAAAATTAGAGGAGCAATAACACCCTGGTAAAAGAACATGACCTGCTGATTTATTGAGAAATAGATCATATGGAAACTTGTGCAAATAAACATATTTGCTGGGATATATTACAGGGATTGGATCAACTCAGAGAAATTGAATACAATAGGCTTACTTGATCTTTGGTGCTTACACAGTACTATAAGAATACTATGATGTTATAAGACGATTTAATTGGTTAAGTTAGCTAGATGCTTAGCATTAACCTAACAGATTGAACATCTAAATATATTGCCCCTTACTTCTTCATTACTTTTTTTTTAATTCCCTATCAGGAACTACAGGGGATTACTGACCAGGAGGTCCCCAGTTCGAGCCCCGACGTAGCCGAGCTGCCACACCCTCTAGTGCTCAGATACAATCGGGTGTCGAGTTGGCAACCTCGACCTCGTAACTAACTGCCACAAAAACAACAGATATATCTCCAGGGTGGGGCCCGATGTGCCGGATGGTACAAAGATGGATGGAGAGACTACATAGGATTGCAAAATGACCAAAATACACTTTAGACTTATTCAGATTAAGCAACATTTCTCCCATAACCCTTATGTTTCATCAGAACTTCTCTACCAAATTAAAAAAGCATACCACGTATTGTTTTATCAGCTTGACATCACTGTGTACTGATACTGTGCTCTAGATACACTCACTACAATGCTTTATATGTAACTTCCGTTTAGAAGAGCCCAGATATAAAATAAAATTTAATATATGAAAATATTTCAGTACATTAAGATAATAAAGCCGGCGTATGGACTCATAAATTAATTGGCAGAAAAAAATGATTAATTATGAACAATTTGCCTTTTTTTTTGTTGCAGAATCGAGGTCTGTTAAGGCAATGTCACCAGAACACAATGGTTATAGTGCCAAGTACATTATAGCAGCGTGTCAATGCAGTTTAATGGATTTTTGTCACTTCAGACACGAATGCGAGTGTGTGAGCAAAATAATATGACCGGAATCCATGTTTCCCATTTGCGGTGATCAAAATATTTTTATTCAGGTAAACAATTATTAGAATGTTTGACTGGGGAAAAAACGTATGCGTTAGGAAAATAATCAGAAATAAAAAAAAACCTGATTATTTATTGATATTGCAGTCAATTTAATTTATTGAATATTACTGATTATTACTGTTATTGATCATAGTAACTCTACAATCTTGAGGCTTTTTGTTTAACAATTTGTTCGCTTGATCTCGCTTTATTATAGGCACAAATATATAATTTCTTCTACGTATTTCACCTGCTGCCTACCCAGTATTTGAGCATGTAATTCTATCCCATCGCACATGCCTAGATCTTTGTAACTCATGGCCTGGTACATTATAAATTTATAATGACATATGAGATGATTAGATTGAACTTTCTCCTTAGGCTTTTTCCCCCCCTATGCCTAGTGAGTACATTAAATGTAATCTAGGTTGTAATATACTGCACAGGAAAATCCACCTTCAAACTAACAGTGGATAATGCAGGCAACGTGACCACCATTAATTAGGCTTGGTGGCTGATAAAACATTAATGTGTTAGGCTAACACTGCTGTTTTCACCCAAGCTTTCCATGCCTGTCATTCCACACACGTTCCACTTGTCTATTTTCTTCTCATCATGACTGTCGTTTTTTTTTTCTCAAGGATTTTCTGCAAATAAAATAAAATGAAGAAAAGGTTGAACTTCCATCTTCCATGCCATGAGGTGTCTTTTATTTTTGTTTTGTGTTTGTTTGTTTTAAACACTGGTATGGCTTTTTTTCAGGAAAAAAAAAATTTGAATACCTGATTGAGTACACAGATTAAGAAATAAAAAGCATTGTAATTAATAGAGGATTCCTGCAAATGAGCATAAGTGCAAAATAAAAACAGCAACCCCGGACAAAGGGCAGTAAGTGAGGTGCTTCTCCATTTCTCAGCTTTTCTCAAACCCTTAAACATTCCAAGCTGTACAGATTGTGACCTTCCCCCCAGGGTCGCCATGGCGACGCTGTTGTGGAGCCGGCTGTTCCTAAGCAGCAGCGTGATCAGCGTGACTCAGCGAGAAAGTGAGAGAGAGAGAGAGAGAGACAGAAAGAGTTGAGCATTGATCCCTATCATGTTGTGCTTGTATCGAACTTTCCTGCTTTGTAGCATGAAATCTTTTATTTACTTTGTTTGATCATCTCACCTTTCAAGAACCTTCATTCATTCGTTCATTCATCTTCAAGTGTAAATGCTTTATCCTGGTCAAGGGTTCGGAGCTAATCCTGGGAACACTCAGCCTGAATCAGGAATACACATTGAATGGGACGCCGGTACGTTGTAGGGCAACACATTAACACACTCGTTCACACCTACCAGAGGTGCATACGATAGCTAAGCCACCTACCAACATGTTTTTGGGAAAACCCATGCACACACACGCATGGTGAGAGCATGCATATAGATAGAAACATAATTAAATTGGGCACCCTGGAGCTGTGAGGTGGTTATGCTTCCCACTCTATCAGTCTCATACATGGTACAGAATATGAGTCATGAAACACTCAGAAGTGGTATTCCTCTTGACATTCTGCTCAGATTGTAAGCAAGCATGGAATATACCACATGCAGTCTTTCCAAATAATACACAAACTGTGTGATTGTCAGAATAACAAAACCGTTATGAGAGTAAAAACTCCCCTTTATTTTGCTATATAATCCCCTGATACATTAATGCACTTATCCCAGCGTTTCACTCGCGTTTGGATTCCATTAAGGTAGAAGGTTTTCTTACAGCCATGATCGGACTGTCTGCTTCATTTCTGAATTGCTGGCCTCCTGGGAACTCCAAAAATGGGAAAAACGTGGAAATCACTTGGCGCCGCATTAGGACTGTACATAGGATGTGACAATAACTCCACAGCCGTGTTCCGAGAATGTGCAAGTGGTGTTAGTGAATGATCGTGTGTACACTTCCCACAGACAGGTGTGTCACTTCTGCAAGTTGGTGACAAGTTATCCATTGACTTTCAAGGATCCGTTCATTGATGTTCAAAGGAACGACTGAAGTGAGCCCTGAGCCAGGATCATCATTCACAGACATGCGTCATCCTTTAAAAAGTTTGCACCATTCACCATACTGTGTTTGAATGGTGTCAATAGGTTTTACCCTTTCTTTCACAAGACATTTGGTCACGAGTCCCGATTTGACTAGAACACCCTTCATCATTTATGGAACTTTATGGAGTTGTACAGAAAATAGAAAAAAAAAAGTAGGTCTGCACCTCAGACCTCCTCACATTAAATCAGTGCCAGACGTCTTGAGGCTTTTTTTTTACACATTAGTGGAAGTATTTACTAAATCATGGCACATATGAGTTTTAAACTCAGCCGTCCACAAATTCTTCGTCATATACTGTACACCCGAACTATATTGTGTGGATCAAGTTTTCAAAAGATTCTTTCTTTCATTTCATCTAATCCACTAAATTAAATAATTTGCTGTTAATGATTTTCGGAAGTCCCCAAACAGCAGATAATAGCAAGGTGGTCTACATTCCACATGTTTGGTTTATATACAGTACTCTAGCAGTGTGCTTCAATTAACTTGCCAATCCACAACCTCAACTGAGCCTTAATGCTTACGAAATGTTTGACCACTTAAATAGACATAAACATGGTTCATTGTATTCAGGCCATTTTTGCCCCAGATTCCACATGCAGCTGCTCAAATGTGTTGGCCCACTTTTGCTCTACAGTACATTTCCCACTGCAATATGCACAAACTCAACCAGGTTTGGCCTGATATCCCCATGTGGATACATCCTGTTATTAAACACAATATTTGTTTGTTGAGAGATATAAGATAACCAATTAAAGTTCTCACTACACTCTTGCTCCTGAATTCAGCATCTTTTGCATTTATTCAGGGTTTCTGCCCAATTATAATCCTGCTATGCCAGTTTAGGGTGTTTACAAACCACCCCATGCCATCATTATTTTAATAAGGTTTAGTCATTTATATAATCACAATTCAGTCACAATATATATAGAGAGAGGGCAGGGCACTAGGACCTGGAATAGTCAGTTTCTGCTCTAATCCTCAATGGCCTTGCTCTGCAAACTGAGAATAGAGATTGTAATGTCAGCTAAAGTTGTGACTGGATGGTGGATACAAACTTATCTTAAATGTTAACTAAGATAAACATGAAAGCTTATTTAAACTACACCAGTGAGTTCTTAATAAATTCTTAGAGCTACAAATTATAGTCTTAGATACCTGATGATCTTTGGTAGGCACTGTGAAAACCAATAAATACCATGGTATTATGATACACACCATAGTACCCATTGAAGTGTCCCGTACTTACCCTGGTACTCCTATGTAAATGTAAATTACCCCAGTAGTATTATCGTATATTATGGTGTGTACTATCAGTTGGTGAATAACATGGTACATATTGGGTACTACAGTGTCTATCAAAGACACAGTTTCTACCATTGGACTTTACAGAGTACCAGGGTAGTTACTGTCATTCATTTCAGTAGCTACCATTCTGTGGTAGTACTATGATGTGTACCATAATACATTCATGGATGCTACTATATATCAGCATGTATGTAATATTTTATGTTTGTACAAACTGTACCATATTAGATGGTACCCACTGTGGTACCCAATATATACTGTGGTATTTACCAAAAAGTATTATGGTACACACCATAGTACTACCCACTGAAGTGCCACAGTATCTACCCTGGTACTTTAGATATCACCACTGTAGGCACCATAGAACTTATGGTAAGTACCAGAGTAGAAACTGTGGTACTTTAGTGGGTCCCATGGTAGTACTATGGTGTATACCACAATATTTGGTGAATACCATGGTAAATAGTAGGTATTACAGTGCCTACCAAAGATTAGCAAGTATTTAATATGTTACGTTTATGCATACTTTACCATATTAGATTGGTCAGTGCATACTGTAGGTATGGTATAGTTAAAGGCAACACCATATTAGACAATGCTGAACCTTGGGAGCTGTACCATGGTATGTATTTACCAAAGTAGTGTGTATTAACCTTTGGAAGGTACCATAGCACTATAAAGATATTACCAATATGATACATAAACATGTATCCAATATTATACCATGGTAAACTTTCTTGTGGCAATAGCTAATTATCAAGTTTATCCTTATTTGATACCAGCATGTGTGCTAAATAAACAGACATAGGTTGCTAGATGATAAGCCAACTGATTTAGACTGAATGGAAATGTTTGTGAACATGTACAATAAATGATCAAAAGACACATTTTCTTTACACATCAATTCACATAAACTAACAACAATGTAATGTCAGTGAAATGTCCAAATAGTGTAATTAACAATACAAATGTTATAAAAAATGCAGGCAAGAAGATAGAGGGAAGGAAGATGAAGAGGACTAACTGAGCTTACTCTAAGTAAGTAGTTATTGTTTAATCTTTTATTTAATTAATACTTACATAGGCCTATTACTCATTCAAGGCCAACTTATTCTTACACTACCTGGGCAAAAAGAGTCACACGTTAAGATTTCATTTGATCACCTTTAGCTTTGATTACGTTGAATAACGCAACGCGATGGCCTATTCATGTGTGAAAATGATTTCTCATCCGCTCTTTCACAATTTGAGTCCTGACATATGCCTGTGTCATGAGGGAAGAGGAACTCTGTAGATGTGATAACCTGGTCATTCAATACATTCAGGTCATCAGCTGACTTCATTTTATTGCGACATAATGTTGCTAAGTCTAGACCTGACCATCTGAATCAACCCCAGATCTGTGCATGATGGGTGGATCGTTTCATGCGCCTCCCTTCTTACCCTGACACGCCCATCGCTGTGAAATAGGTCAAATGTGGACTCATCAGACCCAGATTTCTTGTCACACGGTGTGTGTGTGTGTGTGTGTGTGTGTGTGTGTGTGGAAATGTTCCTACTTTCACTATTAAACATAGCTGTGATTTCACTTGTTGTTTTTTACGATGCAACTTAACCAAGAGTTTAAGTGATCTCCAATCATGGTTGCTTCAGATTTTTCTACTGAGAATTAAGCACATCTCTATTAAGAAGGTGATGGTTCAGTACTGTCCTTTCAAGTTCTAATAATGCACTAGATCTTTGAACCCAATTGCTATAAGTTAAATGTTTTCTTGGCATGATAAAGACAAAAACTTTTTTCTCCGGGGAGTATTCACACTTAGACCCTTCACTGCGGTCAACAGTCTGCTCATCTGCTTTTGCCATATAAAATTCCACTTCCACAGTGACATCAAGAGTAGAAAACTGGACATTTTTCGTGGATAGATATTTTGACTGAACACTTATTGGATGAAGATGAAAAGGAAGTAAAGTCCATTTGACTGGAAGCACCTTTAACAGAAATGTTCAAAAGTAATAATTTTACCTTATTATTATAGAACTGTTGTAAGGTTGGCACAAGTCCCAGCTTTGGGTCTGTGTGTGTGGAGTTTACATATTCTCCCCATACTTGGTGGGTTTACTCTGGGCACTCTGGTTTCCTCCAATGATCAAAAGACATGCAGGTAACACTAATTAATGTTTCCAAATTGTTGTAGTGTGTGATTGAATATGTACATGCTTGTGCCCATGCTTGGACTGGCACCCTGTAACCACCTGCAACTCTACATAGGATAAGTGCTAATGAATGAGTGAAAATGAGAGAGAACCGATGTATAAAGGAAATATCACAAATTATTGCATTAATATGAGCACAGTTGTGATTATTTATAGCACTCAGCCTGTGGGCTCATGCCTGGTGCCAAATCATAGTCGCGCTGCTTATCAATATATGCAACGGGTTGGGAATATGCTATTGCTTAAATGTGTTTTTATTTCTAAGGAAAAAGGAAAAGATTGAGAAACAATATCAAATGTTTTGATGTTTTGGTATTACATTTCAATTTATTTAGGTTTATTAAACATAGAAGTGTAACAAGTCTTTGTGATTTGACCAAGTAAGATTGTACAACCCATGTAACATATTTAGGGCTTATGTAAAAACTAAACCTTGTAAGAAGATAAATAGAATTAAAATTATATATCAAGAACAGCCATTTTAAAGACAGCATAGCTCAGCAACCACAGACACTCTAGTGACGCCCATACCACACAACAAGCATGACACATCTTATATGAGCTCTGCACAAAAACATTAGCAAGGGTCCACACCCAGGGGATGTTATCAAGAACATCTCATTAGCACTAATCGTGGGTCGTCCTCCAGCTGGACTGATCCCAAAGTTACTAAAATATTGACCCAGAGCCCGTTGCTGATTTCTGATCCTTTTGAAAGTCAACCAGCAAGGATCCTGGCACCTCAGAGAAAGCTGACTTTCTGCCTGCCCTCCCAAGGCGCGTGTGGGCCCAGGAGGGAAACAGCGCTGGTATTTATAGAATTCTCCTTCATCAGAGTGACCTGCGAATGTTAGAAAAACACCCGGCTGTGCCAGACTCTGTCATGTGAAAAAACAAGAAATAAGAATCAGAAATAGAGCAACAAGATGGAAGAGTGTATCTTGGTTATGGAGCTTATACACTGGGGGGAATTTCATATTAATAGACTTTTGGATTAATG
Organism: Clarias magur; assembly: GCA_013621035.1. Taxonomy (NCBI): domain Eukaryota; kingdom Metazoa; phylum Chordata; class Actinopteri; order Siluriformes; family Clariidae; genus Clarias; species Clarias magur. The sequence goes on along the minus strand of QNUK01000007.1, from coordinate 3,720,283 downwards.
GACAGGTTCTACAGAGGGACTTCTCAGGCATGGGGATGGGAAAGTGTAGAGAAAGTAAGTTATGATTAAATTTGTATGACGTTAAAGTGGCCTTTGGAGCAAAACCAAACATTTTAAAAAATTGTTCTTACTCCACTTGATGTAATGGAGAAACATGTGAATATGGCAATAATCACAGGCATACCAGGTCACTCTCCATCACGCTTGTAGGTACATCTAAATAAAGCCATAATGATTTATGAAGAAGAAGACTTATTTCTTGAGCTTACTAAGGGACACTTTGCAAGTTCTCTAATATATATATATATTAAATATATATTATTATATATAAAATCTTAAACGCCATTACTGTTTTCTTTCAGAACATTTGTAAAATTGACAATGTAATGCACAAGTTCCATTTTGGTTATATTGTATTTGGTTTTATTATAGGCAAAGAAATATACATGCACGTTTTGTAATTATGTCATTTTTGTCCAAAGAGGATAAATCATGAAAGCATGCATGTTCATGTTTTGCTAGCAAAAGTTTCGCCATCTAACAAATGATTAGAGTGATTTGAGTAAAATGCATTTAAGAAGCTAACATGTCTGTTGATCAATCTAATATGAATATATTCAGTATAATGAATTTATTAAAAATAATAATCTATTTTAAAAAAGAAAAAAATACTGTTTATGCTAAGGTCAGAAATTCTAGGGTACGTACTTAAGTAAAACAGCACATTTCGTAAGGAATTAAGTAAGGCGGCTTGTATTTGCAGTTTTCACCAGCAGACTCCAATAAGATGGCAAGGGCGGAAAAAGGAGGCAAGGGAAAAAATGACTGAACCAAACCATCATGGTACGTGGATGACACAAGGCAAAATAATAAAAGGGCCACATATGGAAAGTGTACAGCTGATGCAAAGGGCAAACAATCCTAGTAAATGTGTGACTATACAGTCTGTCATTGAGAGAGTGTAAATGGGGTTAAAGTACACCGTACAAATATAGCAACATAAGGAAATAAATAGATAACTCAACATGACAACAAAACAGAGCAGTCCTAAAGACATGACTGTAGAATGCTATTGTTTCAACTACATGAGTGGTTTCGCCAAAATGTTATGGCGGTGATCATTTGGAGCCATTACACACACTGGAACACCAATGATGCTAGGTTGTATTTGAAACGTAGCACTATGTTGATACAATTGAAGTTGAACCAACCTTGACTTCATGACATTGGGCTAATATTGAACGAATAACCACAACCCACCATTGCAAATATGATATCACAACAACAATTACAGTTTCCTCAACTGAAATTCTCAACAAAATTGCTATGTTAAATAACGAGCTCCAAAAAAATATGTTCCAAGTTCAAAAATACAACACAACTACTATTTATAAAACTAGTAAACTTTAAAGCAGACGAAAAGAGAAGTAAAAAATATGCATACAATAATGTGCATACAATACAGGAAATTTGGGAATGCCAATTAACCTAACCTGCATATCTTTGGGAGGAAACCGGAGTACCCGGAGGAAACCCACCAAGCACCGGGAGAACACGCAATCTCCATGCACACAGAGACGCCAATCGAACCTGGACCCTGGAGGTGCAAGGCGACACTGCTAATAATGTTCTTTGATGAATGAAAGCCTTGTTTTAGGGTTATTCATTCAATGTCATTTCAACATTATTATATCAAAATATTTGATAGTCATAAACAACATTGCTCCGATGTTGCGCTTTGTGTGGCAAGCTAATTACAGCAACCCTAACAGCACACGTACGTCTTCCTCCATCGGCAATCCACGTAACCAATGGATACGTTTGCTACTTGCCACTATGTCACCAAGATGTCAACGTTCACTCGAAAATGCTCACCAGACGATGTTTGGGTTATGAATCAAAGCTGATTAACTTTGTTGACTACGACCTTCAGTTATTTAGGTCGGACCCTTCAGACTGCAGATGTTGTACTATCCAATGTGAAGAACAATATTAACATCCAAAGCGAGACACGATTCAAGTTAAGAAACTTTAACGTCAAACTAAACGTCGAACTCCAGCATTAGAAAATACACAAACAGTAAGAGTAAACAGAGGAACAGTAAACAATAAACATCACAGTCTGGCCTGAGACAGCACACAGTCTGGATTTTCTTTCCTGACAGCCTGCAAGTGGGAGAAAAATCGATGAGCACTTTACTTTACAAACACATTACGAATTCTAAGTCAGTTCACCACCATCACTTTTATTGCTTGAACTGTTCTGTTAGTTAGATAATGGATTTAGTCTCATGAAATAATGAAATAATACAGGCGTTAACTAGCAAAAAAAAATGTTATGCTGTGACTTAGCTAAACTTAGCTAGCTACCCAGATAGGAGATGACTCCGATACAGATTTGACTTGGATCCCCTTCGCCTCCAGCAGGACCCAGATTGGGTTCTTCTACTATATGGGTACCAAAAGTTGTAATGAGCCGACATCTGTGCTCTTTACTTGTGCTATGCTATGGCACACCCAGTCATGCTCATGCTTTGCTAACAACTTAGTTATCAGTCACAGGATTAACAAAAATCGCTGTTTCCTGCCAGTGGTAGCTTAACTGAACCCACTGATGTCATGTGGAGTCACCGTCTTTCCTCCCATAGGTTCATCGCATGGGGAGTAGCCTCTTCTCTGGAGTGATGCAAGCAACTAACTAGACACCCACCCAGACAGATATGTGTGGAAGCAGTTTCCCGTAGTGGGTCGACACAAATCCGACGTGGCTGAGCTTGGAAAATAGAGCAACATATCAGCCGATGCTTGTCGGATGTTATAAAAAGGTGGCTGACATCTCAGAGACGTATCCGTTCTGTCTGTCCAGATAACAGAAGTATTAGGATCAAGTTCTGGCCCACATCTACCACATTGATTTGGCCCACATACCGCATGGAATGATGGCACATGAGCCGTCTGTATCTGGTGGCCAAATGCCAAAACAATTGACACATCTGAACAATTAGTGCATATATAGAGAGTCTATTATTAATTTAAAACTCATTTTAAACACTATATTACACACATTTTTATATACCTGAGCAACTGAACTTTTGTGGACGAAAAAGTAAGTATGACTTTAAACCTGTCTAGAATTTGTGTTTTGTAAAATTTTATTATTATTGTTATTATTATTACTTTTATTTAGTTTGGGGAATTGGTGGCTCAGTGGTAGGTTTCTTACCTACCATGCGTAAGGCCCGGGTTTGATTCCAAGTGAACGCTCAAACCCCAGCTACTGTCCCAAACCCGGTAAAAAAAAATGGGAGCATTGTGTCAAGAAAGGCATCTGGCAAAAAAAAAAAACGGTGCCAAGTTGTTTAACACATTGAATGATCCGCTGTGGCGACCCCTCGACAGGAGCAACGAAGAGACTAACAACAACTTTTATTTACCAGTCCTGCAAGTGGGCCAAGAAAGCTACGTCCAGGTGCTGCCTGGGTGGGTGCATGGCAACATTATACAATGTTAAGGTTCCTGCAGGGATGTCTAATAATGTTCAGTTTCTTCAGTGTAAAATATACTATACTTCAACAATATGATTAAATGTAAAGCAAGTAAAATGTTCTTGAATCTCGACAAACCTCACTCATCATCTATACAACTTTATCCTGTATACAGGGTTCAAGGGGATACATACATACACTCTAAAGGAAATTTGGCCTAACCTATATCTTTGTATTGTGGGAGAAAACCGAAGTACCTGGAGCAAACCTACCAGGCATGGGGAGAACATGCAACCTCCATCCACACAGACCCGAGCTGGGAATTGAACCCGGATCCTGGAGGTGCAAGGCAACACTTACTCTGCTCTATTAGCAGATAACTTTACTCCTTTCAAGCAATCTACATCAATGAAACAAAAAGGTTTTGTCTGTACATTGGTCAGAACTTGCTCTTTCAATTAGATATTTACATTTGCACAATAATGTACAACCTGAAACCAGTATCAGAAATGTTCCTGTCTGTATGTATGTATGTCCATCTGTATGTATGTTTGTCTAGACAGATTTAGTCACAGCATCATGCACAACCGTCTGGTCAGAATTTAGGGAAACGAAATTTAGTAATTACTGTAGGCATCTGCCTGAAGTTTACCTGCACAATAATCAAATCAAAATGTTGAGTAAAAGCGATGTTATGAACAGTTATGTATATTTAATAATCTACTTTAAAATAAGCTACTGATAAACTCCTTGCTTAATGTAAACAAACACCTGCACCAGTAGATCACCCTCTGATTACCGAACAGGGCGTGTACTGTATTTTGCTGACAATGAAAGAAGTACAACTTGAAACTGTAAACAATATGTAAGATACTCCACCGTAGAACATTTTATTCTATTAATTATTATTCTATTAATACTATATAATAATATAGTAATAATAATAATATAATCTATATATCTATAAATATAATAATAATAATAATAATAATAATAATAATAATAATAATAATCTGTATATGGAAAGACAGGCAGATTTAAATAATAATATCACTTATTACATTAAAGATGATCAGCTTATTTTGAACTATTTCTACAAACTCCTTAACCCTCAACCAATTCTAGTAATCTTATATTAGGTTTGTCGTAAACGTATTTTAAGAAATTATAAATATGTTTGAATAGATTTAAGAATGTTTCACTTGCTAAGATGCTAAAAAGCCAACTTTTTTTCTTTTTTTAAACATATGATATATGTGTTCAAGAGTTGTACTCTCTCTTCATGGCCAATGCTCCTAGAATGTTTCAATATAGGAAGATTAAGGCAATATCAGATACATTGCAAAACAATAACAAAAAAAAAATAATAATGTGTCGATATTTTTGCTAAATGATCTACCAATAGAATAAGACATCTGTCACTTGCGATTTTAGTGAAATTTGACTAGAAATAAGCTTAATAATCATATATTTGGTTTGTTGTACAGAAGGTTTAAGAAATTATATATAGGTTCGGTTAGTTTTCAAGAATATTTCACTTCCTAAGATGTCATTTCTGCAGTTTAAATAAAAACCTAGTGCAATATTTGTTCTAGAAATCGAATTTTCAGTTAACCGTTAACACAACCGCTAGGCAACATCTGTTGCACATCTGCATGTTGAAGATCCTATAGTATATTGGTATGTAGTGTAGGGTATTGATGGGTATGAGTGAAAATCTGGTTCTGATGCAGTCAATGTGACATCACATGAAACACAAAGCAGAATGATACTGTAGTGAGGTATGTCGGGGCAGATTTTTTCAGTTCAGTCAGGCTGGGTGTTGGTAGACAAGGAGGTGTTGTGGAGGTTGATTGTGTGTGTGTGTGTGTGTGTGTGTGTGTGTGTGTGTGTGTGTGTGTGTGTGTGTGTGTGTGTGTGTGTGTGTGTGTGTGTGTGTGTGTGTGCTGTGAGTAAAGCTGTTGCAGAGTGTGGCTGTTACGACTCGAATTCTCCGGTTCTTTCATCCGGGACAGGGTGGGGAGGATGTCCATAGAAGGGATGGACAGAGACATGTACAATGCTGGTTTCTTTGCAGGGGGTAGCAAGTCTGTCAGTGGTAAGGTGGAATCGCTACTATGTTTTTTATGTTAAAAGTAGCTGAGACAAACACAATACCTTTTATTTGTCTTATTACATTATAATACGGCACAAAGATACAGAATGTTTAGCGGTTAGTACTGTCGCCTCGCACCTCCAGGGTCCGGGTTCGATTCCCGCATCAGAGTCTGTGTGCATGTTCTCACCGTGCTTGGTGGGTTTCCTCCAGGTTCTTCAGTTTCTCCCCACAGTCCAAAGACATGCAGATTAGGCTAATTGCCGTTTCCAAATTGCCCGGAGTGTGAATGTGTGTGTGAATGTGTGAATTGACCGGAGGTCCGACCATGGATGTGAAAATGGGAATAAATGGTCACCACATGGTGCCTAGATGGACTAAAGAGGTTCTTAGATGGATGGATGGATGGATGGATGGATGGATTATATTACAAACATAGAGGAGACAATTAAACAATCAAAGGACAAGTCATTTAAAAATGTGATTTTAAACCAAAAAACATATGTAAACAGAATTGTGTGATTTTATATAATTATCTTCTCTATCATCATCGCATCATCCTCGTCTCAACCAAAGTTCCGTAATTTTCTTTTGAACAACCGCAAAAGGTGTATTTTATCTATCTTTATATCTTGATTAAGCCCCTTGTTTGGTTGACAGCTCTTCTGCAGCAGCATGAACGCTCGGCGCTTTTAGAAAAAAAAAAAAAAAGTTTCAGGTCACTTTTAGAAGCATGAAACGTAAACCGAGTATTAATGTCCTTGATGAAGAGAAGAGACGCTCCACCTCCTTTTAACTATCTGATGAAGGCTCTTGCGGTGCAAGATGTTGCAATCCCCTTACAAGTCATGCAGCTGCTGAGAAGAAGAGTTCTTCAATTCTCACAGGGCGAGATGAGCGAGCGAAAGAATTTAGACAGCCATGGAACATTTTTCTCTCTCTCTCTTTTTTTTTTTTGTCGAGCAAAATCTGCTTGTCTTGGCAAATCTCAGGGAGGCAACTTGGGGCTCGGGCTGAGGAAGAGCATCTCAGGTTGCCTGGCATGTTGCACCCTTTGGAATGGGGGATGGGTTTGTGTGTGTGTGTGTGCGTGTGTGTGTGTGTGTGTGTGTGTGTGTGTGTGTGTGTGTGTGTGTGTGTGTGTGTGTGTGTGTGTGTGTGTGTGTGTGTTGTGGGTGTAGGAGATGGAGGAGAGAAGAAAGAGAGAGAAAGACAGAGAAGTAGTGGTCTAACGGCTCTTTCTTCCTCCAGAAAGAAACAGGGCTTCAGGGGGAGGGGTGCAGGAAGAAACACAAACACAGCAGGTGTGCTCAGAGTGTGTGTGCGTGTGTGACTGTGCGCATGTGTGTGTGTGTATGAGTATTCTTGCTTGTGAAACTCTATATATATGTGTGTGTCTGGATATCCAAGAAACAAGACAGATCCGGGCCTCTCCGCTGCATTGGATTTGTTTACTATACACACTTTAGCTACTTTTCTTCTCAAGTCTTTAGGACATTCCTCCTTTACAGAGCTCCCATACCTCTGTACAACCCCCCGCCTTTTCCTGCACTCCTCCTCTCACGTGGCACTCGCGTTATCTCGCAATCAGAGAGAGCAGGAAAAGACATTGCACTTCGTACCCAATGTTCCTAGTGTAACACCGCGTGCGGCTAACACGCTGACCCTTTGTCTCTCACACACATGCGCACACTCACATGCACCATGCGCACACACGCACCGTGTGCACGCACGTCTACTTCAAGTTCGTTCTCTCTCTAAAAGTCAAGAACACGGCCTTACCGTTTTAACTGCGTGGTTTTTTTTTTGTTTGTTTGTTTCTTGCTCTCCGTCAGCCTTTATAAAAGGAGCAGTAGAGTAAATTTCAGTAAGATTCTCAAGATGCTCAAATAATCACTCCTAGCCTCTTCTTTCACTAAGCCTTACACAGATGTTTTCCATTCCTGCCTTATACATAGCAATAATGTATTTAACAGCCTAATCACGGACCATAAATTAGATCTACTGTATAGATGTTCGTTTCAAGTGTTCCAGAACATGGATAAACAGAACTCCATTCGGATGACATGGAATTGTTTAGTAGATAGGAGAAGCCTCAGCTTCATCTTTGCATATGTGGCGCTAACGAATCTCCTTACAGTCGCGGAAAAAGGAACGCCGGAGCTTGAACAACAGTGTGCACATGCAAAGCAGCGTCCAGAGATAAAAGGGCTCGCACTATTTTGTTTCTTTGTCTGTCCGGACTCAATTTTAATTGAGGTTGTTTATGATCACAGGTTAGCTAGATGTGTTAGTGTTCAGGTCAAACCGGGATTTTTGATCGTTCAGAATAACAGAACACAGTTATGAGAGTAAAAAACTTATTTCCCTTTATTTCCCTTTTTTATATATAATCCCCTGCTGCACTAATGCATTTATCCAGGCTTTTCCCTAGTGCTTGGATACAATCAAGGTAGAAAGTTTTCTCAGTACACATGTTTCACGCTGGCCTCCCAGGAACTCCTTCGATGTCCCAAACATGTAGAAATGGCTTGTGGGGGCACGACCCAAGTGGGCTCAGAGCCATCTCGGCTGGGATTGTCATTCACAGACATTGAAACCTTTGCACAATTCAAGCGCAAAGAGTCTCATCGCCGTACTTTGCTTGAATTGGTTTCATGCCTTCATTCCCAGTTTGACTTGAACGTCAATTGTAATTGTTCTATCTATTTATCTATTTATCCACACATACACACACCCATATTTATATAGGCGGCCCGGTGGTGTAGTGGTTAACACTGTCGCCTTGCACCACCAGGGTCTGGGATCGATTTCCGTCTCTGTGTGCATGGAGTTTGCATGTTCTCCCTGTGCTTGGTGGGTTTCCTCCGGTTTCCTCCCACAGTCCAAAGACATGTAGGTTAGGTTAATTGGCATTCCCGATTTGGCCGTAGTGTGTGTCCCACTTGCTCTCAAATGGATTCTGACCAATCTCATTCACTCTCACAAAAATTTTAACCAAAATTAACTGGAAATTCCCAGCTATCCTATTCCCAATGCACACCTCAAAGCCTCAAACATGACAGAAAGATACACGTGATCACTGCAGCATTATTACCCCTAGTCAACATAATGGAAATGCTTATTTATGCTGATTATTATTCAATCATTGTTTCACCTTTGACACTTTATCGTGATCAGGATCACGGTGGATCCAGAGCCTGTTCCAGGAACTACACAAACTACCCCCTGGATGGAACAATGAACACATGCGCGCGCACACACACACACACACACACACACACACACACACACACACACACACACACACATTCACACCTAGGGGTAATTTAGCATAGTAATCGACCTAAAGGAATGTTTGTAACCCGTCGGAAATGGAGAGAACATGCTAATCTGCAGATTCAGACAGTAACCCGAGCTCAGGATTGATCGAACCAGTGACCCTGGAGCTGTTCAATGGCGATGCTGTCGACTGATGTTGTTAGTTGTTGGATCACTTTTCCATTCTTTTGTTGAATAGCTCATTTCATCCTGTAACACTAACTAAACAATAAGGAGGCTGAGGTTTTCAATCGGGTCGTTTTTTTTTTTTTTTTTTTTTATCGTTATGCATTTCAATCACATTTCATTAAGTATAGCCCTATATGTAAGTGCACAGAAGTGACTTGAGTTTGAAACACCATGATGTCAACATAAACAGATCTCTAAGATCTGGACAGATCTGGACATTATGTTTTTTTTTTTGTTTTTTTTTACAAAAAGAAGCTTGAAAGCACCCCCGCCTACACTGGCTCTTGAACGTCTCCTGAAGGACAGTCCACAGAGAGGAAAAGAGAGAGAGTGCAAACAAACGATGGGGTGGGGAAAACACATTCCTCAAGTGCTATGAATAGCTAATGGGATCCCGCAGTGTAGGCTTTGGGTGAAGCTTTTCGGAAACAAGAGAAAAGGCTCGCATGTTACTTGAGGCCAGAATAATATGGTTCGCTTGTGAGTTTAGGTGGTTTGGTTTGAGGTTTCGCGAGCGCGCACGTACACATGCGTACATCATGAGCAAACATGAGAGATACTCGGGACTGCAACATCTGTTCTTCAAGAGAGAGAGAGAGAGAATGAAACAACCAAAAAAAGTATTATATTTACTAAATATTAACTCAGTACATGTATTGTAATATTGTTGCGTTCGCTTGTGGTATTGTACGGACGAACTTTGGCTCTTGAGTAGGAGTATCTTAATAAGATCAGAGTGGTGGCACGGTGGTGTAAGATTGTTACTGTTAAGTGTGAGGTCAGAGCTCTGGCTGGATCCAGTTCTCAGACTGGCCTTATGGAGGAGGGTTAATGACCGCCAAATGGAAGCAGTCAAGTAAAACATGGCTTTAACAACATGAGATGCAGGAATCTCCGCGCCCCCTCGTTTCGTCTCTCTCTCTCTCTCTCTCGCTGTCTAGTCTTTGATGATTTTTTTTTTCAGACTCGTCTCTCTCGTACACACCTGCATCTCCATATACTGTACACACAGCGCATGCTGGTTATCTGCAATAACAGGTGGTGACTCCTCCCCGAAGCTGATAAACATGAGACGAAAACAAAAGAAAAGGGAGGAGGAAAGAGAGAGAGAGAGCTTTTTGTATATACAGTAAGCTGACAATGCGGACATGTCGATGAGATACGGCGCGCTCGTCCGTTCCTGTGCATTTCAGGCCGAAGACAACAAACGTCTCCTAATCCGCCGTTTCCTCATTACCGCCAGAAACTTAGACTGGTTTGCAGCAGTTAAATGCAACATCTGTTCATTCATTTAGCAAAAGCAACGATATCAACTTCCACCTTTAGTTTCTGTCAGCTATTTAAACAGGCTTTTCCAGCCTTAGGCAGCCTGTCAAACTTGTAAAAGTGATACGAATGTGTTTGTGTACGGTCCTATATTGCCGCGGGTGCACTCGCCGAACACTTAATGACAAATGATTTGGTTCACGCTGTAATATAAGTAATGGTAACAAAAAAAAAAAAAAACTATAGGCAAACGTCCCATTACTCAACTTATAGGCATTTAAAAGTGACGGAGCCGTTTTATGTCTTATGATGTTATACTCCAAACATCATTGTTGGAGAGGTCTGTGAATCCTATGCACTGTATTCATAACATGTTCTTTATATGACAGTACACCCAGTGCTCTGTGTCATCCAAGGCCACGTTGGGTGGGTCCGGAGGACGTTCCAGAGCGCGCATGCCAAACACAAGTTTAAACACACAAGCAAACAGCTGTAAAAATATTTGCATGATCTTCCTTCATAAAACGTCTGAAACACGAATCGTGCCTTACATCTACGTAGCAACCCAGCTCCCCATGAGAATCGTTCACTCTGCCTTCACATGACCTTTTTTTTTTTTAAACAAGCGGTGTTCAAGTCAAACCAGGATTTTTGGTTGTGCAGCATAACAGAACACAAATTATGAATGTAACTCTATGTATTTATCTGTATAATCCCCTTCTACACTAATGTACTTATGCCAGAGTGCTTGAATAACATTGAGTTTTCTGAGTTTTCGTGCCGTGATTGGACTGCTTGTCTCAGATCTCAAACGCTGGCCTCCCAGGAACACCTTTAATGTGTTCCCAAATATGTGGAAATTGCTTCGAGCTTGGTCAGGAATGTACGGGGGATGAGGCGATAACGCCAGTGATGTCAGTGAATGATTGTGTGTACAGCTTCCCGCAGACAGATACGTCTCTTCCACCAGCTTGTGTCAATTCATCCATTGATTTTCAAGTTGCACTCGCTGAAAGTTCATAGGAGCGACTGCAGTGGGCTCTGAGCCACGAGTCACAGACATACAGCCTTCACGTATGACCAAACACACCGTTCTGCTTGTCCTGTGCTTGAAGTCTTCTGTAAATGTCAATCGGTTTTACACCTTCATTCACGAGAAGTCCCGGTTTGTCTTGAAACCCTTCCCATACATTAAAAAAACATAACATAGCCCGATTAAATTTCCGAGCCTGTTCCATGTACAGCTGCCGTGAAAAACACTAAGATGGGCACCAGCCTTCCATTGGCTTTAACCGGCTGTAATTATTTTCTGCTCGGCTCTTCATTTGTCCAGGCCTGTAATTGCGTTGGCAAAACTATATTAACCATGTTGTGACAATGCATAAAGCGCAGCCTGGAAATTAATACAATGAAGACAGTGTGACTGTAGGGGGTGGGAGGATGAAAGGACGATAGAGAATGCGTGCCAGTATGAAGTCCTAATTAAACAAGGGAGTTACGGGAGATTTTGTTCTAAGGAGATTGCTGGTGTGTCTGGCAGTGTAGATGTATGCGTAAGTGCGTACAAAGGGTGGGGCTGATGTTTCTGTAAACCGCAATACTGAATTTAAATTTGCCCATTACTTAATTACATACTGCATGTTTCGTTTAATATTCTAAGCTGGAATATTCTCAACATATAGATGGATGTGGATACAGAAACAGAAAGCAGGGATACCTTTATCTGCTGTTATTACTGTACATTCTGGAAATCCTGCTCCCCAGTGGGCTCCACCCACACCTCACCACATTCTGAACATTCTGAGGATTTGCCTTTGCCAAATTGCCATTGCGTTCATTTGTGCACGTGAACATCGTGTGCAGGCTTATAACAAAAGATCAAAGAGACAGAGGTGCTCTATGTTTACAATAGTCCCATTATTGGAAAGCAGTGGCAAAACAACACACTTCGGATTTACATACTAACACTTTTAATATGTAGATTACTATACTATATTAAAAAAATATATTGCTGAGTGGGGCTCCTGCAGAGACGGTATAATCTCATTAAACATAAATGCATGAAACATGAATAACATGGCGCAGTGCACAGAAAAACCCAATCAAGAGCTTCAGTTAATATTAACATAAAACACTGAGTGAGATCTTTGCCCACAGTGTTTTTGTTTTTTTGCTGTTGTTTTTTGACAGTCAGGCTGGTTTAAATATTTCAGAAACTGCTGATCTCCTGGGTTCACACACAACAGAATGCTTGAAAGAAAGATACTATCCAGTAAGTGTTGCACATGGAAAATGCTTTGTTTGAGACTGGTACAAGCTGACAGCAAGACTATGGCCACTCACACACACACTCACACACACACACACACACACACACACACGCGCACACACACACACACACACACACACACACACACACACACACACACACACACACACACACACACACACACAAAGAACTATGCAGAACACTCACGGTGAGCAGAAAAGCATCTCAGAATGCACAATATGTCACGCCCTGAGGCAAAACAGAAAATGACATCGGGTTTTTTAATCCTGGCAGCCGGATCCAGGAATTTGATGTTATAGTAGGCACAGGTTTACTGCAAACATACAGCTGATGATATAAATGAAATAAAACCAAGAACTGCTGATTAGATAGGATTGCATGAAGGAGGGAATGTCTTATTATTATCATAATCGTTTTACTAGCTAGATTTTCTAGTTCAACAGGTATTCTTAGATGTTGTTTTTGCAGTGTCCCAAACTGTTTTTAAATTACAGTACTTGTGTGAGTTTAGGCATTGCTGTCGAAGTTTATCTGATCTGGACTGATCATGAAAGTCATGACATAAGGACCATTTCTGCAAAATGTCTGGTTTTAGGCAATATATTTTTTTTAAATAAAAAAATGAAAAAATGCCAAGTTTATGGCCTGCGCCTACATCAGTGCCAAATATACTCAGTTTCAACAGCTTTGTGCAAGATTTCAAGATTTTGTCAATGTTGACTATCATTGCCTAATTGTAGGTTATAAGGCAGTTGTTGAAGTGTAACCTATTTGCTTGGTTACTGTCTGGGTTTTGTATGTGTGTGTGTGTGTGTGTGTATCATTCTTCCTGTCGCCTGTTTGTGTCACCCTGCTTATCGTCTGTTTTGCTGACTAAATTAAAAAAAAAGGGTTTTATAAACCACTTCTTGACTACACAAGCAAAAACATTCTCAAAATTAAAGCAGTGAAAGCGTTCTATTGATGTCCTTGATTAGTGCTTTGCATGGTCAAGTACTGCAATCTAATAATCAAATATGCCAATGATATATTATATTATAGAGTAAAATGAGCCAAAAGATAAATATGCCTTCAAGAAGGTCTCACGTTGTATGGCTTGGCAATATTTGTAAAAAAAAGAGTAACGAAATAGTCTCACTGGGAAAAAATGACAAAAAAAAATAGACTATGACCCTTAAAATCAATGTTTTAAAAGCTGATGAATGAGCTTTACATGAAAACCAGGGTGTGCCGAGTGCAAGATGCAAAAATTCGTTTTAGAACCTTCATCAAAACAAATGCTTTACATGTTCGTATGCAAATGTGATTTTAATTGTTGCTTTTTTATACTATAACTGACGAATCTTTACAGTATGCATGCGCCAGGGGGTAAATCTAAGCACTCATTTAGAAAACAAGAAATGTATTTGTGTCATATATTTGAGCTGAAATATGGACTTGTGTATTGCATACTGATAGCAGAGAGCATGCTTTCCATTCTGCCCTAGAAAAGAGCAGTGTGTGTGTTTGTGTGTGTGTGAGAGAGAGAGAGAGACTATCCTTTACATTCCTCAGGAGTATGAGCAAACAGAGTTATTTGGCACAACCAGGAGAATTGTCCCATGTGTCTATGTGTGTGTGTGTGTGTGTGTGTGTGTGTGTGTGTGTGTGTGTGTGTGTGTGTGTATTGCCTGGACTGTGGCTAAGTGCTGCGTGAAAGCAGTATGGCTGGCGCAACGTCATTAGCACATGCTTGGTGCCAGCAGGCCTCCATCTCAGGGGTCCTTTCTCCCTCCACACAAGCATATGAATCTCCAGTCTTTTCCTTTTCAAATGGTAAATAAGCCACTTACACCAGGCAAATGGTTGAAGCTTGACCAGGTCCCAGTGGGTTCAGCTCTGAAACCTATATTTATCCATGTTGTTAGGAGGATAATTGATTCCAAAGTGAACATAGACAAAGGGTAATGATAGGAATCAAACATTACATCATTTGAGGTCTGTTAGAGAGAGCTATGCCATAAGAGGTAGGTTATTTTTGCGTAATGCTAGGTTTCTCCCACCTCTTGATCTCCACAGACCTTCTTAGTGCAATGATTTAAATATCACCAATAATGATTTATTAATATCTTTATTTACTTGCTTGTAGGCTTATAAGGTATATAAGCTAGTAACTACAGTATATGACTTTAATGAATATAATTAGCTTAGGTAATAGTGGTTAGGTGGTTAACATGCTCAACTCAAGGGTTGAGGGTTCGATATCAGGTCTGGTGTCTATGTGTGTGAAGTATTTTCTCTGTGCTAGTTGGGTTTTCTACTGGCATTCGGGTTTCCTTAAAAATCACAAAACTCTCCAAAAAAATATTAATTAATCTCTTTATTAGCGATTGAAAGCTTTGTATTTCTGATGGCAGGAGGTCTAATAGTTGAAGTGTTGAAGGTTCAAATGTACATTATTTATAGATTTACTTGTTTGTAAGGTAATGGTGGTATTTATCATATACATATAAACTATAACTACAGTATATGACTTTAATAATGAATATGATTAGCTTTGATAATAATGGTATAGTAGGGTTTTGATGGC
Organism: Clarias magur; assembly: GCA_013621035.1. NCBI lineage: Eukaryota > Metazoa > Chordata > Actinopteri > Siluriformes > Clariidae > Clarias > Clarias magur. The sequence continues at coordinate 3,705,068 of QNUK01000007.1, read as the reverse complement.
TCGATGGTAGGTTTCACGGCTGCCATCTTGAAAGCCCGGGTTCGGTTCCCAATTCCCAATGCTCAAACCCCAGGCAGTGGATTCAGTTCCCAGTCCTAAGGCCGGATAAAATGGGAGGGTTGCACGAGGAAGGGCATCATTGTCAGGTCCAGGGTATAGGATATCGGGTCGAGTGTGTGTGGAGTTTGTGTGTTCTCTATGGGCTTGGTGGGTTTTCTCCTGGTAGTCAGGTTTCCTCACATTGTGTGAGTGTGTGTACACCATGGTGATAGACAAACAGATAAAGGCGTGTTGTGTTTTACACCTCTGTAACTACGTCCACAAACCAACCAAATTTTTATCTTTTGAATATGATTTACTTCATTAAAACCTTGAATAATATTGTAAAAAAAAAAAAAAAAAACTTGTCTGTGACGTCCTAGAGCCAAATAAAAACATTTATAAGAGTTAAAACTCTTCACGACTATGTGACAAGCAAGCAAAAAAAAAAAAAAAAACACCACAATACGCGTGAGGAAAGGACGCACACAAGAGGCGTTTCCGGGGAAACGCGCGTACGTGCCGACGTCCCACGTACGTGCGCGCGCCAATCGCTTTCTCAGCGCGGTGATTAAAAACGAACGGCCAATCAGATCAAAGGAAAGGAGACGAGAAGGGAAAGGAGGAGGGTTGTAGCTCCGCCCTTATGACACAACGCCCCGCCTATCTCCTCCCCTCCCTCCCTCTCTCTGTTCCGGTCTAAGAGATATAATCGCAGAGTTGACCCAGAAAGCGATCTCCCGTATCAGGGACTGGAACAGAGAGAACCGAGCAGCAGCAGCAGCAGCAGCAGGAGCGTGTCTGGAATACCACGGAAAAACGCAGGGACACTCTTGAGAAAGGAAGAGCGATATTGCACAGGTACGTGTATGTGTGTGTGTGTGTGTGTGTTTAACACCGATTATGCACGCGAACGCGTTCAAGAATGATGTGATGCGAGTTTCAGTATGGCGAAATCTGTTAATGCAGGTCGATTATATAGATTGGAAGAAACAAAAAGTTGCGCTAAGAAATACATTGTTTCAACTGCTGCGCTTATATGTCGCGACTTTGATGTGCATTAGAAGATCAAAGCATCCTACGGTGCGTTTAAACATCGTAACGCTGTGAACACTTCAGTATTCTATTCTGAAATCAGCCTAAAAGCAAAAGTCATACGTTTTGTCCGTTCTGATGATGAAATGCACTTCCCACTCCACAAAGACTCAGCATTTGTCTCGCCCATGACTTAGAAGTAAGATGATTCAATAGATCTTTTTTGTCGAGACATCGGGAAAGGACAAAGAGATGTTTTTTTGATCAAGTACCCTATAGTGGCAGTCTCCCATCTGAGCGCATTATGCCAAGATCACTGACACAGTGTACATAGATTGTGTAACGCAAGCTACACAGATTCCTGTAAAAATGTTTTTTTTTTTTTACAATTAGTAACATGAGTATGCTGTAGATCATCAAATGTAGGATTTGCCAACATATACTGTATATTTCCATCAAGGAAATCTGATCTTAGAAATATTTCAATTTCAAATGGTCACTTAGAGAATAATAATCATCATCATGATAATAATGCTTATAATAAAAAAAAAGTTCAGTTCTCTAATCGAGTCTCATCACTTGTACGACGATCCCCTGCTCTGTATCTCTTGTTCTGTCTCTCTACGAGGCTTTGTTTGCTGAGCACTTTGTCTAGGGATCTGGCTGATATTTGTTTTGATGCTCCCAGAGGCTCAGGTCGGCTCCGACTGCATTGTTTTCTCAGCACAGTGCTCACTCTCTAAACACCTAGGCTTTGTCTCTGCCAGTGCCACGTTTATCGTTTATCAACAGGGATTTAAAGGGATAAGCAAAGGCAAGTGTTACACAGGAACTAGTCTTGTCTGTTTCAATTAAATAATAAGTTCGAATACTTTTTATTGCATTGCATGGACGGATCCATAGTCCTTGTGTCAGGGGGGAAAAATGAAAGGTGGCAACATTTGAAAAAGTAGAGATTTCTCCAGGTGTGTCAGGAATCATTGCATGTTTTACTTCAACCTTACAATATGTTGACATTGCTGTCATGTCTCTGCAGCATCACTTCCAAACCAAACCATGGCTGATCACATGATGATGCCCATGAGTCATGGGTTCCGCATGGGCATGAACAATCACCCTCAGCATATGGGCCAGCCGGGTATGCGGACCCTCCCGAACGGCCAGCTGATGCACTACAACAGAGGGCCGCAAAGTTCCTTGGAGGCGGCAATGAGGCAGCGGCCCGGCATGGGGCCCATGATGAACGGACAGATGGGCAACGGGCATCATCATCAGATGCAAACGGGTAATATGATGTACGGCGGGGCGAACCAGCACCCGGGGCCACAGCACCCTCAAGCTCAACATCACATGCACCCACAGAGCCAACCGCCTCAGCAGCACCAGCAGCAGTACATGACTGGAGGGGGTCTAAGCACATCTCAGCAGCTTATGGCCAGCATGCACCTGCAGAAACTCAACACCCAGTACCATGGGCATCCTCTCGGCCCTGGCAACGGACACCACATGGGACCCGGTGGTCCTTACAGGATGGCTCCAAACCAACTGGCGGGCATGCAGATGGGGATGGGTGGCCCAACGTTGGGCCTCAATGTCATGGATACGGACTTGATCGACGAGGACGTCCTTACGTCTCTTGTGCTTGAACTGGGCTTGGACAGGGTGCAAGAGCTGCCTGAACTCTCACTGGGTCAGAACGAGTTCGACTTCTTCTCAGACTTTGTGTGCAAGCAGCAGCCTAGCACTGTCAGCTGTTGAGCAGCCAATTAGAGGTGGTTTCACTTCATATCTATTCCAGTCAGTGACAAGTTGGTTGCCTGTAGAATTCCGAAGATTTTTCTTCTTGCAAGGGAAGCCAGTTTTACTGGTCTGAAGTGAAAGTGATTTGTAAAGTTATGCTATATATAAACACACACACACACACCGTAGTACACTCTGGCCTGACCTACTTGTTGGCGAATGAGAAGAAAGAAGGGAGTTCTCGTTGAATTATCTCTGCTCTTTAAAGAGCCGAACTCTGCGATTGACCTTTTTGTAAGTGTGTTTTTTTTCTGTGAGGTAGCAGCCAACGTTTTCTACCAGTCCCCCAGGGTGACGATGTAGCTCGGTCCGGACCAGGGTTGAATGTGACTTCACTTTATTAGCCCTGATTAGAACAATGCCTATAGCCAGCCTTGCCTCCTTGGGGGCATCACTGGCATTTAGAAATATATTTATAATAGCCACCAAAAACACACACAAAACAAAAAAAATGGACATTTATTGAGATCATATGACGATTCTGCTTTATATCAGACAAGCTCCCAGAGACTTGTTGTGAAAAGAACAGCTCGAGTGAGTATTTTTTTGTGTATTGAAGGCTGGTACTTCAACACCGACTTCGATTATTCCTTCATTGCTCCAAAGCGAAAGTGTAAGAGCCTAGGATTGGTGACATGCTGGAGCCAGGTGTTTGTCATTTTTGCACAGTGCTACACTGTTTATTTCCTGTTGAATTTCATCAAGATGACCGCCATTAGCATAAACGTTTAATCACGTTTTATCACAGTCGAATGCTCATAACGGTTCTACTGCTTCAACTGAATTTAACCAAATCGATTGGCTGGCACCTAAGTGTCAACCGTTCACTGTAGGCTGTCTCTTTATGCTTATAGAGATAGCGAGAAACAGCTTGGAAAGCACTGGAATGTCTTATTAGCTTCTGTCGCTAACTGCTGAGCCTGCTCCCTGCTGGTTTGTCACAGCTCCAGGACTGCCTTAAACAAGCAGCATTACTTTCTCAAAAGAAAAAAAAACAATACTTATGCTTAAAAGTGGAAAATTACAGGGGCTTCACTCAGTTTTAGGGGGGAAAAAAGTGGAACAAGAAATGTCGCGTGCGTAGCGGTTCCGCCGAGAGGTAACAAGTCGTCCAGTTTTGACGCAGACTTCTCTATCTGAAATGTACGTAGTGCTCATATATGGTCAGTAGATGTCTTTAGAATGTCACTATACTGTGAATAACTTGAGTTTGACAAATACAGTGCCACTGTGTAACGTCCCTTAAACCACATATTGCTCAGTGATATCTTGTAGCAAGCCGCTAAGTAGATAAGGACAGCATTATATTCTACGGCAATACATGTTTTTGGTTTTGTTTTCGATTTCGTTTTTGTTTCGTTGAATAGTAATGTTGGAGACATTCACCGCTTGCAACGTTGTTCATGTCCTCACGGTAGCACTCTACCATATCTCTCAGTATATAAGCTTACCTTGCAGGTTCACAACTGATTTTCTGTGCACACACACACATACATGCTTCCTCTTAATTGAGGTCAGTGGACCCAGTCCCTCCAGTGGTCTCATAATTACAGAATGGAAATAATTTATTAATTTCTACATTATTTCTTCGTTAGTCACTTATATATCGAAGGATGCAGTTTTTTTTGCCCCCTGTGGTGAGGTTATGGTATTTGCTTATCTCAGCTGGAATTTGTTCACGAACAGATTGTTTTATGCCAAACATAGTTCTGCTCCAGTCCCATCTCATCCCAACCGAGACTCATGGGAATATGCCTGGGCGAACAAAACTGGGAACACCATAATCCTGTTTTTTTTTCTTTTTCTTTTTTTTCATACACCATTAAACATTATTCTTGGTAGACATTGATAAAATTGATGAAGTTATGTTTAGTGTCTATTATGGCCACTGTTGTGTACCTAAACTGTAGCACCCTAGCGAAGCTGCACCATTGGTGAGCAATATTTGTATTAAAAGGGGACTCTAAAAGGGCCAAATCTATTTCGTGCATACACCCAAGTGTTCAGCCACAGTCTCATTGTGTAGCTTAAACATTTAGGTGACTTCTCCTTCCCTTATACCCGTCTAGACTGCTGGCTTTCTCCAGACATATGTTATACGAGTGGCATCCGTACGTGGACCCCTGGCTTGATTTATTTGGCTTTGTTTCTCTCCATAACCTCACTCTCGGAAATGCTTTTTAAAATGTCGTTGATTCTATCTTAAGAAAATGTATTTATTTTCACTGATAATAAAATATTTATTTAATGAAGTGACACGAGTCTCATGGCGATTGTGTAACACCTTTTCTTACATTTACTTTTATGGAAGAATGATATAACTGTTAGAAAGGTGGTTGTTTTTTTTTTTTTACCTATCACCACAATGACTACAAAATCTGTTTTATATTTATTTTATATACGTTTGCATTTGAAGGGTTACAATGTTGCAGTTCCTCTATAATCCTATAGGTGGTGTACTCTAAACTGTTCACACAGCACAGCATCCTGAGTGTGTTTGCTAAGTCTGTTTAGAATTGTATTGAAATCTAGCAACCAATATCGGAAACATATTTATATATTTATAAATATATATATATATTTATAAATATTTATAAATATCGGATCGGCATCTGGGTATCGTGATTATTTCGTATCGGAAAGTCCACGGTGATTTCATCCCTAAACACTATATGGTTAAAAATAAAAGCATGGATTAGAGTTTAGGAATGAATTTATATACTCATGTTTAGCCAACTTTTTAAAGTTTTATTCAACTGTTCAAGATGATCATGGGAACATATTGGAAGAACATTGTTTGCTCACAGTATTTCTATTTGCAGCTATTTCTATTTCTATTGAGCTCTTAATTATTTACAAGCTAATTAAAGTCACCATGCTGGATTTTAATCTAGCACCGTTTAGTTTAAGTTCCAGTAAAAAGAATATTTCTTTTCGTCAAATGTACTCTTTTTTTTCCCCAGCAACAGACAACCTCAAAGTTCTCTTCTTAGCCTTTTCAAAAGACTTTCTTGCAACTCCAGGCGTCCTCACACTCGATTAACTGAATAAAGCTGCTTTTAGACTGCGTCATTTCAGCAGGCTTTTAAGATCATTACTTGTCTGTACAAGACGATCCAAAGACTATGCGTTCGATAACACGTTCCTCGTGTTAGATTGTACAGTGAAGGTGTGTGACCTGTGCTTTCAAGATAATACTTTCAAGAAATTCTTACATTCCGCTTTCGCTATCAGCCAGAACAATCAGTGCAGAAAATAGGGTCGGTCACACAAACAACATGTAATGTAATGTTTAGAAAAAAAAAATTGCATTAAATATTAATGCAGACAACTATAGGGGCGATACCGAAACATAAAAAAAACTGGCTTGTATTATGGTTTTTGGTCATGGATCTGATTATTTTTTCAGATAACCCGAAAAAAAGGTACAAATGTCATTTTTCTTTCCATGTATTACTTGTAAAACCTGAAGAACTCTTAAAACAAGGAACTCTTGCACATGATCAAAAATTTTTTATATATAAATAATTAAATAAATAACATTCTGGATGTACAGTTTTCTAATAAAATTGTATGATAAAATTCCCAATACAATATTACTATTTAAAGTGCATAAAATGATGCGGACACAGGTTGTATAGTTTCGTTCTTTCCTTCGCCATTTGAACACATAGTCATTGAAAAAAAATTTTTTTGATTCTTTTATTAATAGGACATGTGAGCTTATTTTATTGGGGAAAAAAATTCTAGTACAGATGTTGTTATTTAGGATAGTTTTTGTAGGTATGATCTGGCAACCCAGGTCCACCAAAAGGTGAGCATGCAACGCAAGCGAGTTTGAGCGAGTAATGTGGGTCCAATACAACAGAAATGGGCCCACCGTACAGTCGCGGTTAAAATTTTAATCTGCGGCTCATGTGCATGCCGGATCATAAGGAGCGATCCGTCCAGATCGCTGGTCGGTTCTAATCCGTAAAACATTAACTTTTCAGCAATCCATGCAGCAGTAGCTGTTCTGTGGGATTCGGACCAGATGGGCAATCCTTCGCTCTCCACATGAATCAGTGAGCCTTGAGCATCCATGATGCTGTCACTGGCTCACCAGTTGGGCTACTTTTGGTAGGTATTAACCACTGTCTAGCCATCACAATTAGGCCCTTATTAAAGTCACTTAGATCCTTGACTCCAACACATGCACTTTGAGAGCTGATTGTTCCATTGCTGCCTATTATACAACCCCCCTTTGACAGATGCCACTGTAATGAGATGATCCGTGTTATTCACGTCACCTGCCTGGAGTTTTATTGTGATGGATGATTTCACCTATGCTGCATGCGGTCTCGCATACACCTAGTAAACAAATCCTTTATCTACAGTAGGAGTGGATTTTCCCAAAGACATTGACTTACCTCTGCTTACTCACACACAGCGATCAAGCACGCCTCCGCCACATAACTCATGTCGTCTCAAACACACCAGCATTAATCTATAAGCAAGGATGATCTTTAAATGACAAAGGTGACAACACTTGTTCGTGATCAACTCCTTCATGCCTCGACTTGAATTTCAGAACAGACCAAATGGAGTTCCTAGAAATAATTACAACAATGTCTGTGAACCTGTACAACCCGTACGTGCCGAATGCTGAGTAGACAGTCTGTGCTCTCAATAGTATGTCTGCTAAATTGCTTTGGGCAATATAATTGCATGGTGCACGTCAGAGTGGAGCTTTAAGCAGTTTTGATTAGTGCTATAACAGTCTGTTACTAGCGTACCCATAGCACATAATCCATGTCTGAGAGCAGAGTAGCTCTTAATCACATCCCTACTGTAGAGATATTTATCACCTTATTCAACCCTGACAAAGAACGAAATAGAAACAACATCGCTGCATTGTCTGACCTGGGAGAATATAAAGGTATTGTATAAGCCGTGGTGACACTCATAATGTATAACCTAGTATTACCTAATAACAATAAACACGCTCACATGGAGGTGACCCAAGGTTACCCCATGAAGCAGACAAGACATGTTCTGTGACTTTTTTTTTTAAAGAGTCACTTCTCTCTTCTCTAACCCACCCTGTCTTCTAGACAGCCAGCCCAGCCCCGCCTCTCTCTCTCTCTCTCTCTCTCTCTCTTTCTCTGTAGACTTAAACAGGTTGTGCATGCCTGCACAAGCAAGCACATGAACCAAATCACTAGCGCTTGAATTATTATGCCCTTTTTTTTTTACCCCCTACAAATGAATGATATGCAGCTTTGGATAAGCACATTATTTTTATTACTATTACTACAAGTTCAAGTAAAACCGGGACTTTTGATTGTGTCCAATAACAGAACGCAGTTAAGACAGTAACAAAACAAAACGCCCTTGAATTGTCTATATAACCCTTTGCTACACTTAATGCACTTATCAACAGTGTATCCCAGAACATTTTCGTTATGATCAGACTTCCTGCTTCACACCTGAGATCCTGGCCTCCCAGGAACTCCTCTAATGACCCAAACATGTGGAAGTGGCTCTTGGAGCGGGGGATGTGGCAATAACTCCCAGCCGAGTTCCTGTAATGGGCAAGTGGTGTTGGTGAAAGATTGTGTGTACAGTTCTCATACACGGATGCAGCTCTTCTGCAAGCTGGCAACAAGTCAACAATTGTTTTTTTTGAAAGATCAGCCTGCTGAATGCTGATGGCGATGGCTGCAGCGTCCTTAGAGCCTCCTCGTCTGGGATCGTCATTCACAGACGTACGTCCATCTTTAAAACGTTTGTACAATTCAAATGTTTAAGAGTCTGATTATCATACTGGGCTTGTATTATTATTATTATTATTATTATTATTATTATTATTATTATATGGCACAAACCAACTAATCAGCACATACCGGAATCAATAAACACACCCCAAATATTTTGAATACAAAAATACTTCAAGTGCTTACAGAGAGCGCAGAGTGGTTGCTGAGTAAAAGGGGTTTTATCTGTAAGTGCCCTTAGCTTTTCCTGTTTATCATTTGCCTGGTATTAACTAACTAACGTCAGCTGCATGTGGTTTGCTTTGCTGTTTCTTCTCGCTGTTTCCACACATTTGCTGAAGGTGTAATCTCTTCTGTTACCATATAAAAATGTAAAAAAATAAAAAAAAACCTAAATACATCACTGTATGTACAAAGACTGTTACATGTAGTGATTGCTTTACAATAAGTTAACACACACCGATCAGCCATAACATTAAAACCACTGAGAGCTGAAGTACCAACTATTGATTATCTTGTTACAATGGGACTTGTCAAGGGGTGTGATATGTTAGGCAGCATGCGAAAATGTTCATTCTCAAAGTTGATGTGATGGAAGCAAGAAAAATGGGCAAAGTGAGCAAAAAGCCAAAATATGATTGCACCCACATACATTTTCAGATAATGGGATGAGCCAGGAATGCTCTTAATTGGTAAAAAAAAAAAAAAAAAAGTGTAATGACATATATAGTAATTGCCCGCCTTGGCAAATACAATGTGTGAAGAGATCAAATTCCAAATTCAAATTTCATTTGTCACATACACAGTCATACACAGTACGATATGCAGTGAAATGCTTAGACGACCGCCCGTGACCTTAAAACAAAGACTATTAATAGGAAATAATGAATATGAAAAACAAAATAGAAAGTAAAAGTTACTTTATCTAAGAAAGAATATCTATATGGGAAATAAAAAATAAAAACAAAAAGTAAATTTGAGAAATATATATACAAGTAAATTTACCTAAGAAAGAATAAATTTAACTAAGAAAGAATAAAATATCTGTATAATACAAAATACAATATACACACTATAAGAAGATATAAGACAAATATAAGAAAAATAAGAAAAACACTCATAAAAAGGTACATTAATTACACTTGTACAGTTTCATGCCTAAGTGTCGGTTAGTACCGTTTTACTATTTCAGAATTTCAGAACATTCAGAAGATAATGAGGCCATTTATTTATTTTCCATATTCCGGAACATTACTGAATTTAATTTTTTTCAAACCTATGAAATAACCCATATTAAATCGGGCAATCAAGTAATTAAGACAAAGGTCAGCTGTTCAGGAAGAGTTCTTGCAAGAACGGTATTGTGTCGAGTGCATTTACGAAACCCATCAAGCACCATGATGAAACTGGCTCTCATGAAGACTTTCCCAGGAAAGCAAGACCAAAACTTACCTCTGCTGCAGAGGAGACATCCATTTAGAGTTACAAGTTACCTCAGAAATCACCAATTAACAACCAGCACCTCAGATTAGAGGCGTTATGAAGGATTTACAGAGCATGATTAGCAGATACATCCCAATATTAACTGACTGACGGAGATTATTGCATATTTTGCATTATATTACATAAAGGCCACGGAAATAGACGTGTGTCAAAACTTTTACAAATACAGCATTACCAACAAGCTAGGCTGTTAAGGCAAGGAAATACAAGATTTACAAGCTGCAAGTTTGCCTCAAAAGCAACAATATGCAAAGACTCTGTCGAAACACTGCCTGTCTGAATCATTTGTCACCCAAGCGTACAATTCATATGCTCACAGTGATTGATCCAATTGATTCGCCAAGGTAAAAGTGCTAAAACCCTGTTTGAAACACACCCCTAATGGACAGTTGTGTATACTAGAAAAATTTGCTCAGCCTTTGTTAATCTGTCAGAGTGAACATGTAGGGTGTGCCTCTCACCACGGGGTGCTATTACTCACAGAGCTTGGCTTATGAGGGGAGTGTCTCCTTCCATTTCCCATTCCTGCCGGTCATGAATGAAGGATGAAAGAAGAATCATCATACAGTTAACTCTAGACTCGCTGACATGCTTTACAGAGAAAAATGTGTATACATTAATAATGGAAGCGAATAATGGAATGTGAAGATTTGAGCTTAAAACCTACTACATTTACAGTATAGTTTTATTATAAATCATTTCCTTTGTAATGCCTCCCCCCACCCCCACCCCCCACACACACACTTTTCAAATGAGGAGAGAGTTATAAAGAGTGCTTATTCAAGTTACCCTCCTATCAGTTTGAACTCCGATTCTGATTTGTCTCATTAACAAGATGGTTCACACACACAACTGCCACTGCCACGTACTGTTTTTTTTTTGTTGTTGTTTGTTTGTTTTGTATGTTTGTTTTCTGCACCATTCAGAAATGCTGTATGTGAAAATCCCAGGAGATCCACAGTACCAGGAGTACCACAGTACTCAAACCAGCCCATCTGGCACCAACAACCATGGCACAGTTAAAGTCACCCGAAATCACGTTCGCATTCAAATGTTTGACGTGAATGTTAAAAATAGAATCATGTATCTGGGTGCTTTCATGCACTGTGCTGCTGCCAAATTGGAGGCCTGGATAATTAGCAGATGTCCCTACAATTACAATTGGTATAATGATATATGAATAATCTGATTGGATGAAAGTGATTCCACAAGTGGTGATATTAAAGCATAACAGCACTGGGACGTTTAACTACAGTGTAATGTAAACCCTAATGCTCAAAGTAATAAAACATATTGAGTACTGTTAACTTAAATAGTTACAATTAGTTCAAATGAATAGACCTTGATGAGTATTTAGAACTTTTTGGTATTTAAAAGTTTGTAGAAATGACACTTTTTAAATGTGATCTTTTAGTAAGTAACTGTAAGTACTTAAGTAACAGTAACTGTCACCTTAAACTTCCACCAACTTTAAATCTTTCAGACTTGTGATTTTGTGTGTGATGTCATCAAGGCAATAGAGCACTGGTCGCTCAGTGGTAGGTGTTTTGCCGCCATGTGAAAGGCCCGGGTTCGATTCCCAACAACTGGATGTAGTGTCTGTCCCAAGCCCCGATAAAATGGGAGGGTTGCATCAGGAAGGGCTTCTTGGCTTACGTGCGAACCAACAACAATTTTTTGATTTGCAACAACTATAAAAAAAAAAATTATAATTGCTATTAAATAGTATGAGTTAGGCTACTCAATAATGCAACTAAAGAATTATTAATATGAATGATTAATATTAACAACAAACTCAAAAATGATCATTCTGTTACTTAAAATTGGAAACATCATTACTTACAAAATTTGATGTAACTTATTACCCCAATTTATTTTTTAATTTTGCCAAATAATTCGGGTGTACAGTATATGTATGACTCCACGTCACAGGCGTTCTAACAATCATAAATTACACTGTCGGTCACCAGCATGGGTGAAAGTAGGTAAGTATGGTCTGCAGAACTGAGGAGAGAGCAGCTGCCTCCCAAAACCCACATTCAAACCCAGTCACGGTAGAACTTTCAGCGAAAGAACACATCTGACAACGTTGTCATCTTAGCCTCATTAGTACTTGTTTCTAAGTCATTCTGAATTGTCTCTGAACCATCCGTGTTTTGTTCACGACTGACATGAGTTACAAAAGCTAACTAGCTTCTAATACAAGGCTGAATGATAAATCCCTCTCTAACCCCTGATCAAGGGTACTACTTTTTATGTTGAACAAGGGATTATAAAGCCTAGTGTACTAGCTTTCCATTTAATGCTATTTGGGATTTAACTCTGGAAGTTAGCTGCAAAACACATTTTTTTCATAGGAAATAATGTGAATGCAAATAATCTGCTCCAGCCACCCAAAAAAAATATTACCAAGATTACTAATTTCCAACACTATAGTCATATGTTTGCACATAAAACAATCAAAACATTTAAAAAAGACGTAAATGAAGTAAAATAAATATCGTCCTTTCTAACATTCTTGGTTCCCGTGGTGCTATGTCTTCACTAAATCTTGCACAAAATAAAAAATATATATAAAAAAATTTAATCTACAAACAATATGTAAACTTGCTTAACTTGGCTTTCCACTGATGCAAACATTTTTTGATCACCTCCAGGACGTACACACAAATGGAAATACGTGCAACCGGCTCACTGGCTAGTATGCCAAAAATTCTTCATGCTATCTTGCAAATTTCTTTCAAGATTTTAGTTCTTAAGGTGACAATTTGTATGGCGAAGTACCACTGTACAGTACCTATACGAATTGAAAACCCTGGTAATTACACAAACAGTCATTAACAAAATAACTGATTAAACAAATAGTAATAAATGGTGTTTGTGGAACCGTTACATAAAAGCAACATCAGACCTGAGGGCATGCTGTTGTTCTGAATATCAGCACTTGACCACCGAAAATATCACAACCGATATTCAGTACAACAGCATAACCTCGAGTTGTGATTGCTTAATTATAATACTGTAATATCTATTAAATTGCTCTTTCCATGTTAATATAGTTTGTGGCAATTTATACTGTAGTAGGTGTGTTCAGACGCATATTAAATGCAAAAACATTTCTGCTGTGTTATGAAGCTCTCTGCCGCTTCAACCTGATTATTATGTTTTATAAATGTACAGTATATAACAGTACATGTCCAAGGACCATAATTTGTTGCTATGGGAATTCAGTATGCGTTACAATTGCTGTGAAAGTAGATGATATCAACATCAACAACATCATTTACTCCTGAAGCTACAGCTGGTGTCTTCTTAACACACCATTTTAAATCCAATATGGACCATTTCTTTTAAGTACAAGCCTTAATCATGTGCATAAACTGTGTGAATAGTATAAAATCTAAACAGTATAAAGGATATGTTCTCTTTACTTTGCTGTCCTTGTGAGTTTCATGCATAGTGACTTGAATAAAACCAGCAGAAAGGGCGTACCCTGCAAAGTCCTTCCACTTCTTTTGGATCATCATCATCATCATCTCTGACATAGACATGCAAAAATAATGAAAATGACAAGCTTGTGTTTTTCGTCTCGGCGAAAAGAACGTACGTCAAGAACTAAAATATGACGTCTGGTAAATCCTAGTGACACTGCGTAGTAAAACTTTCCCACAATCCAGCAAATGGTATAAAAGTCACAGCATCGTATCAGTACACGTTGTACGTACACGTGTCACATTCACGTTAGGTTCACATCATGACACTGTAACTGACACATTATACACCTGTCTTTTTTATAATATTACTTATAATAAACTCGGTACATGTAGTGCTCAGCAGAACATCACTCCTCCCCCTCTCTTGTCTTTTGGAGGCCGTAGAGGCTACGCTTCGCTAGGCAGCCAGGCTGGACTTCAGCCATCTCTTCAGTGCTTCCATGATTTGCATGGCTATCTACACGTCACAGCACCACAATGGGTCAGACATGCGTCAGCACAGAGAGATACACACACACACAAACACATTTAAACCTCCCCCAGCAGGCTCAGGCTCCAACAACAATCTGCATCCCAAAAGACTGATAGTCTCTCGCTCTCTCTCTCTCTCTCTCTCTCTCTGATGAAGACACCCTTCCCCCTTCCCCGCTTCCCCCCTTCCGCTCCTGTTCCCATGAGACTGGAATGAAGTTAAAGCTGTCGCCATCAAAGAAAACACAAGACTTAAGATCCGTGCATGAGCAAGCGTGGATGAGCGAACAAATGAGTGCACATGACAACAGACAGGCATGTGTGACACAAGTTTAGACAACGACGGGAATCACACCTACCGTAAATACCTTCTATCTTCTGAACGTTCTTTAAGGGATTTTTCAATATCAAATGGTGTCTCTGTGGTTTTGTTTAAACATTTGTTCGCCAAGCATTTTGTCAGTCAAGGTCAGGAATCACCCAAGGACGAAAAGCACATCAAACTAACAGAAAACAGACTTTTTACCATGTAAGACCAATATAAAAATAAATCTTTTTTTTTTCTTCTCACCTTCTGGGTCTGCTTGATTCATCGTGATATTCTTTTGCATTGAGCTTTCTGCACTTGTGACTCACCCACTGCAATAAAACCTCCGGCTGCGAGAGGTTACAGCATCACCCGGGAATCGAACTTGCGCTCTCCAGATGATAGAGCGAGCACTTTACCACTGCGCCACTCGGAGGCCCACCACGTACTCAACAGGGGTGTTCGAATCAAACCGGTACTCATGACCGGGACAAATTTCTGGAGAATGAAGGCATGAAACAAATTGTCGTCAACTTCATGTATAAAATGTTGAGCCACTTAGTAAAACATTTGAATGGTGCAATTGTTTTAAAGAATCCTGGCTGAGGTGGCTTGGCGCCCACTGTAGCTGTTCCCATGAATTGCTTCCAGGGTAAAATGGCCAGGCAAAGGTGTTCTGTATTGTCCTGAACATTATACTGACATTATACTGCTCACTGCACTACTTGATCATTACAGGAACTCAGTTGGAAGTTTTTGCCACATCCCCCATCCCCTCACTTCAAGCCATTTTCACACAGTTGGGCATTAAGGAGTTCCTGGGAGGCCAGCATTTCAGATTAGCGAAACACTGGGATAAAGGCTTTAGAGTAGCTAGAGAAATAAAGGAAAGTTCAGAAACAGAACCATGTTCTGTTATCTTGCACAATCCAAAGTCCCGGGTTTGAATTGAACACTGTACACTGAACACATCCATTGTATTATATGGAACGTCCTTTCAATACATTTAGTAATGTCTGACGCTAAATAATGTACAGTAACTGTGGAACAGTAATGATTAGTCATCCTAATATCCAGTGGCACCCAGAGGAGGCTCATTTTTCAGTCTAGTTTTTCTCAAGGATCCATAGCTTCAGGAGGTTTGGCTGACCCCTCCATGTGAATGCAAAATAACCTAAATTCATTGAAAAATTAAATAGATATGTATCTATGGTTTAGGATCACAGATCTACAGAAATAGTATACATTTATTAAATTGTGCACAGATAAACGAAACCATTTTGTATTTTAGTAAGAGGTCAAAGCAAATCATTACAAATAACATATAATATGAGCATCAGTGCCCAACCATGACGGCTTTGGCAATTGAGCATAATTAAGATTTTCATCAGAATTCATTTGCACAGAAACAATTTGCGATGCTGTGAGTCATTTTTGTTAAGTGGCGTACATTGTCTGTGAAACAAAATAACCGTGTGATTAAAATACATGCTTAGTCAGAGGGAGGTTAGTCAGTCAGAAGCTGGAGGGCTAAAATGGGAATGTGTGACTGTGAGTGGATGTGCGTATGTGTGTGCATATGATCTGTTTACGTAAAGCGGTGTGTCATTACAGTACACGAGTGCCTTGTGTCCTTCGCTTGATACAACTGCTTGCACATGACATAGTTTGTCTGTAGATGCTTATTGAAAAAGAAATGGGAATATATCCCAAGAAAAAGAAATATATCCAAAGAAAAGGAAATGTATCCAAAGAAAAAGAAAATATTTCCTATGAAAAATAAATACATCCTATGAAAAGGAAATATAACCTAAGAAAAAGAAATTTATCCTAAGAAAAATAAATTTATCCTAAGAATAGGAAATACATCCTATGAAAAGGAAATATATATTAAGAATAACAAATATATCCTAAGAAAAGGAAATATATCCTAAGAATAACAAATATATTCTAAGAAAAATAACTATATACTCTGAAGAAGAAATGTATAATAAGAAAAAGAAATTTGGGTAAATGCTACATGTACAATGTTAGTCTCTGCGCAACAAGTTCAAACAATTGGATTTTTTAAGCTTTTATGAATCCAGAGAACATTGTATCACTGGCTCACGATACCATGTTGAATCCTTAAAAATGGAGACGATTTCCACAAACTTTCTTCATAAAACTGTCCATTCTACAGACTATTCAGAATGCAAACCTGGATTCTGGAATTTTAGAAAATATTTATATTTAAAACTTTTTAAAGACAGAAAAAGTAATTTTATATAGATTCGGTTCACCATAACAATGCAGTTGTTGTAAAGGCCAAGTCTTAACATAGCCATGTGTGGCAGTCCAAAAGAGCAAAACCGGTTATCCTCTCAGAAGGAACGACAGCAGTACTCTTTTTCCTGTCAGTCAGCTCAACACTAGCCAATCTTGACCATCTGTGAGTTTGTGTATGCCCTAAAAAAGATGGTTATAGTTATTGTCCTTAGAATATGGTTAGCTATCCTGTCAAATAGTAGTTTGAAAACATGTGATAATCGATTTGTACACGTCTCTAAGAAGGGCGAGTGCTAGTGTTTAAAATTCCTGGTTGAGATAGGAGAGCTTGCTAGAGGGTGTGAACGGACAAATAAGCAAATTAGGAGCAAGTCAGGGTTAAGAAAACGTCAAACAGCTCAACACCAATACGACACCTGGGCCGAGTGACTTTGGCTGACTTATGGCAGTTTTGAGCAAATCTCTTTTAATTAGCTAGTTTTTTAGAATAGTACCTAAATGGTTCTGTACTGTAGGTTCAAGCACTAGTTCTTGATCTAGAATTGATCCAAAACATAGCGCAAACAATTTAAAACAAGTTTGTCCAAGAAAACAAAATACAAGAAACAAGGAAGTAGATGAACTTAATTAGTTAGTGTTTACACAGAACACTTTGCGTTATGCTGAGGTTTTTACGTTTATAGGTAATATTTTCCAGTCCCAGAGGAAGCTAATGTTTAGATATTTAACAGCAACTATAGGTCTGTATAAAATGTTATTTTGAAAATGAGGAGCATAATATGAGACCTTGGAATTAGAAGATTCTACCAGAACATTTATTTCATATTTAAGCATTGGCCACTGCATACTTTATATAGTATGAAAAGCTTCGTACTAAATGTATGTATGCATACGTGAATAAAATGTAAGAAAACTGTACTCATGGAGCTGTTTATGGTGTCTTTTGGTTTTATAAAGGATATAGGTCATTGAGGTTTTAAAAATTACAGAACTTTCAGCTAGAACCTTATAAAGGTGCAACTGATTGTGGTATTCAATTAAATAAAATTTTATTTATATAGCGCTTTTAACAAATGTTCATTGTCTCAAAGAAAAATTTAAAGAAAATTTATGGAAGTGTGTATGTGTGAGAAAAATGTGTCTAGATAATAATGAGATGAATGAGTGAATGATGAATAAAATGTCTCTGATGAGCAAGCCAAGGGTGACGGCGACAGTGGCAAGGAAAAACTCCCTGAGATGTTAGTAGGAAGAAACCTTGAGAGGAACCAGACTCAACAGGGAACCCATCCTCATTTTGGTGATAACGGATAGAAATTATATAACATCGTGTGTGCTATGCAGCTGAAAGTTCAATATAACAGAAGTTCTTTAAATTAACATGAAGTCCAGTTCTGCACAGGGATGAGTCAGCAGGTGCAGGAGGGCAGATGGGGGTCGGGATTACTGGGAGCTCAGGAGTGGCATGTGTAGCTCCAACCATCATAAAGCAGAATCCAGCTGGAGCTGGTCCTTCTCTGGATGCCTCAGGTTCCTCGCATGGTTGGCCTCTTTCTACTGAAGCTGGGACAATCTCCAGATGCCTCGGGATGGGTAGAAGAATATAGAACAGATGGAGAGAATTAGCATAGTTGCCATTCAGGATAGATGTACTGGAGTATGAGGTTATGGGATGAGTTACGTGTATACCAGATTAAAGAGATGTGTCTTGAGTCTACTTTTAAATTGGGATACTGTGTCTGAGCCCCGAACACTGTCTGGAAGGCTATTCCAAAGCTCCAAAAGCAAGATATGAAAAAGCCCTACCCCCTTTTGTAGATTTTGAAATTCTGGTAACTACCAGAAGTCCAGAGTTTTGTGATCTTAAGGAACGTGGTGGATTGTAGCGTATCAGAAGACTGGCTAGATATGAGGGAGCTAGACCATTTAGAGCCTTGTATGCAAGTAATAGTATTTTGTAATTAATTCTCAACTGAACAGGTAGCAAGTGCAGGGTTGATAATATTGGGGTTATATGATCATATTTTCTGGATCTAGTGAGAACCCTGGCAGCTGCATTTTGAACTAACTGAAGCTTGTTTATTGCAGATGCAGGACAACCACCTAGTAATGCATTAAAATAGTCCAGTCTGGAGGTCATGAATGCATGAACCAACTTTTCTGCATCAGATACGGATAAAATGTTTCTAAGCTTGGCAATATTTCTAAGATGGAAAAAGACTGATTTTGTGATATTAGAAATATGATTTTCAAAGGACAAGTTAGTGTATAATATTATGCGCAGGTCTTTCACTGTCGAGCTGGTAGTAACAGTACATGCCTTCTATACGCAGGCTGAATTGTGAGAGCTGTTGAGTACTGGCTTTGGGGCCAATAAGTAATATCTCTGTCTTATCTGAATTTAGTAAAAGAAAGTTATTGGCCACCCAATCTTTTATGTCCTGGACACACTCAGTTATTCTAGCTATTCAACTTAGGTATTTCATCTGGTTTAGTTGAGATATATAATTGGGTATCATCAGCATAACAATGGAAACTAATCCCATGTCTTCTAATGATATTGCCCAAGAGAAGCATGTATGTTGAGAACAGCAGAGGTCCTAAAACTGACCCTTGTGGGACCCAATATATAAAAAGTAATGAAATAAGTTATTGTTATATTATATAGATTGTATATTATACTTATATATGATAAAGTCTTAGTGGTGTCAGGCACACTTGTAACACAACCGGCACTAGGACCCGGAAGTAATACGGTCGTGTTTCAGGAAGCATACAATTAAACAAGATGGCGCCTCACACGCCTCAGTCATTGAGTTTTGCCCATGCTATCGCTCACTTTCTTGGGTTATCGCTTCCGATTGGGTGTGTGTATTTGGAACGTGGGTTAATTTGTGTAACTTCTTGCTCTTGCTTTGGGAGAGTTCTAATAATAACCAGCGTGGTTATCCTGCCTGCTCGCGCTACTTCCGCGTTTGGGTTTACCATCCACACTACAGGGCTAACTGCTAGTCTTCTGATTCATCTCCGGTTAGTTCGTGACAAGTGGTCTTTAAAATGTGTATGTAAATTTTTAAGCTGAGATAGAAACTCCACTGACGTATTCTATCACCCCTGAAATTGACTCTTTTTCACTGTCTGTTGCATTTAACGCAAAGCTTTGGTCCCATGCACCTTTACAAAAGTACATTTTTGTAGCCAATCAGAACACAGGAAACAGAACTTCCCTGAAAAGGAGTTGAGCCAAAGGAGGGGCTATGCAAACTGTTCCATCACTTTTTGTGCCTGGAATGAGGACTTATCAGATTTGGATGGCAAGTTCATTGCTATTTGTGAAAAAAAAGTGGAAAAAGAAAAAGAAGAGAGGGAATAGTTTTTCCATATTTTGTCTGTGTAAAGACACACAAAAATGTTCAAAAATGAAAAACATTTTGCATAACAGGTCTCCTTTAATTGGGAGGTCTAAAATTGAATATCAATATCTCACCAATGAAAATATAAAGTGTGAGCAATTAATTATATTATGGCTTTTCATCAATAGGATAATAAGGATGAGGAAGGGGCAAGCTAGTCCACATGCAATCAAGTCCTTTCCTTAAACAAAACTACTAAATATATGGTTGTAAGCCATTCTTACAATTACTATATATAATATTACGAGTGAAAGTCTTATAATGTCTCATATTTAATGTACTCAGGTCTGAAAAGGAATTTCCTGATATTAAATGTACTTAGGTACTTTGGAAGTGAAAGTTAAAAAAGTAATGTAATTAAGCATAATATATCAGGGTTTCCATAGCTTCTTGGACATCAATTACAGGGGGGAAAAAATCATGTTTACATTTTCATTTAAGCTGCTCAACATTAGCCAGATATCTGAACAGCCTTATGATAATAACTAAATAGGTATCTAACTAACTAACGTTTACTAATATTGACATCGTGGCTCCAGTAAATTAATATTAATTTAATTAACCTCAGTGGGCTTTTTCAGGTTGGACAGGGAGTTTTTAAATGACTATATTTCAAGGAATTTCGGGAGGCAAAGAGTCACCTCATCATGTAAAAAGGATCTTTCAATAGAATTATGAAAAAATTTATTGCAAATAGGACCACGAGTGTGTAATATTATCTCCATCACCAACATGAAGTTCACTGAGTTTACCACCGTAGACGGGGTGGTCGTCTGTTACCGGAATTGTAACGTTAGCAGCAGAGCCTGCAGTAGGTGCCTCCATGGTGGTATCAACGTGGGCGATCTGCGCTCTGCATTGGCAAAAGACAGACATTACATCACCAGGTCGAATTGGTGAAGTAATGTGTAGCAAAGATGCTGATGGGAAATGTATTGGAAGTAAAAGTACACATTTTATTTAGGTTTTTTTTTTTTTTGGAGTGAAAGTACACATTTTATTTAGGAAATGTATAGGAGTAAACGTACACATTCTATTTAGGAAATGTATAGGAGTAAAAGTGCACATTCTATTTAGGAAATGTATAGGAGTAAAAGTACACATTTTATTTAGGAAATGTGTTGGAGTAAAAGTACACATTTTATTTAGGAAATGTATAGGAGTAAAAGAACATTATATTTAGGAAATGTGTTGGAGTAAAAGTACACATTTTATTTAGGAAAAGTATAGGAGTAAAAGTACACATTTTATTTAGGAAAAGTATAGGAGTAAAAGTACACATTCTATTTAGGAAAAGTATAGGAGTAAAAGTACACATTCTATTTAGGAAATGTGTTGGAGTAAAAGTACACATTTTATTTAGGAATTGTATAGGAGTAAAAGTACACATTTTATTTAGGAAAAGTATAGGAGTAAAAGTACACATTATATTTAGAAAATGTGTTGGAGTAAAAGTACACATTTTATTTAGGAAATGTATAGGAGTAAAAGTACACATTTTATTTAGGAAATGTATAGGTGTAAAAGTACACATTTTATTTAGGAAATGTATAGGAGTAAAAGTACACAAAAAAAACTCAACACCATCCTTACTTCTTCACAGCATTCAGGAATATTACAACCATTTGACATTTATGCCAAAAATCAAGGAGTTTACTCCTTTCTATATTTGAAGGACAGAAGCCCTGCTTGTTCATTATACCAGCGTCCTTGATCCTTCTTTAACATGTATTACTTTCATACTATGTACTTGGTTTTACTTTTTAGACATAGAGTTATAAGTAATAAAATTGCAATGTATTGCTTAAAAGAAACTGAAAAGTAAGTGTTGCTTTGTAGTAAGAAAAAACATCAGAGATTTGATTAAGCAATAGATGTTGCAACCTACTAGGGCAATGTGTTGTTTTGAAGAAAAACAGTTGTGCTGCAATGACAAAATGATGGTTATGCAATACAGCTAACCTCAAGTAACGGGTTTACATAAAATAATAATAATAATAATGTTTTTCTTAACTGTATTGAAACGACTACATGTAGATGCACCTCATGTGGGAAGGAGCATAGATTCTGAATAGTCGAGACCCCACAGCTATACCGAAAGCCCCGTTGCAAGAAGTAGGCATGAAATGCCAGCAAATACAAGCAGATACTAAAGGTTCGTAATGTGGCAGAAGGCACAAGTGCCACGATGAGTCATCCTCTGCTGCCTGTCAGGTACATCTCCATTTGCAAATGGGTACACAGGAAGTACACACACCGCATGGATGTCTAGAGGTTTGAGAATCACCACTGTAAAAAGTACCACTAGACATTACATAGAAAAGTCTGGGGTGCACCAATCTAAAGGTATTACCCTGTTCACAGCTAGCACTGCCATGACTCATGGAGCAACGCAATGACAGCGAGGGGGGAATTTTTTCAGTGCTAATAGTACTACTCATGCTGATTCAGGCCCTACTGCAATGTAGCACCCAGAGAAGACAGCTACATTACTCAGAGAGTCATAAATAAAGCAGTTGAGACATGTCTCCTATCTTGTGAAAAACACATTTTGAGCGATTCTCAACTACTTGATACTAATAATAGTGCCCTCAAGCACTCCCTTGTGAAATTTTAGGATGTTATTTTATTGCACAAACACTCAATGTGAACTTGTGGCATTGTGGTCAAGTGTGTGAACATGGGGAGAAAAAAACAAACCCAAACTTAGACATTGAAAACTTATGAAATGCATTATAAAAGTGGTATTCTATATACAGTATGAGGACTTCTATTTCTTATATCCATGCATGACCAAACATTCAATATAGTCAGTTTATATATATATGGGGTGGACAGGTTCTATACTACACACAGCACACACATGCACATGTCCTGTAAGATGTTGAATCCGTATGTGTGAAATTTTTCTGTGTGTCCAATCAGTTGGTCAGAGACATCAATAGCTTGAGAAAAAAGGAAAAGGGGAAGGTCTTGCAGATGTTTGCTGCAACAGAACAGGATACACTATCATAGCGAAACAGTAACCACAAAGGTTTGAAAATAGCAGAAACACACCACTGCGTATACAGTAAATATAGAGAACTCTTGTACAACTTGCATGCAATGTGTTATATACGTATCTTGTATACAGGAAATCAAGCAGTAATTGAAGACTCAGAATAGAAATATATTTATTCATCTATGGGAAGTCTTATGTGATACGTTTAAGCCCTACCAACCTGATAGAAAGCATGGAAAGTCCATGGGTGACGTTGAGGAGGGTTTGCCCATAGACTGTGTAAGAAATGGACAAACCCTCCACGATGTCATGCATAGAGTTTCTGAAGAGTGTTCCGAAGCTCAACCGCTTGAATTCTGATTGTCACCATCTTGGCAGCATCAGAGTCTGCCTCAATGCCAGGGTAATCCATAAATGGACAAATGAGTTGCGCAAACAGAGCCTGTTGGTTTGAAACATGCCTACTTACCTCAGTTATCACAAGCTAGCTAGCTTAGCTTCAGGTCAGCTAAAATGCTAACGTTCATTTATATGCTAACATGAATTTTATGCTGGACGCCCTTCCTGACACGGCCCTCCGATTTTCTCAGGGTTTGGGACCAGCACTGTATCCAGTGGCTGGGGTTTCCGCATTGGGTGGGAATCGAACCCGGGTCTTCCATTTCGAACTCAGGCCATTTTTATTTCTGTTTTATAGTTGGGCTTTTTAACATTTGCGGTCTATGGGTATCGACTCACTTTTGGAGCCTAGTGGTCATTTGAGGAACTGAAAGCTTTGGCACTTTCAGAACCGGAGGTACTCCGTCGATACTAACCTAATAATATAATAATATCACCAATTATGAAGAAAGACAAGGCAATGTCCTTGCTACATGATAGCATAGCTCAGTTTCCATTGTTTTTGGTATGTCATAGTATTTGCCTATTAGCCCAAATTAAACAGAGATGACCTACAATCACATAGAACGTTTTATTTGGACAGGGAAACTGATAGAATGTTATATAAAGGTCTAATAGTATAATATTGTATGATTTTGATCTTTTATACAATATGCCCTATGCATATGCACTTTTTGTAAATCCCACACATGCATGGGGAATGTATGGACTCTGACTCTAGCTGTGTATGGAAAATGATCTGAGGAGTGGCACAGATAAAAAGAAAAATATGCCTATGGCCACACCTTCTTTTTTTGCTGTAAATAATTGAAAATATACAGTATATAGCTTGATTTTATTTTTTAAAATAATAATAGTAAACAAAAAACATTTTAATTACATCTTTATATGTTTTGTCTGTTGTGTGGTCGATTATGTTGATTAAGCTATGTCAAAGTACATAACATTTTTAGGTCACATAGGTGATGATGTGCAGAAACACAAAATTTAATATGGTAAATATTTATTAATGGGATTATATAAAAGCAAAAGTATTTTTAAATGACTAAATTAGCCTTATCTGGGTTAACCTTCAGTACTTTATCTGAATTTCAAATTCTTCAAATAGTAGGCTTTAAAAAAAAGCCTTTTAATCGAGAATTCTGTTGCACCTGGAAATAATAATCCACTTTAGACTTCTTTACTGTAGTATTATTCAGCGATGGAATGGTATATCATCACATCCGTAACGCCGAAACTGTAAAAGCAGGTGAGTTCACACTCAAGGTACAAAGAAATGAGCAATGTGTCTTTCACTCCCTAAAGCTGTGTAGAAACACACACACACAGATGAGTACACTCATGCTTGGTGTGAAAGAACAGCTGAAAGGTTCCCAGCATATTAGGACACCTGGATATAAGGTAAGCAACCGATCAAAGTACGGCACAAACACATCCGGAGTAACACACACACACACACACACACACACACACACACACACACACATATTTAAGAGTGACTAATGACTGAGTGGGTTGTGCCTACACCCACAAACAACAGACTCTCAAACCGACACGCACGCGTGACAAAGGAAAATTCATCACAGTGCTTTACTGCCCCCTGATGGTAACTATGACGTGGTCTGTCAACTGTCTAGCGACCATGCTAACATCTTTACCCTTGTTTGCAGTTCCAGGTCACGAGATTCTTTTAATGCTCACGTCAACAATAGAACGGAGACATTGCAATCTCAGTGACATTGTCTATTTTTTTTTTTTTAATTAATGGTGCAACTGCTTGTTGACAAGAGAGGCCATGTGTAAAGGCCAGGTTATATTACAATTAAAAAGAATAAAGACGTCGAAATAAGCACTCTTTACAACTGTGGTGGGCAGAAATGATCCTTAGGTCGATGCTCTGTATCTGGCATGAGGGAGTTTCACTTTGTTATAAAGTGATTTGAACATATTACACCTGTAATTTCCCTCAGAATTAATAAATATCCATCTTATATCATCTGAAAAGCATCTCTGAACACAGAACACATCGAACCTTGAAGCAGATGGGCTTGGTTTTGGATAATGTTTGGACCAAAATAAAAGAAAGAGTGAGAGAGAGACAGAAACAAATACTTTGTAACAAATGTATTATTTTTATTATAGAATAAATAACGCTTAAACATCAGATTTGGCTGGCAAATTTTAGTTAAACAAACTATGTACATATACAGCCGCAAGACAATATGCCCAACATTATGCCGCCAGGGCAGCTCTGTCCCCTTGGGGCATGACTTCACAAGACATCTGATGTTGTGCTGTGATGTCTGGCACCTGGGCGGTGGCATCGAATCCCTTGGGTGCTGTGTGTTGCAGAGTGATGTCTCCGTGCATTAGGCTTGTTTGTCTGGCACATGCTATGGATGATCGATTGTACCGGGATCTGGGGAGTTTGGAGGCCTGATTAGTTCCTGCTGTGCCCCATGTGTGGTGGACTGGTTGCCCTGATACCTTTCTATCATAGCCATCATTGACTTTTTTCAGCAATCTGTTCTGCATTGGTTATTCTGTGAGATTGGATTGGACGAGCTGGCTTTTGGACTCTGCAGCATGGGTGAGTCTTGGGTGTCCATGATCCTTAGCACTGACTAGGTGGGATTTGGTGAGTGGGATCTGGCAACCCTGGCAAGCAAGCCACAAACTTGAGAGAGTATTACTCATCTCACTTATCTTCTATACTGCTTTATCCTGTATTCAGGGACACAGGGGCCTGGAACCTATCCCAGGAAACTTAGGGCACAAGATGGGGTACACCCTGGACCATCGAAGGGCACACACACGTACACACACTATGGCCAATTTGAGAGCGCCAATTAACCTAACCTACATGTGTTTGTAAACTGGAGTACCAGGAGGAAACCCACCAAGCACGGGGAGAACATGCAAACTCCATGCATACAGAGACGAGAATCAAACCTGGCCAAGAATCGAACCCGCACCCTAGAGGTGAAAGTGGCTTGTGTCAGCTTTGATATTTGTTGTCATTAATCGGATTATACTGACTGTTGGCTGAATACAAATACATGACATTTAAGGAAATAAGAAGGTGGCAAGGTGGATTAGTGGTTAGCACCTTCCAGAGTTTGCATGTTCTCCCTGTACTTGGTGGGTTTCCTCCAGGTACTCCAGTTTCCTCCCAAAGTCCAAAGACATGCAGTTTAGTCTAATTGGTGTTCTTGTAATTCTCTGTAGTGTGTGAGTGTGTGTGCTGATGTGTGCTTGTGTGCCCTGCAATGGATTGGCACCCAATCCAGGGTGTACCTCACCTCTTGCTCTCAGACCTCTTGGGATAGGCTCCAGGCATCCCACAATCCTGTACATCATAAAGAGAATGAATGAGTCAGTTACTATTACTATCTACTTTCACCTTAAGGGTTGTATTTTCAATCTTCATTGCTGGAGGTGTGAGGCCACAGTACTAACCACTACAACACTGTGCCACCATACCATTATAATTAGATGTGTTCATTCTTAGCTAAAACTGTATATAATTATTCATCTTATTAATAAACAGTGCACCCATTATAGATGTTATACTGCATAGATATATCCTCCACCTGGCCATCTCTCCTAAGAAAGACTACGCCTTGATCAGCAATTTGGTACAGGATAAGGAGGTGTTGCAAGGTGAGACGAAGCACCTTCGAATTGTTCCCTTTAGGATCTGGTTTCACCCCTGAGACAAATGTCAAAGTACGGCTATCAGGGTGGAATGGGAGATGGAAGAAGGTTAAGGTGCCAAGAAGCAGTCATACATTAGTTGGTCCTCCTCTCTGGAAGAATTTAAATTTCAAGTATTTATAGCTACGAGATAAACGATTCAACCTCTTTGGTAGATGCTATTTCTAGGGACTTTTTCTAGGGAACCTTGCATAACATAAGGTGTCCTGCTCTCTTCTACCTACTGTATGTACTGTTCAAGCAGGATCTCAGGGTGAATTGACTCAGTCTGTGTTTTCTGTGTATTTTGTTATCTCATCTATGCAATTTACAGTCTGATCATATTTGTCATATTTGGCCTTTCAAACACACCTTATACGGGACATTTTATTAACATCATATTAACATGGACACAGGGCAGGTAATGAAATCTGGAATGCACACACCCAGGTCAAGCAGAACTGACTGATCGTGAACATTTGAAATAGAAAGATATGATGAAATATAACTTATCACGAATTGTTGGTTCTACAATATGTATTAAGCTGCCTCATTCCATCAGCAATTTTTCTAAGTGGACCTGAGACATTACTGTTTGACTTTGGGAAGTTCCATGTCCAACTGTGCAGAACATCCATCCTCCATCATCTGTACCATTTATCCTGTGTAGGGTTGGAGCCTGAAGCCTATCCTAGGGAACTTAGGGCACAAGGTGGGTTACACCCTGCACAGGAAGCCAACCCACTACAGAGCACATTCACAAACACTCGCACACAACCATTCATACACTATAGGCAATTTGGAGACTCAAATGAACCTGCACTGCATGTCTTTGGACTGTGGGAGGAAACCAGAGTACCTAGAGGAAACGCAACATGCACGCACAGACCAGAGTAGGTATTCCTTATCTATAACTACACACTGATCAGCCGTTACATTAAAAACATTAACATAAAACTACCACTGCTGTGACAACACCAGGACATGACTTTAGTGGCCTGGAATCTATTGCAGGAGACCCTGGTGGTAAATTTTTAAGCTTATCATTTAATTTGTTTTATTTAAAGACTTTAAATAAAAGTATTTTTCAATTTACATTTTTATTTTTAAAAAGACTTTTAAAAACATATTTGAAAAAAAAACACTTTTTGCATTTTTTCTTAAGCTGATTGATTTTATTTAAAATTGAATATTTTTTTATTCAGTGTTTATTTCCTGTTGACTTGATTTTTTTGTATTTATTTGGTTGTTCGTTTTTTGCATTGCCATTCTGGACTACCATTGCTTACCGACGTACCTTTTGTTTCACATAATAAACAGATTAGAAACTACTCAATAATAAAATTATTTATAACTCGTAATTTATAATCTCAGCTCTAGATAAACAGTACTGCAAAAGTCCTGAGCCAACCCACATTTCTGCATAATAAATGAAATTAAATGACGTAGATTCAGTTAAAGAAATACACATGTTTTACTGTGACAGACTTAAAGGTACAATAAAAAAAATGGTTGTTTATGTACCATCCTCATCAGCAACCTCATTTCCCCTCTCATCTGTTCCAACCACTCAGCATCAGCAGTATACTTATCACCAGCCTGATCATCTGTCATCATCGCCACCTGTTTCTCACTGGTTCATGCATTAAGTTGGATGGTGTTTTATGCTAGAATGATCGATAGGTCACTATGTGGCTTAATGAAGTCTCAAACTGGTATGAAGTCAGGTATCAGGACTAGACTGAAAATAAGAGACAAAAACCAGGCATAAATGAGAGCCAAAGAAAAAATCCTTTAGGAACTATTCCTCAAGAGTATATTAACAAACACAAGATAGTCCGGCTCTTTTGAAGTAAAATATGAAGACATGAAGGGGGTCAAAACTTTTGCATGGTACTACACATTTTATACAAATTTCCTAAAAATGTTTTTAATTCTGTAAAGCTGCTTTGCAACAATTGTTAAAAGCACTAAACACAAAAAAATTAATTGAATTAAAGATAATACTCAGCAGCTAAGAAGCCTCATGACTTAATACTGTTGTTTAATATTAAATATACAATATATTATCATTATTAGTAACACATAACCACTATTTGTGGTCATGCATGAACTCTATTTACACACTGTAAATGTGTATGTGTGCTCAGGTATTGGAGGTGAAGGTCATTAGAAGGTCAAACTTTTAATGTATTGGTAAAAAAAAAATTTACTGCAGTGTAATAAATATTAATGTGATTAGTAACTAAAAATGGGCCATTTTGAACAGAAAGGTTGCTTGCTAATTAAGAAAGAAAAAAGGGCGAAAAATTAGGGAATATTAGGGAGCGTCTCTCCTTGGACCAAAATGATCCCCTCACCTCCACCTCTCTTGAACACCATGCTTCTTCACCCCCTGTTCGCCTGCTGCCTGATGGCACTCTCCGACTGAGTTACAAAAACAGGACGTAAACTCTGCTACCCTCACAGCCTGTTCTGTTTCCTAATGTAGATAAAATGAAGATAATTGTCACCATCATCATTATCATCATCATCATCATTAGCATGATAATAGCTTTTGGTTGGAATTTGGTCTACTTATTGTCATTGTCTGCATTGCCATCAGCATCATTAGCGTTATCTACATGTGCGATGAACAGAACATAACGCAGTTATTTATGTATGTCTTCTCAAAAGCTTGGAATCAGCATAAAAATTAGTCTAGACGTACCGGACAGACATCTGCAATAATAATGCGCAGTTAACAGATTTTTTTAAAAATATATGTTTTCTATTTACAATTTTATTGCAACTGTAATCATATACAACAGTAACTGCCATGTAATTCTAGAGTTCACAAAGCCAAGTTTACTGTATGTGTGTTGGATGAGCATCTTCATAAATGAGTGAAAACTGTAAAGTGCATGCCGTCTTCTGTTTTCTTCTTCTGTTTGATTCTGGTCCAAGGTTGCTGGTGACACTGGGGGGTTTTGGAGTGGGAGAAGATTCCACAGGGATGGCAGCAGATGCTATAACCATGGCAGTGTTTTTATAATCCATCCTTCTGGACCTCTGTTTCGTTGGTGTCCGTAGATGAGAATCATGAAAAAACATGAAAGATGAGATAATGGAAAATGAGAAGCTTTATGAAGCCACAATAATTTTTTTTTTAATGTTGAACTTGTAAGCATTGTTTATGCTTCGCTTTTGGAAATTGGCTGGTATTTCAGCATCCTCTATTCAACTCAATCCGTATACAGTAGTATATGATACGCACTATAAAACACACTATAGAGTAATATATTGTTTTGTTTTTTCCTTGAGTAAGGCTGCAAGATATACACATCTTAAGAAACTGAAAATATACAGTACTGTGCAAAAGTCTTGAGCCACTCCTCATGATTTCATCTTTTGCCTCCAGAGCCAGACATTCTTGTATTTTTAATGTAGTCTTGAGGAATGGTTCTCCAGGGCTTCCTGAATAACTTTTTTAACTCTCATTTTTGTCAAGTTTTGGCTCTCATTTTCAGGCCAGTCCCTGTACCTGAAGAGTTTTAGAGAATCTCTCTCTTTTTTTTTTTTTTTTTTTTTGGTAAGACACCATGACCTATGAATCATTCAAGCAT
Organism: Clarias magur; assembly: GCA_013621035.1. Classification (NCBI taxonomy): domain Eukaryota; kingdom Metazoa; phylum Chordata; class Actinopteri; order Siluriformes; family Clariidae; genus Clarias; species Clarias magur. The sequence continues at coordinate 3,674,281 of QNUK01000007.1, read as the reverse complement.
AAAATAAATCTTCGAACTTAAGGTATGAACCAGTGAGAAACAGGTGCAAATGATGACAGATGATCAGGCTGGTGATTAGTATACCGGTGATGCTGAACGCTGAGTGGTTGGAACAAACGAGAGGGGAAATGTACCTTTAGACACTTTGCAGTCTGCATCCTTTAATTTAATCTACAGCATTTAATAATTTATGTAACTTATTCTGAAGAAATGTGGATGTTAAAAATGTACCTATATAAGACATCACCATTGGTCAAGTGTTATTCTTTTCACATTCTCTTGAAGTTAATAAGGGGAAAGTGCCGTCCCCTAGGTCCTATTGTCCTTTAAAGACAATCCCATTACAGAAAACGTCCTGACTGCTAACACCATCCAGCAAATGGCGCAATATCAAAAAGAATACACTTTAATTAAATTATGCATTTCTAAAAATCTGTTTATTGTTCGGCTTGGATCATGTAGAGTGTTCAGTGTAGTCCTTGTGAAAGAGTTATGACTACAGAAGTGATAATATTTCAGAATGTGCACAGTGCAGTTGGCGCTTTTGTCAGAGCTGCTGTTGTGGAAAATTACTGACCAGTGGGATTTGACAATTCAGCAGTGCTGTGCTGTAAGTTCATATATATATTTTTAAAAAATGATATTTCCACTTTTACTAATGTTTGTGCACAAGGGATCCACAAATATCTGTTTTTCGGAATTTAATTGAGGCCAGGAGATCAAGGAACTGGAGCTGGGTTGTGTGAGTTTCACACTAATTTAGGATAAATATTTTCAATTCAGAAAAGCTAGCCAAGACAGCTGCACTATTTATACTAATTATATTTGATCATTAAAAGGAAATGGATGCTTATTGCAAAATGTAAAGACCTTACAGGAAATATTAGAAGCATAACATATTTTGGGACCGACCTGATGCTAAAACCAACAACCAGTAGATACTGAAAACTGACCATCCAAATGTATATAAGTAAATTAAACCCCTTAACGTAGAAACAGACAAAAATTGAGATTTGTTCACATTACACAACAACAAAAATTCAGCTGATAACATATACAATATATGAATGGTGATAATACAGTATAACAGCACTGGGACATTTTTAACTACATGTATCACTCCTCATCACAGTAGGTCGGTACTGTCCGCGGTACTGAGGGGAGAGCAGCTGTCTGCCAAAACCCACATTCAAAACCAGTCACAGAAGCACTTTCAGCAAGAAAACCCATCTGACAATGTTCTGTCATCTTAAACAATACTTAATAATTGCTTCTAAGTAGTTCAGAATTGCCTCTGTGTTGTTTGGAGCTAACTCACGTCTAACACAAAACTGAATCCCAAAACTCTCCCTCTCTTACCCCGGATCAAGGGAACTACTTGATGTGAAGAACAAGTGATTGTACACTTTTCACAGCACACTAGCTTTCAATTTTGGATTCAACCCCAGAACCTGGAAGTTAACAGAGCTGATATTTTAAAGTGGAAAAGGGAAAATATATATATATTTATATAAATATATAAATTTACAGGATTGTCCATCACCTCCATGGTTTATTCTCCTCACTCTTTTGCCATATAGTTCAGGTAAGAATTTAAAACTACTTTTACCACTTTTAAATAGAATAGAATATCTTTATCGTCATTGGAACACATGGGATGTCCAACGAAATTAGATGCTTTGTACTGATTTGCAGTACAACACCACTCCGTCTCATGTGATATTGCTTAATTATGTACAGCACCTGTCTTTATATGTTCTAAAGTCTGAAACTACATTAAAGGCTGGGATTTATTATTATTATTATTAGTAGTAGTAGTAGTAGTAATCATTAAAAGTAAAAAATTAAACAGGTGGTTTTGGAATTTTTTAATATTTAAAACAAGAGAATGAAGAATTTATTCCATAAATAAATATTAATGTTTAACAGGTCAGGTGTTCCTCATGTCACATCTCTTTTACCAAAGCTCATGTTTTGATGACACTCTGATGAATCTGATCTGAAAAGGAAGTTGTAGACATGCTTAAAGACATTAAAAGAAAAAGAATGGAACAAATTCTAAGCAACTTGAAATACATTCAATATTTCATTCTCCTCTGATCTCTCTGATCAACAAGGTGTTTCATCCTGTAGACCCTGTGCTCACGGCATGTTGTTGGTTTTGGGGAGTTTTTTTTGTTGTTGTTTTTTTTCCCGTGCACCATTCTGTGACAACTCTAGAGACTGTTTTGTGTGAAAATCCTGGGAGATCAGCAGTTACTGAAATTCCCAGAGCAACCAGTCCATCTGTCACCAACAAACATGCAACGATCGACTTATCACATTTTATCTTCATCCTGATGTTCGGATGTTTGAAGTGAACATGAGCTGAAACTCTTGATTTTTGTGTGTGTGTGTGTGTGTGTGTGTGTGTGTGTGTGTGTGTGTGTGTGTGTGTGTGTGCAGGTTTTCATAATAAAATAGAGATATGAAATACGTAATTATTTCTGCAGCAGTAGACTGATCCAATAGAGCAAAACCGAAAACATTATCACCACCAGGGGACACTGTTGACCAAAGATTGGAGAATCAGTTTTCCTGATGGCCACAGATGTAACCTTACTGTGATCTTCAAGGTGCAATTATTTTGAGATAAAGCGAAGAGAGTTAATGATAAGTGAGAAATGTGAGCCAGAGTACTATATCAGTAATGAAGTCTGGAGCGAAAGACATATAGATCATGAGCTGGACTATTAGTGCTTATCTTATTACTTATGAACAGGAGAAAAAATCTTGTCTTGGTGTCTTATAGTTAATTAGTCAAAGTTTATTAATGAACATGTGTTAAAAAATCAATATAGGAATACTGTCAATTTTTTATTGCTTTACTTTATGTTACGCAATGAAAAGTTCGAGCCGGCACGGGGGCTTAGTGGTTAGCAGTGTCGCCTTGCACCTCCAGGGTCCGGGTTCGAGTCCCACCTGGGGTCTGTACGCATGGAGTTTGCCTGTTCTGCACCATCCAAAGGCATGCAAAATTAGACAAATTGGCGTTTAAAATGTGTGTGTGTGTGCCCTGTGATAGATTGGCACCTTGTCCAGGGTGTACCCCGCTACGTTCCCTAAGTCTCCTGGGATAAGCTCCAGGCCTACCTGCGACCCTGTATACAGGATAAAGCAATAAAATATAGACGATGAGTAAGTGAGTGAAATTTTGCTATATAGTTTGCATATTTTCACTGTGCTTGATGGCCTTCCTCCAAGTATTTTAGCTTCTTCCCATAGGTTAAAGTTTTGTCGCAAAGCAGCTTCACACAATCAAAAGAATTATTGAGGTTTGTATGAAATGTGAATGTGTATGAATCAACAAGGAAAAACTCCCTGGGATGGCAGTAGGAAGAAACCTTGAGAGGAACCGGACTCAACAGGGAACCCATCCTCATTTAGGTGATAACGGATATACAGTATATAAAGGTCTAGTTACTACTTCTAGTTCTAATGTTATCCAATGCAAAATGTTCTTGAGCTAAATTAAAGCATTTTGAAGCCTGATTACACTTCCAAAAAAATGAAAGAGAGAAAATGTAATGTTCCACTGAGAGACAGCAACACACTGAATGGATGATTGTTTAACAGCAGTTAGTGCGTATGAATTGATTTCTGTAACATTAAATTTTTTTAATGTGGAATAAATAAAATACAGTGCTGTGTCGGAGTCTTATTTTATTAGCTGAAATACTTTTTTTTTTAAACAGGAACAAATATTTTACTGCGACAGGCAGCACAGCACCCAAAACTATTAAAAATTGCTTGTTTATGTAACAACCTCATCAGCAACCTCATTTCCCCTCTCGTCTGTTCCAACCACTCAGCATTTAGCATCTCCAGTATACTAATCACCGTCCTGATCGTCTGTCATCATCGCCACCTGTTTCTCACTGGGTCATGCATTAAGATTTTAGATATTTTGTTTTTTTAAGCTTGAACGCTTCATAGATCACAGAGAAATTGTGTAATTGGTGAGGTACAGGGACTGGACTACAAAACTCTTGCCAAAAACGAGAGCCAAAAAAGTCCTTCAGCAATTCTTCAAAACTAAATTCAAGAACGTCTGCGTCTTTCAAAGCAAATTATGGAAAAATTAGGAGTGGCTCAAGACTTGTCCACAGTACTATATGTACAGTAAATCTTTCTACGAATACTGTACATATAGTACTTTATACGACAGATCTTTATACGATTACTGTATTCATAGCTTAATAGGATATTGCGAAGTCCTGCCCATAAAGCAGCCATTCACTGTTTAATAAGAGCCTCATTTCATGCCAAATAACCTTTATAGATGATTAAAATTCATTCAATTTGCATAATAAACAAGTTTTTGGGTGCTTAATTACTCTGCTGTCCTCACTATATGATCGCAGTTCTAATGGATTTAATATTATCCTGACAAAACTGACTAAATCATGATAATGACCCGCTTACCCTACATTCCGAACCCCTAATCTATTTATACTAACACAACATTAGTGACACTTTTTAACGATGACGGAAAATGAGTCATGGCTTTGATCGCGCGCATCATATTCATTTTGTTTTTTTAAACGTCAGTCATGCGTGTCATTGCACGAACCGGAGCCTCTGTCGTTGCGTTTCCCTGGACCCTGGATCACTTTGTGCTGAAATAATCAGTGAGTTTTGTTCTGCTGGAAACATTTCAACAACTCTGTCCCTTGCCTCCTCAACAGTCGATCCACGGCACATGTGCATCACAGATCGTTTCACAGCTGTTATTTAGACCGTTTCCAAACTGAATCTGTTAGGCTCCCTTTCACCATGGCACATCACCAATAACTTGATCAAAGCGCAATATTCACTCTGTAAGGAAAGCAGGCTAAGCTAGAAAACTATCAATCAAAACATCTTTAGGTAGGCTGATTGCTGTCTTACAGAATTACTGGCCACTTTCATTTCAAAAACGGATGATTGCATAAAAGTAACATTAGACGCGATGAATCAAATCCGGCAAACATTTTTGAGAAAATGTTTATTCTTTATTCTTTATTCCAGCAAAAATGTTCTAATTGGTGAAAATTTCCGTTTAATTAAAGGATGGTGTTGCCTTGAAACATGCCGTGTTTCCTTGGGGAATAAATATGAGGTTACACCCATGTAAAGGAAATCTCTTTGTCTTCCATTACTATTGGTTAAAGCTTGAGATGAACAAGCCACCCACTCACTCATCATCTGTACTGCTTTATCCTGTATCCAGGATAACGGGGGGCCTGGGGTCTATCCAAGTTGACTTAGGGCATGAGGCATGACCCTAGATGGGGTGCCAACCCGTTGCAGGGCACTCACACTCATTCACACATTTGGAAGCGCCACTTAGCCCACCAGAGGAAACCCACCAAGTACTTGGAGAAAATGCAAACTCAGTACACACATACCCAAGGTTGGAATTGAACCTGAACCCTGTTGTAAGCTGTAGCTACCTGCCTATTTATGGGAGGAAACTAAAATACCTATAAGAAACCCACCAAGCACAGTGAAAACATTCAAACTCTATGCACACAGACCCGAGATGGGACTTGAACGTGGACCCTTTAGGTGCAAGGTGACAGTGCTAACTACCTCACCACTGTGCTGCCTATGAACAAATCATGTAATGAATATTTCAGAATAATTAGGACATTCTTGTGAACATTGACGATTTCCAAAAAATTTTCTTGGTCGCAGAATATTTCAGCCCCAAACTTTGGTTGCCTCTGCCAGGAAATTCAGACTTGTCCTTAATTAAAGCTTTCAACAAGGTGCTAAGCAAGACAAAAAATAGTAAAAGAAACACAAAATTCACAACATTCACACATTGACATGTGACCGGACATCAACATAATCCGACACTTTAGAAAGAGACACAGTGCTGTAATTCTCTCCCAGACAGGAGTCACAAAAGATTAATCGGAAAGATGCTAGGCAAAAAAAAAATGTCGGACTTTTAAGGTAACATATGCTCACATACTGTACAATGCATGAACATCAGCCAATAAGGTCTTGGCAAGGTTTCAGTCAGTTTTGAAACTAATCACGGTTGTCAGCTTGTCATTCGAAGGTGTATGCTCCAGTGCTAAAAATGTATGCAGTAAGTGCTTCTCGTGGTAAGCATCGACTCTCTGCACGCTGGCAGTGATGCTGTGCACAGATAGAAGAACATTCATACATTTCACCTAATCAGAGGATAAAATGGCTGCTGGTTATCCAGGTCTCAGAATGTAAACTGACAGACAGCAGTCTTTTAATGAGGTTTATATAAATACTGTACATAACACCGGTGTGCTCTAAACTAGCTACAGTAATACCTACCTACATACTGTACATAAATGCATACTGTACCTACCAGCATGCTATTCTCTTTTCATTAATCTGGTTAAATAGTTAATAATTTAGGTAAATGCACAAATTCATGAGTTTAAAGGGCATTATGAGAGACTTATCACTGTTTTTATTTTTTTTGTAAGCCACTATACAATCATCTCACATTTAACAACCACTCTGGTGCTCAGCTCCTGCATTGGTTCTCCTGATGCTTTCATTTGGAGCTTTCTGCGCTTGAGACTCATCTCCTGTTGCTAAGGATGTGGAAGGCAAAAACTGTTGTGAAGACCATCATTGTGAATTCCATAAAATCCAAGACCAGGACTAGCCACGATTGAGGCAAGCCTTAAGAGTCTTAAGAGGGTCATCACCAAGTCAAGATCAATGTTCACATGAATGCCAGACAAGATGGCTGCATTTGTTAATTAAGCTAATTATGTTTAAGATTAAGATCAAGTTACACTATATAGACAGAGGTATTTGACCAAACCTATTAATTATTGGATTCAGGTGTTTCAATCAGGCCCTTTATCCCTAGAGAAGGGCGATCTTAATTCTTCAGCATACCAAGACATTTTGGAATTTTACTTCTTTTTACTTTTACTTACTTCCACCATTGTGGGAACAGTGCATGATGCAAGGACTATAAAGACATGGTTTCATGAGTACAGAGTGGAGGAACTTGACCGGTCCTAACACAGAGCCCTGATTTCAACCGCATCAAGCACCTTTGGGATGAACTGGAACAGAGATCGTGAGCCAGGCCTTCTCGTCCAACATCAGTGCCTGATCTCATAAATGCTCTACAGAATTAATGTATATTATATAATATCCACAGAAACACTCCAAAATCTTGTGGATACAGCTGCAAAAGGGGAACCAATATTGAAGTATATGTATTTGGATACAATGTCATTTCAGGTTTAGCCAAATACTTTTGTCCATATATTGTACTTCTTGTTAACCTTATACAAATTACTTTTATGTTGCCTTCTTGAGGCAAGACCAATGTTTAAGACCAAGATATGTCCAACTACAAAGCCCTTGAAGTCTGAGACAAGTCCATGTCCAAAAAGAAAAACCTTTCTCTGATAAGGCATTATTTCACACCTCAAACTCCTTCTGTTTCACCCTTGTAAAAGAACTACTGCTGACCCACAGCAGAGCTGAACAACAATCCAGGAGTAGGAGTATCTCCTTATATGAGGTCACATTAGGGGGGGAAATCATATTGGCTCGTTTAAGCACCAGCGAATACAATAACGGAAAAAGGATAAACAGCAAGGAATGTTTTTTCTTGTTTATACACGTACACTGAAGACCCATCTGAATATGTAAAATGCTTAAAATGTGAATTTTTGCATAATACTGTAGGTCGACTTTAAGATGATATTCACACAGCACTGTATGCCACTACATCTTTATGATTCCTATAAACATTATTCAGCATCCACCACAAGAGGATGTGAGTCTGGTTTCTTCCTCATGTTCCTCAACAAAGGGCTTTTCCAACTTTGATTCTGGTTTAATAATAAATTCATGCACATAAAATATATCTGAATTTATCACTGTCTTGACATGAAAGGAGCTAGTTCATTTCTTCATTAACTCCAAGTTGGACTAGTGTAATGTCCTAGTAAAACCTAAACATTTCTATTTAGTCCTTAAGGCACTAAGGCAAGAACGACTGACCATATCAATGCTACGTAGACTCTATCTGATCATAAACTACTTTGAATAACCTATAAAACTACATATGGTCCATTTGCAGATGATGTCAGTGGTTTGGAACACCATCAAGAAACGTTTTCTTACGACAATCATCGTAGAACTACAACAACCGGTCATAACATTAAAACCATCAACACCAAAACCACCTAGGTTTTGGATTCCACTTGTCTGGCCAGGGCAGGACAAGGCTCTGCAGGGTCTCTGGGTCGTTGGTAGTGTATCCTTAGCATGCTGTGGGTTCCAGGATGGGGCCTCTGTGGATCGGACTTGTTTTTCAGGCACATCTCATCGGTGCTCAATCGGAATGGGCATCTGTGGATTTTAGAGGTCAGTCTTGGGCTCACTGCCTGTTGCTCCCAGTGAACGATGAACTGGGTGTTCTTTTGCCTTTCTGTCATGATCAGCATTGACATATTTCAGCGATTTCTCCTGCATGGGCTTTTCTCGCGACTCTGATTCTGTCACCAGTTTACTGGTGTATAGTTGGTGATTAATATGTTTTAAGTCACCTGTGAGTGGTCACAATGTAATAACTTATCAGTGTACCAACCATAGACTTGATCATTGACTGAGATTGATTCTTTCGTCTTCTGTACAGCTTATACTGTACAGGGTCATGGGGAAGTTGGACCAGTAGACTTTGTGCATGAGGCGGGGCACATCCTGGACAGGGTGCCAATTCCATCGCAGAGCACACACATATACTCTTCGGGCAACACCAGTTAGCCTAATCTGCATGTCTTTGGACTGTGGGAGGAAACCAGAGTACCAACAGGAAGCCCGCCAAGAACAAAGTGAAAATGCAAACGCCACACACAGAGACTTGGGGTGGGAATCAAACCCTCAGTCCTAGAGGTGGAAGGCCACAGTGGTAACTCTAGACCAGCATGCCATCTATGTTGCATGTATGATGTACCTACAGTACTGTATTTAGTTAGTAGAAAAAGTACTGAGTAAAAAAAATTTACATAAAGTGTCAAAAGTTGCAGGCTAAAAACTGAACTTTTATTAATGCGTTTAAGTATTACATCATGAAAAGTAAATGCTTTGAAGCTATTTTGGCTGAAATAAACATCACTCACTCTCTCAATCTCCATGTATCTCTGCGAATTGGCATGATTCTTGATCATGTTTTTTTCCCCCTCTTCATGGATAAATTTGATGCATCGGATGGTTTAAAATTGAAATGGAACCCTTCTTACAGTACATGACCACCCAGGTTTAAATCAGCAGGGTGCTGATGTCTCACAGTACCTGCAAGCTTGTGTTATATTCAGGCTCGTCCTTAACTTAAGCTGTTGGAGTTTTAGCTTGCACTGTGATCATATACACCATGAAGTGGATAAAAAAATAATTTGACCTTGATTGATTTCATAATCCACATATGCATGTGTTGGGGAAGATGGAGTACCCATATGGTTAAGAGTTTCTGACAGCTGTGGGAGATTAATAGGTTTATCTGTAGCTTTTATTAAAAATATGTGTAATGTATATATACGTAAGTCGAAGATTCTATTTTGGTTTCTGAGGTGAATGTTAGGGTTAGGGGTTGGATTTATGTCAGTGGAAGGTCCTCACAAGGGTAGTAAGACAAATGCGTGAAAAGTGTCACACGTTTATAGAGAAGGTGTTGCCTCTTAAACGAACCAACAGTTCACTGCTGCAAAGGCTTTTTTTTTTTCAACCAATTTATTAATCCTTTTAGGCAATGTTGCCTGTTCAAAAATGCAAATTGAATCAATCTGAGGCTGACTTTTAAGACTTTCAAGTGGGATTTAATTAGAAGCCAAGGCGCAGAGTTTTAATGAGAGAGGGGGAGGAGGGAGAGAGAGAGAGGGAGAGAGAAAAAGAGAAAGGCAGAGAAATGCTACTCTGATGTGGATCCATTGGGAGAGGACGGACACAAACACACAGCATTCAGTCTCCCCGTGTGCCTGCTGCCCAGGACGTCCTTGACCTTTGAGCCTCTTTGCCTATACCCATATTCATGTGCAGCGGGACTTGATGAAGAACATTACTGATTGTCTGGATGCAGAAACACATTCACACAGTATTCTGATGTGTCTGGAATGGAAATGGATGACACGGTGGTACACCATACCAAATTGTTTTTAGACCGAAAAAATTGTATGTAAAAAAAAAAAAATGCACATGAACATGTTTTCATTTTATTAACTGGACAGAACAGCTCACTCTCAACCATCTCTCTCTCTCTCTCTCTCTCTCTCTCTCTCTCTCTGTAATTCTTAAAGTAGCCTGCTGTTTGCCAAACCCATCTGCTTTGATTTTCAGATCTTGAGAATCCATTCCAAGCCTTGAAATGAAAAATGATGACTTCTGTCTCCTACTCTCCGTTCTCCCTTGGCTCTCCTTTCCATTTATCTTTCTTCTCCACCTTTCCTCTTTCCACCTCTCTATTCGTCCCCCCCACCACCTCCTCCTTCTTAAAGTCTTGACTGTTTTCTCCCCCTCCTTCTGTCTTTATTTAGATCTACACTGTCTCCTGTGCTACAAGCTGATGGTGTGTGAGGTGTGAGATCCAGTCTTGGCAAAAAAAAAAAAAAAAAAATTCTCAGGCACAAGCGCATCGCATCGCAAGACCTCTGGAAAATATTTTCGCTCCCAAAACACATAACTTGCGTTAGCTGTTAGTTCGGATTATCCCCGTTTCGGCCATTATTTCCAGCACACTTGTGCTTCATGGGGCTAAGAAATGCTTTGAGTGCATATTAGGAGGAATACAGAGCACTGTACAAGTGGAATTGTAAAGAAATGAACTGCCACTTTATTGTCTAAGGAAACATACACTACATAAGCTAGTTACATACACCGATCAGCCATAACATTAAAACCACTGGAAGATGAAATTATTATTCTCTTATATTGACACTTGGGATATACAAGGGTGAGTCAAAAATGATCCGGTTATATTAAAACTTCTGTTGGCCGTACCGTCTTATCAACACTTTCCGTTCAAGGCTACTGTCTCCCCAGTCACTGCTGCGCAGGAGTGAATGTGTTACATCAGTTCATTTGTAACAGCGGTGCGACGCCCCACTTGTGATTTGCATGAAAGAAATTCAGTGTGCAGTGATTCAGTTGTTTGTTGTTGCTGTCTGATAGTGTGCCCGGTGCCGAAACAACTAACGGAAAAGCATAAACTGGAGCGTTCGGATATCTGCAAAGAAAATTTGAACCGATACCCTAAGGAAATTGAAAGTTACTTAAAGAGAATCATTACTGGTGACGAGATATGGATTCATCACTACAAGACTGAGAGTGAACGGCGGAGTCTTGAACGCAAACATCCTCAATCGCCGACCGAGAAAAAGTTAAAAAGTAAACCATCAGCTGGAAAATTCCTTACAGTTTCCTGAGATTCTCAAGGGCCAGAAGTATTGGAACATTATCAAGAAAAAGGTTCAACAGTGCGTGTTACAGTGAGATGCCTATTAAAGAGCTGATGCATACACTTCAGATTAAAGGCAGAAGATACACATACAAGGCGTTGTGATCTTGCATGCCAATGCACGTCCGCATACTTCTGCCCACACTGACGACACACAGCAAAAACTTTGTTTTGAGGTGTTAAAGCATCCTCCCTATAGTCCTGATCTCACTCCATTAGAATTTCACCTGTTTGGTCCCCTGAAAGCAGCCCCATGAAGAAGAAGATTCACTTCTGATGAAGAAGTGAAGACAGCGGCGCATTCGTAGCTCGCAGCTCAGCCTAGAATGTCTTTAATAAGGGAAAACGAAAGCTTGTTGATGTATTAGGCAGCAAGTGAACAGTCAGTTCTCGACGTTGATATGCTAAAAACAGGAAAAATGGGAAAGCATAAGGATCTGAGAGACTCGAACAAGGGCCACTATTGATGGCTAAAAAGCTGGGTCACAGCATCTCACCAGAAACACCAGGTCTTCTGGGTGTTCCTGGTATGCAGCGGTTGGTACCTAACCAAAGTAGTCCAAAGAAGGACAATTTGTGAATGAGGGACAGGGTCATGGAGTTCCGAGGCTCATTAGTCTGCATGGGCAGCAACGGCTAGCCTGTTTGGTAGCCCAAAAACAGGCACAATTTGCTGGCAAAAGTCCTGGCTATGATAGAACACAGCTTGCTATGTAGCCACTGACTGGTCCGAGTGCCCTGCCCTACAATGGGCACATGATCATCAGAACTGATCACTGACAGAACTGACAGACCATGGAGCAGTGGAAGAATGTGGCCAGGTTTGACGGATCATGTTGTCTTTTACATCATGTGGATACTTGGATGTGTGTGCATCACTTACCTGGGAAAGAGAAGGCTCCGCGATGCACCATGGGAAGAAGGCATGCTGGTGAAGACATTGCTGCAGACCAAGCATTTCCTGATCTGATGGCAGCAGGATAATCCACCCTGCACACTGCAAAATCATTTAGGAATGGTTTGAGGAACATGACACAAGAGGGACCTACATAATATTAAGCAGGTTGATTTTTATTGTTATGACTCGTCTGGGTATGTAAATCGATATTTTGACATCTTCAGCAGTTCATTTCGCAAAGTTTTGACTGAAGAAAGGAATGTTCAAGCTTCTGGTTGTAGCTCAATAGTTTTCATAGACAAGATCCTCCCATGAGATCACTAAACTCCAGTTGCAATGACCATGACACTCAGTGTCACTCAGTATCCTTCCAACACACCTGGTACTGTTTGACTTTATAGACTACAATTATTTATAATCCCACTATACAGTGTGGGATAGTGGGTGGGTTTCCATTTGAGTCTGTTTCCTCTTGAAGTTTCTTCTTACTCTTCATAATCAGGTGTAATCTTGATGTAAAGCTGCTTTGTTATGTTATTTATTGTTAAATGTGCTAAACAAATGAGATACAAAAATCAACTGAAGACAACAAGGGCTTGTACTTTAAAACAATCTCAAGACAGTCAGTTAAACAAGGTATTAATACTATCTTACTGATAACGTACAATATGAATTTAGAGACTATGAGTAGCATTCAACTGATTTTGGTACAAGGTAGTATAGGTCAGAGAATGAGATTGGAGCATGCTATGTGCCCACAGAGATTTGATTGCTTCCATATCTCATTCGATCCACACACAAGTGTGCTGTATCGTTCTTGTCTACCTTTTCCAGTGGACTCGGGCTCGAGCACGGTTCCCAAACCTGGAACGATTGTATTATCGCTGATCTAAATGATCCAGGCTTTGGGGTCAAGTGTTCTTGGGTCCCAGGATCATCAATAGACGATCCAGGTGCCCTAATGTTAAAATGACCTTTCGCAAAAATGATACACTGATATACAGTAATACACAAGCATTCATTATACAGTATGAGCGGGTAAACATGTTGAATATGTACTGTAAGTCATCAGATTTAGAATGGTTTATCAGTAGAACAGCTAATAAGCTAATAACACTTTGTTAATGAGATATGTCAGAAGATAATAGCCAGACTGGTTCAAGTTCATAGCTAGTCTAGTCTAAGTATTGTTACTATTAGTTGTAGTACTATTCTTTCATGCACTTTAACATAGAGTGTAACATCAGATTCCTGTTCACGCTATAAGTGGAACCCCACTTATGGTGGGGTTATGGCAGCCCATCCCCCTCGATTTTTATATACGTTCCGAGATGCTTTTTTGCTCACCACAACTGTAAAAAGTGGTTATTTGAATCATCATTCCTCAACCCAGTCTGGCCATCCATCTCCAACTTTTTTCACCATTAATGTACATGAAAGCAAATGTTGTGCACGAACATCCCATTATACTGCACAATGCTTGGCGTGAACATTAGCTTTAGCGCTTGAGCCGTATCGGCGTAATGTGCTGCTGCCACATGATTGGCTGATTAGATCAGTGCATTATTGAGCAGGTGTACAGGTGTTCCCAATAAAGTGGACAGTTAGTCTTGTAGAACAAATCGGAAGCCATTCCTTCAAACAAAACTCAATTCTCATTTCAGGCATTTAGTGCATGAATGGTCCTCAAGTAATGGAGCAGCATCTAAATTGGGTTAAGGTCAGGACGAGGCCATTCCAAAACACTCCGTTATTGATTTTACGTGTTTTTTTTTTTTGTGCCACTAATTATCTAATAACTGTACTGTAAATCTGAATTGCATTGACACCATCCTAACCTTCCTTGCGTTCGATCTGGTAGGAGAAGTTGGTTTGGAAAAGCGAGGCGAAAGACCAAGTAATGGAAGAAACGCGATGACTGTGACCAGAGCAGACTTTCAGAACGTGCTCCAGGAGCCTAAACAAGCCCGCCAAACCCGGCATAACCTCCTCTTTATCTCTAGATTCCTGAGGATCGTTTGGAACTCGAGCAGATTTCAAACTACTTCTAATCAGATTTGAAAGAGAGGATGAACAGGCGCCAACGAGATCATTCAGCAACCACAGGAGAGCAAGGTTTAAAAGAGAGATAGGGATGAGGAAAGAGGGAAAGAGAGACGAGAGAGGGAGGGTAGAGAGCGAGGAGCAGACAGGAAGGGTTAGGAGGGTGCTTTAATGAATTAATGACTGCTCTCTGTCTGTCTCTGCTGCAGACGGAGGGGAAAAGAACAGCGTCGCTGATGAAATAATAAATAAACACATGAATAAGAGAAGAGATATACATGATGCACGGCATCATGCAGAGGGGGGGGGGGTGCAGCAGAGAGGGTCTCTCTCTCTCTCTCTCTCTCTCTCTCTGTCTGTCTGTCTCTCGCTCTCTATTTCTCTCTAGTTCCATCTCCTGGGTGATGGGCTCTAACACAAAGCAGCTGGAAGTGCTGAAATATTTAGCACTGCACGGGGAGAAGGTGAATGCTAATTCCAGGCGGTCTTGTCGCTCTGCGTCGCAATCCTGTGACCTCTGCTCTCCCTCGACCTTGGGCCGAGAGAGCCGAAACAACATCGAGCATAATAATAAGCTTGGCACGCTGGCTGGCACAGACAGCAGGGCATCATGGCGCCATAAGTAGTAATGAAAAGATCGGTTCCTATAGTAACAAGAATATATGATGATAAATATAAACAAGCTTAAAGATTTTTTTTTTTGGTATATTCGTATAAATGAATGAACAGCATGAAAAAGACATTCTGTTTTCTATCATGTGGCAGATAAGTAAACAAACTGAAGATGTGGTAAAGAGGGATGGACAGAGACAGGAGAAAGAGAAGGGGGGAAGAGTGGAGCGGAGGTGGGCTGGGAGAAAGAGTCACACTGCTCTAGGACATGATTTATGGGTCGGAAGACGTCGCACCGCCCTCTCCACCGCCACTATAATCGGGCTCTCGGAGACTGGCTCCAAAGAGTCTACTCGGGCTCCTGCAAGGACTCTATACACACGCACATGAACATGCACATGACCCACGGTTTGTTCAAGCAAACAGACTCCCAAAGACAGCGAAATGCAACAGAGGAACAGAAGAAGGGAGAACCGACGAACAATAGGTGCTGTGTTATGCGATGTGTGTTTCTCTGCCGCTTGACCCGAAATGCATTCTGTCATACAAATGCGCACACACAGCGTACGATTGTAAGCCGGAACGCAAAAAGTAAACAAAAAAAAAGTGTCTACAAATGATTGGCAGTGTTTCAAATACATTCTTTTATCGATGTTTTATCGTACTCTTTGGGATTGTTTTTAAGTCAGCAAAAGAACATAGAAATCATTGTACTGTATTTTTTTGTCATCATCAAAGAAATCTTTTAGAGGACAATTGACAAAGCGCTGCAGGAGATCCATGAGTGGCCTTGCGGAGAGCGGAGTACCTCCTCAAGTTATTACTTATCCACTCCTCCATCCATACATTCATTTTCTATAGCACTTATCGTGTGTAGGGTCAGGGGGCCTTGAACCAGAAGACAGGATACGTACCATTATAGGCCACCAACATTCACATACACTCACTCAGTCGTACACTACGGCCACTAATCCTGTGTCCACCTTGGGTTTGTGTGCATGGAGTTTACATTTTCTCCCCCACGCTTGGTGGGTTTCCTCTTTGTGCTCTGGTTTCCTCTAACTTTCCAAAGGCATGCAGTGTAGCCTGCTTGGCCTTTCCAACATGCCCATCGTGTGTGAGTGAGTGTCTCAATAATAGTGTGTGCTTCTATGGCCTGCGATGGATTGGTACCCCTCCCAGGGTCTACTCTGCCTGTATCCCATGAGATAGGCAAAGTGTTATAGAGACTGTGGGAGGAAAACGGAGTACCTGGGGGAACCCACCAACCATCTGTAGAACTTGCAAACTCTGCGCACAAACTACCCAAAACCCCAACCCTGTGAAGGTGCAAGGCAAAAGTACTAACAGCAAAGCCTCCACGTTGTCATTATTTGTGTGGCCTCACACCTCCCGGGACTGGGTTTGATTCCCACTTTGGGGGCTGTGGGCATGGAGTTTGCATGTTCTCCACATTTCCCCCAACAGACCAAAGACACGCAGATTGCGCTATTTGGTTATCCCAAATTGCCCGTAGCGTGTGATGGTTGACCAGAGGTCCTACCATGGTTGTAAACACCAACATGGTAATAACGATTGGCCTACACAATGCCTAGTTGGACTACAGAGGTTCCTAGATGGATGGATGGATTACTTTGAACCACATTACCTTAGTCTAGCAATAGCAACTTTTCTGCAATACTGTACAAAATTCACACGTTTCAATTCAGGTTTTCTTGTGCATACGGTATATAATAAACAGTTATAAAAACTGTCCAGGGTGTACCCCGCCTTGTGCCCTAAGTCTCCTGGGATAGGCTCCAGACACCCTGTGACCCTGAATACAGGATTAAGCGGTATAGATGATGAGATGGTTATATTACACTGGGGGCTGTGGTGGATCATGCGGTTGAGCCTGATCAGAGGGTCGGGGGTTCGAGTCCCCAATGAGTTGCTGCTGTTGGGACCTTGAGAGAGACCCATACCTGTTCGGCCCTGCAGTGCTGTCCCCAAGCCAGGGTAGAAAGTGGGACGGTTGCATCAAGAAGGACATCCTGTGCCAGATCTTGCAGATAAAAGAAAAAATAATGTTATCACAATGAAGGTAGGACATTTAAACGGGGGTGTGTCGTATTCTATTATACTGTATATACTGTATAAGACGACACATTCTTTTTCTTTAATGAAAATGTGTACGAGTCTGGGAAAATCCCTTCACGTGGTGAGATTTCTGACATTTCCCTGGAAGGCCCATTCCACATTTTTCCAATATAGCGCTGAACTGCAGGCTTAACCGAGTTTACATTTGCATATACAGTATTTAAACCACAAGTATTGTATATACAGTTATAACCACTCAAAATCCAAAATTCCATCACATTCTAACAATCTATTATTTTTTTCCATTATATTTGTTGAACTGACTCTGTATGGAACAAGATCTTTAAAAATATATAACATGATGATGAAAATAAAGTTTTTAAAAAATTAAAATAAATAAATTAACAAGCCATATTTATGTTTTTGTGTCAACATACGGGTTAGGGTTAGGCAGAAAAACCCATACTTCCTGAATTATTTTTTTTCTTTTCTGTTGTTTTTTTTTTTTCTTTTTGACTCAAAGAGTTTTCCCAGGCTGTCAGACGTATGCGCAGCTGTAAATGACAAGCAGGAAAATTTAATTAGCATACATTTTGTGTTCATTTCATTCGAACTATAGCCTGGCTCCCCTACCCCAGGCCTCTAGCTTTTTGTGCCATGTATAATATGTGTACTTAAAGTGAAGTGTGCACTGAATAGTGTATGTATTCATTTTCCAGGCAGTTCACCTGCATGATTTCAATCTGCCTAGTGAAACCATGTGGAGTTTGTCTGGGCCGAGATACTCAGGGGTCCTCGTTCTGGCACTCTAAAAGCCTTTGGGAATGGGGTGGTTTTGCGTGTGCACCCGGGAGTGCGTGATGATGATGATGATGATGATGATGATGATGATGATGTGTGTGTGTGTGTGTGTGTGTGTGTGTGTGTGTGTGTGTGTGTGTGTGTGTGTGTGTGTGTGTGTGTGAAAAAGAAAAATTAAAAGACGGAGCACGAGTGAGAAAGCAGGGATAATTGAAATGAAAGTAAATTATGGCGCCCAAGACGCAGTTCCATGCTGGGGCTCAAGACAGCACAAAGCACTGATTATATTTATTGTGTATTCACCATAATGTCCCAGCAATAAATGAGCATTAAGGATGGAATAATGTGTGCTCATCGAGAGCGGAGCAGAGCGATCCAGTCCGGCCCAATCAGGAGGTAATGCAAACATCTCCTAACGTACAATGTAGGTAATTTTATCCTGAATATATGTTTATGTAGTGTGAATAAATACACAATTCACAGTTTTATAGTTAGTTTACTTACTCTACAGTGCTACAGCAAAGGAAATTTGGTGACTTTCCATTTGTATCAGGAGCGAGTTCTGCGAAACACAGATGGTGGATCAATGACCAGTGGAACACTAAAGACTGCTATTCATATCAGTTAATAATAATAATAATAATACATGCATTAATATTCATTCCCACCCAACACCTACATAAGCTCAGGCTGATCATACAACAAATAGAAACCACTAGAAAGTAAAAAAAAAAAAAACTTACAGTCTAATTAAATAAATTTGTATTTTATTTCTATTGCAATTTTAATTTCAATTATTTAAAGAAATATAAATTCAAGATATAAGCGAAACTTTGTTAATGTAAACTTTTTTTACAGCTTTATCAATTGTAATGGTGAGGAAAAAACTTTAAGAGGATCTATGAGGGGCGTTCAAATCAAACCGGGACTTAAAAGTAACAGAAAGTAAAATCTCCCTTTATTTTTCTATATAATCCCCTATATATCCCCTGCTACACTAATGCACTTATCCCATCTCTTGATACCATCGAGGAAAATTGTTCTTAGTATGCTAGAGCCATGATTAGATTATCATGTCTAAACGCAGGCCTCCTAGGAACTACTTTATTCGCTCGAATGTGGAAACGGCTCGGAGCGAAGTCAGGACTGTACTGGGGATGTGGCAATAATTCTCAGATGAG
This sequence comes from Clarias magur, assembly GCA_013621035.1. NCBI lineage: Eukaryota > Metazoa > Chordata > Actinopteri > Siluriformes > Clariidae > Clarias > Clarias magur. The sequence continues at coordinate 3,655,173 of QNUK01000007.1, read as the reverse complement.
TTCCTGTAATGTGTACAGTAAGTGGTGTTGGTGAATGATTGCGAGAACAGCTCCTACAGACAGATGTGTCTCGTCCACAAGTTGGAGAAAAAGTTATCCATCAATTTTCAAGGATCAGGCGTTCCATTCGCAGAATGTTCCCAGGAACAACAGCAGTGGACTCCGAGCCATCTCGGCTGGGATCATCATTCACACATGTACAGCTTTCTTTAAAATGTTTGCACCATTCAAATGTCTCATCACCGCACTGTGGCTTCTGCAAATGTCATTCGGTTTTACACACGTATTCACGAGTAATTTCACCGATTTTGACTTGAACACTTCTTGTAGATTCACACGGGAAGTAAGGAAATATTAATAAGACATAGTCTCAAGCTTTGTGGCATGGTGGTGTAAGGGTTAGCACAGGCTCGATTCACGTCTCTGTGTGTGTTCTCCCCGTGCTTGGTGGGTTTCCTCTGGGTACTCCGGTTTCCTCCCACAGCGCAAAGACATGCAGATTAGCCTAACTAGCGTTCCCAAATTGGCCGTAGTGTGTGAATGTGAGTGTACGTGTGTGTGTGCCCTGCGATGGATTGGCACCCTGTCCAGGGTGTAGCCCGCCTCGTGCCCTAAGTCTCCTGGATAGGCTACAGGATCCCCGTGACCCTGAATACAGGATAAAGCGGTATAGAAAATGAGTGAGTGAGTGAGTGAGTGAGTGAGGCTAAATAAGGCAAGAGTCCATCACAACTGGACTAAGGCTATTATAAATTACAATTTAAAGAAAACCCTTAATAGGCAGTTAAAATTCAATAAGATTTAAATGAAGTCTGACCTAAAAGCCAAATACAGCTACTACAAATGATTAGTCTAACTAATATTCAAACAATAGAATACCCTTAGTTGATCAAACATCACTGGCACCTGTTTCATTTGTAAAGAACAATGCAAAAATGTCTTTATTACACTTTTTACTGAGGTTATAGTTTTATGACACTAAACACTCCAAAGACACGTTAACCATCCGAGCAAGTTATTGTATTGTATGCAGTATTTAGATGACGTGCTGATCACATCTTTGCTAATCAGGAAAATAACTGTTATTTATTTATTTATTTAGTTAGTTATTTATTTGTTTATTTATTTATTTTAACGAAACTCATGATCGAGACAGCATGTGCAGGTTGCATCACCATCAACAGTGACAGTCTGCAAAATGAAAACAGATTTTGTTAACGGTCCTGCGTACTGCCCCTTTGTAACTCATAAACATAATAATCATGTTGTGCGCATGAGGCAGAGTGATTGTGCAACATCCAGAATGGCGACCGATATCAGTGTCAAATACCATTTCTGAAAATCACTGATTACTCTACAGACGTAACAAGCATTATAATAGAATGTTAAAATGTTTTTTTTTTAATGTTTTTATAAGACCTTTATAAAAAAAAGGGGAAATTGATGAGAATGGAGATGAGAACAACCCAGCATGTTTTTAAATCTGAGACTGTATATATATCTTGTTACAATGGCGACTTGAAGTAGATGGGGTATTCTGTATACGGCAGCAAGTGAAAGTTGATGTGTTGGAAGCAGGGAAAAATGGGCAAGCGTAAGAATTTGACTGACTTTGGGCCTCCGAGTGGCGCAGTGGTAAGAGCGCTCGCCCTATCATCCGGAGATCGCTAGTTCGAATCCTGGGTGGTGCTGTAACCTTTCGCAGCCGGAGGTCTAGAGAGAGCTGATTGGCCGAGCTCTCTCAGAGGGGAGGGATGAGAGGTACAAAGTCCAAAAGATTCCACTTCAAGTATATAGATTTTTGATCTTTACAAAAATCATAATGGTTTAGCCAGTTTATAGCCACCGTTCCTGATCATCATGATGACAACTTGCAATCTCCCAGCGATACAGCATCATACATTAGGTTTTGATCATTATTAAGAAGGACAACACTGCTTCCTATTAGCGTCAGGTGAAACCCATAATCTGTCTATTACTGGCAAGGAAACAATCCGAGTTGCGGTGAGAATCAGTATTTATTCATGGTCCTAATTGATTGGCAGTATGTCTAGCCTGAAATTTGATCTGCATAATGTCTGAGATATGAAAAATTTATATCGTAGACAACACGCGATTTCTTTTAATAACCGCGAGAGTGGTACCCACACTGCTCTCTTGTCGTGCAGTGATTATAGCACAAACGCAGGCATTCCTCTTTCAGGAACAATAGCCTATTAGGAGAGAAGGCCTGAACAGGGTCATGTCCCTTTATTGAGCGGAGACACGGGACTGACTGGGACAGACACTTGGCACGGAGAACATTTTGGGTGGAGGCCTTGAATCATAGTAGAGACAGTCACAAAGGATTAAGAGACTAAGAAATATTGTTTTCCAGATTGTTATGTTCTACGCGTAATGTTCCCAATGTTCCCAATATGCAATGTCTGGATGAAATGACTGTGCTTTAGCTCCTCTCTCTCTCTCTCTCGTTCTCTCTGTGTTTGTGGTAATGGCTTACACATGTTTTCATTAAGACCCTTGGCACTTGGCATAACTCTCTTTCCCCCTGCCGTTAATTGATATAGCTCGCTGAGCTCTGATGTGGTTGAGAGGGGAGGAAAAGAGCTCAGAGCGAGGGAGAGGGAATGAAACAGATGTAGAAACGGTGCAGGCACTTGCAGTGTGACACAGAAACTTTGGCTTTGGCTTCCAAGAGTATAAACTGGAGACTATGAAAAACTGCATGTCTTTATTTTAAGGGTCTAGCTTGCATTTTAATTAATGGGAAATATGTAAAAAATAACGGATATTATTTTTTTTTTTTTATTATTCTTTCTTTCTTTATTTATTTTAATTATAATCATTTTAATTTACAGTGTGGAAAAAAAGAAGTCTTATATTGAAAAACACAAATACATTTGACTTCATACGTTTGGGGAAGAATAATAATAATAAAATCTGCCAGCCAAGCATCATTCAGAAAAATCATAAAGATCTGAAGATAATTTCATAAATTCATTTTCTGTACCGCTTTTCCAGGAACATGGTTTGAAGGGCCACATTATTATTATTATTATTATTATTATTATTATTATTAATTAGAAATTATCCACATTTGCACACTCCTGGACGTTTCCACATTTCCATTTATTTCCATTTTTATTTCCATTTAAAATTATACTACATTTGTACAGATAAGTTTTTATATTATATATTTTATTTTTAATTTTTCTTATATATTTTTGAAGATTTAGGTATTGTATTTCTATAGCTAAACTATTTATTTCCTTATTTCTTGTAAATTGTTTGTTTTAAATTTTTAAGGTCACAGGCGGTCATTTCACTGCATATCGTACTGTGTATGACTGTGTATGACTGTGTATCTGACAAATAAAATTATTATTATTATTATTATTATTATTATTATTATTATTATTATTATTATTATTATTATTTTGATAAAACATTTTGAAAAATAAGAAGCCTTATACTAAAAAAAAACTTTTAAAAATGCATTTGACTTTATAAGTTTGAAGAAAAAAAAATCTGCCAGAAAGATCTGAAAGTAAATTTGACTCTCACACCCCCCACTCGCACCACAGGCAATCTGGGAATGCCAATCAGCGTAATCTGCATGTCTTTGGACCGTGAGAGAAAGACATGCAGCTCACAGAGAACTCCACGCACACAGACCCGAGGCGGGAATCGAACCATCGACCTGTGATTCTATCCTAAATCCTAATCACTACGTCACCAAGAAAGTAATTTGTAGTTGTAAATTATAGTTGTCATTTACAGGTAAATACCCCCCAAAAAACAGGCAAAGTTTGGACTCACTTCTTGCCTTCTATAACATTAGAAATCTCAGTGGAAAGAAAATATGAGGCTTAGATCAAATAATATTAGCATTAAATATTACTCAAGGTCAAATTGATCTTGTAAAAAAATCTGTGTATAGCTTTTAATCCAAGAGACTACATAAAAAATGGCTAACCTATAACCCTTACATGCTCACATTTTTATTATTGTTTATTATGTATTTAATGAGATCAAAAATATAAGAGCAAAAAAAAAAAAACCCAAACAGGATTTGATCTCACAGTAAGTAAGCCTTCTTATGTAATAAGCTTCTGTGTTCAATAGCCAGACCAAACCTGCTGTATATAAGCCCTTGTGATGTAAACCTACAGTATAATAGACATTTATATAGACTTACAGCACCATAGTCAAGCTTAAAGATTGCTTGTAATCTTTGACAGCAAGTTGACATTATATCATAGTAAAGTAACACACTGTAGAGGTTTGTGGATATAAAAGTGAATTATGATGTTTTATGTGAGAACTTTATAGCATCTGACTTGGTAGCTGAGTGCACTGCTATTTCCGGGTCATATAAAGGCGATGGAGTCAAAGTGGGATTTGAGGTGAACTTGCGTGAAACCGATGACATCGTGATGACGTCAAGCACAGTACGGTGATTAAAGTAGGTGGTACGTCCGTGAATGACGATCCCAGCGTGTGGCTCGGAGCCCCATGCAAGCATTTCAGGAACATTGCATGCACATTACTGGATCTCAGCTGCCACATCCCCTGTACAATCATGACCTCACTTAATGTCAATTGCACATTTTCGGGCCATTGAAGGAGTTCCTGGGAAGCCAGAGTAATGAGAAAACTTTCTATCTTAATGGTATCCAAGCACTAGCAGGGCTTATATAGAGAGAAATAAAAGGAGTTTTTTAATGATATATCACACAATATATCCCGGTTTGACCCGAACGCTTATCATATATGCGTTCAGCTGCTGGTGAGTAGAGTGATGGGAAAAGAAAAAAGGTGTTTGTTCATATATATTCAGAAAAATCTCAGTCTGATGAAAAGCCGTATTCAGAACAGCTGATTATATAAATTGATATTTAAGATTTATGTCGGCTGTCAAGAAGGTCTTGCGTAGGTATCAAAAAGGCGTATGAAGAACATCCTTAAGAAAAATCTTTCTATGAATTCTTAGAAATCTCTTGCTAGCAATTTGAACTCACATTCTTTCTTCAAAAGCCAATTCAGTGATACTTAAGTGTCCTTACAAGCCATTATTCAAGAAGGGCCTGGACTGCCACTTCATTTAATACATATCTTAATGAAAAGCTTGCTTGTTTTTTTTTTCCTTTTTTTCCTATTATCAAGATGCCGGCTGGCATTGAGCTGAATTGTGGAATTTCTCTCCTGCTCTCCGGCCTGTTCATACTGTGACTTCATATTCTTACGACTGTAGAGTTGAAATCATGTCTGATTCTCTTCAAGACTGTTGATGAGGCACCTGTGTGATCAGCCTTTATTAGTCTTAATAATGACCAAGGACAAAACTGGCCTTGGGCATCAATGACCTCTGACCTTTAGGCTCTACAGAGGGTGCGAGTGAGGATGGCTAGGCAAAAAGACCAGAAAATAGACAAAGCATGCACGCACACACACACACACACAGACACACACACACACACACACACACACACACACACACACACACAAACACAAACACACACACAAACACATGCACATATTTGTGTCAGGTCACAGAGCTGGAGGGCCTGGCTGACATACAGCTGGCTGGTCACACTCCTGTCTCTTATTTCCTGCTCCAAGTCACCTGAAGGAATTTTGCATGTGTGTGTGTGTGTGTGTGTGTGTGTGTGTATACACTGTGTATAGCCCGAAAGAGCCCAAAACACCATTCTATGTATCAGAGGACACTAATTATGATTAGATTCATACATAAATACACTATATAGTGGTCAAAAGGATGCGGACACACAATCAATTACACCTGTTTGTGCGTGTTGACTGTAACATTGCAGATTTACTTTCCCGTCCCATACTTTTGCGACTTTTACGATATAAGTAAACACTTTTTTTGTTTTTTTAAATACATTGAATTTATGCAAAACAAAATGTATAATAAATCCGATCAAAGGTTTTCATCACTTAAAAGAATTCCCTCACAGGAAAATCTGGTTGGTTTTCCTAGGCCAACACACAATAGGATGTGGGATTCAAGTTAAATTGCGGTTTAAATTTTTACTCTTAGTGCAAATGTTCTGTCTGTATGTCTGTATGTCTGTCCAGCCAGATTTTATCACAGCATCAGGTAAAACTGTCTGGACAGAATTTAATGAAACTTTGCCAGTGCTTCAGTATCTGCCTAAAGATCAACCTGTGCCATAAATGAGATCAAAATATTGAGGAGAAGTAATGTTATAAGCAGTTACTGTATGTGCCAGAGTAAAATTGAACTAAGCAAGTTTAAACAGCGTACCGCGCATGCGTCAAACTGCGGACGCGTCTTAAATTCGACCACAGGGCAGAATTTTATTTTCACCTCTGAAATAACAGTGCTGAAGTGGTATAATAATAATAATAATAATGATAATTACTATTCTTATAATTATACCAGTGGTTATATTTTATAACATTATTTTATAATATTACTAATAGTAATACTATAATATTAGTAATAATACTAATCATGACCTTGAATTATGGAAGATTATTTGCTTGGAAAGAAAAATAACAACACACACACACAAGGGATAAATTACTGTCATATGACAGACTCTTGAAGTTTGGGTATTCTTGGCAACCAAATGTAATCCAATTAGACTCACAAAATTAGCAGCCACATGAAAGTGACTGTATTTATCTGAGAAACCGTATATCACTTTTGTCACAAAAACCCTCTGTTCCATTTATAATCTGTCCTCTTTCTGTGCTTCAACTCTGTCGCGGTCTGTTTAATGTATAAGGTGGCTTTATTATTTTTTTCTCTTGATAACATGCATTACCGGTGATGGTATTAGATGGAAGAGGTAAAATCTAATACGTCAAGTGCTTGACGGTGAAACTATTAAGGTTAAGCAGTGCATTATATCACATTGATGCGGGGTAAATTATTAGACACGCTCTTAAAGCCAGACAGGCAGCTGCATTCATGAATTCAAAGCTGAAATGCTGTACTGGGTTCATGCCATGTTTCCTTCAAACACAGGAAAGAAATAAAAGATATAACTTTCATTTGGTAAAAAAAAAAAAAAAAAAAAAAGTTTGCACATTTTTGTCGACTTTTGGATTCAGTCAGTTTGGAACAAAAAGAGATTCATGAGTAAATAATCCACCTTGTTCACATTCATTACACCAGTGACTATATTTTTCACATAAGCTTTTTCTATTACTGGTAAACATGCCATAAGCATGTTTCATCACAGCATATCAGCTTCACTTCGTTTAACCATTCAGTGTGTGTGTGTGTGTGTGTGTGTGTGTGTGTGTGTGTGTGTGTGTGTGTGTGTGTGTGTGTGTGTTTTAAAGCTATTGGTGGTGCGGTTGTGATTTCTTTGACAAAGTAGGTGAAATATTTAACCTTAAAGGGCACCTATTGTGCAAAATTCTCCTTCTAATCATTTTTAGACTTCCAGTTGGTTGTCCATTGATTTCTGTCTTTTCTTCTTTTGGTATTGGCCGATGGAAGATTTCTCTATTGTGATTTCTCTATTATGTCCCTACTGTGACGTCATATAAGAAGATACTCTTCTGAGAGGAGTGAAAAAGGGGGCGGGGTTTAAAGTTATTTAAAAAACGATTATCTGAAGGGTATTCCAGTCGGAGTGATAACACATTTTGCGGGAAACCTGAGTTAACTTGGGATATGTTATTATTTCATTATTTAAAGAAACAAATTGACATGTAAATATAGAGACAAAACCGTGACTTTCTTGTAAAATGAATGGTGGAATCATTAACACGTGAATTTAGAGAAGGAAATGTCTAATCCTTGATGTAGGACCTTATTCCAAGCCATTTCCACATGTTTGGGCCATTATAAAGGAGTTCCTGGGAGGCCAGGGTTTCATACGTGAGGCAGTCAGTCTGATCATGAGAAAACCTTGATGCACTAGTGAAACGATGGTATGAGTGTATTAGTGCAGTGTCGATGGCTCAGTGGTAGATTTTTTGCTTGCCATGTGGAAGGCTCGGGTTCAATTCCCACTCAAAGCCCAAACCTCAGCCACTGGATGCAGTTCCTGTCCCAAGCCAGGATATAATGGGAGGGTTGCATCAGGAAGGGCATCTGGCGTGACATCTGTGCCACACTGCTGTATGGATCGGATGGTCCGCTGTGGCGACCCCTCAAGTGGAGCAGCCAAAATGTCCATGAACAGTTTTTACTGTTGTTTCAGAGGTCCCGCTTTGACTTGAACACCCCTCGTCATTCTACCACCACCCAGCACTCTTGATAAGGCTGCAAATAACGAACGCTATCACATGCTTGTATAGCTATAACGCAATAAACAAACACTGATAGCAACCTGCACCAACACGATCCCCACACACACACACACACAACTCTCCACCCTGTAATTATACACCACAATCTCTTTCACCCAGTACTTCAGCTCTTGCTTTGTGCATTGTGTGCATCGAAATCCTCCATCTCCCCCCCCCCTGTCGCAGTGTGTGATGATTGCACGGTGCGGGCCCCTAGCATCAGGGCCCCTTCTGATGCCTCTGCCGTCGCTGCCTCGTTTTATGCTAAATTAACCGACATCAATTGGCTGAACAGATGAAACGCTTTAACGGTTGGACAAGTCCTCCCGAAAAAACAGAAAGAACTGGGCAAGAGAACACAGAGAGGAGGGAAAGTTGCAGCGAACATAAAAAGGGGAGAACCAGAGATGTCTCGTAAAAAATCAAAACCCAAAGCAAAACGGAAACTGAACGGCTTTGGCTTTTAGATATTCCCTTTTAAAAGTGAAATTCCTTCATAACCCAGAGCCTATTTAAGGATCAGGGAGGAGAAGGAGGAGGATGAAGAAGCCACATGCGTGAGAACGGAGGGAAACTGTAAAAGAAACTCGAACTTGCGGTAAATGGTTCGTTCAGATGGGTGGAGGAGACAAGGCAGAGAATGATCGCTAGCTCCTTCTGCACCGCTAGCTTTTCTTTCTTTTTTTTTTTTTATATTAGTTTATATGCATGAATAATAAGGGAGATACAAACCAAAAATAAGTGTGTACTGTACGTGTAGCTTTAGTATGTGTATGCGGTATACAAGCATGCAGATGCCAGAGCTGGTCCGTTGTAGTGCGTGTGCAGATGTGTGGAGGTGAAGTAAACTCCCACTGTCATCTCGGTCTCTCTCTCTCTCTCTCTCTCTCTCTTTGTCTCTTTGTGTGTGTGGCAGGTGTTTGGGGTGGATTGAGGTGAACAGGCCTGAGGGGAGGGAGAGGAAGAGCGATAGTGAAAGTTCAGACTGGTTCCTCGTTGCTCCTGGGGGACTTTCGTCTCCAGCAGTTTCGACAGATGAGACTGTGACTTGAGTGTATAACACGGCGTTATGTAAACACCTTGCCGTGGAAAGTGTATATAATTCCATCAGGATTGTATGCACATATGTTTATCTCAAGACTTCTAGTTGTTTTATGTTGTCAGTATACAGTATATATATATATAATGTTGCCACAGTCGTAAAACCACGGTCGTGGTTTCCATGGTCCCTAGTTGGATTACAGAGGTTGCTGGATGGATGGATATACAGATATACAGCGTATATACAGTATATACAGTATAATTCTGACAATATCCTAGAACATATGGTTTCTATAGCAACTCAAATGAGATTTATATAACAAATTAAAGCCTTAAAGTCTAACATTAAGTACTTTGTATCAAGCGGTTTTATTTAAACAAATGAAAATGATCTATAGTCGAGGTTTATTTCACATTCATGAAAAGAGGCTCCACAACAGCGACTTGAAAGACGGCCGTTCCTTTATAGTATTCTGCCATGGAGAAAGTCCTCAGGATAGAGGACTTTTCTGCTTTGTGGTTTCTCGGTAACATGAGAAGCTCAATTTTTTTTTTTTTTGTCTGAGGAACTGAGAGACAGAGTGGAAGAGAGAGAGAGACAGAGAGAGAAAGACAGTGAACGAAAGAGACAGAGAGAGAGACAGAGTGGAAGAGAGACAAAGAGAAATAGAGACAGAGAGAGAGAGAGTGAAAGAAATAGGAAGAGAGAGATGTTTATACTTATTTCGTGGATGTTTCACAACAATAAATGTTACGTCAAAGAGACAAAAATGACAACATTCTTTAATAAATGTAACTAAACGGAATCATCACATTGCAGAGGTGTAAGAGAAATAAAACACTTCAAAAGCTTTATTTATTTTTTTTTTATAAATACAAACCCTACAGTATGTAGTCATTTAAAATTGAAATATGTACATACAATATGTATGAGCGTCATCCTATATGCCCCTTTCTTCCTTTGTTTCTTTCTTTTATCCATCTTCTTCATTAGGAACTCAGGCGGCTCAACTTACAAACTCCGCCGAGGTGGCCCTACCCTTCAAGACCATCTGTCTTTGTGTGTCTTCATGAGTGGGGACCGTTAGACACTCTGGGCCGATGCCAGAATGCCTGCTGCTGTGCCATTCTGTGCCACTCTTAGCCACCCCCCCCCCCCCAACCCCATCACGTCCTGCGTGCATCTGTATGCCAGTCATGATTTGTGTCTGGGTGGGTTGAGGTGGGAGTGCGTGCTCGCGCGTGTGCGCGTGTGCAGTTCCTTTAAGAGTGTGGGAATCGGGACACACATACACACTCATACCGCTTGGGCCCCTATTTTCACACATTCCTGAGGAGGGCATATTGAGCTCATTAACGATACTAACTACAATGCCTCTTTGTACTGGGGAATGGGATTTGAGGAGGCGCCAAATTGCCTCAAGTGTCTAGCGCGAGCATGCGGGTGTGTGTATGTGTGTGTATGCTTATGAGCAGGGGAAACGGAATGCAACACACTTTAAGCATTGTGCTCCACAGACATGCATTAGCAAGCAGGTTTTCGGATTCCGCCATTCACGTTTGTCCTGGGATGATCCTTTTTTTTTTTTTATTCTTCTCGAGCTTTCATGTTCCTCGTGTCTTTTTGCAGCAGTTAATAAATACATGCATCATTACACTATGTGTCTGCTTCCAATCATACATGGCTGCCCAAATCTGGTGTGTGTGTGTGTGTGTGTGTGTGTGTGTGTGTGTGTGTGTGTGTGTGTGTGTGTGTGTGTGTGTGTGTGGCATTAAGTTGTCATAATCATACAAAAAAAAGACATGGTGAGATAATACACAAGCAATCCTGGGATTTCGCAACATGCTCTTCACCCACCCTCTGTCTGTCTCATCGTGGCCCCTCTCCTCCAGCAGAGGATAGAAGGAGGGTGAGAACGCACCCCGGTTGTCAACAGCCTTTTCCTCCTCCAGTGCTGTAAAGAAAAGGTTAAAAGGGGCCGTCTTTCAAGCGCTCTTCATCGTCTGTGCACCTGCATTATTTATGTGCTTGTTACTGTAATCAAAAATTCTTATTTATTTGGAGGGGTTGTTGGGGTAGAGGCAAGAGGCAAGAGGGAGAAAAAAAAGAACACACACACACACACACACACACACATATGGATACACACACCCACGCACACAACTTCCCTGTAAGTCTCTTGCTTTTCATGTGAAACGAGATGCCGCTGTGTTGTCCCCAGGGTGGGGTTCTACAGCACGCTCCGACGCACACACTCTCTCACACACAAACAAAAAAAAACACTCACACATAAACTTATTGAAGTCTGAGTACAAACACACACACACACACACATCATGCATATTAAAATTCTCCAACTTTATGATGGATGTACACTGCCAGTATGCTGCCTGTCCCCCGGGGTGAGGTCCAACCACACACACACACACACACACACACACACACACACACACACACACACACACACACACATGCGCTTAAGCAAACTTAATGATTAGTCTTCGTACAGTGACACACACACACACACACACACACACACACACACAAGTAGAGTCAAAGACTCCTGCATAACAACAAGAACCACAATCTGCATAGTGAACATACTTTCTGAAAGTTGGGCAGCTTGATCAGGACGTGATGCCGCGCTTACTGGTGAGCAAGCACGGGCACGCGGAGGAAGCTCCCACTCACTAATGAACTAACAGTGTGTTGAAAGATTCAGACTGAGAAGGTTAAGGGATCAGGCCTCTATCTATAGTACAATATATGTGGTCCTTAATCGAGTTTGGTTAAAGATTGAAGATACGTCGTGCTGTCATTTTTATTTGTGTAAGAGCACTGCGCGCGCGGACGCTCTCGTGCAGCTGACTCCGGCGATGAGCTCGGACCGCTGGAATCCTGTGTGACACCACAGACCTGATTTTTTTTTTCTCTCCTTCCACAGCCACAAGCCACAGCCGCTAATTTGTTGCAAGCGGCCATCAGTTTCCCGAAACTGCTGGCCCCCGTAAAAAAAATTTTTTTAAAACCCTCCCGCGCCGGGGTGATTATTGCGTGTGTCACACACATCAACAGCAAGCCTGCTGGCAATCGCAATACCTGCACGAACACATCCGTTTCCTTGTTTACACATTTACACAGCGTCATGAAGTCGCTGATCTGCAAATGGCGCCGTTCCAGGACAGGATTAAAGCAAGACACCTGTTCGACAAACAGAACGCTATTGGTCCAGGATTAGGCCTCTCAGGACATTATATGGGAGGAGGAGATGGAGACATCCTGCACCTGATGCGTTCTAGCTCCGCACGTTTATGTTTGTCCCACCGTAAATAAACGTCGCAGCCGATTTAATTCGGTTCTATAGAAGGACACTACACCGACTTGTGCCTTGCTGTAAAAACATGTACTCTCAGAACAGAAACAGTTTCCATGTAATCGTCCGCACAATATTCAATACTTAATTATTTTCCTCTTGGCCCGTTATACTAGTGGTTTTTAGGAAATGAAAATATTTGTGGATGAATTCTATTTAGCGCTCCCATTCTTGGAAAGCGAGAATGGCTCGGTTTGCCTCGCCTTCCTGCTTATTTTTAAATTAGTCATTTTTAGACATCCAATTAAAATAGGTCTACAAAACCTTTTATGTTTTCATATGAGCCAATAAGTTTTTCTAACTGATGTGACCTCATAAAACGGATATATTGCTCAGCTCTACTTCATACATTCTTATTTACTGTATGACAGCACTGTAGTGTAGTGGTTAGCACTTTCACCTCCAGGGAGTTTGCATGTTATGTCCAGGGTGTACCCGGCCTTGTGCCCTTAGTCTCTTGGGATATGCTCCAGGCCCCTGCGACACAGAATACAGGATTAAGCAGGGATTATTAGGAACACCTGTTCAATTTCTCATCAATGCAATTATCTAATCAACCAATCACATGGCAGTTGCTTCAATGCATTTAGGGGTGTGGTCCTGGTCAAGACAATCTCCTGAACTCCAAACTGAATGTCAGAATGGGAAAGAAAGGTGATTTAAGCAATTTTGAGCATGGCATGGTTGTTGGTGCCAGACGGGCCGGTCTGAATATTTCGCAATCTGCTCAGTTACTGGGATTTTCACACACAACCATTTCTAGGGTTTACAAAGAATGGTGTGAAAAGGGAAAAACATCCAGTATGCGGCAGTCCTGTGGGCGAAAATGCCTAGTTGATGCTAGAGGTCAGAGGAGAATGGGTCGACTGATTCAAGAGCAACTTTGACTGAAATAATCACTCGTTACAACCGAGGTATACAGCAAAGCATTTGTGAAGCCACAACACGCACAACCTTGAGGCGGATGGGCTACAACAGCAGAAGACCCCACCCCGGGTACCACTCATTTCTACTACAAATAGGAAAAAGAGGCTACAATTTGCACGAGCAATTATACAATTTATACAATTGAATACAGGATTAAGCGATATATATGATGAGTGAGTGATCTTATTTCTTTTATATAGACACTGATACAGTGTGTTCGGAAGAGTAGTGAAACAGAGGGAGACAGAGACATACGGTACAGTGTGCAAAAATCTTGAGTCATACCTTATGTCTTGCGACAGGTTGCAGCGTGCCTAAAGATATTCTTTAAAAACTGGTTGTTTATGTAACAACCTCAGCAGCAGCCTCATTTCCCCTCTCGTCTGTTCCAACCACTCAAAGTTCAGCATCACCAGTATACTAATCAACCGGTCTGGTCGTCTGTCATCATCATCATCATCATCTGCACCTGTTTCTCACTGGTTCATGTCTTAAGTTTGATGTTGTTTTTTCTAATGCTTAAATGATTCATAGGTCACTGTGTGGCTTAACGAACAAAACACATTCCTTTGAAACTGCTCAGGTACATGGACTGGACTGAAAATAGTGGGAGACAAAAAAGTCCTTTCGGGAAGCCTGGAGAACTCTTCCTCATGACTACTTAAAAAAAATACAAGAAAGTCTGGCTATTTGGAAGCAAATTATAAAGCAATGAGAGGGCGCAAGATGTTTATAAGCTGCAGCCATCTTCCTGCTTCAAAGGATAAGAAACCGCTCAAGCCAAAACTTATTCAAATACAGTACATCTCAGTTCTACATCCCCAGTAAACAGATATCTGTAGACAGATTTACGCCTGAACTGGGTGTGGCCTAGCTTGGAAGTTAATTGCTGAATTATTAGGGCCCAAGCCCTATGACATCAGCCCTATGTCGTCAAAGTGTGTGAATTGTTTTCCTTAGGATTATTTATTTTATTTTTTTCCACACTTTTGGACTTTTCGGTGGTCTTGACAATATCAAAAACTCATGAGACTTGGCAGACAGGTTGGAATCTGCTGCCATCAGGATGCCTGAGAGACTCGTGGCCCCCACACGAGATTTTGCTGCCTAGCTCATACACACTTTCATGTAGGCACATGAAACTCGGTACACATTTAGTGCTCATCGAGCCGAACAACTTTCACGCTGCATGTCCTGGGCTAAACTCAACAGGAGGCCGGTTATTTTGGGTCGTTCGCAAAAACGCACCCAATGGATTTTGATAGCGATGGCACAGGGTGCTTGGGCCCGTCATCATTGCTTGCAACTATATTTATTATTGATTTTCTTTTAAATAATATAGTCAGTTCTATTTCTCAAAATATACACAAATCCACAGCCTGATTAAAACCATTTAGTCATTCAGCCATGACTACCCATATTTCACCATGTTATAGGTAACACGGTAGTCCAAAGGAAACTTTACCAGGTTTTTTTTTTTTTTTTGCCAGTCCCACAGTACTGATATAGTAAATGTACAATATGGTTCTACCATGTAGTGTAGTATGGAACTATGGAACATGTACCATGATACTGTCCAAAATAAGTTACACAGGTTTATGGTAAAATGTGGTCATATTTATATACAGTAGTAACCTCTGCAGTGCCATTTTACATGTTGTGGTACCTTCCAACGGTTAATACTCAACGCTTTGGTAAATTAAAATACATATCATAATATAGCATAGTTTTACCATGATACTTTAAGATATTAACATGGTAGACACCATAGGATACCAGGGTAGGTACTGTAGCACTTCAGTGGGTACCACTATACTTTGGTGAATACTATGGCACAGTGGCCACCAAAGTTCAGAAGCCTGTTACCTCCACTACTGCCAGTAGTATGTGCTACCATTTTATTTCTAATATGGTCTATTATGTACAACCCTCACCAAAAAAAAAAAAAAATCCTTCCTAACAATGTTTGACTGATGGTGCTCGATGAAGCCCTACAGTGCCTACCATGATAATATCTTAAGTACCATGGTAATACTACTGTACTGTATATTATGGTATGTACTTTAGTTTACCATAGTAGACTATAGTATATACAATGGTGAAACGTCTTATGATGTCTGCCTCTATATTTGCATTTGCTTTAAACACTTTTCAGGAGATCAGAAGAACAGATTTGTATTCAGTAACTGTACTGTACATCCCAACCATCATGGACATTTAGGTTTTCATTTAACCATACAAGAAGAACGTAGAGAAACACCGTCTAAATATCTAGTGTGTTCCTAGCCATTTCCTTCTCCGTCCCAATCTCTTTCTCATTTTCGTTATCTCTCTTTCCGCAGGCAGTACAAAGTGGATGAAGAAGGGAAATTCTCATCTGTTTGATGGATAATTTGAAAAGAGCATTTAAGATCGAAGGAGAGAGGGAATGAAATATTGCTTGCCCTCCATTCTGAATCCCATCGCTCCATTGCTTTAAGAACTCGTGTGTGTGTGTGTGTGTGTGTGTGTGTGTGTGTGTGTGTGTGTGTGTGTGTGTGTGTGCGCCTGTGTGTGCGCGTTTGTGTGCACGCGTATGCCTTTGAAACTCAAAAGCTTTATACATGAACAAAGGCGAAAGCATCTGAAGTTCCACAATAGAATCCTTTCTTGTGAATTTTCTTCCTTCACACATACACACAGACACATACTTTCATATATTGTCACACATGCAGACACAAACAGACTCACAAACACACTCACACATACATATCAATCCCCTAGCTTCCTGCAGTGATACACCTCCTCAGCTTCCTCCACTCCACCTTACCAGCCTACACTTCCACTCGTATTCCGTTCCAAAACCCCATGGGGTTCCTTCTCCCCCCTCTGGTCTAATGAAGGGGTGCGGCTGCGGTGTCTATGGAACGTCAGGAATGCCCTATTCAGATAGCGGTGTCCCACAGGGCTTGATGACGGAGCTCTGGCGGAACGAAGAAGGACAAGGACATTGCCGCTGACAGGGAATGAGTGTGCATGCGAGAGTGTCCAGCCCTCCTCTGTGTAAAACAGCAAGACCGCGTCGGTCTCCTTAATCCTGCATAGCTGCGTATTTGTGTGGGATGTATACTCCAGGCTGGGATGGTAGAGGTTAATGTATTTAGGTCCCCTTCACTCTGGCATGGCACCAGCATGGGGTGGTAATTGATTCTCTGTGTGCCATTAGTCTTTGAGACAGAGATGCGCCAACGAGGGAGGGTGCTGTCACTTAGAACCTGGCAACGTGCCCGGCGCGTACACATACCAATAAACACATGCGCGCTATGCAAGCTAAGAAACAGTGTTAGCATTGGTCGACGAATAAGGGGCAAATTATTAACATATGTGCAAAATATTCATACAGATTAATCTAAAGGATCCATGCGCTTAAAAAGAAGGCATGTCTTCAGGATCATACAGTATTAAGGCAAACAAGAAGCTGTATGCTACTGCTAATCTGACAAGCCTACCAAAGGGAGAGACAGGAATCACACTCATCACACTCATCATCACCTGGTGCCTCTTGCCATCCCTTGGCTTCATTAGCACCATCCCTCTCTTTATCATTAGCACAACTTCTTGGAGCTGATGGAACATCAGTGTCATTAGAGGCACGCCTAAAAACGTGGCAGGAAAGAATGTTGATAGCAAGAGCTACACTGTTAGCATCATCGCTGCTTAAAACAGTGCCAGATGAACCCCGACGGTGCAGTTCCTCCCTGACGTGTTCGGCACGTATCCAGGGTTTTTTTTGGTTTTGGATAAAATGTAAAATATGAGGGGTGTTCAAGTCAAACTGGGATTTTTGGTTTCATGCAGAATAACAGAACACAGTTATGAGAGGAAAAAAACTCCCTTTATTTCTATATATAATATCCAGCTACTGTACACTAATGCACTCATCCCAGAATTTCACTACTGCTTGGTTACCATCATGGTTGCCCAGATCGCCTGCTTCATGTCTGAAACGCTGGCCTCCCAGGAGCTCCATTAATTGCCCAAATATGTGGAAATGGTTTCAAGCGAGGTCAGGACTGTACGGTGGATGGAACTCCCAGCCGAGTTCCTTTAATGTGCAAGTGTGTTGGTGAATAAGTGTGTGTGTACATTTCCCATATGTTTGATTTATTGCTTTTCAAGGATCAGGCATTTCACTATCTGAATGTTCACAGGGGCGACGGCAGTCAGCTCACCCGGAATCATCATTCGTGGACGTTTGTTCTCCTTAAAAACGTTTGCACCATTCAAATATGTGTGAACGTTGACTGGAGGTACTACTACGGTCGAAAAAATGGGAATAAGTACAAAGGTTACCACTGGCCTCCACGGGCCCTATTTGGACTCATAAAATGTTTTACTGCGGCTATGTGTCTCATCACTGTACTGTACTTCTGTAAATATCAATCGGTTTTACACCATCTTTCACAAGAAAGTTCCTTATTGACTTGAACACTCCTTGTAGTTTATAAAGTCTCATCAGAAACGTGTCAAAAAACTAGGTCTAGTTTAACATGGATGTTAAGAATGATTTGAATGAACCACTTAAACAAATACAAAGATATACAGTATACAAAAAATTTACCATTCTTCTTCATGCTTTTTGCAAAATGTACAAAATGGAGTACAAAATTTGTTGTTGTTATTGTTGTTTTATTTATTTAAATTTTTTTCATTTCCACTGGTTTGTTTCAGGAGCCTGACCGAAACTCTTGAGCGCACAGTATTTCTTGAGCTTCGATGTAAAACAATATTTCTTTACAATTTCATCTGTTTATAGAGCCACCAATCTATATAACCCCGGATCTTTCATAAATTATTGCATTTATTTTAAAGCTATAACGTATTCATTCATTTTTCTTCATAATCCAATAAAACCGTAATGAAAAATTGTACAGACATACTAGATAAAGGGACCCTATTTTGATTAGTGGCCAGCAGCATATACTGTAGATAGATAGCATAGTAGATTCTTAATGGTGGGTTAATTTTTTTTGTTGTTTTATTTCTTTGTTTTGTTTTTAAGTGTCTCCAGGAAGGTAGTAGATGATTCACATATATTAAAAAAAAAAAAAAAAGTTTTAAAAAACGATATTCCAGTTTTACGACCACATCTGGTCAAAATCCATATGCAGATACAGATGTTTTCATCAATACAAGTATTGGCGTTACATTATACCTATAGACATATAGTCTAGATATACAATATATGGTCAGTAGTTTCTTTACAACCGACCATCACCACAACATGTCGTTTCCGAAATTGTATGTTGCCATGTACAAAATTTGTATAGAATGACTTCATATGCTGGAGCCTTACAATTCCTCTCTACTGGAACTAATAGGCCCAAACCTGTTCCAGCATGACAATACTGTGTACAAAGCACGCCCCATGAAGGCATGGACTGCCCATTCGGGGCATGACACACCTAGGGGCAATTTAAAGTATCGCATCTACCTAATATGTGAGGAGGTGAGAGGAGAAAGTCCACCTGGACACAGGGAGGACATGAGAGTCGACACAGACAATAGCCTGAGCCCAGGATCAAACCCTGGACTCTGGAGCGGTGAGGCAGCAACACTGCAGTACCTCCTGTCCAATTATGCCACCCCGATGTCAAAAAGGGTTTCCATCGCCTCAATATTTATTTATTTATTTATTTATTTATTGTTTATTCACAGCACTCGCTAGTTTTTTCTACTACACAACGTTTACTGACCTAACAGGACGCTTTCATTGACACACGTGAAGCCACTGGCAAAAAAAATCTGTAAATAGGTGATTATACCTTTAATTTATTTACAATATCGTGTCATTACTACTGCGAGTATGTAGGGAATAACTGCATGGATTTCGCTCATTGTTCCATGGATGTGTCTAGAGAGAGAAAGAGAGAGAGAGAGAGAGAGCCAGAGAAAGTGGCATCCCTGTCATACATGTCTGGCACTCTCACTGCTCATTTGAAGTTGGCCATTAATTGGACCCATACTCTTTTCTTTATCTATTTTTGTTTGGCTGTTGACCGAGGCGTGCACGGTCCTCCATCGCCCGCATCTCTAGGTCGACTCGGCTAGCTAATTAAGACTCCAGAGAACCAATAATTGCTGTTGCGTGCCTCTCAGCAGAGCAAAGGAGAGTTCTCTCCCGGCACTGCCTCGAAAGAAACCAGCACAGGAGCCCAGCCGAATTAAAAGGCTTATATAAGCTTGCGGTCAAACTATTAAACAGCAACCAACTTTTTTTTTTTTTTTTTTTTTTTACGTCTTGTGAGGAACTGCCACTTGATTTTAATAGGGCTTATTAAATGTGCATATCATACAGAGCCTCTCCCAATCGCTTTTACACTCCTCTCTTCTTTCTTTTACACACAGAGAGAGCAGAAAGAAGACAACGGCGATACACAATTAAATGCAGGAGACAGTCAAGAGGAGCACCGCACAGAGAGCCGGGGTGGACGTTCCTAAAAACAAAAAGAAATTTAAAAAAAAAATTTTAAGCACATCCTGACTTCAAACACAAAGTTTGGTTTAAGAAAAAAAAAAGGAAAATGAAGGAAGAAGGAAGCAGCAGCAACAACAGCAAAAAAAACCCTCAAATCACACTTTAAACATTTTAACAACGTCTTTACACTTGAATAACATTAAGGATTAGCTTACTTTATTTCTCTCCTGCTCTTGTTCTCTCTGCATGCTCGAAATCAAAACTTACAGTAATTGGTGTCTTAAAAAATATCTCCCCTGTTCGGCATACGGCCTTTAGCTTTCCCACATCCCAGGACAATCCATTTCTATCCTTTTATGTATTGCTTGATCACACAAATAAATAACCCAACACTTTCCCCTTAAATATTCTTCATTATGTTCTTTTTTTTTTTTTTTACTAGTAATATCGTCCTCTCTTGACACCAGCCAATAACTCATATCAATTATGGATATGATTCAATTAAAGAGTTATGGCTAGTCTGTAAAATGTTGCAACATTTTAATTTACAACACTTCTTGCTCACACACACACACACACACACACACACCGGGCAATCTGTGAAACACCAATTTGACTAATCTTCATGTTTTTGGACTGTTGGAGGAAACCGGAGTACCCGGAGGAAACCCACCAAGGACAGGGAGAACATGCACACTCCATGCCCACTGAGTCAGGAATCCAATCCTGGAGGGAATTGAACCCTGACCCTCGAGGTGCAAGGCAAAACAAAAAACAAAAAAAATTTTTGTTTTTTATGTCAACAAGCAGCAATCGTGGTGAAGGTTAAACACTCAGTGCAGTAGCAAAAATATTAAGCATCTCTGTCTGTACAATTAGATTAATAATATGCAGCTGAAAATGCAAATGAATAAGTTTATTTGAGGCAAAGTTCAACCGGTCAATCAGTTTCCACTACATAGGTCTCTTCCAGTTCGAGTAAACATTAGCCTGGTCTTGTAAGACTTAAAATAACTGCCCTGGAGTTTTGCCAAGATGGCCGCTGAGCAGACAGACATTACTAGAAGGATTCTGGCTTTGACTATGCTCTTTCAACCCTGTAAAGCCCTGTAAAGCCACGAGAAATAACAGCGCTTTGGTTTAATGATTTATCCGTTTGGCATCCATCCGTGTTTATTACTGTACAGTCCAATAATTTGAACAGTGTATGTAAAGCTATAGCGTTGTGTGCAGATAAGCAAGCAAACACATGATTACTTGTGCACTGCCTGTACAGGATAAAGCAGCATAAACAATGAGTGAGTGAAAGTAATAAGTTGTCTATAGTCTTTGTCTGAAAGTATGTTTCTTTACCTTACAAATGTTGCTATAAAGGCGGCACGGTGGTGTAGTGGTTAGCACTGTCGCCTTGCAGCTCCAGGGTCCAGGTTCGATTCCTGTCTCTGTGTGCATGATGTTTGCATATCCCCCCCATGACCATGAATACATGATTAAGCTGTATAGATGATGAGTGAGTATTTCTAAAAATTATATTGACTGAGACTAACTGTATTGCACACCTTAGGTTAATATTTGAGACAATAACTATACAGTTGTCCAAATTATTATCCTGTAATTATTATAAAGTTGAAATGAACTTAACGAATAATGACCGTCGTCACAAAGAAGGTTTACAGACATCAGTAAACATTTAGATTTCTTCCTATTGAGCAAGCCAGACCCAACAGTGGCAGGGAAAAACTCCATGAGAAGACATGAGAAGGACGCCTTAAAAGGAACCAGACTTGAAAGAGAACCCATATTCTCATTGAAGTAACACCAAATAAATAATTCCTTTTTTGCAGCTGGATACTATGTGCTTAGTGTTTGATCTTCATTATAAAGATGCTATTGATTATTCTACCTGAATAAAAACTGTTTAATTCATATTACAATTCTAACCTAATATGAATAGTGTCATGATTTAAGTATAAATCATGGTCTCTTTTGAACCATGAGTAGACTAACTGATAAGTTTAAAATTTGATGAATGAACCAATATAGTAGATCTGTCCACTGTACTTCGACAAGTTTGCTGATCTGGAGAGATACTATACTGTACATTTAAACATTTGGAATTTTCTCTGGTTTATTCACAGCACAAAGAGGTATATGTTGTAAGTTCTAAGCCAGTGCCTTGAGCGAAAGCAAAGTAAATATGTGGTTGTATCACTGAACCCCAGGCAGGCTACATAAGGGGGCATAAGGGGTACATCCGCAACTATCCACAACAAAGAGCATTCCTATGTTCTATGGACATCCGGGGAAACAACAAGGGGGATTTCTTTTTTATAGAAATCCGGCGGCAAAGCATAAGATGCATTGCCATATTGACCTTTTGCAGACACGTGACTGCCATGACATCAGTCACAGTAGCAGACGGCAGAAGCACCATTAACAAACATTACACAACTATATGTTTTCTTGGATAAGTACGTAAGAGGTGTATTTCTGAGCCGAAAACAAAGTAACAGGAAGATTACCTGATTACCTGATCCTGTGTCACACAGATAAAAGAGTAAACTAGCAATTGAGAGCCTCTGTTCTGCTGATTATTTTCATATGCAGTATGTTGATGGATTTCGCAACACATTCAAAATGGGAACAGGTTGAAAATATATAAAGAGAATTAACAGGAATATTCATTCGCAAAAGTTTGATTTCTTATCATAGCATGAATATATTGTGTACAAGTATGTGATTCCTATTGGATTTGGTAGTGTTTGCTAGCATTAGTGTTAGCTCATTCAGTGCTTCTGTTGCAATTGATGCTATGGTTTACAAAAATCAGATTTGTTAGGATAAAAAATCTGATTTGTATCACAATAGGACAAAAAAAATCTGATTTGTGTCACATTAGGGTAAAAATCTGATTTGTTTCACAATAGAGTAAAAAATTTGATTTGTGTCACATTAGGGTAAAAAATCTGATTTGTGTCACATTAGGATAAAAAATCTGATTTGTATTACATTAGAGTAACAAAAATCAGATTTGTGTCACATTAGGATAAAAAATCTGATTTGTATCACAATAGGACAAAAAAAATCTGATTTGTATCACATTAGGGTAAAAATCTGATTTGTGTCACAATAGAGTAAAAAATCTGATTTGTGTCACATTAGGGTAAAAAAATCTGATTTGTGTCACATTAGGATAAAAAATCTGATTTGTATTACATTAGAGTAAAAAAATTCTGATTTGTGTCACAATAGGGTAAACATCTGATTTGTGTCACAATAGAGTAAAAAATCTGATTTGTGTCACATTGGGCTAAAAAAAATCTGATTTGTGTCACAATAGAGTAAAAAATCTGACTTGTGTCACATTAGAGTAGAAAAATCTGATTTGTGTCACAACAGGATAAAAAAATTAGATTTGTGTCACAATAGGGTAAAAAATGTGATTTGTGTCACAATAGGCAAAAAAATCTGATTTGTGTCACATTAGGATAAAAAAATCTGATTTGTGTCACATTAGGTTAAAAAATCTGATTTGTGTTACAATAGGACCAAAAAAAAACAGATTTGTGTCACAATAGGGTAAAAATCTGATTTGTGTCACAATAGAGTAAAAATCTCATTTGTGTCACATTAGGATAAAAAATCTGATTTGTGTCACAATAGGGTAAAAAAAATCTGATTTGTGTCACATTAGGGTAAAAAACCTGATTTGTGTCACATTAGGATAAAAAATCTGATTTGTGTCACATTAGGTTAAAAAATCAGATTTGTGTCACAATAGGACAAAAAAATCAGATTTGTGTCACAATAGAGTAAAAAATCTTATTTGTGTCCCATTATGGTAAAAAATCTGATTTGTGTCACAATAGGGTAAAAGAATCAGATTTGTCTCACTTCAAGCAGCTAATGTGAACGTACTTTAGCCTATTTCACTCCCAGATCCACTGCCAATCCAGGAGGGACTGATCCGAATCTGGTCCAGATTTTGCTCCAACTCACCTGATTTCTAACACACCTGTTACTTGTTGTTCCTCAATCACAGATACTACTTAAACAGCTTGCAAAGACTCTGTGAGATTTTGTTGTCTTTTTCAAGATAAGTCAAGTTAACTTGAGTTCACACTTGAATCAGTTCTAGGTTGGTCAGTGCACACTGGCATGTCTGCTGTGTTCATACATGTACAATAAACCCAATACCATCTTTTTCTACTTTTTTTTTCTTTTAGAATTTCTTACAAAAATCTGACAAGGCATTTTTTTCTTCTTTCTCTTTTTCATTATTCCAAATGATTCCCTGTATAAAGCTGCTAAAAGCCCTGAACTCTGTAAACAGAATGGAGCAGAATGAATTCTCCATATTGAAGCATGAATTAGGTGTTTAAGGGTCAAAGCTTCTTTTAAAACCTCTCTCTCCCCACACAAATGCATCTAATTACGAACTTGTACGCACACTCACACACACTCGCTGGCACACGAAGAGTCACTAGATACACTTACTCAATTAAACATGACAACAGAAAAGCACCTAGCCACCCACACAGGTTGTAGCTCTCACTTTCTCGCGCAGTATCACAGGTTCACACTTCACATCATACAACCTTCACACGAATCAAAGCGCTCTGCACTCTCCCGTGTACATGGGCTTGGTTCTGTGCACACACCTATGCAGACAGCTTTCCATCAGTGCGCTAATTACACATACTGACATCTGATTCAACTGCTGAGCGCAGCATTCTAACATTCTCTGCTTTCTCCAAGACTAATCTTTGGAAAGCAATACCTGTAAATGAAATTTGGAGGATCACATGGAATTTTAGCAAAATTTTAGCCATTCTAGTATTGACTGGGTATCGTGCTTGGGATACCTTGGAGAAGAAAAAATGGCAGCAGCCAGAGGTGCAGTGCTGGATGCTTTCCCATTTTCCCCACTTTCTCACTCTTGTCCTGCATAAACAAAGTAGAACAATTACAAAATAGAGTGTTAAACTAAATTAATCAACACAATAATAAAATTATTTTCTTATCTGAGAGCAGTTCATGTAATTGGAGTTCTTGTATGTAACTGGAAATAAGAATAGAAATAATAGACGTAAAAAAATATTCAAAAATATAAAAAAAATATAAAAAAAAACAAATATATATATATATAATTTTTACATTTTTAACATTGTTTACTGCCAGTGATATACGAACAAACTGACAATTTGACACAACACACATTTTTCAGCATTGAGTTCACCTAGCAAGTCTAAGCCCTTCTTCAATGAAAATGATGGAAGAAATTGAGATAAAAAATGAGCAATTTACCTTGAACAGATGATGAAGTGAAATGTCCGATAGCACTTTGGTGGGATGCCTCAGTACAGCCAAAGCTAGAGGGAATGTACAGGAACAGGGCGATATATGAGGAAATATCACACAGTTATGTTGTTATCTGTTTGTTGTTTAGTCGCCAGCATTTGATGTCACACAACACATGTGCCAGAGTGTACCCACGCCTCCGCTGTTGTTACCACAGCAACCGATGCAAATATGCCGACAATGTGTCAGATTCAGGCTGGTAGTCTGAATAGAGCCAGATCAGATCTAATCACTTTGAAATAGCAGTGTGGACCGTATATGCAGAAGTTCATGTTTGTCAAAAAGATAATGATATTGCCAATGTCATAGTCTTTATGTAGAAGTCAGAAATTAACTTTATGTTAAATGTCCTAATTTCAATCAAATTGCTTTCATGTAGTCTGAACACACACAAGAAAATCACAAAGAACTCCGATTTTTCAAAGTCAGAAATTAACTAGATTGTTCTCTCCAATTAAGTGACAATTAATTTTAAAAAATTATAATAAAATTAGATTGAAAATAACTGAGACCAGTAAAATCAACGGTTGACCACTCCCATCTTAGAACATACAGATTAAGCTGAATTGAATTTTAAATCAAAGGGTTCATCATGACTTCCTGCAAACAGGCCAGTATTCTATAAAAATCATGCACACCAAAGTGTTTCCAATCTGATGACAACGTATCAGCACCTTCAAAAAGATAATAGGTGTCTGTGGATCTGGGTTCTCCGGCTCCATCACCAACGGCAGGATTGTAAATACTTCTGAAAGCATAAGCCCCAAGCACATTAGTCTTAGACAGTATGGCTTTCATGCTTTGGTTGCCAGAAGCCTCTGGGGTGGCCTTGTGGCTAAATCCAGGATTTCTGCCCAAGGCCATATTACCCAACTTCATCTTCAATGAGAGTGAACCTGGAGAGAGCTCCTTGCTGTGCCTGCTATGTGCCCTGAAGTGTTATTTTGACCACACAGCAGTCATCCATCTAGCTCAGACCAACTGTTCCCTGGCTGTGGAATAAGACACCTGGGGAACTCTCTCTAAGCAAACAGCAGTCCACTGGGTAGGTAAAGGCATCACCTTGGACTAAACAATAGTTGGATGACTATTCTCTACTGTGACTCAACAGGCTTTTAGGTCTTATTTCTATATAGGTCTGCTGCCTTGATAATTATGTCCTGCTGCTCCCTAGGACTCACCCTGCACACTTTTTCCAGTTATACAGTAGGACACATTCAGAGGTGTCATGCTTCATCCTTTTTAAGGGTTTAGAGACTGCTAGTCATACCTGTAGGCGGCATGGTGGTTTAGTCTTCAGCACCATTGCCTTGCACCTCCAGGGGCCAGGTTCGATTCCTGCCTCGGTGTCTTTGTGCATGGAGTTTGCATGCTCTCCTCATGCTTGGTGGGTTTCTTCCGAGTACTCCAGTTTCCTCCAACAATCCAAGGACATGCAGATTAGACACTACTTTGCCTGTAGTGTGTGAATGTTGACTGGAGGTCCTTCCCCCCGGGAATAAATACATTGGTCACCACTGGTCATCATCATGGTTGCTAGTTCTGGGAAGGATGGAGTTTTACATACAAGTGTAGTTCTATAAAATCTGAATAACCTCCAAAATCATGCAATCTGATCCTTTTTAATACGCCAGCTACAGTGAATATGGTATCTCCTCTTTCTTATATTAGCAGACCTCGTAATCAGTCCTAATTATGATCTCGTATATCTGCTTTGTGTGATGAGATAGAATGCAGTTCTAAATCTAATCCTTTCTAATATAGGCAGATGCACATGTACGCGTAAACAGCCCGGAGGATGATTTGCGATGCATTCTCGGCTGGTGTCAAAGTGAATAATATTAAGCCACATCATAAATAAATCAGTAGAGGATTCACCTCTGTAGTGTGACAGAGAGAGAGGGAGCGAGAAAGAAAACGTGCAAGACAGACACCTGTATCGAAAGGCCAGTGTGAGTATGACAACGGTTATTGTAACCCCGGAAAGGTCAGACAGCATCACAGCATAAGGGAAACAAAACAAGGGAGGCGAGGGAGGGATGGATGGATGGACACGTAGGATATAAATACAAGCATCTGATTATGGAGAGATTTTAGGATTCTGTGTGTTCCTTATGAGCATAGTGACTACAGAATTGCAATCACAAACTAAAAAAAAAAAAAAGTACACCCAACATTAGCTAACAGGCAAAAAAAAATGAAGATTTGCTTCAAAGCTGTGATAATCTGAAAAAGTCCCAGAGTGCATGGCTGCTTTAGGAATCGGGAGCTTCACAGCATGTAGCAGTGTGATGATGTGGTTCGTAGCCGAGAAACACACATCGCAGGTTAATCCTGCCTCCAGGCAGAGCATCAATCTTTCAGATCTACTAATCAATAATTGATTATTCAGGATTTGTCAGAGTGTGCCCATCAAAGAGAACAACAGTTGTAAGATTTGGAATAAACCTCTGGGTAAGGTGTTTTTTTAATGTATAGTGTACAGGTAGGTTTGATTTAGTCACACTTCTATAGATCAAATGGTACTAAATACTGTGAATGGTCTCCTCAACACAACCTTAAGCACAGTCATGATTTTTGCCATGGAGCACTACAAATTCTCAAATGTGTTGATTAAAATGATCTAAATCTAACTCAAGTAATGAGAGACACATCTTGCTACTTAGAAACATACACACTTTTCCATGCGGCTGATCATGTGACATTAAAACACACTTCCATACATGCACACAGATGTTTAATCATCTGCCTCTACACATGCACACTAAGTGGCTACATAATACCAGACAGTTGTTGTGTGTGTGTGTGTGTGTGTGTGTGTGTGTGTGTGTGTGTGTGTGTGTGTGTGTGTGTGTGTGTGTGTGTGTGTGTGTGTGTGTGTGTGTGTTTGTAAGAGAGAAAGAGATGGAGAGATCACTTGTGGAATAAGGCCCCATGTTCCAATTAACTTGAGCAGATGATGTTGCCAGTTGCTTAAATAAAGTTGAGAAATAAACACAATCATAATCTGGTTGTTTAAGATGAACTAGTTTTAGCAAAGTAGAGAAAATTAAATGTAACAACCTGACATGTACAAGTCACTGCATTGAAGAATTGCATGATAGATGATGATGATGATGCAGAAGGTACAGTAGTGCCATACTTTACAGCCCCAGGGTCCTGAGCTCAGTTTACTGTCTGTGTGGGCTTATACTGTACATATTCTCCCCATATGTCCTCATATGTTTCCTTCACCCACAGTTTCCTCCCACCATCCAGAAACAACCTGGTAAGATGGATTGGCTATGTAAAATCGTTCTTAAAATGTGAGTGTGTGATCATGTGTATGCACGCGCATGGTGCCCTGCAGCAGACCGGCTTGTGTTTCCTCCTCATGTCCGGAATTCCCAGAAGTTCCGGATCCGTTGCGACCCCGACCAGAATGAAGAAGATAAATGACTGGATATTCATTCTAAGTATTAATAAAGCTAAACTTTTTAAAACAGAAAGAGAGCATTATGTGTAAATGAACATACAGTACATGAAGGCAGCACTGTGGCTTAGTGGTTAGTACTGTCGGCTTGCACCTCCAAGGTCCGGGTTCGATTCCCGCCTCAGGGTCCGTGTTCGTGGAGGTCGCATATTCTCCCCTGTGCTTGGTGGGTTTCCTTCTCCTGTTGTTCTCAAATTTCCTATAGTATGTGTGTCTACTGGGATAGTGGATCCTGTATGCAGTATAGACAATAAGTGAGTGATTTTTTTTATTATAATTTTTATTATTATTATTATATAAATATGCCAATCAGTTGATGGAACCAACCACAGAGAAAACCTGTTAAGATTTAACACCATTTCCAAGCCAACCCTGTTTCTCTGCCACTTTACAACTCCACTTTTCTTTGTTAATCAATATACAGAATGCAATATTACTGCTGTTTTGTGCAATCTATGGCATTTAATCAAAACAGCACATTAGCTTTATTTCAGTTTGTAGTCAGTAAAAAAAAAAAAAAAGACATAAAAATCGCAATGAACCAATATCTAGTTAATCAGAACACAGCAGGCTGCTCTAATGAGGGTTGTTTTTTTTCTTTTTGAAAATGTAAGTTATCTGAATCGAACCTAATTGAATCAGAATTTGTGAACACCCAAAATAATTCTTGATGCTTGATTTAATGAAATAAAATTGAATGTAAATTTCAAAGAAGGCATTACAAAAGAAATTGCGTCACAAGTATGTCTCTTTTTTACAGTACTATATACATTAATAGACAACATTTTAATCTTGAATTATTGTTGATTGCGTTGCGGCTGTTTCATGTGTGAAAATGATCCCTCGTGCTCCTGGGACCGCGCTTTCACAAGTTTGTGCCCTGAAATATGCTCTTACTATCAGGAAATGGGGGGGAAAAAAACAATAGATGTGATCATCTGGTCATTCAGGTTGTCAGCTGACTTCATTTTATTGCCACATAATGTTGCTGAGCCTAGACCTGACCAACTGAAGCAACCCCAGGTCATAATACTTAATACTGCCTCCATATGGATTGGGGGGTTGAACCCCCGTTTGCCTAGGGTTAAACCTGCCTTTGATTCTTCATGGCATAGATTCAACAAAGTTCTGGGAACATTCTTTAGACATTTTGGTCCATATTGACATGACATGGTCTGTGGAGGCCATTTGAGTACAGTGAAGGCGCTGTCACTTTCAAAACCCATTTTGAGATGGCGCATCTTAAAGGGAAGGACATGGTCAGCAACCATTCTCGGGTAGGCTGTGGCTTTTAAATGATGCTCAGTTGGTACGTTTCCCATAGTGTGCCACGAAAATACCCCCAAAATACCCCATTACACCACCACCAGCTTGAACCATGGATGAATCCATGCTTTCATAATGTTTACACCAAATGTCTGACCCTACTATCCAAATGTTCCAACATTTGTTTTGTTTTCCAATTTTCTACAGGATGGTCCGATTGTGGTGAGCCAATGCACATTGTAGCCTCAGTTTCCTATTGTTAGCTGACAGGAGTGGCACCCAGTGTGGTCTTTTGCTGCTGTAGCCCATCTGCTTCAAAGGGCTATGCATTCAGGCATGCTCTTTGGTCTACCTCTGTTAACAATGTTATTCATGTAACTGTTGCCTTTCTATCAGCTCGAACCAATCTCGAGCCATTCTCCTCCGACCTCAGGCCTCAACACGGTATCACTGGATATTTTCTCTTTTCCAGACCATTCTGTATAAACCCTAGAGATGGTTGTGCATGAAAGTCCCAATAGATCAGAAGATAGAAGAAATACACAGACCAGCCCGTCTGGCACCAACAACCATGCCATGGTTCAAAGTCATTTAAATCACATCTCCTCTCCATTCTGAAGCTCTGTTTGAAATTTAGCAGATTGTCTTAACCATGTCTACATGATTAAATGCATTGAGTTGCGGCCATGTGATTGGCTGATTAGACATTTGCTTTAACATGTAACTACTTCTGTCACCTGAAAGTCACCTCCATATTAAAGGAATCCTCAAATTCTATATATAGATATATATATATATAGATATATCCAGTTACAGAAAAGCTTTTTTATCGCTGAGGATGAGGATGGTCTTCCTTTGAGGCAGGATCCTCCCACGCATTCTTGCCTGGCCACCATCGCCTCTGGCTTGATCATTAGGGACGAACTGAAATATTTAACATTTTTTACATCTAGATTTGGACTGCTTTGTGACAAATTAATTGAATTAAACAGAATCTTTTGACTTGGCTCTTGTTTTCTTCTCAAGTCTCTTCTTATACAGTACGTAAAAACATTAAAAGACTTTCCCGGAATGAGGTTGGAGAAATTATCAAGTTTTAAAGTTATCAAATGTGTATACATTTTTTTTTTTGCTGACTGTGTGTATATATACACACAATAAATAATAAACAAAAATAATCTGTCTAAGCTTTTACTTATGATTTTTAATAATATTGACATTGCAAATTAAATTAAATACATTGCCCAAAAATGGGTAAATTATTAAACTGTGTGGAAGAAATGTGGTTGAAAAAAATGACAAATAGAAAACACTTGGTGAAGTTGGATGGTAAAAAGCAATTCAAAAAAGTCATGTGGTCAAGGTGAAAGGGGAAGCAAATGAAGCAATGCTCCAATCATGCATATGCAATCTGGGGTTGCTTCAGTTGGTCAGGTCTGAGCTCAGAAGTCAGCTGAAAAAGAAAGTGAATAATTTTCACATATGACTTGGCCACCACCTTACATGCTATGATCAAAGCTAAAGGTTATTGATTTGAAATATTAGTGTACAAAACTTTTTTTTTTTTCCAGGAAGTGTATATACAATGCAAGTTATAACAAGTTATACTAGTTGTGTCAAACTCTTATGGAGACGGTTACTGACTGTTGCAGAGCTCCGAGCATGCTGTGTTTCTGACTGGCTCCAATATGTTGGAGATGTCAGCTGTAATGTTCATTACCGCTTCATTCATTACTGGCAGTAGCTTTCAGCTGAGAGATTGAGAGATCTTCCAGTCTCGATATGGAGACGTCATGGATTCGAATTATTCAAAGCACGCTGTCCAATAAACATTGTCCCACACGCACTGGCTCCCATTCATCTTCAGAGATGCGCAACGTCCAGCCAGGACTCAAAATGGCGTTTTAAAAGGCTGTTATCCAATTAGTGTGAATCTTTCATTTATTCATTTATTCCTTCCTTTTCAGTTTCATTCATAAGAGAGACTGCACTAAAATCTGTCATAGAAATCAAAAGGATGCATCCTTTGCCTTTGCACGAGTTTCTATAAGCACTGTACAAAAAGCGCAATATATATGGTGGTTTGATATTTGATCATTTTAGTTGCTTAAATTTAGAATTTTACCAAGAAGGATAAAAAGATACAAAGAAAATAAACCATAGCAAAAAGGAACTAAAATGAATATGAGACAGTTATACATAAAAATAGTGTTGTGCTCCAATAATAAAAAAAAATAAAAGTAATAATTTCTGGTGTGAAACTTGTCTAAAAACTCAGAACAAATCCTCAGACAAACCTAATTATTCTCTTTGGTCCTTAATTTAATTTCTCATGGCCCTTGGCTGTGCTTTAAACATATACAGTAGGTAGATAGTCCAGACACGATTGCAGGGCGACTTTTTTTCGACAAAATCACTAGAAACCTGATTATTTGATTTCACCTTCATTTGGTGCGTGCCCTGAGGTTAAATAAAATCAACAGGTGACATAATAATTCATTTTTGGTGGCATAGCGGTTAGCACAGTCGCCTTGCATCTCCAGGCTCCGGGTTCGATTCCCACCTCTGATCTGCGTGCATGGAGTTTGCATTTTCTCCCCGTGCTTTGAGTGTTTCCTCCCACTATCCAAAGACATGTAGATTAAGCTGATTAGCGTTCTGAGGGATTGGTACCATGTCCAGGGTGTACCCCGGCTCCTGCCCTAAGTCTCCTGCGATAGGCTTCAGGCCACCATGACCCTGAATACAGGATGGAGAGGTATAGACGATGAGTGTGTGTGTGTGTGTGGTGTTTAGTCGAGTTGCTCCCTGTCCACCACCACCACCTTTCTTTAACTCACGCATGACATCCAGGGTTTCAGGTGAACTAACGCTCCGATTGGACGACACAGGAAAAAGGGACCCACAGAAACAGAGAGAGAATTCGTCTGTGTGTGTGTCAGAGAGAGAGAGAGAGAGAGAGAGAGAGAGAGGCCGTGACCATTCATCTATATATTTTTTTAAACTCTTCTACTCTTTCATTGACTGTCAGAGCAAACGGCGTGTGTAGACTGCCTGCTGTAGGTTAGCATGACCTTTCACTGGCGTGCGTGTCTAATGCTCTTATCTCCCCAAGGAAAGTCGATTATTACCCACCTCACACTGGAAGATTGACAGGTGTGAAAACAGCAGGACATCAGAGGTGTGCGATGGAGTGATCAGCGTAGCCTTTAAATTACCGAGGGGGGAAAAAACTGTATCTCCTGTATCATCAGGACAGAGGTTATATTTTTCATCTTTTATCACACACTGCTCTTGTCTTCCCAGACCCGAGACAGGGTCTCTCTCTCTCTCTCTCCCCCAGTTTTTTTTTTTTTTTTTCTAAAGAAAAAATCAGAAAGAGCCACATTAGACGCTACCTTGAACGGAACAGACGAGCTGGCTGCGGGGAAGTGACGAGGGAGAAATTAATTAACGTTGGGGAGCGTAAACCGCCTAAGGGACAATGGCTCGCGAAATCATTTGAAGTTCTCTGCCTCACACCATGTGACCAGCCAGCAGACCCACGGCACTTAGCAGCACATAAAAGCATAATGAGATGTCTATCTTTTCGCTTTAGATGTCTCTTTCTGTCTCTCTCTCACTCTTACACATACACACACACACACACACACACTCTCTCTCTCATTCAGTCTCTCTCTCACTGTGTGAACTGGACCAGCAGGGATGTGATATTGGAAATCCCTTTTTGGAAACGGCAGAATGCTTAGCCGAGGCGTCTGACAGATCGCTCTTGCACATTTAATGTGATATAAATCACTTTTGCACTGTGTATTAGCACAATGGTGTTCAAGTCAAACCAGGACTTAAGAAATGACCTCCTTTAACGGCCCAAACATGTGGAAATAATAACTTCCTGTGATGTGCAAGTGGTGTCGGTCGATGATTTCTTGTACAGCTCATGCAGTGAGGTAGGAGCCACCTGGGCCGGGATAGTCCTGTGCACCATTCAAATGTGTTACTGTGTTAAGAGTCTCATCAGCGTACTTTGCTTTTCCTCACAAATCCCAGTTTGACTTGAACACCTCCTATATATATAAAATGGAAAATATATGAAAATACAGTATTATATCTGAATATGTAGAGATTGACAACAAACAAAAGTTTCCAAAAGCGATTCACCAGTTGTTCCAGATAGAGCGATTAGGTTTATCACATACAGAACCAAGTTCAGAATTTCCGACTCAAAATGAAAAAGTGTGAGCTTTTATCGACAGCATCTGTCACTGCCCTGCTTTTTACACCATGCCATGCACTCTCTTCATTTTCAAAATAACACTACGTTCCACCCACATTTTCTGGATGGTGTCATTTTGAATTGACAACTTTTGCAGATTAAAGCTGCTTCTTGTTTTTTTTTGTTTGTTTGTTTTTTAATGGCTGGTCTTAGCCATCTGATGATCCGGCTTGATACAGCGCGTTAGGATCAGCTTTCGTGAGTTTGCGGGACTGTGATGTGACACACGCGCACACGCACACATGCACAAACATACAGTGCACTATGTGATTGACAGCAGTGTTAACACACAAGCTATTATTAACACACATCAAACCTACACAGCCTGAGACGCACTTGCTCGGTTGCTCACTCACTCTTAGACATGCTTCCAGAGGAAGAGAGAATGACAGTGTAAAGGATACTAATAGCCTTCACTCATGGTGCTGCTCATGAATAAAGCACCTGACAGAGGGTGGATCAGGTACCTGTTTTTAGAGAGGTTAGAGTCAGTCGTTTTTTCATGTTCGTTTTCTGTTCTGCTAGTCGCCTAATTGGCATTGACTGGATAAATGTAAATGAATCTGATTCCTTTTTCTTTTTTTGGGGGTCCGGTATGACTATGGGGAAAAGGATATGTAGGAGCCATTAAGGAACTGAAGACAGAATAACCTTATTCCATGCTAAAATTTGAATGATTTTCAATTAAGTGATGCTTATTGTAAAATAGACTAAGCTGGATTTCTAACCTTAACCATTCCCACACAGGCATTTCATCATTTTTATTCTTCTTAACAAGATGATTAGTTTGTCCTTTTTTTGCTATCAGAATGATATTTTAGAAGTGTTTGAAGACCTCTGCGGGGAATATTTGTTGTTTATTTGTCTGAAAAGAAGAAAGCCATTTACGGCTCTGCAGCTTGAGCCATATTGTCTTAATTTAGAAAGCAGAGATTGCTTTGCCAAAAGAAAAAAACTGAACAGAAACAAACCACACCAGGAATAAACAAAAAAGACCGGCAAATTTTCATCTTCAGTCGAAGACTGTTCATGATCACGAGATTAAAAATGATGTGAACAAGAAACCTCCCTATTTACTGATCAATCGCTGCACGATTTTTTACAGTTTGGGAAAAAGTTGTCACCCAAAAAGTTCTGTTGTTTTAAAAACAAGTGACAGATTTCCGTTAGAAAGATTTGTAACACAAATTATTTCTGGCAAAAGTTAGACCAGACTTACTGCAAATCTCAAATTGTGGATCTGTTCCTGTTTAAGCACCATTTCAATTGAAAGCAGCTTTGACACCTTTTGACCGTGATGTTTTAATAGACAAGCTGTGCAAACACAGTAGCGTTCGAAAATTCTTGCCTGATTAAGTCTTATTTGACAGACTGTAACCAGGTTGTAAGTTTAAATAGAGATTTTTCAGAGCCTATCAAAAGTACTGTATGGCATCCCACAAGGTCGTGGTTTAGGTCAGCTCTCAAACATGACACAGGCATTCAGATGATGCAAGATTATTTTTATTAATGTATTTCAGTACAAAGTCAGCGCGGTGGCGTAGAGGTTAGCACTGTTGCCTTGCATCTCAAGGGTCCAGGGGTCGATTTCTGCCTCAGGGCTGTCTACATGGAATTTGTATGTTCTCCCAGTGCTTGGTGAGTTTCGTCCAGGTACTCTGGTTTCCTCCCATAGTCCAAAGACATGCAGATTTAATTGCTATTCCCGAATTGCCTGTAGCGTATGTGTGAGTGCCCAGTGATGGATTGGCACCCTGTCCAGGGTGCCCCCCACCTCCTGCCCTGAGTCTCCTGGTACCCTGTCCAGGATAAGTGGTATAGAAGATGAAAGAAAGATGAATATTCCAATATGAACTTGACAGCTAAAAAACTGGATGGGTGAAAATGTGAAGTGATTTGGTTTTATGGCTGGCACATCTCCGACAATATTATACCATTAAAACCGCTTCACTAAGGTGAGACTGTCCCACCATTAGTTCTAATTCACTTTTAAATATAGTTCTGTTCTAGTTTTCGGGATTCATATTTATCATAAATGAAATAATTCTCATTAGCTCTATCATGTTTTACATCCTTTTTAATACCCAAAGACATGGCATCCTGCCATGTGTGTTGGTCAATAATGAGACGTATGCCTTAATGGCACAGGAAAAAGTTATAGTAGTCTATTAAAATTGAGACTTCTAGAAGTAATGGATGTAAAACAAGTACAGTAGTTTGTGGTTTTAAAGAGGGAAATACAGAGCACACTGTGTATAAAGGATCAACAGGCAACCACCCAGAAATCCAGCCTATCAATAACTAAGATACCTAACCCCATGTGTGCCAAGCCGTACAGCAGTACTGGGCACACAGTGCACAATGTTATGAGTTCTCTGTATAATTGGTGTATAAGTACATAACTGCCTTTTTATATCAAATTGTGACAAATATATCAGTCACTTGGACCAGACTGAAAACTGTCACAGTAGAAAAAATAAACTCTATCATTAACGCGCTTCACTTATTATTTCCACAGTTGATTACTGAATCAAATGTCGAGTTTTAATATTGAACCAAAAATGGTCAAAACGTTGATTCAGTGATGGATTCTGGGCAAAGAAAATGGCTTATCAAGAAGATAATCTAGCCATGTCTGCATTGGTAGGGTACAAGATCATGTATACTGTATAAATGTCAGTGTGTTTGTGTATCTTTACCTCATTTTCAAATAGTCATTTAGTGGATAGCACTGTCACCTTTCACCTTCAGGGTTGGAGTTAGAATCTTACCTCCAGTATGTTTGCATTCAGTCTGCGTGGAGGGTTTCCGCTGGATTCCCCAGTTCCCCCAAAGACTTGTTGGCTGATTGGTGTTTCCAGATTGTCTGTTGTGTACTGTACGAGTGAGTGAGTGTGTGTGTGTGCGTGTGCGTGTGCGTGCGTGTGTGTGTGTGTGTGTCAGCATCTGTAGGTTGGGGTCCTTACCAGCTTAACTTTCCCTTGACTACTGGCATGAAGCCATAGGCCATTGCAGCCAACCATCATTGATGATGATGGTTTGAATGGATGAATAGATGGATCGATCTAGATTAGGGTGCATTCCAATCTCGTGCCTAGTATTCCCAGGAAAGGCAACAGATACATTGCAGCCCTAACAAGGACAAGCAGGTAAATGAAGATGAATGAAATAAACCACTGTACATACAAATATATAAAACACACTACAGCATCCACTAGGGGAATCTTTGTAAACGGCGCAAAAGAATTTTTGCAAACAGAATTGGCAGAGCATGTAGTGGGAGAAATGGGACCTTACAGTATACTTACTGTATATCTGTAGTCAGGTCATCAGTAAACACTACTCAACTCCTGGCAGACATACAGATTTGCTTGACATGTTTGAAAGATGATGTGTAAGCTTTCGATCATGAGTTGTTCCCCTCTTTCTCCATACTTTTTCTCTTCCCATAATTCTGGTACAAATAAATTTTGGTTTATCATTCCAAAGAATCTGGCAAATGTTTCTGGCAAAGTCTAATTTGGTCATTCCGCTCTTGAGCATTACCAGCGGGTTGCACTTATTAGTGAAGCATCTGTATTTACTTTATAAAGCTTTCTCTTGACTGTAGACTTTGACAATGACACGCCAACATCCTCAAGATTGTTCTTGACATCTTGGCTAGATGTTCTGAAAGGGTTCTACAGAATCGTCCACTTTAGGCATTTTCTGTGGTCTTCCAGGCATTTTGCTGTTACTGAGTTTATCAGTTAATTCCTTCTTTTTAAGAATGCTTCCAAACTGTTGTATTGGCCACTCCAATGTTTTTTGCTATCTGTCTTTATGGGTTTATTCGATTTCTTCAGCTTAATGATGGCTGCCTTCACTTGCATAGATACCTCTTTGAACTTCATGTTGAGAGCTTGATTGAACAGCTACCAAACACAAATGTAACACTCAACCATCTCCAGGCCATTTATCTTCTTGATTAGTCATGTAGTAACCTGACCTTGCAACCGCTTGTCAGCCATTTGTTGCACAAATTTATCAGCCCCCAAAATATGTGGGTGCGCACAAAAATGGCTTGGAATTCCTGAATGGTTAATTCGACATTTTTTGCATATCTCAGCGTAATAGGGTCAGGCATGCGGCAGCGCCCCTGGAGCATACCACCAACCTTCTGATCAGTGCCTTAGCCTTCTGAGCCACCACTGCCCCAAAAACCATGCTCAAGAGTCCAACAGTGGCAGCCTGACGACATCGGGGCTCGAACCAGCAACCTCCTGATCTGCAGTCCAGCATCTTATCCACCGAGCTAACCCTGTCCCACATATGAAACTGTATTTAATTTAATAAAAATTTAATATTTAAATTTGACTGACATTTTTAGAGGGTTGCTGATGAGTCTTTTGACACTACAGAAAGGATCAATGATGAATGTTATAACCAATCTGATTACCGGTGAATAAAAGTCTCTCGACTTGTCACAGTCAAACAAAGATTTCTTAGTTATCTGGCTAACATATGGACAAAAGTCTTGCCACAACTTTCTTCATTATTATTCATATTTTTCTTCCAACGAGCCCATCTTTCTTGTATTTTTAAAGCAGTCATGAGGAATAGCTTTCCAAGCTTCCTGAAGGACACTCTGTCTCAGATTTTCAGTCCAGTCCTGGTACCTGGAGCAGTTTCAAAAAACAATGAGAAACGAGCGCAAATGATGACGGATGATCAGGACGGTGATTAGTATACTGGTGATGCTGAATGCTGAGTGGTTGGAATGGACGAGAGGGGAAATGAGGTTGCTGCCTAGGTTGTTGCATAAATAAACTATTTTAACATCTTTAGGTGCTTAGTTTGTTTAAACACTTAGCTTGCAATCAGGATTTAATTAATACAAAAACTCCAAAGTTGGCGACACAGTGGCATGGTGGTTAGCACTCTTGCCTTGCACCACCCGGGTTGAGGGTTCGATTCCTGCCTCGGGATGTGTGTGTGCATGGAGTTTGCATGTTGCCCCCATGGACGGGTGCTCCAATTTCCTCCCACAGTCCAAAGACATGCAGATTAGGATAGTTGACATTCCCAAATAGTGTGTAAATGATCATGTGTACAGTATGTGTGTCCTGTGATTAAATTAACAACCCATCCAGGGTGTATCCCGACTTGTGCCCCAAGTCTCCTGGGATAGGCCCCCCGCGGCCCTGTATACATGATAAATCGGTATAGACGAGTGAGATTCAAAGTGTGTCTCTATTTAAAAGAAGTTTAGGCCACACTCACTTCATGTTTAAACCTGAATGCAGATACAGGAAAGGCTATTTTGAGCATTAAACAGATACGGAGACAAACAGTTGTCGTTGCACCTGTAGTTCAA
Source organism: Clarias magur (assembly GCA_013621035.1). Taxonomy (NCBI): domain Eukaryota; kingdom Metazoa; phylum Chordata; class Actinopteri; order Siluriformes; family Clariidae; genus Clarias; species Clarias magur. The sequence continues at coordinate 3,615,345 of QNUK01000007.1, read as the reverse complement.
CGCCGATGCAAAAGAAGTGTTTTTATTTGCCGAGCAGGGGGGAGGAAGTAGCGGGAGTGTCATAGAGAGGGCCATAATGGCTTATCCTGATGTGGGCAGGCAGGCTGCTGATGGCAGTTGTGTCCCACATACATTGCTTGTGACTGCTGCAGACGACCCCCACCCACATATAACAGGTTATGAAACATCTTCGATATTATTCATGAAAACTGGCCAGGAGGAATCCACAGCACGGAACAGCATCATCGTACACATCTTATATATACAGTATATATGTGTGTGTGTGTGTGCAGAGCTGCTTCAGTTGTCCTGTTCCTATAGGCAGCGTGAAGATTGGGGTTAAGAGGTCAAGCTGTGACAAGGCTCTTACTTGATAATCATTAGTACATGGATAATGTACACCTGGGCTCGTTTTCTTTTTTTTTCTGTTTCTTTTTCAAAAGGATATTTTAACCCTGAAGGGGAAATGGCGCTCTATAGTAGGAGAGACATCAAGCGCATACTCGGTCACAGTGAATACTGCTTGTTTAGCAGCTTGCAAATGGATTCTCCATGGCGTACGGTGAAATAGTTTCATTTTCATCTTGTAAACTAATTCTCCACATGCAAACACATTCATTCATGCTTCATTCCACATTGTCGGAAAACACACAACGGACGGATTTTAGAGTAAAAAAAAAACCAGAGATGCATAAGAGTGTAGTTAAATTTTATTTTTATTTATTTATTTTTTTGCAACAAACAGAAAGAATGTGAGAATAAAATATAGAGTAGAAATAGCAAAGAAAAAGGATGAGTGGGGAGGGGGTGGGTCTCTGTCAGCACGCTGTCACCTTCTCTGCCAGAATAAATCCATCAAACGCTGAAATAAATCGGGCCGTGATGATTTGCATGACGACGGTGGGAAAGGAAGAAATCTTTTTTTTTTTTTTTTTAAGGCTTGAGCACATGCCGTTTAGACAAATCCTGCTCTCCGAATGCGAGCGATCCATGCGAACGACGTTCCAGAAATTTCCATTGTCGTGTGCTAGATGATACGGGCTGATGTGGAAACGCCAGCCTGGTGTTATTGTTTCACTGTAATGAGAATCAACGAACAATTTGAAAGGCATTAACGGAGCTAATCAGAGATCTGATTTCGTTTCCTAAGCCCGGGGTTCGACCTGACCTTGTGTGAGGGAGGGGGGAAAAAGCAAGATGATGATTTCTGGGGCTTCTGAGGATTTCTCTTTGCCCAGGTGCGATGGAAGCATGAGTGGTAAAGACGGGCAGATGGCATGTCTCTCTTTCTTTCTCTGTGTCTCTCTCTAATTTGTCTCTCACTCATGCCGAAGTGTCTACGGTACCGGGTCAGCGTCTGGGAAGAGCAGAGTCGATTAGATGAGCAGCCGTGTGTGTGTGTGTGCGAGAGAGAGAGAGAGAGAGAACAGTATGGAAGTGCAGATTCAGGCAGTCCCTCAGTGAGAATGTTTCCACTGGGAGAGAGACAGCTACGGCACAGCAGCTGGGGCATTAACGAGCCTTATCTTACACACACAAACACACACACACACACACACACAATGCACGACATGGGATACATAGTGCAGTATATACACGGATATACTTTATGTATGTGTGGTTTTTACAGTCCCCCCCCCCCCCCTATTGCCCCTAGGTGTAGTGTGTGTGTGTGTGTGTGTGTGTGTGTGTGATGTACTGTACTCGGAACACCCCCAAGGTGTATTTCTGACTGCTAGGCCAGATGCACCATGACCTGGAACCTGAGATATATACACACACACACAGACACATATGCACGACAGCACACGGCACATATTCTGTCTTTTGTTTTTATTTTACAATCACCAGATGAGCAGATACATCATTTTAAAAAAAGGAAATAAAAGCAAGATTTTGTTTCTCAAAAAATTATTATACAATTTTTCTCCATAGGGATTTTGTACAGGAGGAAACATAAGTCAAAAATGTAATAACATCATGATTCCATAATAAAGATGACCGGAGATTCAGGGCTCCACAGATTCATCCACAGACCCGTCTCTCTCGCTCTCACTTTTTTTTTTTTTTTACTTTTTTTTTTTTTACCCAATAAATATAAACTGTATGATCATATTGTTGTTAGCCAGGCATTAGTGGATACACCAGGGCACAACCTCAATGGATGTCCATAGTCATTTCAGATACACCACAGTGCTACACACACATTCACTCACACACCACACACACACACACACACACACACACACTTTCTCTCACACACACACACACACACACACACACACGAGAAGCTTTACACAGAAGCAGACATGGGGTCAGGGACCAAAACACGGTTGGGGGGGGCTGATAGAGCGCCGGTCACCAAGAACATAAAGAAGGGCAGAGGAAAAAGAGACGGCAGATGAAGACGGGCTTTATTGTCCTCTGTGGTGAGGGAGAGAGAGCGAGCGAGAGAGAGAGAGATCAGGCTGGCTATCTGATAGAAGTGTGTGCAGGAAAAGCTGCAGAGAGGCACTTGACATTTGGCCTGATTCAAACAGCTTTGCTGAGGGAAGGTACTCTGATGGAAACACACACACTCTCCCTCTCTCACTCCCTCTATCTATATATCTTTCTGTCTCTCTCTGAGCTCATTTTTTCCTTCGAGCAACCTATCGGTCTCCTTTTCAACTCCTTCATTCTCCAATCCGTCTCTCTCCGTCAGTCTATCGATCAGTCTTCTCTTTTTCTTTTTTTTTTCAACCTTGCTTCTATCCCTCGTGGTCTACTTTTCGAAAAACTTATATCTGATGAGAAGTTTAGAGAAAAGAATAAGAAAAAAATGTCCAAATATATGTTCACCCATTCACACAAAGTGACTAACTCACTCATCATCCATATACAGGGTCGAGGCGGTGGGGTGGGCTGGAGCCTATCCCAGGAGACTTAGGGTATGAGGGCATACACATACTCACATTTACACACTATGGGCAATTTAGATGGCAGCCTAATCTGCAAGTTTTTGAACTGTGGGATGGAGTACCCAGAGGAAACCCACCAAGCACGGGGAGAACATGCCAACTCCATACACACAGACCTGAGGCGGGAATCGAACCCGGACCCTGGAGACGCGAGGCGACAGTGCTAACCACTGAATCAATATGAGAGAAAAACAAAGACAGATATTAGGCCCGAACGCCGGTTAGCAGTGAGACGTCTGAGCGGAGGAGGAGGTTGCAGTAGGTGATCTCGCGTGGCTGCATGATTACGAAATTGAAAGTTGGTTTTGAAAATGGAAAATGCACACAAATCATCGTTCTCGGTAAGCACTTAATTACTTCGATCTCCCCTAAGTGTAATCAGTGGATGAAGAGGATGTGACAGGAGTAAGTCTGAGAACGGGAGATAGCACCCATTTTCTGATTGTTGCTAATTAGCATGCAGTTCACTAGTGTAAAAATTCTGAAGGCAGTGCAATATAGCGTTCCTCAGAAGTTGGGTCTGGATTTATGGTTTTGTCTTTTGGCAATGTTATCGCCACGCTATAACCACTTACTTTATTAAGCTGATGCAACAGAATGTCATTTAAGGAGGAATTCTGCAATATTCTGAATTAGGATTCATAGTGCACAGCTAGTGATTGTTAAAGAAGCTTTGTGACTGATCTATCAGTGCTGATTATCTAAAGAATCACTGCATAGTCTAATGGTAATGCAATATGCTAATGTAAAGTTGAGTTGAAGCTCAAAGTGCTTCAGATAGTAGGAGATCGCCACAGTAGAGTCGGCCAGAGGTGCACCAGAGAGAGACAGAGAGAGAGGGAGAGAGAGAGAGAAAAGCCTCGCTCAGGAAGCGTGGTAGCCTCGGATCGTTCCTTATCTCATTACAGGGAAAGCTACATAAATCCACAGATGGAGAGAAAGAGGAACAGGGTATTATTTGCATGTTTCCTCTCTCTCGCTCGCTCATTCTCGCACCATATAAACGTCTACCTCCCTCTCTACGTCTGTCTACCTCTCTTTCTCGTCTTCCCCACCATTTGCTATAAAGTGACTTCAATCATCACTCTAGCCAAAACACATTAAGCTGGTTTGCCTGGAAAAAAAAAAGATGCTCTGAGTGCCACATTTGATTTGGAGTGGTGATGCATAGCTGGTGCATTACTTTAGAAAATAAAAACGATATGCTGAATATCAACAAAGTGGGACCTGATGGATGACTGTCCTAGCAGATGGATAAAGAGACATCCAATGAACCTGCATGGGACGGGGACATACGCACACGCGCACACACACACACACACACACACACACACACACACACACACACATAACCCTGACCAACATGTACATAACACTGGCTGACAGCACAGATATTTATTTCTCCATCATCTGATCAATTTTTTACTTTAAAAAAAAGAAAAGAATACACCAACACAATTTTTTCAATCTGGAAGGATAACAGAGTCATTTGGATACATTAAACCCAGCGAACCAGCAAACAATATGATTCCCCTGGTTTCAGAGTAGCTGTTACTGCCTCTGAATTTAGGGAGATGGATGTAAAGTGCTTGAGAGCTTTTGACCAGAAAGAGGCGATAGATATTTAAGAGTGAACCAAGGGACAGAGAGAGGACAAAGCTTGGTTTGAAGAATGCCATTATACTAATCCACAGAAGGGGAAACACAGAGAGAAGGATTGAGGAAAGAGGAAGAATATTTATGGAGAACTCTACGTTCAAAATGACTGCACCGACACGAGCAACTATACGTCCTTAAAATGCCTTCTTTTGTACTGTTTGGCTCTCTGAGCAAAAATAAATCACAGTCAAATCAGTTCTGACCTGATCAGACCCCACCCAACCTCCTCACAGGGCCTTACGGGTAAAATTTTCCCATTAGTGCCTGTGTTACCCAGGAACCCAACTCTGGCTGTTATGTGATTGCGGAGGCCCTACAAACATTCCCATTCCCATCCCCAGGCCTATTCCCATGCCAACACCCTGTGAAAGTGATCCATCATAGTTGTAGTCCATTCCCTCGGTACAGTCCATGAAATCGTTGAGAAGAACAGACTCCACGTCACCATCCAGACTGCTCTGATGGACGTCTATCTCCATCTCTGACTGCTGTAATCGGTTAGAAGGTGGCTGATGTTGACCAGGTTGGTGGCTGCCATTCTGGCCTGGGTGGTGGTGGTGGTGGTAGTGGTAGTATCCGTGCCAGGGTTCTGTCAAGCCCTGGTGTTGAGCACCTGGATAAGTTTGATGCCGGGTTTGAGGTGCAGATGCCATAAAGGAGGGGTCCTGGGGCACATCCATGAAGCCGGCTGGGTTAGGGGGTAGGGAGGTAGAGGGAAGGTGGGCGCGAGCGCCATATGGATTGGAGGATTTGTGGTTGTAGGGTTGCAGCATTTCATTGTTGACTCTGGGAGAGAGTGTTGATTGCCTTGTGTTGCTGTGCTGCATATGGCTGTGCATGTGGTTTGAACTGGAGCTGGGGTTAAGCTTATGGTTTTGCTTGTGGGGTTGGCCATAGTCATGAGTAGCGTGATGTTTGGAACCATGGTTGTACTCTAGTTCTGGGTGATGCTTGTTGGGATTTTGACTGTGATGAAGGCTTGAGTTCTGCTTATGGTTTGCAACATGATCATTGTGTAGGTTTTGATTGGGATTGGGATTCTGGCTCTGATTGTGACTGCAGCTCTGATCATGGCCATGAGAGTGCACAATGCCATTAGACCGTGACATTAGTGAATGTGCAGCTTGACTTTGCCCCACCACCATGTCCTTTCCACAATACTGTGGCCCACCAGCCAATAGGCTCTCCAGAGCATTGTTCTCTGAGTAAGCCCTTAGGGGGCGCTGGAAGCTGGTTGGCTTGTTTTCCTGGATAGTCTGCATAGGAGCATGGTGCCTCAGCATACTCATGGATGGCTGTCCATAAACAGTACCACAGTATGATGTTTCCCCTTTGGGCCCTGGGCCATAGTGGTAGCCATTGCACTTTAGTTGCTGTGGCTGAGAGAAGTCTTCTTCCAAGCTGATGGCTCCAGTAAGGTCAGCCAATTGAGGGAGCTCTACTGAAGGACAGTGGCCCCCAGTGCCCAGAGCAGGTGATCTGGTACTGGTGGGGCTTGGATAGAGGCGAGGGGAAGCAGAACAGGACAGCCCTCCCTCCTCTGGTTCATCCGGCTCTGCTTCAGCCACAATTGGTGACAGGCACCCACTCAATGTGGAGGCTGAGGAACTTGTTCTGGAGTGCAGGTCTGCCCAGGCATCAAACTCCTCACTCCCTACACCCATGCCACCCTTCCCAGCTGGGCTACCATGTTCTGGGGACCCCTGGATCCCAGGCCCAGCGCCAAGTCCTCGGCCCATCCCTATGGCTCTCTTCCGACTTATCCGGCCTCGAGATTTCAGGTACTTTGTGCCATTGTCCATTGAGGCAGCCCGTCGACGAGGACCCTTTCCCATCTTGCCACCTTCTGGGTTCAGCATCCACCACGAACTCTTGCCAGTTCCCTCATTCTGGACACGAATGAAGCGGGTATGCAGAGACAGATTGTGGCGAATGGAGTTCTGCAGAGACAATTATGGGTAATGGGGTGGGAAGAGAGACAAAAACATGCTGTTAAACATTCAATACTATACTGTACATTTTGCAATAGCACATCTTATCTGGAAAAATACAACACAAGAGGACTCTGCAATTAACCTGGGTCTATTATTCTGTTTGAATTTATTGTCCTTCATGAGATTCTGACTTCTTTTACATTGTGGACCAAAAAAACATTATGGTCTTTTTTTGCTTAACAGTGCTATAAATTATGAAGTGCTATATGATATGATGTATGAAACTGCTATGCTGTACAATGGTACTGGTAATTGTAGGTTCTTTTTGTTAAACTTGATATGTTTTATAGGAAAATTTACATATTTCATCATAATGTATTTAAACAAAGTATTCCTGATCATGACATGAATCCTCTTCATAAAAAAATAAATAATAATAATAATAATAATGATAATAATCTGGCAGCAGCTAATCATTTCTAATCGTTCTAATTGTTCAGATCAAGCGGCTGTTCAAGTAAAGCGTGGCAGGCACCAAGAAGCAGATCGATACGGCAGGCAGCCTTGTTCCTCCACGCAGCAAATACTCTCTCTGACTCACACCACTACCAACCAAGTCATGCACACACACATATATGTACATGTGCACGCACACACAAACACACGCCACAGCAAGCACATCAAACCGTCGCCAAGGTTACCCAAATGAATCACACGTGGCAACATGATCGCAGACGCCCCTATCGATTGCAGGCCTCCAAATATGACGGGGAGCCAGCGAGAGAGGCGAGAGGGAGAGAGGTGTGATTTTGGCATGCTTACTGTGCTGGAAGAACACCAGAACAAAGAGAACAGAAAAAGATGGGAGGGGGCTGTTTCCAATGCCAAGATAAACCATATTTAGATCACAGGAACAGATGAAGTAAACATGGGTTTGTTTCTTGGAACACAATAATTGGGGATTCTTTTTTTTTTTTTTGGGAGAATTGAGTAATTAATAATTGCGAGTGATCTGCTAGAAGTTCCTTTCAGGACAACGAAAAGACATGAAGTGCTACACAGTGTTAGCTTTGTACAGTTTGTTGTATAGTAAATGCACAGTGTTCGAGCACTTTGTAGAATAACAATAGATATGAAGAGTAACGCTATAAAATCAGGATTTTTTTTTCATGTCTAGATCTGATGAATGCACACACTCTGAGTAATGCATTACATTCTTCAAACAGCTGATAAAACAACACGCGCATATAAAATTTAATCTATATTTTATGCTTGAAGCAGCTGAGTGACACATTCTGGCTGACTGCGAGTTCAGGGCGTCATTCTGCCTTTTGACAAGATCGATTGTGCTCTCCTTTTACTTTTTCTTTCCCTTTTTCGCCCTCCTGTTTGAGTAGGAGACGTTCTTTAAAAAAAAAAAAAGAAAAAAAAAGAAATGCACAAAATACCAGCATTATATACAAATGTAGCATATCATCAAAGTAGTACATGTAATGCTGGAATATTAAATATATTCTACAGAATGTAGTGCACAATGGTACAAAAAAAAAGTATGTATGTCCAAAATTATATAGTGCTGTATAAAACGTTATGGCTGGCATTCGGTTTTGCCAAACTGTATACGTAGTACAATAGTAAGTCTTGCTATATTAGGAAAAAAAAAATTTTATGCGTTTTATACAGTATGTGAAAGCACCTCCTGTTGTTGTCTTGCAACAGAATCCTTGCATTCATTGTATCATTGTACAGTATCACTCAACTAATCTCCATCTCTATTACATCCTCTGTCTGACTCACACGCATGCACAAATGATATTTTCTTATTTGCTTGCTCTATATATTGCAAATCACAGTAAGTCCCGTAATGCTGCCGGTCAGGAGTTCCTGCATTATTATTATCTAGTTAGTGTAAGAGTCAGTTGCAGGTAAGAATTTGGCATGAACTTCAAGGAAACTCCTTAAGACAATAACAATTCGGCATTTAAAAAAAAATTAACCAAACAACAGAAGCCATGAATTCTTTAATAGTCATAATAAAACCGTAAGTGCGCCATGTTCAAGAGAATTATTTATTTAAACCTTTACAAAGTATCTTTAAAATGCATTGTTAAATAAGGAGCCATTTAGTCTATACAAAATAAATTGTAGTTGTGCACTGTAACCTTATATCATACCTCCGGGGTCCCAGGTTCAATCCTGGACTCAGGTTACTTTTTTACACTTTACTGTTCCTGTTTCCTTTGGGTTCTCTGGTTTCCTCCCACACCCCAAAACATAAGTATAGATAGACAGGTTGGCTACATTAAATTGCCCCTAGGTATGAGTGAGGGTGTGTACAGTGTGTGTGATAGCCTTCTGCCTTCTGCCCAGGTTCAGGATCCTACAAGCCTTTAATCAAGTAGTAATCAGTGCTGCAATAAGTAAATCTTAAACATTCAGTATTAAAAAAAATTAATTGTTTTTGCATTTCAGGGTTGCAGAAAGGCACAAAGCAGGATACAGACTGGACAGAGTCCCAAACAGTCACAGGGCACGCAAGCGCACACACACACTCGCACACTGATTAGCCTACTTTGGGATGTGGGAGGAAACCAGAGAACCCAGAGAAAACCCACGAAGTACGGGAAGAATATGCAAACTCCACCCACACACAGACCCGAGTCAAGAATCTAACCCTTATTGGCCCTGGAGCGATAAGGCCACAGCTGCTCTTGTATATCTGTGTATTTACTGCACCAGTTTTCTCACACTTAAATAATTCTAAGCATCAAACTAATTTTATTGTTATACAATGATAACCAGAGTAAATACAACATGCAGGTTTTAAATAATGATTTAATTTATTAACGGGAAAAAGCCTTTAAAAACTGCTGGCCCTATGTGAAAAAGTAATGTCCCTCTAAACCTAATAACAGGTTGTGCCACCAATGGCGGCAACAACTGCAATCAACTGTTTGCGATAACTGGCAATGAATCTTTCATGAAACACTGTTTTATGCCAGATGTAACCGGACGCACACCTTCCAAAATGTTTAACTTTTTGTCTCATCAATCCAAAGAATATTTGCCTAGAAGTCTTGGGGATAATCAAGATGTTTTTTGGCTAATGTGAGCTAATCCTTTTGTGTTTTTTTGGTCAGCAGTGACTTTCGCTTTGGAAACTCTCCCATGGATGCCATTTTTGCCCAGCCTCTTTCTTATTGTTGAATCATGAACACTGATCTTAACTGACGCAAGTGAGCCTTGCATTTCTTTTTAGATGTTCTTTTATGAGCTCCTGGACGAGTCGTCGTTGTGCTCTTGGAGTAATTTTGGTACACCGCCACTCCTGGGAAGGCTCACCACTGTTCCAAGTTTTCTGTGTTTGTGGATAACGGCTCTCACCGTGGGTGGCTGGAGTACCAAAGCCTTAGTAACTCTCTTCAGATTGATACATGTCAATTACTTTGTTCTCATCTTTTTAGGGGGCGGGGCATTCAGGCTTGGACAGCTGTTTTCCCTTAATAAATGAATTCATTTAAAAACTGCATTTTGTATTTTCTCTTTTTTTAATATTAAAATTTGTTTGATCTTAATCATTTAAGTGTGACAAATATGTATTTGCCACATTTATATAGTTCTCTTCATATCCTAGGTTTGCCAATTATCACATCTAATCTACCAGTCCTGCCTAAGAAATACCTCCACCAAGATAAATCCTGTACCCAGGCCTGTTTAGAAGTGCTAATTTTTACTAAAGGCACACGCAGCAAGTTGAAGAGTCTTTTCTTTGTTCTGAACAGATTGTACTTTTTATCAGACGAGATGAATACCATCCTCAGCATCCAGGACTCCGGTACAGCATTTAGTGCTTCACACCATCATCTCACTTTCACACTTATTCATTCCTTTTCTCCATATCCTCCATCTGTTTATCACATAACCATACTTTTCACACCCCCAAAATCACTTACATACTTGTCCTTCACCTGTACTAAAACAGGAAAACAAAACCATCAGACAGAAAGAAAAACAGCGCACAACAAACACAACACAACACGACACACGCCGGCGTCCGTCACTTATATTCACTGAATTATCGTTCATCAAGTACCTCTATCAGCTCGCGTATGCGGAATCTATCTCTCTCTCTCTCTCTCTCTCTCTCTCTCTCCCCTCTTTTCTTTGCAAAAAAGAGCTATCTTGTTTTCCCATAGTGATTCCGAGAGCTATTACAGCTCATATTAGTGAATGTATATCGGGCACACACAGCCAATTATCTTGGAGCTGAGCTGGAGATGAGCTCCAGAGTTGGCTGATCTCAAAGAGCCCCCTGCCTCTCTCTCTCGCGCTCTCTCCCGCTCTCTTTTCTCTCTGTCTCTCTCCTGGGATTTCTGAAGGGCTGATTCTCCAGCCCACGCTATCAGGCGAAAAAACCGTGCCACTTTGACTCTGCTCCTTTTCAAAGCAGTGAGAAATTGGATAAGTGAGGGGTATTTATGTTCTCTGGCCCCCCTCCAAGAAGCTCCTATTCTCAACCAACAGCTCAGCCAAATGACACGAGCCCCCATGCTGGTGTAATAGTGCAATGTTGTGCAGCCACGGCAGGCAAGGGGCTGACTTAATCAAAGCCAAACGGTGTGACAGCGTCGAAAAATGCCCCATGTCAGGCGATCAGAAAGCAGCCCTCTGACAGCTATGCCACGGCTGACGTTAGCTGCAGAGGGGTAACCATGACTACAGCGCTAAATGCTGGGGAGAAAGGCGGGAAGTGTATGAGGCGGGTTAAGGATAAAAGTATGAAGTGAAAGAAATGGATTTGGGTTTTAAAAAAAAAAAAAAAACAAGGAGGAAAAAAGAACATGCAGTCCAATGTTCTAGGTTTCATCTGTGACTGTCAGGTGACTCACACCAACTCACCAGAGAGCTTCAATCATTCAGTCTCACTGCCTCAGGAGCTGTCTCTAAGGACCGATGATTAGCAAGTCCAGTAAAAACTGCATGACTAGGTAACTATCACTAGCCATCCATAAGGTACACGCAGAAACTTGAAGCAAAACCTTAATTCCTCATTCAGTTTTTCACCCTTTTTTTTAATCTTGAAACCGATGAGCTAGAAATAATCCCAAAGCTTGACCCTGATCTTTATCATCTAACATTGACAAACACTGATACCTTAAGAAACACAGATCCTCTTGTTGAGTCTGTTTTGCTCAACACACTGTGGCTTGTGGTAACGATTTGCAAGCAGTACGCCTGTGGCTCCATTCCTAACACAGACACCTTGCAGACTGCCTAGCCCTTCTCAGCACACTCTTGCGTACTTGTTTACACACTCTCATACATTCATCCAGAGGAATCCACACCCGTACACTAGCTTTTGACCACACTCGCCCAAATACATGTACAGAGCAATCTAGCCTGGGATTGAGTGCAATTGCTAATCTCAAAGTTGGGACGTAATCCAGGTTAAATCTGGCTGTTCGTCATCTGGGTGTCAACCCGGGAGGTGCTTGAAAGATTGGATTGAAGGGATCATATGTTGGCCACTGGGACAGTAAGCTGAGGGGCAAAATATTCAGAATTTTAAGGTAGAGCGTATGCACTATACACTATATGAACAAAAGTATTTGGCCAAACCAAACAATAACATAACAACTTCCACTCTTCTTGGAAGGCCACAAGTTCCGCAAGATTTTGGAGTGTTTCTGTGGGAATTCCGGCCCATTCATTCTCTAGACCATTTGTGAGGTCAGGCACTGATGTTGAATGAAAAGGCCTGCCTTTCCATCTCTGTTCCAGTTCATCCCAAATGTGCTCGATTGAGTTGAGGTCAGGGCTCTGTGTTAGGGCCAATCAAGTTCTTCCACACAGAAGTCATCAACCATGTCTTTATAGTCCTTGCTTTGTGCACTGAGCATAGTATTATCCAAGATGTCTTGGTATACAGGAGCTTTAAGATTTGTCCTTCAATAGAGTTGATTTGAAACACCTGAATTAAATAATTAACAGGTTTGGCCAAATACTTACTCAATATCTCATCATCCAGAGCACTTTATCCTGCATCCCAGGAGACAGGGTACACCTTAAACACGGTTCCAATCCATCACAGGACACACACTGACACGTTCATTCATACACTACGGGCAACTTTGGAACGCCAATTAGGCTAATCAGCATTTCTTTGGACTGTGGGAGGAAACCAGAGCACCTGGAGGAAACCCACCAAGCACACAGAGAACATGCAGACTTCATGCTCACAGACCCAAGGTGGGAATCAAACCTGTACCCTGGTACAAACAGTGCTACCCATGCTACCGTGCCGCATATTTCTAAGAAAAACGTGAAAGTATGGAGTATTGCCTAAGCTGTATGTGATAAACTGACAGCTTGATCAAATATCTACGAGGCATAGTTAAGAGCGCCGCTAGCATTCCAGAATATAGCCATGATTAGGACTTTTGACAAAATGGACAGTAATTTTTAATGTTTTTTTTTTTTTTCTTAAACATCACGCTGAGTAGGGAATCTGCATAGGTTACAAGTGTAGATGGATAGTTTTTGAATTCCTATAAAAGACTCAGGAAACAGTTGTGATTTGCAGCATTTGCAGAACACTCAATTTGGAGCCTTAAAGGCAATCATTTATTTTACGTTTTGTGCGTTGCTCCATTTGATATTCAGCAGAACATTATTTTCAAGCAGGGATTGCTGAAGTGTCCTTAGGAGCTAGCAAGGCTGAAACGTTTGCAACCTTGCTCAAGCATTATGTATTAATCCTTCTTACATAGCCATCAATCATTAGACGCAGACTCTGCAATGGGTCTCTTTTCAGCCAGACATGTTTTGGATAAGTGTGGTAAAAGATAGACAATGACTGTGTGCATTATAAAGGAGAAGCAAAGGAGGGGGATTGAGAGACAGGGAGACAGAGAGAGAGAGAGACACACACACAAAGCAACATATTACAGATGGGGAGAGTTAAAAAGAAAGCTGGGAGAGCTGAGTGGGAAAGAGGGTTCATCTGCTAAGCCTGTCTGGAGGCAATCGATGGAAATTAGCAAATGCTAAAGATACACTTCCTGTGGAGGGTGTCATGGGTGACGTTCATTTGTTTGAGGGGGGGAAACGAACCCACAGCCATGTGGATTACTGGGCAATGTCTTAAGAGTGCGGATTCAAAAAAGAAATTAATTCAATGGTTACGTTCAGTTCCAAGAGCTTGTTCATAAGTCTAATTTGTTCAACAAACATTGTCTAGGTTCTAGGATACTAACTGTCTCCCATCTTTTCACCATTCTCTCAATTATTTTCACTTTTGTCTCCATCGTTATTGCTTGGTGCTTCTTAGCGTTACCAGCTACATCCCTCCCTGCTTCTATGCTTGCAACCGGACATCCTGGGCTTGTACTCCACTTGCAGAGGATCCATGCTGCACGTACATGAAAATGTATGCCGAACATGTGATCTAACTTCCGTGATTTAACATGTGCGCACGCATGTTCGCATCTTGGAAAGTTCTTAACTCAAATGTTTGTATGTAGGGGACTTACTGTACTGTATAGTTGCTAGCCATTTTGTTAAAAAGATGGGCTGGTTTGTAAAGTTCAGAAACGGCTAATCCTTTGGAATTCTCGCACATAACAGTTTAAGAGATTTAAGATCAGTGATAAATACTCACACTGAGCTGAAATGATGGCGAGAGTAACTTAAACAATCACTCACTACAACCGTGATGAGCAGAAAAAGCATCCAACATGCCAAAGCTTGAGGTGGTTGGACAAGACAGGAAACTGAGGCGATATTTGTCTGTCCAGTTTAGCCTTCAGTGAGTCTTACCCTCTGTAACCTCAGATTTCTGTTCTTCCTTGATCTGTATAAATTAGATGAGCCTGATGGTAGGATTGTCTAGCAGTGGCCTAAATCTCTACCTACTGCTGTAACTATTATTACAGAGATGCTAATTGCTGAAAATTGCTCACAATTGCTATCACAACCTTGGAAATACAAAAGATAATACACAGCTAACACTCAGTCGTCCTTTTGTTCCTCACAAATATGTCCGGAGTAAGAGACAGAGAAAGATTACTCTGAATGGAAATGGCCACTGTGTTTGCGTTTTTGAACGACCAAGTGATTAACGGCTGCACCAAGTGGCATACTGTAGATTTAACATAGCCCTAAGGTACGGCATAAAAAATCTCGCACCAACCACTAGTAGGGGCAACATCCACTGTAAATAAAACCACTCTGTGATTCAGTTCAACATGAATAATGCTCCTCTAGACAGGGTATAACAAGACATATAAATCCGTTTAGTTTTCTTGGTATTTTGTATTTTGGAATTCTTCATGGAAATACTGATGCTGTATGATCCCTGGGTATAGATAACTGACTGTACCGTATAAGACTATTATAGGTTATGAGATAAAGGCTATTTTTATAATATTTAGTGTTGCAAGTTCATTTCTCTGGTAGTGAAAAATGTCATCTAACTTGATATAATGGGAAGTTTCGGGTATACAATGTAATACTGTACTGTTATTTAATAGAGATTAAGGATGCAAATGTTAGTTATTGGTCTTTTACTGAGGTTTTTTAAAACTAAAACGCTTTTCGATTTGTTGCACTTGAGCAAAAGCAGCAGAACAGAACAAACACATTCAAATTGCTGTTAGTCTACCTGCTCCCGTCGTGGGGTCGCCACAGCAGACCATCAAATCCACACAACTTGACACATGTTTTACGCCAGATGCCCTTCCTGATGTAACTCTCCCATTTTATCTAGGCTTGGGACTGGTACTGCATCCAGTGGCTGGGGTTTGGGCATTGGCTCGGAATCGAACCCAGGCCTTCTGCAGCCTTCTAGAAGCCACCAATGGCCAACAACCACATTCAAATCAGAGTTTAAATCATTTGAATCGCTCATTTTCTTTTTCTTTTTTTTTGAAGAACAATTGGTTATGCTTTGTTGTCTAGAGGTTAACACTCTGGGTTACAACCCCATGGTCGGGGGTTCAAGTCCTGCCTTCAGGTATGTGTGCGTGAAATGTGCATGTTCTCCCCATGCTTGGTTGGTGCTCTAGTTTCCTCCCTCAATTTAAAGACATGAAGATTAGGCTAACTGGCATTTCCAAAATTACTCATCGTGTATAAGTGTGCAAAGGACTTGCACCGCATCCAGGTTGTATTCCACCTTGCTATCCTTTACCCTTAGATAGGCTTCTGGCTCCTTGTGACCTTATATAGAGTGAGACAGAGGGATATTTACCCATTCCTACTCATTGTTCAGTGTCCGTAGTGACCACACATACTACTCTCTACGCATGGTTTAGCACTACCATTACATCCATCCATCCTTCCATTTAAGCCATCATCACTAATACTGCAACGACCTTCACACCAGTGGCCATTGCAGCAAGTGCTGGAAGTTACACTGCTGGGAAAACCAACCTTGCAACCTACAGGTGCACACCCATTCATATACAGCACTACATACTGTACAGTCAGCCTACAATTCATGTCTTTATACTGTGGAGGAAACCAAAACTCCCAGAGGAAACCCACCACACCAAATGCAAACTCTATGCAAGATTTAAACCCCTCACGCTGACATGACATTACAGATTGACTTCAAATGGAACTTCAGCTGGTGCAGCTTTCTCCCAGATGTTAGCTCCTTCGCCAAACTTAGTTAGACCTTTAGGCCAAGCGAGTCCAAGTGAGAGTCTAAAAAGAACAGGGAGACTATGGATAGACACATTGTCTTTGGGGGGGAAGAGGATAGTGTTTGAAAATAGACTGAACAGATTAAAGAGCATCTGAGTGCAGAGCAGGGGATCAGAAAATCTGCCCTGTGTACCAAAATAGCCTTTTGAGAGCATATTGAGCCAAACGTTCCTATCCCAGGTTTAGTAGAGCCAGGTTTCCCAGGACAAAGTGGCTCACAATGACGCCACAGTTAATTCGCTTAGAACCCCGAATTAGACTTCATCATCGCTACACTTCTTTACCTAATGCTCAATTACTCCGCGTGAAGGAAAAACTAAATTGCATACAATTTGCACAATACTGCAATGCTGTAGTTAAATTGAATTATATTGCTATGAAGTGGGGATTTCACCTCAAGGTAATCCTAAAAATGCCCCTTGAAGCTATCATAAAAAATAATCAATGCATAGTATGTTTGAATAACTGTGATGTATTGGTACACATGATAATCTCCTATAGTATTACCATGGTACCTCAACCATTACCATGGTGGGCACTGTAGGACTTTATAGAGTACCAGGGTAGATATTAGTGTGTACTGAGGTAGTACTATGGTATGTACCACAATGCTTTGATGAATACCATGGTACATCAAGTTCATCAGGTATTTAATATGGTATGTTTGTACTGTACAATACAGTACATGATATATTGGTGTAGATATTACTGGTATGGTACAGTATATAATATAACACTGCTGAAGATTAATAGCTGCTGTGGTACCCAGTAAGTACCATGGTGTTCACTAAAGTATTGTGTATTAACCTTTTGGAAGGTACTATAACAGGTGGTTCTTTTATAAATATGACTATTATGGTACATAAACATATATATATATAACAGAATTTTGACATGTTGCATAGTACCATACTACACTACCTGGTAGAACCATATATTATATTATAGTATATATTCCATTGTACCAAGTATGTTGTTTTTGTAGAACCTTTTGTGCCATGGTGTGTTACATGTATTATATCAGCAAATATGTACCATGGTGCTATCAAAATACCATATTCACACACTATGGGCAATTTGGGAATTGGGAACACTATGGGTCATTCAGCATGTTTTTTGTTTGTTTGTTTGTTTGTTTGTTTGTTTGTTTTACTGTGGGAGGAAACCGGAGTACTCAGAGGAAACCCACCAAGCAAGGCAGGAACTCCATGCGCACAGACCTGAGACGGGAATCGAACCTGGTTCTAACCACTAATCCACAATGCCGCCTTGTTTCCTTTTACTACGGTTAAAATTTCTTATTTGCCTAAAAAGGATCTACCGTATAAATATGCATACATTTTTCAGTTTAGATTCAGCCCTATGAGCTGCTAAGATCTTTACGTAGCTAACTAGTATACCGATGATAAACTAGCATCCTCTTTTACTGAATGTATGCTAGCTATGGAACCAAATAGCAAACTAGCTCTCATTTCCCATAGCAACACAACGAGTGGGATTTCAGTATCTAGGTATCTGTTTGGTTCATCACGCCCAACAAAATGCTAATTTTCTTGTAATGATTTTCAAGTTTAAAGCCACGAAGCCTCATTAAAGAGATCACAAGCTCACACATAATGCGCTCAGTAGTTGATGCTGTTGCTGCTGCTGCTTTTTCCAATATCAACGCTTGATTTCAAATTGGAAGATGTCCCAAACAAGCTTTCTTCAATCTTTCCAATCAGTATTAGCCATCCAGGTGAAGTAAGTCGTTAATAAATGAGCTAAGCGATAGCCCATTTTGTCGCTCCTCTCTTCCAAAAAGCGAGTGACACGAGTGACTATCATTTTTTATTTTTTTTTTTTTTGCACAAAGTCATCCTCTGTCCTAGACAGAGCATGCACAATTAATTAGTAAATCATTAATTAAGTCACGCTTCGATTCTTTCAGTTCGAGGGCATGGAGAGAGTTGATCACTTTAATCAAGAGCAAACAGATGAGGAAGCACACTCGCATGATTCTTAATTAAAGCGCGGCTAGATTAATGCATTTTACAGCATAGTTTAAGATCAAATCCAAGTTCATGCCGAAGGACAAAGGCGTATTGTGTACGCATGGATATTTATGGGATTTGCTTTGGATGCTGTGAAATGTATTCAAGCGTACTGTAAAAGAATGCCTTGAGTGCTCATGCACTTTATAATCATGTGTAACACACAAAGATGTGTCTTTCTCACACACACACACACACACACATGAACACACATGCACACTTGTGCTCTGTTAGCCTGGCACATAGGGCCCGCTCATTACAACAATGCCAAGCTACCAGTTGCTAAGGAGACCTGTGGGAGAGGGAGGGTTCCTGTTGCTATGGCAGCAAGCCTGCTTTCTGCCAACCGCCTTTCCCCACGAGACCTGACCGTAGTACGCAGAGAAAGGGAGCGACAGAAAGAAAGGAAGATGGAGAGGAGAACGAAGGAGCAAGTGTGTGTGTGTGAGAGAGAGAGAGAGAGAGAGAGAGAGAGAGAGAGAGAGAGAGAGAGAGAGAGTGAATGACTGAGTTTGTGGGGGAGGAAGAGGGGGTTAGGGGTAAGAGATGTTGAAAGAGTTTAAAAGAAAGACAGCAGCAAGCAGTGTAGGATTCGGGGGGAGGTGTGACAGAAAACCGTAGGGGAAAACAGGAGAAGGGTATGTGCTGTGAAAATTGATGGAGTGAAAGAAGAATAGTCAGGGTTAAGGCGAAGCAGCAAATAAGCAAGGATGCCTTTGAGAGCCCCATTTTCTTTCCCACGGAGTGATGTACGGCGCCGAATTGCGCTCAGCTGATGGCGAGCGAGTACAATGAGTAGTGAGATCGCCGAGGAACCTGAACTTCCCCGAACTGACCTAACACTCTGACCTTAACATACCTTCCCTTCCCTTTTCTCTCTTTCGACTAGTTCAAATAAATATATCTCGTGTTTATCTGTTTGGTGTGTGTGTGCGCCAACACAGTCTCACACAACCCACCTGCAACGCCTTCTATATCACCGTTCTGCATAGCAACATATCAAGCTTCCATTCGAATGATCATGAATGTAACTCGGGCACGTCCATATCTACCGCTTTCAAGATGCAATAGATCATTTCGGCACATGTTTAAACATATAGAGAAGAGCTCGATTCAGCTGTAAAGTTTTCTCACAACCAGTCCTGCAGGTTATGCACGTACTGTATGTGTGTGGCAACACACTGTATTCATTTGGGCGTTTTCATCATGTGCAGAGTTTTCAGGCTCCACAGTGACTAAGAATACAGACTCATTCAACCTTTTCGGAATTACATTAGCTAGCTTTTTTTTTTTTTAAATAATTTATTATCTCCAAGCACTAAAGTAAAGAAAAAAAATAAAAATAAAAAAGAGTAAAGAAATGTTGGCTATCTACGAAACAGGCACTTGGTTCTTAATTATATGATCGTATACTTTAAAAAGGACGCCATCATAAGGCACTTTCTTTCCATGAATAGTTAACAAAGTCAGACAAAGTTAGAGTCGCATTGGTTTAACCGTTAGGTTTGAATGTGTTTGGTCTCAGTCCATCTTAAACGTGAAATGTTGCTTTTAAGTTATACTGTAAGAAAGTTTAATAAAAGTGGACCTTGAATAGAAATCAGATCCGGATCTTAGAATATTAAGTTTGAGAACCCCTACTACAGAGTATCTGATTTACATTTTCACACCAAAAGGTGTTGCGTGAAATACTGTACACTGGACCTAATGTACAGTATAAGTACTGTGTGTATATATGTAAGGATGTATAATTTCACACATTGTTGAAACGCTTGATAGTGATGTTGCGCATTAGCCACGAAATGTTGGACGCAAAATTTACTTCGCTACGAACCATGCCAAAACCATCAGGAACTGTTTGTTGACTTTAACAATTTACCTACAGTGTACCTACGACATTTTGCGATTTCCTATAACTCAACAATACTATTTTTGTCAAACCGCGTTCAATTTTTGTTCATGAATTGTATAAAAGGCTAGTTCATCATGTCCTGTCATGTCACCTGATAAAAATGACCTGGATACAACTCTCTTGGATTTCTTCTTATAAACAATAAAATCCAGATGTCAGATGTACCAGATCAAAAATGTCACTAGGATTACTAACAATAAATAAGCAACTAGCATGCAGTCTAAGGGTGTTGGTTAGCTAAAACTGCATCTACAACTGGCGAGACGTGATTGTGAGAGCGCACGTGGTCTCCGTAGCACCAAGAACCATAGCAATTCTTAACCGAGTCGAAATCTTTTTTTTTTCTTTAGAAGGTTTTTTTCAGACCTTATCAAGCAGTCCAGAGCACACGAGGGAAAACTGAACGAAGTGCACACAAGGACCGCATGAAATATTCCACAGTTCCCAAGCTCAGAGTTTGCTGCCTTCAAGTCCACCTTAATAGTTCATAGTCACGAATTTGAAGGTGTTAATAGCGGACATGGTTTGTGCTTGTCAATGTCTTGAGCCAGGAAAAATGGACAGCATTTTTTTTTTTGCCTTACTGCAACTTGTATCTTACTGTATTCTGTGGAAATTATATTCATATTGATGACCATTAGTTATTGGCAACTGCAACCCAGCCCACTCTCACTCACTCACTGATCATCTATACCACTTAATCCTGTATTCAGGGTCACGGGGGGCCTGGAGCCTACAGTATCCCAGGAGACTTCGGGCACAAAGGCGGGGTACACCCTGGACAGAGTGCCAATCCATCGCAGGCCACACACACACATACACACACACACACACACACACACTCAATTTGAGAATGTCAATTAACCTAACCTACATGTCTTTGCACTGTAGGAGGAAACCGGAGTACCCAGAGGAAACCCACCAAGCACAGGGAGAACATGCAAACTCCATGCACACAGAGCCGGGAATCGAACCCGGACCCTGGAGTGACAGTGCTAACCACTACACCACCGCCTTCAACCCAGCCCAAAGTTTCGTAATTATAAACAATGTGATGCTGTTCACCAGGTGATTATGATATTGGTAACAGAACATGAAGGCTGCATTTTTTTGGTTTGGGGGGGCATTTTAACCTACGACATTTTGCGATTTCCTAGGGACCCTGGAGCTATGAGGTCTCAATGCTTACCCACCTGGACAACAATGGTTTGCTAAAGAAGATCCACACCACAGCTTAGTGTCATGCTGTATATCAACCATAATATCAAAATGCAAAACACCAGTTTTGCCAGGGTCGAGGGTTCGATTCCCACCTCGGTTCTGTGGGCGTGGAATTTGTCGGTTCATACTTTATGGATCGGTTTCGTTCCACCATCCAAAGACACGTACGCTGTGTGTTTGCCCTGTGATGGATTAACACCCTGTCCAGGGTGTACCTCTTCTTGTCTCCTGGGATAGGCTCCAGGCCCCTGCGACCCTGTACAGGATAACTGGTATAGAAGATGAATTAACGAACACAATGCCTAGTATTGTGCCACCTCTGGTCCCTCGGGATATGACTCGTCAAGACCTCTGGGGTGTGCTGTTGTGGTGTCCAGCATATTAGGGGACATCGGTGGTGGATTCTTTAGATGCTGTAAGTTGCAGAACTCCATGGATCAGACTTGTTTGTTTAGTGCATTCCATGGATGCTTGCTCGGATTGAGAGATCTGCGGAGTTTGGCGGCCGGATCAACAACCTTGAACTGTTTGACTGCTAAGCTCCATATTTGGTAAGCTGAGCTACATGGGGTGTTCTGGTGCATCTCTGCGGGCAGATAGACCTTTTACAGCAATTTCTGCTACGTTATCTTTTCTAAGGGCTGGCCTTTGGTCCAGATGGCATAGATGCATCTCGGGTGCTCGTGATCCCGTTCAATGGTATTTAATTCACCTGGCGTTGGAATACACACCTAGTCATAACTTACATGAGAATTTTTAAAAAATGTTTTTTATTCTATTATACACGATTACAAAGCAAGACGCAGGTGAAACTGCACAGAGGGTGAGGCGAGCCCTAGCCAAAAATGGAGAAATTCTCCGACAAACAGGAAGTGACATTATGTCTTCCAGTGTGCATACATTACAGCTTGTGAGCTCTAAGAGGAATTACAATGCAGGAGTAGATGCAATGAGGCACATCACGACTCAACACCAAGGCCCGCTCTGTAGTAGTAATAATGCACTGAAAGAAGAGAGAAGAAAAAAAAAAGGTTTCAAGGAAAGAGATGGATAGAGAAGGAGAGCCGGTATCGATCAGGGGTGTGATGAGGAGCCCTGTAGCGAGGAGTCAAATGAGGAGAGATGGGAGGGCAAAAATAAGGAGAGAGAGAGAGAGAAAGGTTGACTGTCTGAAGTTTATTTATTTATTTATTTATTTATTTATTTAGTTTCGCAGTTCTTCAGCTCGGAATTGGTTCCATCCTGCGCTGCTCCTCGTCTTCTGACATTCCTCACTGCTTCAATTCTTCTGACACACACACTGCACAAATCTGTCTTAGCTGATAAATTAGGCTTGAGGGGATAAGAATGAGACAATGGACCGTCTAAATGTTTCCCTCCTCATCTCTCTCTCTCTCTCTCTCTCTCTCACACACACACACACACACAGACACACACACACACACACACGCGCGCGCACATTTCACAGTGTATTTATGCCATATTCATTGTGGTCGTTTAAAGGATGAGCATCTCTCCCCCTTGTGTGTCTGTTTCTCATTCAGAGAGAACGTGGCGTCTCGTTCTTATAGACTCGGGGAAGAGTGGCTGCGTCTGTCCTGTTCATCTGCTCGCATTCAGACACACACACACACACACACACACACACACACACACACACACAAATACACAGCCTGACAAACTTACTTATATATTCAAATACACTCAGTAACTGACTTTATTGACTTATTCATGCATGAGTGTATTTCAGGAGCAGAATGCTCTGTCTGCCCATCTCATACACTCCAGACATAAATTCCCCACCACCCCCCCACCCCCATACACACACACACACACACACACACACACACACACACACACACACACACTACTCTCTAGACGTTTTAAGGTTCATTTGGGGTCTTTGTGTATTTCTTGTCCTACAGCCCTTCCATCTTTCCTTCTCACTCTTTCCTTCATCATCGTCTTTCATTCCCTCTACTCATCTCTCATCCCTTTTCTCCGTCCTTTTTCCTGGTCTACATTTCAGCAAGAAAAAGATTCACCGTTTCTGGAACAAAGACAGCCCAATTAAGTCAGTTTGAGTTAAGGTCAACACGGCAGATGGAGTAGAGAAGAGAGAAGGAGAAATTTTACCAAAAAAAAAAACAGAAAGTGGGGGGGGGGGGGGGGGGGGGGGAATGAGAGGAAGATGAGAAAAAGGAGAGCCTGAGTGACTTTGTAGCACGAGAGAGGCGACTCCGTTTTTTAGCTTGCTCGATGGGAGACATATGAAATATTAATAACCGCTCCAGCCATCCACTTCAGAGGCCCATGCTAAAACTTAGTGTCTAATGAGACACTGCTCATGAATTGCTAATGAAGATGCTGGAATGTGTGTGTTTGGATTGTGTGTGTGTGAGTCTGTCGGTCGGTGTAGGGAGGGGCCATTTAGATAGGAGAGGGGGGTGAAGCGCAGTAGAACGTGAAGTCTTTGAGAGAACTTTTAAAGAACTTCATTAAAACAAGAAAAACTACAAACTAGTTCAGAAATCTAAGCATCGCCCCTCCCTTGCCATAGTAACACACACGTAGACACACACACACACCACAGGCATGTGACATGTCAGCACTTATTGCCTCACATTTCCGTTTAATTTGAGGTTAGATTTAGGACAACGGTTCATCCTCGTGTCCTTTCCTACAACTCGATGTGTGGAAACGAAGCCGCCTTTGAAAGAATTTGTACCCGTTTCTCCTGAGACCGGGTTGTTTATCTAGAAAATGTATCTTGCATACAAATCCAGCAGTTCCACATTGTGAATACACTTCAGGGTCTCGGAACATTTGCTAGGATACTGTATTAGAAAACCTGTCGGACGTCACTGCGGATGAATATAGTTGCCTTCTACTTTAAACTGCCTAAAGTTGTTTAAAACTTAGTAAAACTTAATAAACCTGATTCCTTAACACAGCGCATGTCACACTCAGGTTGATCAAGATTTACATGCTGTGGCAAGTCTTTCGGTTTGTGACGCTTTTTAACAGATCTTACCTTTTTCAACTTCTGCCGCATCTACAGTAAAGACAAACCTACACTACATGGACTATAGTATTTGGTGGAAGGACAACTTTAAAGCTTCAGCATACCAAGACCTCTTGGACAATGCTTATACCTCCAACGTTGTCTCAAGGCCCTTTTCTATTCCAACATGACTGTAGCCCCAGTGCACAAAGCAAAGACTATAAAGACATAGTTTCATGAGGTCGGTGTGGAAGAACTTGACCGGCCCTAACACAAAGCCCTGACCTCAACCCCATTAAGCACCTTTGGGAAGAAATGGAACGGAGATTTGCGAGCCTGGCCTTCTCGTCCAACATCAGCGCCTGACCTCATAAATGCTCTACAAAATGAATGGACACAAATTCCCACAGAAACATAACAAGATCTTGCGGAAGCTGTTGCTGCAAAACAGTGACCAACTCCATATCGACTTGTTTCATGTGTATTTAGATACAATGTCATTGCAGGTTTGGCCAAATATTTGATGTATATAAGATGTAATGTCTGTAATGTCTTTGATTGCTATAACATTACAGTTTCCATTCACTGGAGATACGAGGTCATGCTCAAACCTGTACCCCTTTGTACAATTACTTGTCATGTAGGCACAATGCCTTGGCGCCTTTGGGATACGCCAGTTGTGAACAATGGAAAGTGAGCGCTCCCTATTAATTTTTTTTTTTTTGCATTTTGGTGGTTTGTGGTTTTGATTTTTGTTTTAAGAACGAAAAACAAATGAAGAATGATGCACAGGTCCTGAAGTGTATACGAAAGAATGATTTCAATCGTACAGTATGGAAAATGAAATGGTCCGCTTCACATGCTGTAATTTGTACGTGGAGAAGCAAAAGCTAGTTTAAAAAAAAAAAAAAGAGCATTACATTACTATTACCACGGTACTATATTGAAAAGTAATGTTGTATTGTATTAATATATAACAGTACGGTTTTACTCCTATCACTCAGTAAAAGTGGGTCTCTGCCTGAATTTACTGAATCTGATCCTGAACCAGTCTGAAAAATCCTACAGAGATCATCAGGAATATAAGGTCCGGTACAACTCGCCACAGTTTCCAGGATAAAAAATAACACCCTCCAAAACTTTCATGCATCCTGGAAATTTTAAACTGTAACCAACTGGAAACATCATAGTAGCGCATACATATCATAGCAGGACTATGCGGGTGCTTTGTTCCACTTCATAACCGATCTCCGAGTCCAAAAATATTCCCGATTCCCATGATTTGCTATTATCTAACCACAAACCTGCCCCAATGTCAACTCCCGATTAGTTCACTCACTAAGAGCCGTTACCATCCTACTACGAACAACACTTCCACCTTTTGGTCATGTGACCACGCCAACTGTGAATGATGTAGTGATGATTCGCAGTGCTAGCCAAATCATCTTGCTGGCTGCGTTTTAAACTGGGATGGCAGAATGACTGAATGATTTATTTCCACCAAGAATCAAATGCACTTAAATTGGGAGTATAAGGCGATTTGAGGGTCAGCTCTACGTTTTTGGCTAAGTGGTTATTTATTGGCTAATCATGCCGAGAGTGATGACATGAAATTTTATACTTAAAGGTCTCATATTTTACTATTTCTTTAACAAGTTAACACAGTAATGCTCCAGCTGATAAACTCCTCAGGTAATGCATTTTTTTCCCACACTTGCCATTTCAGTGTCTATGTAAATGAGTTACAGCTAAGTAACAGCAGAGCTACGCAACAATTTAAAACAATCTGCAGGAAAGTGTGTGCTTAAATGAGGTCACATTGGAGGTTAAAAATTATTTTATTTTTTTTTACCCAAAAACAGAAAAATGGACAAAGCATGGTACGCTTTTTCCTCACATTTTTTGGTTTATTCTTGCACGTCTGAATGTCTAAAATGACTACAAAATGGATTTATGCGTCATAAGGCCCCTTTAAGGCATGTGAGGTCAAAAAGTGAAGACTGTATGCACGCCCCTTCAAAGTGAATGTATGCAAGCCCCTTAAAGAGACTAACAGTTGCTTCACATTTTCCAAACGCTAGCTCAAAATTAATCTTTTACATTAATCAAATTTCTACCTCGTAGGTTTTAGACCCCTTGCTCGAACCTTAACAATGATTACGTGCCCATGTGTGTGTGTGTTTTTTTTGTTGTTGTTGTTGTTTTGTTTTTTCCAAGTTTTCCTAAAATCCCTGCCAGGTATGAGAAGAACCTGACACTATGATATCAAGGACCTGACTAGGACAAAGCAGTTACTCAATATTAATGAATAGAAAATAAAGAGCCAGGCAGTTAACTATCCTCATTGGAAAACTCATTTCGCTTCTTTCCTCAATTATTTTTAACAGGGAGCTAGAACGACATAGTCATCACCTACAGAGAAGCACAAAGCCTGTACGTCCTCTAGCCTGGACTAGACTGACGTGCCAGGCAGATGCGCTTCAGGTTTTCCTGTGTGTGTGTGTGTGTGTGTGTGTGTGTGTGTGTGTGTGTGTGTGTGTGTGTGTGTGTGTGTGTGTGTGTGCTATAGAGAAATGGGAAGATTCGGAAGAGCGGCAGCAGAGGCTGACAGCCCGAGTGAGCGAATCTCTCAGATCGACCTTATTCCTAATGTCAACCGAGCCTCGGAGATGCAGCTCAGACACCAACAAGGAAGGGGGAGTTTATGTATATGTGTGTGTGTGTGTGAGAGAGAGAGATTATCTCTGTTTCCTCTCTTTGTGTATGGCGGTGTTGTAATTAGAAGATACACCGAACACTGAGGAAGGAGTTTGCTCATGCTGATTCACAAGACTTGCTTATAGCTGTTTGCTTGCATGTAGGATGAATAGCAGGAATTGCAAAGCACCAGGAACACGGACTTTCTAGATGTATGTCCATGTGTGTGTGTGTGTGGTAATGTGTGTGCATGTCAGCAGAAGTCTCTGTGCTTAAGTGGTGCTGTCAGTAGGCCTCATTCAGCTAAGCCACGGCGGGCGGAGCACATCATTAACAGTGACGAAAGAGAGCGAGCGAGAGAGAGAAAGAGAAATCCAGGGCACAGACAGGGCTGCTCACTAAATTCAGCCATGCAATCTGAGGCTCACACACAGCCCGGACCTCTCTCTCAACAACGATTCATATTCTTTTTAACATCTTTTTCACTTTCCGTACATTCCTCAAGCTGTCGGATAATTACATCTGGATTTAAAGGTCCAATATTTTACTATTTCTTTAACAAGCTCCAGCATAACTCAAAATCCCTTTTTCACTCCTCTTCAAGACGCGCCATTTCAGTGTCTAGACAACAACATGGGGGACAGTTTTCTTATATGAGGTCACATTAGGGGGATGTGATTAATATTAATATGAAAATAAAATTACTTTTTGTTTGTTTGTTTGTTTGTTTGTTTGTTTGTTTGTTTTATTTATTTTTAAAGCCCTGCCAAAGATAAAAGCAGAAAAATGGACAAAACACTCATACTTTTGGTTTATTCACGCACATTGTATCTGATTGTCTTAAAAGTGGATTTATGCATATTAAGTCCTCTTTAAGACATGCAAGGTCGCTGCTTTCCTCCTAGATAGACGCTACAGGTTTGCATTCGTAATCCATATGAACAAACTTTGAATCTCTTTTTATACTATAACAACAAAGCAGTGTTTGCGATTATTTGTCTGATCTCATTTATACTGTATTATAGTATTGATTAGGTATTGATATCAAAATAAACGTTGTATGTGTGTGTGTACGCTCTATCATTATCCACATTGATCACGTCACCATACTGAATGAGGAGCACATTTTTCTACCCATTACCATCTTTGTGTTGCAACTACTACTTGAATCACAGAGTCTCATTAATTTAGTTGTGGAGTTAAAGCTGTTCTGCATATTAGGGGAATACCCCTAATATGCAGATGCCGTTATGCAGAATGCCGTTTCTCTGTAGTTTATTTTCATTTATTATCCCATCGAAAACACTGCAAAGGAAAGGCTGACACATTGGCAGCCTGCTGTGTGTGTGTGTGTGTGGGTGTGTGTGTGTGTGTGTGTGTGTGTGTGTGTGTGTGTGTGTGTGTATGCGCGCGCGCGTATTCCGGTTATGACACGTCCTCAACCTCAGCCAAGTTCAAGATTGGTCTCATGTGCAGGAATAACCTAATTGACCAGTAGGTTAGTAATGACAGATTAAGGAACGACATAAAAGCATCATGAACTGGCACACGTGTACTGTATGCTGGTGGGTTTTTTGTTGTTGTTGTTGCATTTTATTACGAAAAATCTCCTCCTACTCGTGCGTTTGTTTTTGTTTTGTTTTGGGGTTTGTTTATGTGTCCTGTGGGATACTGGGTCCAGTGGAACAGTAGGCTCAAGCTGATGCCTGTGAAACTTTTTAGCAAGGTATGTTTACAAGAACAAGACTGTGCCTCATATTCTGTACTGTATCTGCTTATTTCTTCATTCTGAATGATGTATTTTTGTCTTTAATACTAAACCCATGGGCATTCAAACCAAACCAGAACTTTTGATTGTGCAGAATAACAGAACGCAGTTGCGATAGTTAAAATTCCTATTATTTATATAATGTATACAGTAATCCTCTGCTCCACTCATGCACCTGTGCTTCAATAGTCCTTGGATATTGGATAACATTAAGGTAAAAAGTTTCTTCAGTACGCTGGTCTCCTTCAATGGACCAAATATGTGGACATGGTCAGGAACGAGGTCAGGACTGTAACTCCTAGTCGAGTTCCTGAAATATACAAGCGGTGTTGGTGAATGATTGCGGCAAATACAGTTTCCACAGACAGACTCTTCCGTCTCTTCTGCAAGTGACTGTCTATGTTCAATCGGCGTTCCACTCACTGAACGTTCGCAGTGGGCTCCGAGCCACCTCCGCTTACAAGCGCTTTTTATTAAAAGTCCCGGTTTCACTTGAACACCTTTCAAAGAATGAGCTCCATCCTTTTTTGGATGTCAAATCCTTAATCATGGAGTGTCTCTACAAAGTAACAAGCATGGTAAAGAGGATGAAAAGCTGCACTCTCTACTCCATAAGCCAGCTCTTTTATCCAAACGAAGGACACAAAACCTGCCATTGTCTCATGTGTCACATAAATCTAAATCTACAGTACAACCTGGGTTAGAAAGAAATCGCCCAAGAGTTTAGTTTATATGTACTTTTTTGCTGTTGATAATGGTTAGTTAGTTTTATAGTTTGTTCTTTCTGTCTGAACTTGGGGAAAATACTCTCAAGATGTTCTTTATAGATCTTTTTCATTTTCATCGCCAGGCCTATTACCACACTGTTAGCATGCAGGACTTAACACGCACATTGATGCGCCTACAAAAACGCGGCTAATCTAGTGGCAGATCATCAAAGAGAATAAAGATCCTTAATGAAATCCCAGATCAGATGCAGACGAAAATTTAGGAGAAAGCAACAAATCAATAGTGGCAATGGCAAAAGCAGAGAGAGAGAGCGAGTGAGAGAGAGCGAGAGAGAGAGAGAGAGAGAGAGAGAGAGAGAATCACACAGTGTCTTGCATCAAAGCTATCATGCAAGCGCTTAGATTAAAAAAGACAGCTTCAGAAGATGAAATGTTGAATTACCCGGTATGTAAGAGAGGGAGGAGAGACAGACAGACAAGGAGAGAGGAGAACTGGGTTCATCCAAGGCTATGTGTGGTCCCGGGAAGTCAATAGACACATGGGCAGCATACTAAACGCAGCGCGGCCTGCATCATGACCTATTTTCATCAAACTGACATGCAAATCCTCCACACTCAGCTGCCATTTTATACCCCAAGTCTGCCTGCTTCATAACCCCATCTTCTCTTCGGTACCTCGAACAAACACGCCGACATTCCCATATATGTGTAAACGCAATACAATTTATACATTAGCAGTGGATATACAGTACAACACGTCACAGACAAAACATCATCCTGGTATCATCATCAGCGCCTCAACGGGCCATACACAAAGAGTACAATACAACGGCTTAAGATGAAGAACACTGTCTAACTGCATGGCTACATCACAGACAACTAACAACAGCAAAGCATGTGTTGTAATTCTTCTCTTTTACAAGGCAATAGCGAGGCTGTATATCCTGAAGCAGAGGCATCAAAGTGGGACACCGGAGGGTATCATGAGCTCCGTCGCACAGTCCGCAGAGGCTGCATTAATCACTGCCGTTCTCCTGTCGCTGATTATGGCTCATCCATCTCAGCGTGTCCAATGGGAAAGAGCCTCATGAATTTCTGATTAAAAATGTAAGTACCCCATAATGCCAACGCATAACCGATCTTCGTCTGATCTCTTTCAACTAACAAAGGGATAATCAACTCCATCATTTTTGGCGTCGTTTAAGAGAACGAGCAAAAGCCACATGCGACGATTTTTCACTCCGACAATTGGGAGGAAATTATTTACATTTTAAAAAAAATTCATAGCATTTTATCCACGAGATGAATGTTTAACATAAAACTGTCATCTTGTTTTTGATGCCAAGAATTAATTAATTTATTTATTTATTTATTTATTACTGTCAAGTTATCTATGGAACATAAACAACAAGATACAGTATATACAAATCTTACTTTTATATATATATATATATATATATATATATATATATATATATATATATATATATACCAGAAAGAGAACTTATGTGGTTAGAAAGGAAAGCAAACAAGTATCCGGTTAAATTTTTGGGATTGTCAAGTTTCAGAATGATTTCCGTTACAAAACATGAAGCTGAGTGCATGCTACCAAACTTTCGATATCTTTGAAATGCTAACCTGTTAAGATTACATGACCATAATCAGTTGTGATTTGTTTTTCATAGAAGTGTTCCTACTACACGAAGAAGGCTGAGAAGCTTTTAGCTTTGATTACAGCGCACGCTGTGGTGCCCGCTTCATATATGGCCATGGGTGCATCGCTTCATGCGCTTCACTTCTTACCCATCACTCATAAATAGGGTAAATCTGAACTCATTAGACCACTTTCTCCGTTACACCAAAGTCCAATCTGTATGCTGCCCAGCAAACATTGGCTGTTTCTTATTGCTGCACTAACAATGGGTTCACGCTACAGGATTCATCAGCAGGAATATTAAATATGTTTTAAAAAATATTGGAACCACAGAACATAAGCAGCCCACGTTGCAAGTACTGTAGATATTGTCACTGAGTCCACAGTCAGTGACTGTAAATGCATTGTAGTCGGGCATCATAAATATGGCTCGATTCTTCCAAAGAGAATGATAGGTACATCACAATGAACTTCCATTTGAGAGTGTTTATCTCCTTTCCTCTTAATCTTCCTTGTCTTTTATCTCCAACTTTCACTTAATCACTATACTTAGCTCTTCCACTCTCTCCATTTCCTCTATTGTACAGCAATTACTCATTTTTATTACTCTTTTCATTGATGTGTGTGTTCCTGTCCGGTCGTCATGTTTTTAGGACCTCACTGGTTGAACCTTGGCTGTCAGATGTCCTCATTTCCTGCTGTATATTTCTTTTGACTTGTTGCTTTTTTACTATGCAAAAGATTTTTTTTTTAATTTCTTTTGCATTTTGCAGTGAAAAGTGCAAAAGTATAAAGAAAAGCTCTGTAGTGTTCATCATGATAAGGAGTTTTTGATGTGAATTTCTGATTTGAATTTTACCTCTTAGTGCTTCCAAAATCTGAGAAAAACAGAATAAGAATTTTTTTTTATTTTTTTATTAAATTCTTGCTTAAAAGTGGAACGCTTGCTGAAGCGCTTTGCAAAAGCGGTTTTGAGACTGCGGCTTAGAAAAAAATCACAACTCTGGTTACTGGAAAACATGTGCCTGTGTGCAATAACAATATAAGTGCAGGAATGGCTGTGATTAGCTATAAAAACACCAAGGTCTGGACCTCGGTAGTTGGAAAAGGTTTTGTTATTTACCTCCTACAGAGCGCTCTCCGGCTGTCAGATTCAAAAATGGAAATTATCAACAACGTCCTGATAAGGTGGGGGCAGAATTTTGGTTAAATTGTGGAAAATTTTGCCTGACAATCAGTGTCAGCTCAATGTAGCTGTGAAGATGCTAGGTTTGTCTACAGCCTTCACCAAGTAAACATTTAATTACTTAAAAGATGTACAAAAGACTACATCTTAACTCTAGATGTCTCTTGACCATCCATACAGTATGTGATACAGTAACACAGAAAGATGTCTTTTCCCAGAATAAGTTTCCATAATATATATTAAAACTTGCTATTCTTTTTGTCCTGTGTAATGATATTTTAAATAAAATTTAGAGCAGTTTTTAATTCTTTGGGAAAAAATAACACAGGCATCAGTATATTTGCTAACATAGCTAAAAATATCTTTATTAAATAGCTACCTCTAGTGTTTACTGGGAAGCAGCCATTTTGTTTAGCTCCCAACAGGCGCTATGCTATGTTCTGCTATCCACACTTTTTTGTCATGCTGAGAGTGGTGAAAATATTTCAATTATGGTATAAATGTGTGTTTAAAAAAAAACTGTTGAATGTCTACAATACAAACTATCTTGTAATAGTGCTAGTCAAATCAGCATGCTAGCTGTGCTAATCTTAGCTCATGTACCTCATGTTAGCTGCAGGCTACATTGCATTTTTAATGTATGTTTTTTTTTTCTGTTTTTTCAGTAACAAGTATGAAGATCCAAGGAAGAAAAATAAAAGAAAGATAAAGAGATGAATATAAGCTCAAATTTAGCAGTTAATGTAAGAATGTGTGCAGTTAAAGTACACATTGTAGAATTTTAAATATAAAATGGTTCACACTTTTTTCCCCCCCTCGATGTTTGTTTGATCCTGGTTATGTGTCTGAATACATTTAAGTTTTCTGAAAGTACAAGTCAGTCAATACCTTAGAAATGGTTTACTGTACAATTAGCACAGCACAAAAGCACAGACGTGCTTCACAAAGTAAAAAAAAAAAAAAAAGAGCCCACAAAAGTATGTCTCTGTGGTGTTGAAGAAAGGAGTGTGTGTGTGCGTGAGATTGAAGCATTACTGCTGTAATTAAGGTGGAATCAGAGTGAGATTTGCACTGCCATGATAATGAGCCTTGTCTGAATTATTAACTAGGGCTGCATCCCTTGGACATGCAGTCCCGTCTGGCTCACACACACACACACACACGCGCGCTCTCTCCCGCACACATACAAGAATACATGCCCCTGCACGTGTTTATTCAAAGCACTGAAAGAAGCAATGTACTGCAAAATAGCATGTTTCTCCTTTCGAAAAAAAGAACTTGCTGACAAATCTCAAAAAAATCCATACGAGTTTTGTACCTCACCGTGTCACAGGGGAGAGAAAGTACTGCTTTTGTTTCTTCCCACCGGTTTAATGGGACCACGTGGGGAAGTTGAGCGCACCTGCAGCCCTAGGGCCTGCAACAGAACCAAACATCTTTCCACAATTTAAAGTTGAAGTTCACACAATGCGTCTGGAGACGGTTTCTGCCTTTAGCATTCACGTGGTGTAATCAAGGCTGATCCTGAGAGTTCCCACTCATCTCATATGTAAGTAATGTAATTTAATTGAATAATTAAGTATATTAATT
This sequence comes from Clarias magur, assembly GCA_013621035.1. Taxonomy (NCBI): domain Eukaryota; kingdom Metazoa; phylum Chordata; class Actinopteri; order Siluriformes; family Clariidae; genus Clarias; species Clarias magur. Next base: position 3,581,291 of record QNUK01000007.1, on the reverse strand, counting down.
GAATTAGTAACCATTTGATCCTGTATATGCTGGGATCAACATTGTCACCACATACCACCAGGGTTGGGGGTCGAATCACGTCTCTGGTCTGTGTGTAAAAAGTGCATGTTCTCTTCTTGGTGGGATTTTCACCACCATCCAGTGTTAACTGGCATTTCCACAGAGTTTGTGCTTGTAGGTTGCAAGAAGGTTGAGGATCTCCGCATCATAACTTCCAGGTACAGAATGTGAAGTCATAGGTCATTGCAACCAACTATCATTCACAATAGATGGATGAATGGATGGATGACTCCTGGGAATACCAGATGGAATCTACTACCGATGGAATGCCAAGCCTTCACAGGGTACCTTGCAGACAATCACTCACAACTTGGAGCAATTTGATATAGACAGTCCACCTACTGGCATGTTTTCTGGAGATGGGAAACCAAAAACGGCAGAAGAAATCCAAACAGAAATGCGGAGAACATCCTAAACTCTGTGCCAAAAAAAGCCACAGTGATACCTCTATATAATTAAAGTCTACTTCAAAACCAATAAAAGTAATTGTTGAGAAAAGTACCTTCAGTGTCAGGTCTTTTGTAGAGCTGTAGAGGGTAGTTCTTGTACTGTATCTTAAACTACTTGGAATAAAGGTTCACAGATGTGCAATACTGTAACGTTCGCGTCCATTACTCTGCCTGTAAAATGTCCAGATATTTAAACCATCTGTAACCAGCTTGCCTTTTCTCAATTCACTCCACATAATCCTTCTCTCGCTGACTCCAAAGCGCAAGCTGAGCATAGCCAAAGGCAAGAGCGTAGATTTGACTCTCAAACTGTCTGGGCTTTGATGAAGCATCAGTGCCAAGCCAGCCCACCAAGCTCTCTGCCCTTCTGCTGTGCCTTTGTCAGGACAATGCCAGTGGTGTTTTCTGAAGCCATTTGAACATTGCATTGGCTCTCTTGATTTGTTAGCAAAGCTGCTTGGGAATGAAGCTGCGCTACTGGTATGGGCAGACAAATCAGAGTTGCCCTGCTTGTGGTGGCAAATTCCTCCATGCGTTTCATTGCATTTTCAGTGTGCAATTTTTAACCTCATTTGACTCTATCGTTGTGTGCACTACAAATTCTCTTTACTGTTTCTCTTTATTAGCACCTGATGATAACTAGAAACTTAATTATTGTCTTTAAGACATTTGGAAAAACAGTTATACCCAACAGTCCTTTTATATGAGAATTAATACAATAATATATGTACAGACAGTTTAGTTAGCAGCAAATGTCAGATCCTCATATATTCGGGTGTCAAGAGATTTTAAAAAGATTCCCTACTTAATCAGTCATTCGTTCATCTTCAGTAATTACTTTATCCCAGTCGGAGACACGGTAGATCCAATACCAGAAACACTGGGAGCAAGGTGGGAGAATTCACACAGGACGGGATGCCAGTCCATCACAGGGTGCCATGCGCGCACACACAAACACACAGACACACACACATTTATCGCTACAGGCAATTTTGCACAGTCAGTCCACCTACCTGCATGTTTTAGACAGTGGGAGGAAAACTTGGAGAACCCAGAGGCAACCCACGCAAACACAAGGAGAACATGCAAATCTCCACACAGAGAGATACCTGAGCTTGGGCACCCTGGAGCTCTGAGGCGGCAATGTTACCCGCTGCACCACTGTGTCACCTTTATTAAAAACAGGAGGTTTTTCATTGTTTAAATTCAATACTCGTCAAGATACAGCCTTAAATAAATCCAATACTCTCTGTATTCACATTTCATGTCACTTGCCTTCTGTGTTTCTATACACTTTCTTTATATACATGGTTCTACTTATTCCTGCTCATTTGTTATTTCGTTCATATCTACAGTTGCAGTCATTTAGCTTACATGCACTCATTATGAATGAGAATTTCATGGCACCATTGGGCATTCTACGTTTTCTTTGAACTATATGTTTCTGGGGCAGAATCGATGTATAGCATACATATTTAACAGCATACATATTTAATACTTCATATTGTGTTTTCTGAACTCAACATACAGTCAAAAATATACATACACGTTATATTTCAAGTTTTATCTTTTGGCAAGCTTCTGGCAGACTTCTGGTTGGTTATTTGCCACTCGTCTTGGCAGAAATGGTAGTGTGCAATTATTAAACTTGACAGTTCCTTGGTGTGTACACAACTTTTGAGTACAGTCCACAAGTTTTCGATAAGATGAGCCTAAAGCATGATACCACCACCAACGTTCTTGGCATTGAATGCCTCACTTTTACTCCCCCAAACATACCTCTGGGTAAAACTTGCCTTCACAAGGCTTTTTCTTTGTCCGTGTGGTCAGCTACAAACTTGCAATATTAAGAACAGGGGGCTTCTTTCTTAGATGGCAGTCCATGATAATGTAGCACTCGTTTGACCATAGATGCCAACACTAGTGTTTCAGCAGCTTCATGGCAGGCCTGACCATCTGAACCTGACAATTCCTCTCTGGTTAGGGTGACATTTTTGGGTCTTTTTTGGCAAAGTGGCTGCACCTCTAAATAAAATAGTTTGAACTGATCTTAGACTGTACATCTACCATCTACCACCATCTTTCTCGGATCTCAACTGAGCTCCTTGGACTTTCCCATTGGTCAGTCCAATGAATGCCGTCAAACTATTCCTATGTTGGCAAAAACAAGCTACCAGCTGTATTCAGTTATCATGACTAACAGGAAATTTTCTAATTTCTTTTCATTTCTGGACTTTCAACATCACTGAAATAATAATCAAAGTGGGTGTGTGTATACTTTTGATCCTGGATGAATAATTTTAACCCTTATTTGATATCATATCACCCAAAATAAAAATTAAATTAATTAATTAAATTAATTAAATAAATTAAACTTTGTTCTCCAAAATGATTAGGTTTTATTCTATTAAAGAACTTGTATGATCATTCCATCCCAGAAAAGCACCACGTCAAAAATAATTAAAAAGCCCAGTGTTGCCATGACATTCACGTACAAGATGAACCAGCTCATTGGCCTTCTGCTTTTTTTTCTCAGTTCTTTCACCTCTAGTACTTTTCACCTCTGCCTTCTCTATAGCTCCTATACTTCAGTATAGCAGTTTTTACTATCCTGCTAGGCAAAGGAATGTCACATTGATTAATATAGGCATGTACTGGACATGTGACACTCAAACACATTCATTGTTTATATCACTTTATCCTGTTCACAGGGTCAAGGGGGGACATTGAACCTTTCATTTACACGATATAGACAATTTGCGTAAAATCAATTAGCCTAATCTGTATGTCTTTGGACTGTAGGAGGAAACCAGGTACCCAGAGGAAACCCCACCAACCACCGGGAGAACATGCAAACTCCATGCACGCAGACCCGATGAGGGATTCGAACCCGAATCCTTAAGTGCAAATCGACAATGCAAACCACTAAGCCACCTTGCCAACATGTGACACGTGACATATGACATTTATCTTATCTGAATTCATTCATTAACTTCAGTAGCTCTTAACTTTAGTGTGATTTAAAGGCATTTCTTTGAAGTGAATTCTTCAACTTCACAGCAAAGTTCATTCTAAAATATAAAAATAAGCCACAGTTACAGTATAGTAGTAAAGAATTCTCACCACACATATACTTGTAGATATTCTTGTTACTATGTCCTAACACTCCAAACACAAACTGATATTTCACACGCGCACACACACACACACACACACACACTGAACTGTTAATCAGCTTTTACTTTACCCTCTCTCCATGTATTCCAGCATTCTTTGTGTGGCTGTATATATGTGTTTGAGTGAGTGATTATGTGTGTTTAGGTGTATTTTTTTTTTTTTAAAGTTTTAAGCATGTTTGAGAGTGTGAGCACGTGTCAGAATTAAAAGCGCATTAAAACCCGATGCCAACTGTTCAGGGGCCAACACGTGTGAGCTTGTGAGCCTGTTTTCCACAACATTATTTTGATGGAATCAAGTTGTTTTTCACCCTTATCATAGCCTGTTGACGAATCAATGCGTGCACCCTGGTGCAGACTCCGATGGGAGTGTACGAGTGACACCCAGCTGTAGATCCCGGGGCAAAACAAGCACATCCCGAGGAATTGGGATTATATCTGTAAATCTAGTTTTTGACATCGTGATCTTGAGATTAATTTAAGCTAGGTTTGGACTGAAGGGGGTCTACATCTGCAAGCAATCCTGTGGTCTTACGTCCTACAGAAAGATATTAAGTTCAAACAATGATCAAAGCAATGACAAGATAATGCAGACATTCCGAAGTTAAGATCAGGTACAGTATATGCGGAAACTTTGAGGGCCTCTGATACTAGAAGCGAGTCTGGCGGTTTGTAGGCAGTATTATTTAATAGCTTATAGAAATCATACAGGCTACAATAAAATTGCTATTACTTACCCTCTTCAGGTACTAACAACATTCCATATTTAACAACAGTCTCGTAAACGACCAGTCTCGAGTGAAACACCCTATAAAAAAAACCCACACAGCCTTAAGGTCCGCATGTGTGAATAATTTCGAGTTGACCTTTTTTTTTTTCTTTTTTTGGAGAACTTTTATTTCTTATGTCTTATTTTGGAGTGAATATCGCCAAAATATGCACATCTCTCTAATCTCATTTCTTTCTTTCTTTCTTTTTTTCTGCTGTGGCTTTCTCTCTCTCTCAATGTTGTGCCAAAATGAAACAAATCATTCACAAAAATTCACTTCAGTTCCAAAAAAGCATGTTCTGGACCCCTATTTGGCAACATCTGACTATCAAATGTGAGGAAAGAGAGAGGCAATCAAATCCCTTTTTAGTGAGAATAAAACAGAGAACATAAAGAGCACCAGAGAGAGAGGGGGAGATTCCTTATGTGCTGCATTAGGAAGCATGTGTACTCACTCACTCTCACTCAGATGGCCACAAAAGAAGGGAAAAAATTAGATTCTTATGAAAGTATGTCATAGAATGTCATTTGAGGGGAAATAAACCGGTTAAGCGTCCCCATGTGATATCATTTGCATTAATCTGTCGCCAAGTGCACTGTGGTTTACTTTTGCGGTCGCACTTGGCTCTGTTCGATCCAATCTAATACTGTGCATTTCGATTTCTTTCACTCTCTCCTTCGCACTCCTAGAGGGTGCATCACGTGTGTAGCCTGTGTTTCCTCCTGGCCGGAGTCACTGCCTGACTCCCTCCCTGGGGATCTTTTACACTCGCCTCACATGCATGCATACACACTATATACACACACAGTTCACATATCTCCAATCTAATCAGCTCCAATGCGTCACGGAGCTGGGCGGATGGGTTTTTCTTTCAAGCCCAGCACCACGAACCCAGTGAACCCTTCTCCACCCCCACGTCCCAGTGCTCACCATTCATTCATCGCGCTCTTATGCGTCATGATACGAGGCATCATTTTTAAATGATCGCTTCAATGTGCGCTGCGGTCACCGGAGGACACAATGAGGAGGAACCGTATGAGAATGCAGAGCGTGATTGTTGCACAAGCATGCATGCGTATGCGTCTGTACCTTCCAGCCGGCAGAGCTGTTGCTGTCCCCTTTATCCTTGAAATACGGCACGAAGCGCACCATCCAGTCGTAGATCTGCGAGAGCGTGAGGCGCTTGTCGGGCGTGCTCTCGATGGCGCGGGTGATGAGGTCGGCGTATGACTGGTTGCCCCACGCGTTGCGCCGCGACGACTTGGATTTGCGCAGCTGCCCGGCCGCGTCCAGAGCGGCGGCGGCGGCGGCCGCCGCCAGGGGTACCGGCGCGCCGGTGGGGTGCTTCAGGTCCGCGGGTGCTCCTCCGGCGCGGCACGCCGGCACGTCGAACGGCTCCGCTTTGACCGGCGGCACGCGGAGCTCGTCCTCCAGCTGTGGCCAGGTGCAGGAGGCGCGCGCGCGGCCGTAATCCCCGTCACGTTCAACCTGATGCGCGTCCATCCCGCCGTTCTCCATCATCATCAGCATCTGGGCGGGTTTTTTATTATTATTATTATTATTACGATTATTCTCCCCTCTCTCCTTCTTCTTCCTCTTCCTCTCCTCCTCCTCCTTCTTCTTAATATTATTTCCCCCTTTTCTCAACACCGGCAAGGTCAACACAAAAAAAAAATCCCCCAAATCCACGTCAAGTCCGTGTCTGATCACTGCTCGGTCGGATCCAAATAAGCAATAAAGCCCGAACCAGACGCGCGGCGAGCCGCTGAGCGCGCGCTCATTGTGTAAGACTCGTGTGTGTGTGTGTGTGTGTGTAAGTGAGTGTGTGTGTCTGCAATATCAAAAGCGAGCACGCGAGTGTAGCCAGCGCATCGTTGTTAGCAACAGTCTTTCTTCCATGTTACTGAAGAACAATTCAGTGGCGCGCTGGAAATCACACGCCCATCGCGTCGCCGTGCCAAATCCACAGCCACATCAGAAAGCCTGGGAAAAATCTCAATGCGCTCTGCGCGCAGCAACAGTTGATTGTTCTGACAGACTGCTTGAAAAGACGGCTCGTAAATTGTTTTTTTTTCCCTATCTCATCCAGCTCCAAAGAAATAATAAAACCAGACACACAGAAAGAGAGAGAGCGAAAATCAATCTGGTTTCTGGTCCTTTTAAAAAAAAAAAAAAAAAAAAAAAATTTTTGTCTCACGCAAGCGCTCACGCAACGACTAACAGCGCGCGCGCAACTACCGCCTCTCCACACTACCACCACCTTCACCACCTTCACCACCACCTCACTGGAATCGTTAATGAACGAAATGCAGGAACGCGAAAACACGATTCGAGCTTTCTTTCCACGTGTGAGTGTATAGCTAAACTGCGTGCACATGAATCGTTCCCTCTTGTCCAGGTCTATCCAGGGACACACTGGTGGTCCTTTAATTAGTGGGTAGGTTTATTTTGCAAGAGCAATGCAGACAGTGTATGCATGCATGAATAGATTCAGATATTTAAGGATGTGCTCATATACATGTATTATAATTAATTAAAATAAATAAATGTGCAATCAAATGCAATATGATTTAGTAGATGCTTAGACAAATGCAACTGCGTAATGAAATTAGATTTAAATACTCTTAAGTGTGTTTTGCAACCTTTCCACCCTTTTCTTATTGTGTGGGAGCGCGTGCCACCTGTTGCACTGACAGGTTGAGATGTGACAGGAGTGTTAATGCCTCGGTGTGCACCTCTTCCACCGCATCTCATGCTCGTATGGCAAATAAAGGTGGACCCGGGGAAATATTAGGTGCTAGATATGGAGAGAAAGAAAGAGAGAGACGGTCACGTGAGACAATTTCAGAGCCAGATCTGTGTGTGCCAAATGCGTTTAAATTCGCAGAAGGGAAAAGAGAAAGGCAGGAAAGTGGCTTATTTGGATGGCGATGGCTTTTTTGGTGAGAGATTTGTGTCCTGCGCACGAGCGCGGGTGGGTGTGAACGGTGCAAACGTGCCATTTAATATCGCTGCACTGATAAAGTGCCCGATTTGGCAGAGGGAGGATTCCGCCGGACCCGGGTAAGACCGTGCACCATCTCCAACACCGGCTGATGATCCGCCAGAAACCTGTCCTCTCCCTGTTTGAGGTGGAAAAGCCTCTTTAGACATGAAGTGACACTATGCACGAGCATTGACATGTCGGTCGTCATTGGCAACCGTTCCTCAAGTCCTCAAATCGACTATTATTAATCCACACACACACACACACACACACACACACACAGTAATTGCATTTGGAACGTGCCTTCAATTAATGGAGCGCGAGGACCCTATCCTATGATGCGTGGTCATTAAAAAGCGCGTGAATGGCGCGCGCACAAAGGTACTGGCAAGCCTAAAGAGCTTTCGCGTGAACAGGTGTTGCCAGATCTTTAAAAGGGAAACAAGTAATGTCCCTTGAGTAAGAAGTCTAAAAATACCACGCACAAAAACACGTACACTCTAAAAAATAATTTGTTGGGTTTACTTTAAAAAATTATCGTAACAATTTGCATTCATCTTTTTAAGTTGTGCCAAGTCTGGCATAATTGAGTAAATCCAACTTGTAATTTTAAATAAGAGTAATGTAACAGTAAGTGCAACCAACATGATTTGGTTTTATCTCAACAAACATAATTAAGTTGAACCAACTCAATATTAATTAAAATGTTCAGACAATATTAAGTTGGTCACATTGTTTCATTTAAGTTACTTCAACTTCTTTTTTTACTTATATCCTACTTATAAATATGCATGCAAATTGTTACGATAATTTTATTTAGTATTAGTAACTTAAAAAATCACAATGAATCACAGTCATTTCAGTTATTCCAACTGATCAAAATCTTTATTATAAAACCTTAAACAAAAAAGGTTTTGTTTAAAACCTGAATCCCTATAAACTTTAAACTTATCTAAGTCTTCAATTTCAATGTCTTATTTTTTATTTCAAAATTACATTAATACACTTTTAATCCTTTTAATAAATATAACAACACAATACAAAGACTGGCAACCTTAACAGGCACACCTGTCCAACGTTACTAGGACTGAATGAATGGCTGGTGTATTATACAGGGTGGGCCATTTATATGGATACACCTTAATAAAATAGGAATGGTTGGTGATATTAACGTCCTGTTTGTGGCACATTAGTATATGTGAGGGGGCAAACTTTTCAAGATGGGAGGTGACTATGGTGGCCATTTGGAAGTTATAAAGTTATATGCATATGCCATTCAACTGGCCCACGACGACCAATCCACTTTTCAGGAAACTCTTCATCTAGGAATGCTCGGACCTGACACCCAGAATGTGGTGGTGCACCATCTTGCTGGAAAAACTCAGGGAACGTGCCAGCTTCAGTGCATAAAGAGGGAAACACATCATCATGTAGCAATTTCAAATATCCAGTGGCCTTGAGGTTTCCATTGATGAAGAATGGCCCCACTATCTTTGTACCCCATATACCACACCATACCATCACTTTTTTGTTCCAACAGTCTTGGAGGGATCTATCCAATGTGGGTTAGTGCCAGACCAGTTGAATGGCCCCCAAGGTCTCCTGATCTGACCCCCTTAGACTTTTATCTTTGGGGTCATCTGAAGTCAATTGTCTATGGTGTGAAGATACGAGATGTGCAGCACCTGAAACTACGGATACTGGAAGCCTGTGCTGGCATTTCTCCTGCGGTGTTGCTATCAGTGTGTGAAGAGTGGGAGAAGAGGGTTGCATTGACAATCCATCACAATGGGCAGCACATTGAACACATTTTATAAGTGGTCAGAAACTTGTAAATAACTCATGAAAGAATAAAGTTACATTAAAACCAAGCACACCATTGTTTTTGTGAAATTCCCAATAAGTTTGATGTGTCACATGAGCCTCTTCCTATTGAAAAAACAAAAAACAAAAGTATGGTGGCCAAATGGCCACCATAGTCACCTCCCATCTTGAAAAGTTTGCCCCCTCACATATACTAATGTGCCACAAACAGGACGTTAATATCACCAACCATTCCTATTTTATTAAGGTGTATCCATATAAATGGCCCACCCTGTACAGTCAATTTCGGGTAAAAACAACAGCACTATCCTGACGAGGACAGTGAGTTACTTTAAAAAAAAAAAACACCAAAAAAAAAAAAAAAAGCATGGAACACCGCTACATGCCACCTGAACTAAAACACTGTAGCACAACCCACTTTTTCTCTTTTTTCTTTTATGAAAGCAGTTTACATTTTAGTGACATTACCCTTAGGCTGGCTTTCAGTCCATCTAGTTCCACAAATATCTTTTGGAATACCTCTAAAGTGTTCTTCAGTTCTTTGGGATAGCTGAGGTCGAGTGCATATATCAGCCCCATTAGCAAGGCTGTTCCTTCAATAACAATCTTTGCACTGGCTGGTAATATAATCCAAATGAGGCACAAACTCCTCTCCGTTTCTTATGGTGGCCGAGAAGTGCAAAACAAAACACCAAATGAGAAAACACAACGACAATTCACTCAAACAGGAAAAGGCAGGTATAGTTTGCGAATGAAATTCTTATTTTACTTTGGTTGGCACTTCTCAGCCACCGTAGTTTCTCCTTTATATGCGGCATTAAATGGCGGAAATTCAAACGTTGCTGAACTCAATTATACAAGTTGTGCACGCTTAATAATTTATCTTGTTGAGTGGTGATGAAATGATTTATTCAAGATACTTAAATAATTAAGTTAAGAAGGTGTTCTTTATTTTTATTTTTCACTGACTTCCTAAAATGAGTTACTAACTCACTAAAATATGTACATTTGACAAACATAATTTTTTTATGTTAGAAACCTTTTCTTTTTCAAGTTTTACCAACTATCACCATGAATGATATTTTAGAGTGTACAAGTCTCTCTGGGGGATATTCTATAGATATTCTTAAAAAATAATGATAATAATCAACAGAGTAGGTGTAGAATTTCTGCTTGGAGGTGCATGCTCAATAAAAAAATCTAAGACTTTTTAGATCTTCTTATTCACGATGCAGAGTTTCTCAAGGGTCTCTGGTTTCTAGAATACTCAGGTTCAAAGCATGTTAGGCCTCTCTATAGAACTTGCTGCTGTGACATTGATGTACTCCTAAATTATGACTTATAGCTTTCTATAGGGCGGCAGAGTGGAGTACTGGTTATGGCACCTCCAGGGTGCGGGTTCAATTCAGGTCTGTGTGCATGGAGTTTGCATGCACCGGTTTCCTCCCACAGCCTAAAGACACGCAGATTAGGCGATCTAATTGGCGTTCCCAGTTTGCCCATAGTGTGTGTATGTGCCCTGTAAAGCACTGGAACCCTGCCTCGTGCCCTAAGTCCACCCCCCCGCGACCCTGTATACAGAAAAAACGATTTAGACGATGAGTGAGAGCTTTCTATAGAAAGCTAGGGAATTTCTGGAAAGAAATGAATGTTTCCTTTTAATTTGCTCACAATCCCCCTTTTCAACATCCCTATAAAATATCCACAAGTTACACATGTATTCATCATTAGTCCTTGCCAATAATTTATAAATGGTTGCTCAGTCTTTGATGGATTATGGATTCTCTTTAAAACCCATACTGTGCAAGCTGCCTTTACAGGTGCTGGCGGGAAGCCGTTCACGTCTTGTGAGATCTGCCTACGGACGCGTTGTTCAAAGATGGCAGCACAGTATGGTGTGTTTTTGTAGCTCTTTATTCGTAGTTATTATACTGGTTAAGTGTGCATGAGAAACCGGCACAAGCTGAAATATGACAGCCACTGGAAATCAAGGCAGAAATGTCCAAGCAACAACAATTACATCAGAGAAGACTTAACAAAGGAGCTCTGTGCACTGAGCTTGCCATGTCAGCTAGGCCTTAAAATCGCTCGCAGCGGTCACCTCGGTCGAAAAAGACTGTGTGAGAGGAGACAGAAGCGGGGCATGCAGGGAGGTGTACAGACTGGGCCGAAGGCTAACCTGAAGGCCATCTCATCCATTATACAGGCGAATGTTCACTCCCTGGACAACAAATTTGACCACATCAGACTACAGAGATCTGCACAGTGCAACTCCAAATACCCGAAGAGCAAATTTAGTCAAAGGTTTTATAGAAAAAAATGAATGGAAATACAATATACTTTTATGAGCTATAGAACTTTTGTATAAAAAAATTGAAATGCAATTCTGAAGAAAGGGGATTATAGAAGATCTGAATGAGCAAATTCTCTTTGAACCTATTTCAAAAGATATATTTTCATTCATTCATTCATCTTGTATACTACTGTACGTATCCTGTGCACACACACTACGAATAATTTGGGAATGCCAGTTAACCTAATGGGAGGAAACCGGAGCATGAGGTGGAAACTCACCGAGCACATGTAAACTCCTCGCACACAGATCCGAGACAGCATTTTCATCAGCTTGAGCATACAGTAGTACTTTTATTGGATATTAGACTAGATACATGGACCAGCCTTTGCTCCCCAAATGCACCAATGAGCCATCACAACTTGACCCTCGTCACAGTACCTACAGTTATAATATCTCATTACAATGTCACCTGGAAGTGGGTGGGCTATATTAAGCAGCAAGGATTTTTTTTCCTCAAGTTGATGTGTTGGAAGGAGAGAAAAAGGCTTTTTGATAAACGGCCAAACTGTGATGGCTTGATGACTGGGTCAGGGCAACTCCAAAACAGCAGGTCTTGCCGAGCATGATAGAAGCTCAAAGGGGAGCTCGCTTGTCTCCGTGCACCTTGCAGCTCTTTGTTAATTAGGCTACAGCACTCGCTGATAATGTTCTGCGTGCTTAGGTCAGGGTTCCTTATTCTCTCTATTAAAGATATCATCTACAGTATATCACACAGAACATTCACTGCTGTTGAAAGTCTCAGTCCCTCATTGACAGTAATTACCTCCATTAATCATGTCTAGCTGTGTTTCGAAAATGGTAAAATTGCTATATACGGTGTCAAAAAATCGTTTGGAGTTTTCTTTACAACATGACTTTGTGGTCTTCCCTCTGCTTGCTGTATGAAACGGAACAAAATCTCTATAAATAAAAGAAAGGTTTCATCTGTATGTTGGACAGAACTTACTTTTACAATGCATTGGAGGACCCGAAACCAGTCCTCGAAAAATGTCTCTGTCTCTCTATATGTTTATGTCTGAATGTTCGTCCGGCCGGATTTTGTCGTGAAACTGACTGGACAAAATTGAATGCAACTTTGCCTTTTGTCCTTCAGTGTTAAACCTGCGCTATAAACGAAATCAAAATGTTGAGTACATAGGACAGCATAAGCAGTTTTGTGCCAGGTTATAAACTGCACATAGACTGTAGGTGTGTCTTGAATTAAACTGCCGGACAGAATTGCATGAAACTTTTGCAGTCCCGAAATTTAACCTGCATCATATGTGAAAACCTAAATGTTGAGTAAAAAAGCAATGTTATGAACAGTTATGTGCGGGATTAGATAAAATAAGCTACTTGTTCAATGTCAACAAACACCTGCACCAATAGATATTACGTAGAAAAGCTAAACTGAATAGTTTTACCGCTGGAGAGATGCGAGTGAATTTTAACGCACTGGAGGCATTTTAAGACAAAACTAGTATAGCGTAAACAAGCCATATTAAAATATTAAGTTAAGAAAGACAGGCAGGCATGTACAGTAAATGGGCTTCAATGGGCTTTATTTCTAGCTTTAACCTTTCTACAAACTCTTTACCTGTCAACGACGGGTGCTTACACTACTCTCTATGAATTCACCGCCTTCCTTTTCAGACATCTGTATAACCATTTCTAGCGGCACGGTGGCTCAGTGGTTAGCAACACTGTCACCTTGCAAGGCCTCCAGGTCCTGGGTTTGATTCCCACCTTCGGTCTGCATACATGGACTTTGCGTGCTCTCTGGTTTAGACTATCTGATTGGCGGTTCCAGTTTGTCCTTTGGAGAAGGAAATGGCAACCGGCTCCACTATCCTTGCCAAGAAAACCCCATGGACAGCATCTAGGAAGGCTATGATCCATGAGGTCACAAAGAGTCGGAAACGAAATAACCATTTCTATGCACACACCTTTCTTTTATCAAATGACAGCAAAGCATAACAATAGGTAACTGTTATTCATTTAATACTTGTCTGTACTTCAGGATATGACGAGGTTGTCCAGATCTACAGAGCAGACATGTGTCCGAGTTAAATAGGCCTACTGTAGGTTGGGCACAAAAAGAATCATTCACGCCATCACAGGATTACTAGGTTGATGCTGACTTCAAAAATTCCTCAGAGAGGCTCAGACTCCTCGATGACCCTGACAGGGATAAAGTGCTTACTAAAGGTGAATGAATGAATATCTAAATATGGTTCTTGTCATTTTCCAGAAGGGCCATTCTGCAAAAACCATTACTTAAAGTTGCACGTTTGAGTTCCCTGCCGTGCAGTATGCAGTCCAGGACTAGAGTTCAATAAGGACACAGATTTCATGCATTCTTGCTGAGGAACAAGCAGGAAAATTCATAAATCACATAAGGTTTATTAGGCTTCCTGCACATAATTTTTTATTTTAATTTTTTTTTGTACTACCAAAAAAAACTGTGATGTACCTTGAAAAAGAGCGCCTGTGCACAATGAACTACCAAGAGTATCATTAACAGTCACTGTGTTTAATTTGCACATACAGTGTTTATACAATACGAGTTTTATACAAATGAACACTGTCACACTTAATTCAACACCTGGGACTTTCCTTTGTAGGAAATTATTCTAAGGGCTCGGATTGCAAATTACCGGGGCCTGTTATGTTTATTCAAAACTTTCAAAACTGTAAATGGGATTTCAAGAACGTACATTAAACATAAATAGAAAACTTCAGAAAGTAAAAAAAAAAAAAATGCATGAGTATGTATTCGATTAAACGCTTTTTTCATTGTGAAACATACGGTATGAAGATGCACTAACGATATGTATTTATGTATGCAAAGGTTTAGGCACCCCTGGCCAACTTACATATTTTGTTAATTTGTTAAAGTGACACAACCTCTGCAGAAAACTCACATTTATACAATACTGTAAATGCACAGCTACTTTATATTCACTGAATTAAAAAATACCGTGCATGTGCAAAAGTCTGGACAGTACGGCGCAGTATTTAGGCAAAACACTTGTCAACACTTTTTGTAGCCATCTGGGATTTCTTTCTGTTCTTGTGTGAGGAATTTTCATCCAGTATCCCTAGCAGAAGGTTTCAATCTCTGAAATTGTGCATGCACAGTGTGTTTTCGGTGGTGATCATGTCAGAAAAACCAAGAGCCAGTTTTCTGATGATGGTCGCATTTGGTTTCAAAATTTGCACCTATAGGGTATATACAGGAATCCATTTTCATTCATGTACTGGAATAAAGGTGGCATTGTGGCCTTGTGGTCGAGTCATGGTTTGAATCATGCCTTCAGGTCTGTGTGTGTTGGGTTTGCATGTTCTCCCCATGCTTTGTGGGTTTCTTTCAACAGCACAAAGGTTGTGTTTCCAAACTGCATGAGTGTGTGAGTGCTTGTGTCCTGCAATGGACTGGCCCTCCATCCAGAGTGTATCCTACCTAGTGTCGTGAGTCCCAAGGAATAGGGTTCAGGCATCCTGCGACCCTGTACAGGATAAGCAGTATAGAGAACAAGTACTGGAATCCATTTGTCCATCCACCAGTGCAACACCAACGTATAAAACTTTTCTTTGCTGATCGTCACCCAAGGCACTTCTGGCTATCTAGATGATGTTTTTCATTCTATGGATTTTGACGGTGATGAGGCCGCTGGTAAAATGTCCTTCTGGTAATGTTTCCATGTAGTATTGTATATCACCACTCATGTCTGCTAAACCATTCATTCGGTTAGCATACTGTTGCAGCACATTGCATTACTACCTGACAGCTCCCAGATCCCAGCTCTAATTACTGTCTAAGTGAAGTTTTGCATGTTTGCCCCATGATCCACATAGACTTCCACTTTATTCTCAGGTTCCTACCACCTTCGAAAAACATGGTAAGATTATTGGCGGTAAACTGCTCCTAGGAGATTCCCACGCGATGCTACAGTAATCCGTAGCCAGGAGCCTAGAGGGATCAGATTGGTCGCCCTCTCTCAGGGGGAGAGCGGTGGCATAATCGCACTCCCACATCAATCATAGCAAGACTAGGCATCTGTGAGCTCACGCAAGCTGACAAGAAGATGTGAAGAAGTAGTAGCGCTTTCCTCCCAGTGTGTTCCGCCACTTTCCAACAATACCTGAGCAGCGTCATGAGCAACCTCCCTGGTTGGTAGCTGGTGCTTATTGGGGAGGGTCCCTAAACAACTGGTGGGGGGAAAAAAATCAGGGAAAGTTCCCCAAAAAAAATGTGTGGATGGATTGATTGTGTCATTGAGTTCCCAGAGATGAGATTCAGATCCAGTGCAAACCCTTAAGATCAAGTGCTTACTAAAGATGAATGATGAATAAATGTTTTTTTTCTCCTTCTGCTGCACTATCAACGTCTACATCGCATTTTCCTTTTGATTGCTTTCCCTCTCTTTCCGTTTAATTAATTAGCTTGTTGACCTTTATCCCCCCATCGCATTTTTCACTTTGTTGCATCTAGACCGCCTGAATCAGACTTTTGATCTGTATAATAGCCGCGCTGTGCAGTGTCCCTGCTTCCCCTCTTCCAACGAATCCCACCCCGTTTTTTTCCCTCTGAGTTCCGTAGCATTGCATAAGTCATGCATCTAGGTGTTTCTGAGCCAGTGGCCATCCCAGGAATGCGCCTCCTCCACAAGCCTGGGCTCCTGCCAACCATGTGGTCTTCCAATGTCACACAGAAAGAGTTAGAGAGGGAGAAAGGGAGAGACGAGTTTGGCATGTAACTCCAGCAGGCCAGCCAAAGCCACAGCGCTGGGACTCTGTCCATCTACACTGACCGTGCATAACACTGACTAATACTTCCTGCCTGGCTGCGTGCACCGTTCTGTTGCATTTGCCCTTTTCCCTCCTCTCTGAGGTTAAATGATGCTGACCAGGTCTCAGCAGGGCACCATTACATCCTTTTGCCATGAAAACTACTTTTTGAAAATGGAGGATAATCAAATCAACGCAAGGAACAGACTGGGGAAGGTTTCAAATCAGCACTTCATCTCGTCTGAGAGCCTCGATTCCACCAGTAACAGTGGGAACAGAGTGCCAGCGCATGTCTCCAGTCGTCCCAGAGTGATCATTAGAATAATTGCTGAATTCATAAAATCCAAACAGTTTAAAGGACGACAAGTTTTTAAAGGTTCTGGGGTTGGTATCGTATAAAGGCCACGTTCTTTTATAAAAATTCGGGATTTTGGTGTCACACAGAGACAAAGACGGAGGAAGGAAGAAAGAGAGAGTACAATAGATGAAGAGACAGGTAGAGTGACTGTGAAATGTGTTGGATTCATGATAATTATGTGTGAACACACGCACATGCACTGAAGGTGTCGAGAGAGGAAAGAGATAACGCGTGCGCGCGCGTGTGTGCACGCCACCGTGGGCAGCAGGGGGTTAATAGATTTCCAACTCTCACGAGCAAGCACAGTGTTAGCAAGTAAAATGTGCTGTGCACACAAAGCTCTGTGGAGACTGCGCGAGCCGAGTGACGCCTGTATGTGAGGAGTGAGTTATAAGACTGTACAGGGTGTCATGTGGAGGCAGCCGGGCAGGCCTAGTGTCAGCAGGTGTTCTGGCAAGTTCCGCCTGGCTGGCTGGCTCACAACACAGGCAATGACAGTACCTTCACTCAGCCTGTCAGAAAAGGTCACCTAACATTAGCCCTGTCACTTTACACACGCAGCACTTTCTTTACCACCCTAAGCACACTTTTTAGACTTTTTAATATTTTTTTTATCCCCCCCCCCCTCACTTCTTACTGCCGTTTCATACCGGTACTTACTTAATTCTGTCAATGCATCTAATTTTAAATTATCTTTACCCATGAGTCCCTCAGATATCTTCTTCTCTATCAATCAACACAACTACTTGATCATCAGTATTTCTCAAGTTCATGACAACATTCTGTAAAGGTATCTAGCAGGTATTAAAATTATTTAAAAATAATCCACAACTGCAACCTGGAGGAGCCTGTCCATCAAATATCAGTGACCAGTTAAGACAGACATTAGTTTCATATTGTTAAAAAAAAAAAAAATTCTAAAACCTAGAAGTCAAGGATATATATCCTTGATATATATATCAAGGATATATATAGGGGGGGGGGGGGTTTCCCAGATTTTCTCCCTAATTTAGTCGTGTCCAATTCCTCCCCGTCACTAGGGGCGCTCCCACATTAAGGCTACTATTACCACTCAGTCGGGAGGGCTGAAGACAGTCACATGTTTCCTTCGAACCATGTGACGCCAGTCAACCGCATCTTTTCGAACTGCTCGCTCACACACCATTGGGGCGGAGTAACACACTCGGAGGACAGCGCTATCCGCTATTCCCGCGTGCGCGAGCTCAGAGGTCCCTGATTGGCTGTATATTAATGTGGGAGCGCTAAGTACCGCCCCTTTGAGAGCGGCCAATCAGCTCTCTAGAGCTCCAACTGCTAGACATTACAGCATCACCTGGGAATCAAACTCGCGATCTCCAGATGATGGGGCGAGTGCTTTATCACTGCGCCACTCGGAAGCCCTTACGACCAGAATTTTCCAGCACAAGACTGTGAGAACACAATTGTTCGTTTTCATCATTAAGGACTTTGAAACATACTTAAAAAAGCCTGAGAGACTGAACGAAGTCTGCAAATTCCAACAGGAACAAAGACCCCAAGCATATAGTGAATGTTCCACTCCAGTGCTTCCAAATCCATCCATCCATCCATCGTCTAACCAGTCTGCTTATCCTAGGCCTGGAGCCGATCCCAGGGAACTTAGTCCACAAGGAGGAGTACACCCTGGATGGAGTGCCAACCCATCACAAGGAATGTGTGGGCACAGGAGCACTCACTCACACACCCAATCATACACTACGGGCGATTTGTAAATGCCAGTCAGCCTCCACCGCATGTCTTTGGACTGTGTGAGAAAACCGACTGTACCAAGCACAGACAGAGAGAAACACAGAGACTCAAACCCTCAATCCTGGTCCAGTCAAAGATCGAGAATTAGGGTTGAGAATCTATGGCAAGACTTAAAAACTATTGCTCACTAATGTCCTTCATCTAATCTGACAAAGCTTAAGCAACTGCTGGCAAGAAGAATGGGCAAAAAGATCTGAATCCAGATGTGCAAAGCTGACAGACATATTCCAGAAGACGTGCAGCTGTAATCACATCCAAAAGCGTTTTTTGCCGAATACTGACCAAGAGGGATACTTATGTGTGCTTTTTGTTACATTTTTATTTGACCTTAAAAATAAATAAATAAATGTGTCTTAAAATATCAGATATAACGTACTGCAGGGATTTGTCCAACATTTCGATTTGGAACTTTTTTTTTTTTTAACGAATACTTTTCGTATGATATGGTATAGGGTTATTGTAGACATACTGTACAATATAGCTGTTAAAGAATCTTAACCCAGATTATCTGAAGGAAGCTATTAAACACACAGACAAACCTTAATTTTTCTGAGGACTCTTTAGATTTAAGGCCACTTATTTCAAGATGTAAGTGGAGGACGAATTTTTATAATCCAGCGTTCCACTTTTTTTTGGTTATAAATCAAAAAATTTTTAAATAAAAAAAAAGGTTAAAGCCAAAAGCCTGGACGTAAATCTCCTCTTGCATCCTCATGACTGACAATCTGTTCTTATTTTGCATTTAATAATACAGCGGTCACAGGTTAACACACAGAGTGGAGGGGAAAAGGAAGGAGGGGGGAAAGAAGCATGCTCGAATTAGAGAGAGAGAAGAAATGAGGGAGTTCATAGGGTCGTATATCATTAAGCAATTGAGAAAGTTAATTAGGCAGCTCTGATAATTATTGCCATGGCAACCTGAGCGCATTCATGCAGATTTGATTAATGAGGTGTCATTTATCCGAGGTGGAGAGCACGCGCGGGGGAATAAGGTGCATGGGAGACCCCTGCTGGACAGTTGAGGGAGTACAACTGGAAATTCACACTAGAGAATAAATCAATGGATGGACTGGGGGGAGAGAGAGAGAGAGAGAGAGAGAGAGAGAGAGGTGGAAACTGAAGTGTAATAAAGCCAAAAAAAAATCTAGTGTGTTCCATAAGAACTATTTCACATACTCGTGTCGGAATGATTTTACCTCGACATACTGTATTGGACTGGAAATTGATCGTACCAATTGACAATAAGTATTTCACCAATGTCAATATTACATGGATTTTCAATAAGGGAAAAAGTGAGAGGATGAACTGTAATTCAGTGTTTAAGAATTACGGAGAAGAAAGTCCTTTAACTACTTTGATGCTTATAAATGAAATAAATGCAAGTTGCTCTGGATAAAGATAATCTGCCACAATGCCTTAAAATGCATAATACTAGTACATTAGTACTAATATAGACCAGAAACTCTAATTTACTCTGCATGTAGGTGCATTTGCATGATGCTACCCGAGGTGAATTCATGCATCCTGGTTTCACAGACACCTTGAAGAAAATAACAGTTACTCAGGATCCATGAATGAATATTATATGAAATTCCTAAGTGGTTGCAAAGCAATCTCTCAACTTCCTCACCTCAGCCTTGCACATATTCCATTTCCTGTTTCCTCTGGTTCACAATTCAATTCGCATTAAAACAGACTGATAACTATTTCACCCTTCCTCCCTCCAGTGTACAGACAGCCTTCGCACGATTTCGACAGGATACTGTATTTCGAAACCTCGATGATACGAACCAAAAAGAAAAACTCCTACTCGCCCGACAATACGATGTCCACGGGGAATTCTTAAAACCCGGGACACTTTCATTTGCCTCATTAGCTCAGGATAAATTATAACTAGTCCATTTTCAAAATGGCACCGAGAGAAACCCATTAGAGGCGCGGGATGCCTCGCGGGAATAAACCTCCATCTCAACTTCCAGGAACCGTCTCCATTTCAACCCACACATCCGGCCTTATAGAAAGGAATCCTGTTTATTAGACAGATAAACAAAGTTCGGAATTCCGACAATCATCTTTTTTTTTCCTGCTGTTTTCACACACATACTGTTTTATGACATATATAAAAATATAAAAACAAACTCTCCGCAATTTGATATCGTAGTTGTTTAACTATCGGAGTAAGAAGGATGCGTCCGGTTCTTGCATTACAGAAACTGTAGTGTTAAATAAAGTACATAACGGGTTAGAACTCAAGTACTGTGAATAATTACTGTAGATAGTAGACTATACTTAGTGAATGTTGAGAATAACTCTACGGATTCTAGCCTGCTTTTATTAACCGTGTGCTCTGATCTGCATTGTGTAACTAACAGGAACATAATATATAATAATTAGAATATAGAATAATAAATAAATACTGTATGTACTTAGCAAGTAGTATTTGCTCCTCTGATGTAGCGTTAGTGTTTAAAATTACTTACGGTCCTTAAAATAAGATTCGAACACTGAGATTTTTGTAAAATGCATTTCTGTGGATGTTTAGCCAGTCAAACACGTGTCCATTAACACGCATTAAATGAGTAGTGATGGTGTGGGTTTCTTTCCGGGCCACGCCTCCTTGGCGTACTTCTTCTTGCGTGGCTCATTCATTGATTCCGCCGCGTACGGCCCCGGGGTGGGGTTCGGGTTCGACATGGCTGCTGGCTGCGCCGCTGCCGCGAAGATGTCCACCTCTGGAGCCAGGTTGGGGAAGGGGAAAGGTGTCCCGCTCAAGATGGCCGATCCTGCTTGGTGCTCGCTGTCCTGGTCGCTCGCCTCATGGTTGGTAGGGGGCATCCCTGAGCTCAGGGGGAAGTTCTGGAAACGACGCACCACGCTGTCCTCCACACCAAGGGCGCCATGTCCCTCAGATTTCTTTTTCTGTGAAAAACATTTTTTTTTTTAAATAAAGGGTGAGTGAAGTGGGGAAAAAAACAATCCCATTGGCACACACTCCTGGAGATGACTAACGTAGGAAATAAAGTTCAATCACCACAGTTGCAATATCTTGAACCACATACGCGTAAATACTTTCAGTATGGTGACCGTAGCATGAGTAACGGGAAATAATCGCTTAATGAGCCTCTAAAATAACAGTTTTTAGATTTACTGTCTTAACATTTTTCGAAAGTAACACTACACAGAGGAACGCAGTTGTGGTCAAAGCAAGCCACAGTGAAAAACAAAGTTCTGCGACAAACCGTGTCCATCCTGTCATGTACTGTAATGGATTCTGACCAAAGAACCCTTCACTTCACCAACAAGAGGGAAGCTGATCCTAGACCTGCAACCAATTTCCTAATCTCAAGAGTTTGTTTCCAAAGTAATACCAGGCATTAAATCTTTTTAGTTTGTTTTTTTGTGTGTGTGTGTAATATATATACACAGGAAAAAGTTAAACCCTTCTACAGCCAGAATCGTCAGATGTATGGCCTTCTTTAAAACGTTTGCACCATTCACATTTCAGTCAGTTTTGCACCTTCATCCATAAGAAATTTCATCACAAGTCCCGGTTTGATTTGAACGCCCTTCGTACGTGCATGATTTATTTTATTTTTTTGCTGTAAATATTTTTTTTTAACACGCATATTTTGATTCCTAGATGAGCTAATGAGCTGTAGATATCTGCAAAAGGTACGCGTGAAAAGTGAAAGGGGAGAAACATTGTGTGTGCAGTAACCTTCAAATAAATACTATACCTCTAGTTTGGGAGCTCTAACCAAGCTGTAAAAAGAATGTTATTTCTTATATAGTTTTAGATGATATATTAAACATGTGTCTACCTTTAAGGGTACGATGGCAGTCTGCACCATGTTCCTGAAACGGCCGACCGATGGATCGATGTCCTCTGAGAACACAAGTGCAATATGTGTATATATATATATATATATATATATATATATATATATATATATATATATATATATATGGACAAAGTACTTGATAGCATTACAAGTGTATTGTTGTACTACCTATTACTGATCAAGACTAGCTCTACACTAAAGCACACTAAAGAAAAAGATGCAATGCTTGTGGTTAACACCTTAAAAGTCACATATTATACTTATTTTTCAACAAGTTAATAAAGTCCTAGCTGTCTCTGTTAAAGGGCCAGATAAAATCCAACTCAGATCCCTGCGATTCTTTCTGTTTCACTCCTTTTCCAAACACGTTGTTTCAGTGTCTGTACCTTTAAACAAGTGTATGTAGTATTCTCCTAGCCAGACATGATGCAGGGACTGGAAACATGTATGTTTGGGAACTTATCACGCATATTCCTCCTTTCC
Source organism: Clarias magur (assembly GCA_013621035.1). Classification (NCBI taxonomy): domain Eukaryota; kingdom Metazoa; phylum Chordata; class Actinopteri; order Siluriformes; family Clariidae; genus Clarias; species Clarias magur. The sequence goes on along the minus strand of QNUK01000007.1, from coordinate 3,558,429 downwards.
GGTAAACAAAAAAAGGGGAAGATTTATATGCAACATTGTTGATTCATGATGTTGTCCTCGATATTTACCTATATAAAAGTAAAAAACAGCTAAGAGCTGAACAAGGCATCAGGGGGTTGCCGCTAACCGCTAAGAGCTAAAAAAAAAAAAAAAAAAAGCTAGGTTGGCTGTTAGCAGTTGGCTGGTGCAAGTTAGCTTAGCCCAATTTACTGTAACTCTTAAAAATGGAGCATAGAGAACTAGACCCTTTAAAAATAAATAAATTTTTAAAAAATTTTGTTTTTCTGTTAATGAAAGCAAGTTTCATCCTATTTAACAATCACTCATTCACTCACTCAATCATCGTTTATACCGCTTTATCCTGTATTCAGGGTTGTGGGGGGCTGGAGCCTATCCCAGGAGACAGGTGGGGTACATCATGGTCAGAGTAATTTGAGGACACTGATTAGCCTAATCTTCATGTCTTTGGACTGTGGGAGGAAACCCATCAAGCACGGGGAGAACATGCAACTTCCAAGCACACAGAGACGGGAATAGAGCCTGGCCGGGAATCGAACCCGGACCCTGGAGGTGCAAGGCGACAGTGCTAACACCTACGTCACCGCTTAAATTATCAGTGGAAAATGTCATGTGACGTCTTTTAAAATGTGTTCTATGTGGTCTGTGTTATATGCTATATATCTGATTTCCCTTAAAGTAGAAATGGGTTCAATATGAATATTATTTTTGTTACACCAATTGTTCCACATTTCACTCTTTTCTGGTTGTATTCAATGCCATCTGACATATATTTGATCAGCTGATTGCAGTAATGTAAACCTGAATAAAAATAAAACCCTTTTTCACCAAGGTACATTACCATCACTTATTCCTTGAACGGCTCATCACCCCGCCTCATTATGCAACTGATTAGATCAATAACACACATGAAACGGAAGAAAGTCCCAGTCGATAAGACCAGCAGCCCATATCTAATCTGACCTTACCCAGTTCATTTACTCAGGTTCACCAGCATCCTGTTCAATTATATCTGATTAATTAAGAACGACGTAACTCATGGACTTTACGAAATAAGAATAATTACACACTTTGGTACTGTTAACCAGGTGCTTTGTAGTTTAAATATTTAAAAATACTCAGCATTATAGTTGTGATCATATACTATATATGTGTGTATATATGTGTGTATATATATGTGTGTGTGTGTTGTATATGTGTGTGTGCGTATGTATATATATATATATATATATATACCAGGGTTAATGATCTCCTCGTCCTCGCTGAAGGACACTCGAGAGCTTCTCCTCTTCTTCTTGGGTCTCTGGAGGTCCAGGTTGCCCTCCTCGATGGTAAGCGTGGAGATGCGTTTGTTATGTGCTGTGTTGAACTCGGTCAAGTTCTGCACGAACAGATCGGAACAAGCACGTTGTAGTTTATCTGCCAGCACAAATCTCTGTAATACTATACATTCAATCTTCTTTTAATCACCGACTGCTCCTCCTTACACACAAGCAAAAATAACTCACATCTAGCTCGGTCTCTTCTTCAGGTAAGCCGAGCAGTCCTTTCAGCTCTTCGTCTTCCACGCCGCTGTCACCTGCTGCAGCGCTCGGCTGCGCCTGAGGCTTCTCTCTCAGCGTGTACACTCGCGTCGACGCCCCGAACGACATGGTGGAGTCGATGGGCACCTGCTGAGGTTTATGAGACTCCAGACGAATTCTACCCAAAAAAGTGCCATGGGCTGGAAAAGGAAAAAAGCAGGGGGTGGGGGGGGGGGGGGGGGATTAATAACAAATATCTCCACATGCTATGAAGTGAATTCAATTCAAATGGATATTAAAGAGAAATGCTCATTTATAATGGATCTGAGAATAGTTCATATTTTATATTGTATATTGTTTATATTGACTGTTGTTCGCATCAGCATGAACACTTACTGCTGTTGAGGTCGATCAAGAAGACCCTCTTGAGGTGCCGGTGATAGACGAGTGCCGCATGTACGCGTGAGCATGACTGATGGTCTATCGTGAAGTCACAGTGGTCCGGGTTCCTTCCAAACAAGTAGAACTTCTTCTCGTCAATGATTAGCTTCTGAGAGAAGAAACATGTGGCTTAGATATAAGAAGCAGAAGCAGACCGTCTGCTGGGACGAGTTTCTTTAAAGACTATCATCCTTCACTATGTCCTGAGAAAAAGAAGCAGCAGCCTTGAAATAAGTATTAGTATTGGACCGTTATTGATGCATCAGAGCAGCGATGACGAAAAGCAACGAGACACTTGATGCGTCACTCTTGCATCTATCATACCGTCACTAGCCAATCATGCTAGGACTGGAACTGACACACCATAAGAAATGTTCATTCTGGTATGTACTATAATAAACACTAGTACATACCATAATATACCACAGTATTACTGGGTTTATTCTGACGTTACCATGGTAGCCACTATAGGGCCACAGGGCACTTCATAGGGTACCATGTTATTGTAGTACTATGGTATGTACTTCAATACTTTGGTGAATACCATGGTACTTATTGGGTACCACAGTGGCTAGCAAGGTATCTAATATGTTATATGTTACATATACTAACAATAGGTATCATGATCGTATCGGGTGATCCCTGGCGATCCTCGTCCCTAACCTACTCCACTAATGTTGATGATGTCTGTAACGAAATCCACCCCAGCTTCTCATCAACCAATTTTCTGTGTAGCTCTTAATTCAAAGTCCAAAACGGTCTACTTTAAGACATTTATCACCAGCACATTCTCATGTTGATGTTAAAAATTGCTCTGAAAACACAGACATGCCTAGCTTTATACCAGCTGATCAACTTTGCCAATACTCATATGCAGATGTCTTCAGCATAATCAGAAACAAGAGCTCTCAGGAGACAATAACACAAAAGCCAGCTACATCTCAGGAGCACACGTCATAATTTTTTCTTAATTTTATTTCTTGCGAACAGCAACAGGAACACTGACGTATTAATAATGCTGATGACATAGAAAAGGCACACCCAGTTTCTGTGCTCAAGACTTAATATTACAATCATTTTGTTTTTTAAGTCTTACCTCTATCAACTTGTCTCCTTTGACAACATCCAAATGAAGTCCAGGTGGTGGTTTTCCTGCCCTGAGATCAAGCAGGAAAGAATAAAAAGGTGTCATAATAATCATTCAGAAATACATTTTCAGTGTTTGGGTTTTGACTCAGCAAATCAGAGAATTTAAGTTGCTGAAGGAAATGCACCAAACCAGACTTATTCTTCTATATTATTATTTTATTACACTCTCAGCGTATAGGAAGAACCAGGAAGCACCTTCAGACAATCAAGGTGTTCCACAGAGCACATTTCTTTCTGCACTGGACTGAAAAACCGAACAATCGTTCCTTGACAAAACAGAAAACTGGGACACTGGAACTTTTAGGTTTACTCATCACTTTTTTGCACTTACTTCACTTCTTATCACAAATAACCTAAAACTTTGGAAGTAGGATAACATTCATTTAATGGTATCCTACTTCCAAGGTTTTAGGTTATTTGTGATAAAAAGTGAAGTTCAATGCATCAGGGCGAGTAAAAAATGATCAGCACTCTGGCTTTAGAAATGTATTTTAATTAACTTTTAAAACAGACAAATACATCGCCTTTCGACATAATCTCTTTGCTTTTCACTACACTTCATCCGTCTGTCAACAAGCTTTGATTTTCCCTTATTAAAAAATGTTTTATGCTGAGCTGCAAGCCATGAATTCATCAGAAGTGAATCTTTGTCCTTGTAGGGCTGCTTTCAGGGGAACAAAAAGGTGAAAGTCAGATGGCGTGAGATCATGCATACTGCGTATACATTTGTAAAAAATACAAATAAAAAAATAAACGGTTTAAATTAATGGGCATCCTCTGCAGCGCCTTCCCACAAGAGCTGAAGGACAGCTGGGACTAACACAATGTAACAGTATTTTTGATTGGTCAATCGTACAGTCTCCAGCCAATGAAATCACTCGTTGTGCCTTGGCCATCCCATGACCCTGTGGCCAATTCACCCGATTTCTTTCCTCGGCTCACTTCTTTTGGTATCTCCTGACCACTGTATCCTTGCAGCATCCCACAAGAGCATTGTGCAGTTTCGGAGATGCTCTGACCCAGTCGTCTAGCCGTCACGATCGGTATTTCTCACAGTAGCTACATTTCCAATATCTCGTTAGAATAGCATCTGGGATATAGTTGGTGACGATATACTGTGAGACTTCTTTACCTGAAGTTGTTGTGTCGTAAGGATTGGAGTGACTTTGACAAGGGACAGATTGTGATGGACAATGGACTGGGTGGCAGCAAGTCCGAAACCGCAGCTCTTGTGGGATGTTCTACAAAAGGAAGAAAAACCGGTGAACAGGTGAAGGGGTCAAGGGCAGGACGGGGGGGGGGGGCGTATGGGGGGGGTTAGGGGGCAAAGGCTGGCAGATAAAAAGCCAATAGAAGCGCTAATGGAAATCAGATTGAGGAAATGGTTAATGCTGGTTGTGATGGAAAGGTGTCAGAACACACAGTTACTTTAACATTACTGTTATGGTGGGAAAAAAGGAGAGAGGGGGGTACTCAATATTAGGCAGGTGGTCATAATGTATTGCCATGATGCTGAAAGCAATTAAAGCCTATAGACTTATTCCTTAAGTAGATATACATGTGCAGTAAATGAACACTGCATTAAAACTACAGCGCTGCAGACTGTTAATAAACTCTCCACGGCTCAGCTTCACGCTAAAACCTGGGTTAATGTTATTTCTACGCAGGCAGCATTTACATAAACGTGTAACCCGCCTAATCTCGGCGTCTCGGCCTTTTTGCGTTTCTGCGCTTTTGGGAGTCGCAAGGCTTACCATGACGGGCAGTCAAACCGGGGGGCGTTAGTGCTCGGGGTCGCCGCCATCTTGCTGAGTCACCGCTCAAGCATTCTGGGTAATTGTGTTTACTTCAGCTCCACTGACGGGAATCGTAGTTTCTACATCATTCCAGGCCGAAAACATAAAAGAAACCGCAAATGAAACGTTTCACGAGTCGGTGGAAAGTGATTTCCGTGTCTCGCTGGCCACTTTAATAGGAACATTTGGAACCGTCTGAACCATTTGCCGGTGTTCCTATTAAAGTGGCCAGTGAGACACTAACAATTTCATGGTTTTTCTTTCTTTCTTTCTGTTTTTTGTTTTTGACTAGTTAGGTCATGCACAGCATTTCTGCTACATGTTTCACTGGCCACTTTAACATGTAGCAGAACTGCCGTGCATTAACTAGTCAGGCATACAAAGCTATGTGGACACCGACACCTGCAGGTGTTCCTATTAAAGTGGCCAGTGAAACATGTAGCAGAAATGCCGTGCATGATCTAGTCAGGCATACAAAGTTATATGGGGGGGATGGGGGAATGACAAACTAGTCCTTTTGCTGTCATTTCCAGGTTACGGGTTCGATACCCGACTCGGGTCTGTGTACGTAGAGTTTGCAGGTTCTCCTCGTGCTTGGTGGGTTTCCTCCGAGTACCGTCCAAAGACATGCAGTTTACGCCAACTGTTCTTCCCAAATTGCCCACAGTGTGTGATTTTGACTGGAGGTCTTACCACAGTTATAAAAGTGAGAATAAATACCCTGGTAATAAACACTGACCTCCCTGGTCCCTAGTTACCTACAGAGGTTCCTAGATGGATTGATATAAGAAAGAGCTTAAAAGGTCGTTCCATTGATTTACGTAGATCAACTTAAAGATCATAACATCCAATGTGGTAGAACGAAAACCATGCAGAGTACCATTATAGACTAAAGCAGTACTAATCAAAGATACCAACACACACAGATACCCTCTGTTAATGTTCATATGAAACATCAGAATGGGGAGAAGTTATGTCTCGGTGACTATGTTGCTTTTGGTTTTTGTCTGTGATTCGTTCAACAGGGCATTGGCCAGGATTTCCCAAAACATTTTACAGCATGCGTAATGCCTCATTTGTTTAAACAGCTGGTTTTATACAGCCATATTTTAGGCATTTATATTACATAACTACAAGGAGTTGTCAAGTCAAAGCAAGACTTTTGATTGTGCAGAATACTGTGCAAGAACACGAGCGAGTGAAAGCCTTAATTAAGAGTAACAGGATTTCTCTACATAATTCCCTTCTACATAAAAGCTTTATCCCACATGCACTTGGTTCATTAGTGTTTAGATATCATCAAGGTAGAAAGTTTTCCCAGTACACCGGAGTACAATCTGATATGATCAGACTGCCTGCCTTACGTCCGAAATGCTGGCCTCCCTGGAACTCCTTTAACGACAAACATGTGGAAAAGGCTTGGAGCGAGGTCAGGACTGTACAAGGGATGTGGCAATAACTTCCCGTTGAAATCCTGTAATGTGAAAGAATGTGTGTACAGTTATCACGGACAAATGCGGCTCTTCCACAAGTTCGTGATGAGTCACCTGTAAATCTTTTAAGGATCAGGGATTTCACTCGCTGAATGGTTGCAGTGGGCCGAGATCATCATTCACAAACAAAAGTTTTTTTTTTTTTTTTAAATGTTAACCCCCGTTAAAATGTTTTACTTAGACTAAGAGTCGCATCACTGTAGTGTGCTTGAAGTCTCTGGTAAATGTCGGTTTTACGCCTTGAGTCCCCAGAAATTCAATCACAAGTCCTGGTTTGACTTGAACACCCTTTGTTATATATGTAAATGCAATAGCAATGTTCTAGCAGGCTAGTGACTGTTATTCATGATGTACGTTTGATCACTGTTCTCTTTAGTTAATTTGTCAATTAAACAGTTCATTAATATTCACACCAATAGCTTTAATAATAAACGTGACCAAAAAATATTGGCCAAATACTTTTTTTTTCTTTCCCAGCCTACATTTACCTAAAAAACAATTCTTTACAACCATAGTGAGCAGATTTATATACATTTCTTGGTCTTTTTTTCCAATACTCTGGGTGAACCAGTTTTACTTTTTCGCTGTAGTTAATGTTGCATATGTACTGCATCCAAATTAAATCCATTTATATATATAATGCAAGTTTTCTTTATTACTCCAATTATGAGGATAACACAACAAAACAAATTGTGTTGCGACAATGAAAGTTATTATGCAAGTAAGCACAGTTTTTGAGAAACAAGTCAAAACACCAAAACCAAATGCACTATACATCATATTCTACAAATAATTTTCTAACAATATGCAAATATATATACAAATACAGACAGATTTTCATTTACTTGCACTATATACAAAAAAAAAAAAAAGCATCAGACTGTGCTCAAACTAGGCAATTATTTCCGCAATTAAGTAGACTTGAAATGGATGTCATCAATCGTAGAGAAAATGTGTCCTTCGTTTATAAGAAACTGCAGACAAGCGCTACAACACAAAGACATTTATTTAATTGATATCAATTACTGACAACTGATTTAACAGTAATATTTAAATGCAACAAAATACCAATAACATGTTTTCATATTCATTGCTGCATAAGTTACAAAAAAAAGAAAAGGCTTGAAAAGATGAAGTCTTTACCTGATGTCACAGAAGGAGAGAGATTTGAGCGAATCCTTCAGGCACTGCAGAGTGATGCCCTCAGCCAAATGACAGCTCTTAATCAAATTAAACACCTACAGAACATTTCACAATAATACATTAAGAAGCATACAACAGTTAGTTCTGACCAACAAATCTAGGCATTCTACAAGTGTTGATAACAGTAACGACACTTGGATGTTAAACAAACCCGCAGTATGGGTCTACAATACTGGGGAGAGAGCAACTGCCTGCCAAAACCGCCTCTTAATCATAAGTGCTCTTTCATCTACAGCCATAAAGCAAGTCTGCATCTCCAACCCCCCTCTAACATATGATTAGCGCCCTTCTTGATATGTGCGAAAAGTAAGCATACATCTTGGCGCACAAGCTTTCCATTTAGTCATATTTGGGACTTGCCTACAGAACCCGAAGTTAATGGAGTTGATATTTTAAAAGTGGAATAAGTGAATGTAAAGAGAAATGAGATTTATGAGACTTATGAGAGTTACAGGACATCCCCTCCATGGTTTATTCTCCTCACCTTTTGGCTACACAATGTCGGTAAAAATTTTAAAGTACGAGGAGCGGTCAAAAATATATTATTGCTAAGAAAAAATTATGCACTGAAAATGAATACTGATCGTGAGCTTAGTCCTTCTCCACGTAAGGCAACATATTTCTCCAAACAATGGATGAGCTGGTGGAGACAGTCACTGAAGAAGCCTTTTTTTTTGGCCTTTTGAGGAAATGTTCCACCTGATGTCTTTGAAACACCTGCCAAGTGGTTTCTTCATGTGATGGAAGAAGAAGAAGTCACTGGGTGCAAGGTCAGAGTAGGGGGAAGAGGCAGATTTTCGTTCCCCAAGCCGGCCACAAGTTTCACGGTTGAATGGGCTGGCGCATTGTCATGAAGAAGGCTAAACCTCTTGTTTCTGGAGACATAATTCAGGCAAATATTTTCCGTTTCTTTTGTCATACAATAATACGAAGTTTCAATAATACACCCCTTGTAGTTTTACCCTTATTAATTACATTAATGTCAGTCGCCAGCTCAGACAGTCACTGTTTTTTAATTTCACCAGTCACAGAAGGATATGTGTGGAAATATCTGGTAAAAATAAACAAATCATAATGATGATGATAAATGTTGTGTTTGTGGAACTGTTGTATAAAAGCAATAATGCATGAGATCATTCTGATCTACTGACCATCACGGCTGTGATGCCTTTGGCACTCAAGTTGTACCCTCGTGTCTATTGCTTGATTATATTGTATAGAACCTACAAATAAAATTAAATGCACCAGACCGGTCATGTGTGTGTCAACGTGCCTGTAAGGATGTGAATTAGAAAAGGATGCCCACTCACCTGCCTCTGATTGGCTGTAAAACCAACAGTGGCTGGGTCACTTGTGTGCGATGCGTTTATTATACATGAGGTCATGGCCTCGTTCCTCATCTGAAACAAAAAATGGTATTTGCTGTTGGGTTTAACTCTGCTATGCACGCATCATGTTTGACATACACGCATCAAAGGTGAGAAGAAGTGAAATTTAATTGATTTTTGACTCAAGTAAACCAAAACACAAACACACAAACTACAACTATAAACCGAGCAGCTGTTATTCAAAGTGACTTTTCAACACCTTCCTTGCAAACTGCGGCAGGTCGATGGAGCGAAGATATGAACTCTCAACCTTTTACCACTTCCCCTATCAGTTCACTTTTCAGCACAATAAAGCGACAGTGTACCACAAGGCTGCTCTCACCCTACTAGACGAGCTGCTTGCACTGTGCAGATGGGCCTGAATCACCTCCAACATGTGTGAAGTGATCTCATTAAAGTCGTCCAGACGGCGGATGTTGAACGCTACAATGTACCTGTTGTGCTGACACATGAGAAACACGTGACAAGTCAGATTGTGCATGCTCATACAAAGCAGTGTACATATAAAAAAACTATATATATAAAAAAACAACCTGCAATTATCTTATTCAAGTTGTGTATTATATTATGTCATGTATTAGCAATAAAGACACCTGAATGGAGCGAAGACCTCCAGTTACTTTAACATATGTCTCAGGAGGAATAGCAGAATGATTCACGTTGACTTCCTGGTGGAAAAAAAAAAACAAATAGCAAAATGAGTAGGCCACAGTGGACACTCTTAAAAATACATTGAAAATACGTCTGTATCAAGCAAAGAAAACAACTAAGGAGATCTGTAATTACCAGACCTGGCTTAAGAATCATCCAACACCTTTTCAAAACCTGGAAGGATAGTGCTAAACTTTGTGGAAGAAATGTGGTCGGAAAAAAAAACAGTTTGTTGCTGAGCATGAAGATTGGACTTTGGAAAAATGGACAAAGGTTGTGTGTTATAATACATCCAGACGGACCCTATTCCAGAGTGATGTGTGTTAGAAGGTCAGCACATGAAGTGATGTCATTGTGGATGATGGGTGCTGCTGTACAAGGCTCTGGAGGCAGTGTTATGATCTGGGGTTGCTTCATTTGGTCGAGTCTAGGCTCAGCAACATTATGGCCAAAAAATCAAGTGATGACTTCAAATGTACTGAATTACATCTATGTAGTTTTTCACATGATGGCACCAGGATGTTCCAGGACCCAAGTTGTGAAAAAGTGGTTCTGGGAGCACAAGAAATCATTTTCAGACATGAACTGGTGATCACATTGTGTGCTGTTTTCAAAGCTAAAGACTACCTGATAAATAAATTTAATAAACATCTTTTTGAAGTATGAAACATTACATTGGAAGAGATGGAATAACTCAGGAAACATACAGTGGTGGCCAGACGTATTAAGATAAAGTGAAATTCAATTGTTTGTTTTTTCAATAAAGACAATCATGATGCTAATTTATTTTAAGCAATGAAATTGCTCTGCAACAATCAATATTTAGGGTGATGTCTTTAATTCTTTAAAACTTGCTGTATCCGACTGGGAATAGAATCAAAAAGACGGCTGCAGTACTCTGATGTCACTCTCTCAATCCAGGCCTTTGATATAACCATTTTTATAACCGTCTCCCAGAATTTGAGTCCAAACTAAATATGAAAATGCAGTTTCTTGGATGCAAACGCCAGCCAAACTGGAGTAATTTCATTTTGTGCAAATTTATATTTGCCGCTCTTGACATCAATGAATGTGTACATTGTACTGTACATAACAACAAGACAACACTGTCAACACACAGTCAGTAAAGATGTTAAAAGAAATCCATTAAAAGTCTACATACTCAGAATCTGCCTACTTATGTGTACCTCAAGATTTAGCCACTGTTTGACTTCTAGAGGAGGGCCAGTCATATCATCCAAAGAAAACACAAGGTGTGTAGGCGTCTTTTTGGTGCTTCTGATTAAACCCACCACAGTCACCTATGTGAAGAGATTGTAGTGTGTCAGTTTTTAATCTGAATAACGACAAGGCAAGATTTGTCTTTCGGAGATAACGGCTATGCAACATTTTGCTGTGTACAATTTCTACAAGGGATGTTCAAGTCAAACCAGGACTTCTGATTGTGCAGAATAACAGAACACAGTTATGAGAGTAATCACTCCCTTTACTTCTCTATATAATCCCCTGCTACACTGATGCACTTATCCCAATGTCTCAGTAGTGCTTGGAAAAACACTAAAACTAAACTAAAATAGTCCTGACCTCACTCCAAGCCATTTCAATATGTTTGGGCTACTACAGGAGTTCCTGGGAGGCCACCGATTCATACGTGAAGCATACAATCCGTTCATGGCTCAGGTGAACTGAGAAAACTTGCTAACTTGATGGTATCTAAGCACTAAGGAAATTATTGGATAAGAGCATTGTGGCAGGAGATCATATAGAGAAATAACGGAAGTTTTATCATAACCTCATTCTCCGCAACCAAAAGTCCCAGTTTGACCTGAACACCCTTGAATATTTCCTAATTTGCTTTTCAGATTTATAAAAGCAGTTATGAGTGCGATTGTCTGGAATATGATTTTTTTTAACCCTAAAGAGTCAAATATATATATATATAAATATATATATATAAATATCTATATATATATATATATATATATATATATATATATATATATATATATATATATTTGATGAAATTATAAATAAGTTTGTGACAAATAATTAATGTAAAAAAAAAAAAAATTATTTCACATATACAGCTTGACCCAAAAAGTCTGGATCCATGGGCATTTTCCTCATATTAAATTTTCGATTTTTTCTTTTTAGCCCAGCCCAAAGATGACTAAAAAGACGGGTCATCCACAGCACAAAGACGAAGTTCTTGGCAGATTTCGACGCAATTTTCCTTCTGCTCTCGTGTCAGCAGCCTGGGGACGAACTTGGCAACAACACGGCGCATGTTCAAATGCATGTCAGGATTGCCTGGACTGTTCCGTATGACAACCACAATGGCAGCAATGCTGTGGATTGTTCTCAGATCATCATGCACAAGTTGCGGAATGGTTTTGACATTTTTGAGGGCTGAAGGTCTTCCTGATCTCTCATTGTCTCCGAATGATGTGCTTCCTCTCTTGAAACATGCAGCCTCAAACAACTCATCGATGTAAAATTGCCGAATCGTGTCAAATGGATTCTGTGGCAGATTTTCCCAGTTTCACACAGAATTTTATGTTCGTTCTTTGTTCTAACTTGCTATGCATGATGAAATCGCAGACGTGGTAATGCACATGGTCAGAATAGCACCGGTTGCACACACTGACTTATGAAGGTCGGTGCTCCCTGTGACTGTGTATCTGTTACAAAACTAGTCTGAAAACATTTTTGATACCGCTTCGTAGCTCCGCTCGACTTTTTCTTTGCGATCGTCTGGTCTAAAGTCTGTGGTCTATCAGAATCCCAGAAGAATCTTTGCACTAATGCAGGGTAGTACTCTGCATGGTACAAAACAAGGTTTGATCCATTATCGTTCATGCCTCCAGAGGTCATCGATTTACAGAACATTTGCTGTAATTTATTTATTTCCATTATTTAAATCCATTATTTCTTACAGATCCAGACTTTTCAATTTCAATGATGTATTTAATTTATTACCAGAAAGTTTAGACGAGGTCGGAATTCAGGGAATGTCCAAATGGATGTGCATTCACCGTAACATTATTAGACTGACCTGCTGGAGCTCCATGTCTTTTATAAAGAAGGAGTCTTTGTGTTCTGTAGCCGACAGGAGCTGAGACACACTGCATGGCATCACACGCAGGATTCCTGCAGTCTGTGGGGGAAAAAACAGATGTGGTTTAGACAGAACTTGAGACTGTTTTAATCCATAAATTCACCAATAGACCTGGCTGCCAAAGTGGAGCTAATTGCTTAAATTACTGAGGGGAAATGTAGCCACTTTAGACCTATAGTATTAACCAGATACCTTTGTATTTCTTTCATTTCCCGAAGATGGAAATCCACCTGGAAAACAGCTATACCCATAACCTAAATGAAATGTCATTTTAATCAAGGCTTTATGCATTTTTTGTGATTTTTCTTAGCATCATTTGCTAAACAACAGAGTGAATGACAATCACAAGCCTAGCACAAAAACAAATCCCTTTAAAACATTTTTTTAAATATTAAATTTAGTCAATATATAAACCAAATCTCACAAACCCTGACTCCCCATGATGTATAATCACTGAACACTGTCGGAATAGCAACAAAAAAAATAAGCTAAAAAGTTTCATTTGTAGTTGAAGGGTGAGGAGAATGCCAACTTGCTAATGAGAGTTGATTCACTGAGGAGGAATCGGGCCACTTCAGTTAAACGACTCTCTTTTAGTGAATCGATTCGCAAGTTTCATTCAAAAGGATTTTTTTTACTGCACTTTATTAACATTCAACATACATGTATAAACATTATATTCACATATGTTAGAAAAAAATGTTGGTGCTTTTTCTTAGCATAATTTCCTAAACAATAGATGAATGACAATCACAAGCCTAGCACAAACATAAATCCCTTTAAAACGTTTTTACAATATTAAATTTAGTCAGTATATAAACCAAATCTAACAAACCCTGACTCCCCATGATGTATAATCACTGAACGTTGCCAGAATAACAACAACAACAAAAAAAAGGGTAAAAATTTTAATTTGTAGTTGAAGGGTGAGGAGAATGGCTAACTTGATAATTAGAGTAGATTCTAATGATGGGTCGTTCATGAACGCTTCATTCTTTTAGAACGAACCTTTAACGTGACTCAGAAGAACGAGTAGTCTCGGACAGTGATTCGTTCGTTTTCTACTGGACGCGCATGCGCAAAGCATCGCAAAACCTCCATAGGTTATGTGCAGGAAAAAGAAATGAGTCGTTACATTTGAGTCTTTGGTCCGAGTCGTTCGTTCTTTTGTCACGTGACTCCCATAGACGCCATTGCTGTAAGTGCAATAGATTCAAAAAAGCAAACGATTTGCACTAGAAGATATGATGGTGAGCTGCTCCTTCTGTTTGTAATATGTCCTTAGCTGCATTGTAATATTTTCATTACTGGGACTATAGCCAGAATTTGTGTCTGTAGACGTGTTGGGGGTCTGTTTATTGAAAAACGAAATGAAATGAACTAAATGGCTCAATAAATGATTTGTTCATTTTGATGAACGAGATTCAAAGGACCGAGTCACTAAAATGATTCAAACTTCCCATCACTAGTTGATTCACTGATGAGGAATCGGTTAAACGACTCTTTTTAAGTGAATCGATTCGCAAGCATCATTCAAAAGGTTTTTCTCATTCTCTCTGGTATGTCTGACACTATGGAGGTCAAAGTGTGTATCTACACATTTAAACTAGCATCAGGCCAACCACGACTGTCGCCAATTCACCAGTTTTCCATCCTTGGATCACTTTTGGGAGCGACACGGTGGTGTAGTGGTTAGCACTGTCGCCTTGCACTTCGAGGGTTCGGGTTCGATCCCCGGGCAGGCTCGATTCCCATCTCTGTGTGCAGTTTGCATGTTCTCCCTGTGCTTGGTGAGTTTCCTCCAGGTACTCTGGTTTCCTCCCCCGATCCAAAGACATATAGATTAGGTTAATTGGCAGTGTGTGTGCTCTGCGATGGATTGGCACACTGTCCAGGGTGTACTCCGCCTTGTGCCCTAAGTCTCCTGGGATAGGCTCCAGGCCCCCCGTGACCCTGAATACAGGATTAAGTGGTATAGATGAGTGAGTGAGTGAGTGAGTGAGTGGATCATCTTTTGGTAGGTCCTGATCACTGCAGACCAGGAACATCCAACAAGAGCTGCAGTTTTGGACTTGCTCTGACCCAGGTGTCTAGCCATGGCAATCTGGCCCTTCCTACAGTAGCGACATTTTCAATATCACGTGACCAAAGGTTGATGTGTTGGAACCAGAAAAAATGTACAAGCGTAAGGACTTTGACTGACGTTGACAAGAACCAAATTCTAAAGTGATCCAAGGAAGGAAAACTTGTGACATGGTCATGGGCGGCCAAGGCTCACTAATGTACATTGGGAGAGTAGGCTGGTCCCGGTAGTCTGATCCAATAGAATATCGCTAGTGTAGACCAAAGTGATGTAATGGTTAATGCTGGTTGTGATAGAAAGCTGTCAGAACACACAGTGCATCACTGTTATGGTGGCAAAAATGCGAACCTACTGTACAGTATATTAGGCAGGAGGTCCTAATGTTATGGCTGGTTGGTGTATTCAGTATGTCAAGTGATGCATGGCCAAAAAAAATTTTTATGCATTTTTATTTGATTTCTGGCTCTCATAACATGAGAATGTAACAATTCAATGCAATCATACAAACACAATTGACCTGAAATGCACCCATGATGAAGTAATGTATAATGATGATACAGTGGCGTGAGAACCGGCGATCAATTCTGAGTCTATTAGGAGTTTCAGGTTTCTTCAAAGTTCCCTAGGTGTGTATGAGTGTGTGTGTAAGATGTGTTGATGAACCGCTTTGAACCAGACAAGGCCACAGCAGTTACTGTACATTTAAGCACATAATAAATTATGCAAAAAAAATGGTGGTTGCATGGCACATCATACAGCTTCAGAGTTCCCGTAGATCAATCTTTCAGTTTTTACTCATGGGTTTCCTCTGGGTTCTTCAGTTTCCTCCCACCACTGGAAACATGCTAGTAATTGTTTTTTTTTTAAATAAATACAATAAATCCCCCTAGGTGAGGATGAGTATGTGAATGCTCGTTTTTGACTGGTGTCAGCAGTTCTTACCATTACACTCATTTGGTAAGATAACCATCTTTTGACAATGACTTATTTGCATAATGTGACACATACCGGTAGCTGACACACACACACACACACACACACACACACACACACATACCACAGACACATCGTTAGCACCTTGATTAGTTGAACCAAAGGGGAACTACAGACAGGTTTTCAGTTGTTTTGATAGTGTGAAAGATTATATTGTGTAAAAAATCATGCCAGACATCATATCATGCCAAAAAAAGACACTCTAATATTACATTGAATTGCAGTTAGCTTTTACTGTGACACACACTATAGCTGCCAATAACTGTACAGTGGGCGATATGTATGATGGGTGCATCACTTGGGGTGCAGCGCTTCCCTTCGCACCGTTTCCTCTGGAATAGAGTCAGTCTGGGCCGATCAGACCACATGACCTTTCACCATAACTCCAAAGTCCGATCTTTATGCTTGTGTCCTTTTTTCATCTATCCATGCAGGTTTCAATAATGCGTTAGTTATTAAATCAGTAATCTTTGGAATCTCCTTCGTTGTCTTCTTTCCATTGCAAGCCCTTTCGAAATGGCTGTTGCTACTGTACATATAATAATCATTAAATTGGTTCGATGTGACAAAAGAACTAATCTACTAATGCTTGCCTAATAAGAGTATACCTGCCTTGCTTGGTGCTTTCTATTTAAAACCGAACTGGATTTAACACCAAAATGTGGCTTATGCATAAAGTGCATAGACTAAAGAAATAGATTTATTAAGCAGACAAAAGACAATGTATGAAATGGTAACATGGTTAGACAAGGTGGTTAAAATGATAGGAGAGGTTTCGCAATGAAGTGTCTCACACAGGTCCAGTTATTTTTTCTATTTATTTATAAAGCCAATCCCAACAATAAATTACACATTTACAGCCTCTTGTAAATCTCAAATCTCATAAAAATACTGTACAACACCAAAAACAAAAAAAGGTTAGTTAAAGAAAACAAAAAAACCTAATTACACCAGTTTTTCGATACATTTCATGTTGATATTAAGCAAACAGTTAGACAAGATGTGTTCCGTGTGACTGTGTGAGCAGGGCACAGTGAAGGAAGTGACTTTCTCCCGTACATCAATCAGCTGATCTGTTTTTTTATTCCCGTATACACACACTAGTGTATCCAGACTCTACGTCAGAACTTTTGTTTCTGCCTGAACAGGGAAACAACTGTGTTGCATTGTGTTGTGGCCTGCTTTCACTTCATCCCCTTTCATTTTTTGTCCATTTCATGAACAAATAACGTCACGGCTGGAGCTGACTTTTGCCTCTTGCACAGCATAGACGGTGCTTTTCCTGAGATTACAGTGTTTCTTTTGGCATATAATGGATGACATATCGAGCCAGTGTCTCACACTGTTAGCACCTAAAGTTGGATGAAAAAAAGGCAGTTTTATTTAATGTATAAACGTATTTGCACACCAAATGGTTGTAATCCAGTATTAGGCTTAACCTTGGTAGTGACACAAGCCGCTTTTAGATCAGGGGTGTCAAACATCCAACCCATAGGCTGGGACCAGCTCAGTAAGTATGCAAATAATTAATAATAATAATAATAATAATAATAATAATAATTAAATAAATAAAAAAGAAATCAAAGTAAATCAATTGAAAGTTTAGGGGGGAAAGAGAGAGTCTATTACTACATTTTAAAAACAGAACAACAGTCAGTGCTACAAATTTGCCCAAAAATGTTAACTTATTTTTAAAAGCAAGCAAAAACATTTTTATCTGCAACTACATTTTTTTTTTTGCGTTTACAGATCCATTCCCCTTTTCCCAAGCATTTTGTGTGTATATATCTTTGACATTGGTCCCAAAGTCTGGATCTGTAGCCATTTGTCTGTGTATGAGAAAACGCTTTGTTTTAGACGAAAAATAAACAGAATATTGAAAAAGAACTACAGTACTGTGCAAAAGTCTACATATTTGCTTCCAAAGACACAGACCATCTTTTATTTTTAATGCAGTCCTGAGGAATTGTTCTCCAGGCCTCCTGAAGGTCTGTTTTTTGTCTCTCGTTTTTCAGTCCGGTTCCTGAGCAGTTTCAGAGGAATGCGTGTTGTTTAAGCATATCCAACTTAAGGCATAAACCAGTGAAAAACAGGTGCAGATGATATTGATGCAAATACTGCTGATACTGAATGCTGAGTGGTTGGAACAGACAGAGAGGAAACGAGGCTGTTGCTTATGTTTTTTAGACTGTATCTTTGGGCACTTTGCAGCCTGTCGCCGGAAAACATTTGTTCCAATTTCTTTCATTTAATCTACCTCGTTTAATTTAATATGGAGAAATGAGGCGTGGCTCAGACTTTTGCACAGTACTGCAGATCAAACATCAAGTTCAAATTAAGGAATGCATTTATGGTTCTTGTATAGATTTTTTTTTATATATATAATTACTTGACTATTCTACGGAGCCCCTAAAAGGACATGGATGAGGGGGGGGGGGGGGGGTCCGTTAAAGGGGGGAAAAAATTGAGGGAGGAGGAAGGGAGATCTCCTAGAAAACCTAGGAGGAAAAGAAATTGAGACCACATGACTTATACTTCCTGTGCCAAAATAAGGGCAAGCTTTGAGTACAAACTGAATGTCTTTATATTTTAGGCCAAGCTGAAAGTAAAACTCAGCCATGCAGAAGTCTACTCAGTAGAATGTAAGCTAGAAAAAAATAATACTCAGTAGAATTCTACTCTCGCGAACTCTCTTGCGAGATCTCGCGAACTCTTTTAGGCTATTTATTTATTTCCCCTATTTATTTATTTTTATATCCCCTCCAAACTTTATTTTTTCCAGCCATGTCCCTTTAGGGGCTCAGTACTATTCTATAATTACTTGACTAAACATAAAATCTGTCCTGTTACTCGAGTTTGACACCCCTGCTTTAAATTCTATAGAGGTAGCTGATTGGTGATCCCTGCGTTCCCTGTGTAAGATTTTTGTTTTTAAATGAAAGGACCAAACATGACCTGCTCACATAGCATAAGCACATATAGAGGCTGTAACCAAATAATTATACATATTTCACAACGAATAAAAAAAAAAACAATTCAAAAGATTCTACAGCATAAACTTGACAGATTTACACATTCAGTACTGCTCATCATTCATCAAAAACACCACAGTTTAGAGTCTGGATCTTTTTGAACATGGGTGTGCTGTAAATGTACAGTATCTACAAGTGCAAAGAAAGAAACTGACGATGCAGACGAAAGAGGGCAATAAGGAAATCACTTCCGCTTAAGGCAAGAGTCCAGAGAGTGAGAGGAATGAAGGAAAATCATTCTACCTATTAGCCGGGAAAGTGAACAAACATAAATTTTCCAAATACATTTCCAACCGAGTAATTTGATTGGACAAGAGGAATGTCATGAGTGATGATGCAGAGCATAACAGCACTGGGACATTTGCTGTTATATATAAATATATCCCTTCAACTCACAGGTGTTTGAACAATCAGTAATTGTTGGTCGCCAACATAACGCTACATTGTAACGAATTACGATGAAAAGACCAGTCGCAGAACTGTTTTTGTTGGCAGAGCAAAAAATAACCCAACAACTCACAATCTGTTGATAATAAATAGCATTTGTAGAACTGTTGTATAAAAGCAATATTGCACTCGGTCGTGCTGTTGTACAGAATATCGGCACGCATCACAGCCGTCACAAGAGGAGAAAAAAATAATTGATTTAGCTAAGTATTGCGATTCTTTTGTGTGCCAATTCATGTACCACCACACTGACTACAAAATTCCTTTTTTTTAAAATACTTTAAAATTTTAGGTGGAAAAAAAAAATAGTGCAGTTCCTCTATAATCCTATAGGTGGTGCGCTCTAATCTATTGACAAGTCTGTTTGAAGTTTAGAAACAAAATCTGACAAAAAAAAATTGCATTGCAATACAGATCAAATTGGCGCCTAGCTATCGTGATATCATCGTATCGGGTGTTCCCTAGTGATGCAGTACAACAGCGCTCCCGGTCATGTGATAGTGCTTAAATAAAAAAAACAACAGTTTTAAGCGATGAAAGATTTTGTTGAACTATCTAATTCACTAAAGATCCCAACAATCCATAAAAACACAATCCTTATTTTATTAATTTAGGAGAAGAAACACCTATAAGGTGACCACCACGAATACAGGTTGTAAAACATTTTAAACACGCCATATGACCTGCTAGTTAACACTCTTAGAGGTTAAAGGTGGATTCTTTAATAGTTTCATTGAAAACTATTATAATGAAAGCATTTACGGGGACGACAGACCAATTACAGTAGTAGTTAATAATTAATGATGATTAATAATACTGATAAATTATTAGGGTAAAAAAATGTATAGCTCAAATTAATTATTTTTAAAACAAAAACAAGGCCAGTGCTGTTGAAAAACATTACAGAAATATGTGCTTAGAGAGGCAACAGGATTTTTATTCTTTTTTTTTTTTAAATAAGGCATTAGTCTGGTCAATGAAAAAGGCAAATTAGGCTGCGTTCATTTTATTAGCTCTTTCAGGTTTTCGCTCAGATCTTGAAAGTGATCTGTACTTGATTTTGTCTTGTTTGAATCCAATTCTAATATATATATACTGGCATCCACTGCTGAAGTGTTGAATTAATGACAATAGACCTGTGCAACAATAAATTCAACTTATTAATTCAAATTCATCAATAAGAAATCTGATACGTTTTTGTTTTTTTTACGCTTTGTGTATGATCGATTACACGAAACGTATCTGGATCTTATACCACTTTTTATATAAAAGTAACCTGAAGAGACGTGACTTAATGAAATCCGTCTCACTTTAGACCTGTAAGGTGAACGCTTCAGCCTCAGACAGCTTTCCAGTGATCCATAACCACTGGTACCACTTTTGAGATGGAAATTCTTAAAGTAAATGTTCTAAGGACTAAATGTTTGCTGGTTTTAATAGAAGTACACCCCTTAACATCTGCTCCAAAACAGCATTAAATATTAACACTTAGATTGCGAAACTTTGCAGCAGACGAATGCTGCGCTGAGGTCTTGTGTGGGACTTTTCAATCCATCTTCAAAGCCGTTTTAATTTGTCACGACACTTTAGCAGGCTTAGTGTTCGCCTGACGAGAGGGGATTATAGCAAAGGGATGAAGAAAAAAAATAAAAAACCCCACAAGAGCTTGTGCTCTCAGGGGCATTCGGGGTTTTAGTCATGTATCCCAGAGAGCGTGGGCGCTGGTGTTAACTGACGGGGAGAGTGACGTCGAGGTTCATTCACTTCCGTCCAGGAGGAACGCGTGAGGAGGCTGCTCTCTCTGAAAAAGATACGTGAAGTGCTGGCTGTCACGCGTATGAACGTCCAGCTAAACAGCTGGCAAACGTCCTAGCATGTCTTAGAGTTTCAAGTTCGCGAATTCAAGTACAACGCAAAGCAGTCAACATTCTCGACGAATGTAATCATTCTTTGTTCGTTTTTTTTTTCTTTTTCTATTCGTTGAATAAACAGATTAATGCATCACAGGCATCTGAAAAAAAAAAATAATAAATAAAAAAATGCAGAAAGGAGTGTAGTTAACCCTATTCTGGTGTTTTGTTCTGTTTTTTTTTTTCTTTTTCTTTTTATGATACACATTCGGATCAAATCTGGAAACGCCTGAAAAATCTCCAACGAACGACATAAGCATTTAAACACCGACTCTTGGGTGAGTACAGTATGAAGTACAAACTGAATAATCCTGAGAAAGTTCTACGGTCGAGATATTGATCCGGGTTTGAGGTTTGAACGTGTATGTAGGAGTCTGGATGTTTTGCGTTGCATCAGAGTTTACGTTAGCACCAAGAGGCGAGCGAGGAAGGTAAAGACTCTGCTGAGCTTAATTCAGGCTGTCGAAATGGACGGAATCAATGTTCCTTACAAAAGCTGGAAGCACCGGGGGGAAAACCTGTCGTCGGTTTGTTTTGCAAAGCAGTGTGCGATATGGCCAATTAAACCGCCGCGCTCTGTAAGGGTGCCAGTGTGATTTAACTCGAGGTCGACCGGTCGGGTTTGTGTGTGAGCTTCGTCCAGAAAAAATAAATTTAACAAGAAACAGGATAAAGCAGCTGCTTTCTGTAGACACGCAGTGCGTCTTAAAGCTAGACCATCTTATACAGAGTTACCATAGGAATAATCTATATAGTGGTATGTTTTATTTACCATACGAGTACGATATCGATGTGAACAAAGAAGGACAAAAATATTAACACCCGTGTTCATTTTGCTTGGTTAAATGAAAAATGTAAAAAAAAATAAAATAAATTCAAAACAACGTTCTATTCACATTCTTTTTTAAAAGCGCAGATACACACACACACACACACACACACGTGTAATCTCGTCACGTGTCCCAGTCCAGCTCCCTGCAGGCGATACGGACCAACCTGAGCTCGAGCTCGAAAGCGTCCGGCCGCTGTCGCGGGTCGGCCGCTAACATCTCCCGGATCAGTTGCTTCATTCCGGCGCTCATGCTTTTCTTCCGTGCCGGGATCAGGAGCTCCATGTTCGGGTTCTCAAGCAGCGCCTCGCCCAGCGGTACGATGACCTCGCCGTGGCGCACGTAGCTGCCCAGCAGCTCGCGCTGTGTGCCCGCCTCGACAAATGTCAGGCGCTCTACCATCGCCCAGATGATCACGCCCAGCGCGAAGATGTCCGCCTTGGCGGTGTAGCAGCCCTCGCGTGCCTCGGGCGCCATGTAGAAGTCGGTGCCGCACGCCGTGGACAGGAAGCAGCGTTCGACGCTCGCCGGCTCGTCTGGGTCCAAGCCTGTCGCTGAGCAAACCTTCAAATAAGGACGATAGGATTCAATCTCAGAGCGCGTCACGTTACAAGGCGATCTTATCTTATATAATAATTATTTAAATATCAGAAGTATTCTAGATGAAAACGTTTACATTTCCTGACTGGTGCGTCTTTTAAATTTCCCCAAATATCTTCTTGCCACCTTTTACAAAACATCCCCCTCCTACCTTGCTCAGGCCGAAGTCGGCCACCTTAAGCGTCGGTTCTGCGTGACCCTGCGAGATCAAGATGTTGTCAGGTTTCAGGTCGCGATGGATGATGCGGTTGCGGTGCAGAAAGGCCAGCGCACTGCCCAGCTGCAGCATGAAACTGGTGTTGGTGCGCCGGCTCGGCTTGCGCGAGAGCAGATATGCGTTCAGGTCACCGCCGTCACAGAAATCCGTCACGAACCACAGGTAGCGGGAACGGCGTCCGTCGAACGCCAGCTCACCCTTCAGGGACGTTTCCACCAGCTGAGAAGGCAAAAATCGAGCAGCGTTAAAAGAAACTTCAGAAACTAAAGCTTGTGCTTCTAATAAATACCAGTTACAGCTAAAAAAAAAATCACATTACAGGCATGTTGAAAAGCAGTGGAATAACGGCTGTGTAGTTTTCTCTTCCTGTCACATGACACAGTGCCTCTACAGCGGCCACCATGGCATTTCATAGCACACTGTAGTTTCTCATCTGGCTAGGCTGGTCAAGAATGAACCTGCAGTATCATGCTATAGACCCATGATTCAGATACACATACAAATAAGTATGTATACGTATGCTACAATGTATTTTACAGTCTTCAAGGGGCATTCAACTCAAACCGGGACTTCTGCTTGTACCAAATAACAGAACACCGTTATGTGAGTAAAATGCTATGCGAGGCCTATAATCTGGAGTTCGCCAGTTCGATTCCCGGGTGATGCTGTAACCTCTCTCGAGAGCTGATTGGCCAAGCTCTCTCAGAGAGGATGGATGAGAAGTACTTAGTGCTCCCACATTAATCACGGCTCTACAGCCTTCATTCCTGTGTTGGTGAATGACTGTTCTCACCGACAGATGCTTCTCTTCTGCAAGTCGAAGACTAGATATCCATCCAATTTCAAGGCTCGGCCGTTCCACTCTCTGAATGTTCAAGGGAACGACCGCAGCGTGCTCCGAGGCACCTCAGCCAGGGATCGGCATTCACGGATGTACGAGCTTCTTTAAAACATTTGCATCATTTAAATGTTTTACTGCGGCTAAAGAAGTCTTCTGTTTGGTTTAACGCCTTCACTCAGGAGGAATGTCATCACAGGTCCCGGTTTGACTCGAGGGCCTTGTCTTAACTGACAGTGTAGATTAAATATAATAAATGTAATAACAATAGCTGTAGACGATAGTCGAAAGTAAAAAAAAATTTTTTTAACTTCACACTCACTGTCAAGTGTATCGGCTCACGAATTTCATTACTTGGGAAGTAACTGGTGTGCAAATGGACCATAAAGTGTGCTGATCAATACTGAAAACAGATTCCGATCCACAAAACCGTTATAGACAAATTCTGTCTTGTTAATGTTTACTGGTTGTGAACTGACAAGCGAAAGAGATTATAGAAAAGAAAAAAAAAAACACAAACGTTACTGGGTTCTGGGAAAGTAGCCAAAGTGAGCTACTTAACAAGGAGGTAGACAATCACCGAGTTTAGCCGTCACAGAGAGACTAAAATCATCCACCAGAATATAGTCTTTCAGACAGTGCAAGGGAAAGGAAGATAAGTGCGCGCGATGCTGCACATCGCAAGAATTCATTTATACAGAATGCTAAGCGGAAAGCATCCACAGAAGTGATACTCGAGCTTGCTTAAGTGTGCATCCTTCGTCACGGTGTTAGAAACTTTCAAGAGCTCTCAGCTGTAACGCATGCACGCTCAAACCTTCAGCGAGGCACGCTTCGTCTGAGAAGTCATACTGTGAAAAGAGCCTCCGTGGGTGAAGCACGGTTTGCAGCCAAAAAAAAAATAAACAAAAAAATTCTTCCATTTTTCCCGAAAATGTACCAATCGAGATGCATATCAGGTGAAATGTTGTTGATTAACCTGAGCCAAAGAACATGCAGAACCACTAGAGTCTGCTGGTACGTCTCACCACATCCTGACCACATCGAAAGTCTCTTGGGGCTGCTTTCGATGTGATCGAAGAAACGCGTGTCTCTCTCTCTCGCTCTCTATGTTAAAGGTGTTCTATTTTTGCTGTGTCATGCTAACTAAAAAATATATATATTTTTAGACAGCTGCCAAGTCCTAATCAGGATGTGGCTTTTTTTTTTTAAATCCTTATTCAGGCTTGCCCACATAGCTTTAATGTTTAGGCGTCACAGGTCCCAAAGCACCAGGAAAATGAGATGAGCTTACACGGTACACATAGCAGCTACAGCAAGTGTGTGTTTCCAAGCTTACATGTATGGGAGGATTTGTCCTGAAACACTTGTCTATATGATCTGGAAAAAAATATAATCAAATGTTGATATTTTAAAAAATGTAGGCTTAAGTTTGGTTTAAAAAAATAATCAATTGGTTATAACCAATGGGTTTAATTATTAATCAAACCCAGACAAACTTCTTCCTAACCATATAAAGTGTCCCTCTTTCTTCTTTGTGTTTTTCTTCTCGTCAAGTCATGTGTTTGAGACTCTAATATATCAAAATGCGCGGAAGTGTTAGCCAATGTTTTTCTCTCTGAACTGCCTCCAGTTTCCTGAGTTTGGTGCCACGCAACAGAGCGAAATGCCCTTCTGTTCTCCTCGGCCAACAGCAGCTGCAGACAAGATGTGATGTGATGTTTAATCCATTGCTTTCTCTTCTGCATGTACTCAGGATGTACAGCACAGAATGTGTTGTTCCGGTGCAGATCTGGTATCAGGCCAGTTTCACTACGTCTCTTGCCTCTCACAGTCTCTGACTCGTGACCTGGCTGACGAGCAACGTGCTGCAGGTTACAAAGACGGAACGGGGTTCACTCAGACCTTGAGAACCTTTTGGGACGAACTGGAACTGGAGCCTCATCGGTTCCTGATCTCACTAATGCTCTTGTAAATAAATAAACACAAATCCCCACTGCCACGCTCCAAAATCTATGATTAGATTTTATATAGATTTAATATATAGTCTTATGCAAAAGTTTAGGCACCCCTTAATAAATAATCTTGATTTATACAAACATTGATACATAGTTTGGACACTTGTTATGCCATAAATTGAACAAAAATAAAAAACATTATCATGACACTGTGCAAAAGTTTGGGCCCCCTAAAAGTTCCTGAGGCTCAAAAATCAAAACTCCAATGTGAGTGTAAAAAAACCTGCAGGAAGATTTAGCAGACTCAGGAGTGGTGGTGCACCAACAAGACCTTCATTCAACAATGCAGCGCAAGATAGAAATCCATCCACGTCCATAAACGTAATGCGTAAAGCAACAAAGGACGATAAAAATTAATTGCAAACAGTAAATTGTTAAGCCTGACTGATTTGACACCTGACCATAAAAATGTTAAAGATGCAATACTCTGCATGAACAGCTTTCCTTTTGCCATTGTTATAATATATGACACATTGGATAGGCTCTGGATCAAAAAATATATATTTCTCTTTAAATCCTATGGCTTAGTTTTACTAGTTCTGATAAATTTTCATAAATATTAGATATATAATTTTAAATATTTTATACTAATTTCAAACTTAATTACCAAAATGAACATTTTAAATCTTAATTAAACAATGTCAATGCAGGTTATGCAGTGTGCGTTCACATTTACAAACCTGCCTTTGCTGCTACTGGATGCCTGGAATTTCCTTCAGGATCAATAATAATAAAGTTTCTATCCATCTATCACCGGCCCCACCTGCAGTACCATCAAAGTCCACCAGGGGAGTCCTCACATTGTAGAACACTGCACTTTTAGCGTTTTAATGCGAACTATAAAGGAGCAATTTTACGGTTTAATGCTTGTAAAGAAAAACCAACGCACACACCGATAAGGACATGAGAGCTTTGGAGCTTTCCAGTTTAGTGCCCCTATGATGTCATAGGTGTTTCAAAAGGTTGTCAGGTACAATCATAGCATACGTGAAACACACAAGGTAATTTCCCCCCAAAAAAAATTTTCACACAGGTCTTAATTATTACCGAATCAGCTATGACTTAATGTATGTCTAAAAGGAATTATTTAAACATTTATTTTTATATATTCATTTTAAACTACATGTGCTCAATTTAATTGCTTAGAATTAAGTATATAGCGCTTTTAACAGTTGATATTGTCGCAAAGCAGAAAACTTAATTTTAATAATTAACTCATAATCACATTGTAAAAAAAAAATGCACAGAGCCATCTGCTGTCTTTAGCTAACGCCAAACACCACATTCAGACCTGCTATTAATGTCATTATCTGTGGTCTAATCACAAACGCGTAGCTGAGACAACCACAGACATCTGGCCTTTACATAAACATTGAAGTGTCTCTCCAGTGACCTCTTGCATCAGGGTTTCCAGTTTTAGCGAGTATATCGCCATTTGAGTCCTGAAACGTTATTGGAGTAGCAGAGTAACCCTCAGTCTTTACAGTATATAAATGTAAGGAATGATCATGCACCTACCTCCAGGTATGAAGAAGAGCCAAGGCCATGGTTGATCCTCTGAGCTAACCCTCCTCTCTGGAGCACGCACTCCTTCAGGTGGATGACATTAGGGTGCTGGCTTTGGATGCTGCTGAGAGCCCAGAACTCGCGCAGAGCTAGCTCGACGTTCTCCGGTGAGTGGCAGCGGATTTTCTTGACGGCGACACGAGCCCCCGTCCGCTGCACCATAGCCTCGTACACCACACCATAGCTGCCTCGACCCACCTCTTGAATCAGCTCGTACTTGGCTTGGCTGCTCACCATCCTCTTCCTCAGCTGTAGAAAGAGAGAGAGAGAGGGAGAGAAATAAACAAAAGATGAGATTAAAGTTTAAATGATAGCGTGATAACTACCGTGCCAAGTCAAAAAAACTTGAGGCAAGTAAAACAAACAACCCAGCACCGCTCTCTTATCCAGCTGCCTTTTTTTTCCTGTTGTTGTGTCCCTGTATTTAAACACCACCTGCATGAGTGAAAAACAAAAACCTCCAGTTCTGTGGGCAGAGGAAGTAAATTTACTCTTAATAACTTATTTGCTGTGCATGTGTGAAAATCCCAAATGATCATTCATTCATCTTTTATTCGGTTTATCCTGTGTACAGGGTCACAAGGGACATCCGGGATAGGGTGGCAATCCATTGAAGGACACACACACACACACACACACACACACTATGGGCAAGTTGTGTGAGGAAAGAAATTAACCTAATCTGCATCTAGAGGAAACCGGAGTTACCAAGAGGAAACACTCCAAGTACAGGGAGATTCAAGAAGGGAGACCCGGAAATCAAATCATCGACCCTGAAGGTGCGAGGCTAGACAGGGCCGCTCCCAAATGCTCATCAGATTCTAAAAAACACAAATTCAGTCCGTTTGATGCGAACATTCAAAACACAGCTGAATTAACAGGGATCCAACTTTTTCTCCATTCTGATGTTTGAGGTCAATATTGAAAATCATACTGAG
The DNA here is from genome assembly GCA_013621035.1 of Clarias magur. Classification (NCBI taxonomy): domain Eukaryota; kingdom Metazoa; phylum Chordata; class Actinopteri; order Siluriformes; family Clariidae; genus Clarias; species Clarias magur. Next base: position 3,530,177 of record QNUK01000007.1, on the reverse strand, counting down.
CATTAATGATCAGGTGAACAGGTGTTCCTAATAAACAGTGAGCTTAATAATTTCTCAAACAATCCCACTTCATTTAATGCAATTAATATGAAATGTTAAAATATTCAAATTCTACTCTTGATATAACTGAAAATGTTAAAACAGGGAACAGGAAGTAGCACGTATTGAAGACTCGTGGCCAACGACTGAAAAGTCTGAAAAAGCTCAAGCGTGAAAACGACCTTCAAAGCCTTACTCAGATAGATGCGTTCATCTTACATCACATCTTCCACAACATCAAAGATGTATTCCGTTTTTCTTTCTGAAAGGTATACTCCGTCATGTAACCAGGGTTCATTATAATATTTAAAAAAGAAACAGGGCGAGTTGAAAAGACAGAGAAACAAGCAAACTGTAACAGTTGGTGTAAACATGAGGCATAAAGTGACCCCAAACACTTTTTAATAAGTATAAAATTCATATGAAAGAGAAGTTAGAAAATAGAGATCATTTGATTTTGCATAAATTACTCACTTTCGGACTCTCTCATTCTCTATACCGCGTATCCTGTTCAGGGTCGCGGGCAGTCAGGAGCCTATTCCAGGGGACTCGGAGTGCAAGGCAGGGTACAGCCTGGACAGGGTGCTAATCCATCACAGGGCAAGCAATCACTCCCACACAAACACACTCACTCACGAGCGCACACACAAACTACAGGCGGGAGTAGCCGAAAGACCAACATATTTTGGCGCATGGCATATTTTATCTCTGATCTGAGAAGGGAAAATTTGAAACACTTAAATAATCTTCAGGGGGGAAAAAACCCTCTCTGCTCCATATCGGTCGCTTTGATATACAAATTTGCACGCAAATGAGTGAACGTCATGACGTCAGTTGGTGACTTCACGCGAGTTCTGAGCGTCACCTACCTTTCCCCTGAAAAGAGTTAGTAAACACTGCTCGTGCACAAAATCGTGCTCTGGGAGGAGTCTAAGCCCGTCATCTCCATAGCAATACGATAAAACAAGACGAGAGGTCGACATTACAGCGTTAAAACAGTGTACACTAAAGCTAGGCCAAGCTAAACAATGTGCTAGTGTTATACATTATACACAAAACCGACCCACAATGGTGTCTTTGGACATATCAGGAACTCACGTGATTAAATAACATTATAAGAAAAAAAATATATATATATATATATATATATATATATATATTTCTAATCTTGTGCTCATTATTAGCTTACACACCATGTTAGCTCGATGGCTAATTAGCTAATAATAATTAGCCTTTAGCCACCGTAGAAACACCAGGGAAGGTTATTCAGTCTATCTGTTAGTCTGGCTGTTTCTTTCCCTCACGTTTAGTCTCCTTAGATAATAAAGTCATGAATGTTATTGTTGTCCAGCTGACTGTGCAAAACAAACAACAGGCTAAACAATGGTAACTAATACTGACAACTAATGTCAACGTCCTGCCCACACACACACACACCTGCACACCGAGACAAAGAGTCCTGCGGCCTGCCGAAATTCAACACACAAAAGACAGGAATAATTTACCTTTTGTCAGGTTTATCCGCAATTCACGTGTTTCCTTTCCTGGCTGTTTCTAGCAGCCATTATACAGGCACGCGCGCACAGAAGCGCTTCCCGTCCGCGCGAGCGTGTTGCCCAGGGCGAGCTTCCCCCCTATCCGCCAGCACGCGCACGCCTCTCTCTCTCTAACACGCACTTTCTCTCTCACACACAATCTGACGTGATTCTACTACAAAGTGAGAAACACCGCCCCCTATCCCCAAAACTCCAAAACTGAGCTTTTCTCTGGTGTATTGCACAAAAATTATGATAAAATACAGTGGCATAGTGGTTATCACTGTTGTCTTGCACCTCCAGGGTCAGGGTCAGTGTGTGTGGAATTTTGCATGTTCACCCTGGGCTTTCCTCCCATAGTGTATGCATGCGTGTGTATGCCCTGTGATGGATTGGCATATCCTGGGAAATACTTTGTATGCCGATGCAAATTTAAATTCTTAAGGGGAAAATCCGTAAAACCACAATAATTTACAATTATTTTTTAAAAGTGTATGGTAAAATGGGTACATTAATTCATCTTCTATATTATGTGCCCCTCATGACCTTGTACACAGGATAAACCGGACTGGACAGTGATACACCATTAGTGGCACCTCGGCATACAAATTTGCATTGGTATACAAAGAATTTTCGGCATACGAACGAACAAACCAAATCAAACCAAACACCAGCTAAGTTGCACATACACCCAGGAGTTGTTCAAAACCGTGTTCACGTCAGTGTAAAGCTAAGTGAAGCGGACTACATGTAATCCTTACACGTTTTTTTCAGTCAGCAATTGTCAATCCACAATTACACTACCTTGACCTTCATTGAATTTGGCATGCATTCCATTATGTTGGTAATATTTTTATATTTTTGGGTGGTGGAATGGATTATCTGCATTTACATTACCTTAAAAACTAGACTCTAGAACAAATTCAATTCATATGATGAGGTTCTGCTGTAATCTGAACTATAAGGATCTAAGGTGCTGAGGAACTTCTTGATTTTGGGGAGCAGCACCCAAAGAAAGCCTGAACCGTACTGAAGCAACAATGGAATCTTCTCTCTGAAGCGCTTCCGCAACCCAGAGAGAATAAAGAGAAAATTAAAAATTATGAATTATATGTGGGCACATTCATTTCACTAACTACCTCAGCCTGATGTTGTACAGTTCATTGTACTGCACTCATATGAATTTTGCTGCCACCTGTCTTTTATACCCCTTGTATCATACACTTTTTATAGCTGTTTCTTTCATGTATAATAGTCAGTTATAGTCGATTATGCAAACTGTATTTTTATGTCCCAAGCAGTCATTAAAAGTATTTTACAAACTGTATACAAAAAAGGATTAATTACTCGGTTTCTTATGGGCAACTATAAGAATTTGTGTGACTTTGACAAGGGCCAAATTGCAATGGCTAAATGACTGGGTCAGACAACCCCAAAACTACAGTTCATAGATTGTCCCAGTCTGCAGTGGTCAGGACTTAAAAAAAAGTTGTCCAAGAAAGGAAAACTTCTAAACTGGGAACAGGCTTATGGGTGGCCAAGGCTCATTGATGCATGTGGGGAGTAAAGGCTGGCCTGTGTTGTTACATCCAATAGAAGAGCTGTCAGAACACACTGGCATTATACAGTAGTTTGTTGTGAAAACACGGCAGCAACGGTGTAATATTGAAAGATATTTATTCACTAGCTGTATAGTTGCTGACTGGTCAGGGTGCCCATGCGGACGTGTGAACATCAGAACTGGACCAGAGAGCAATGCAAAAAGGTGGTTACTCTGATTAATTTTCTTATACATCATTTGTGCATCGCTTACCTGAGGAAGAGATGAACTATGGGAAGAAGGCAAGCTGGCAGACACCCTGTGAAAATGGTTCAATATTTGTTTGAGTTCTTGAGGTCTTGATTTGGCTTCTCAGTTCTCCAAATCTCGATCCAATTGAGCATTGGTGGTATGTGCTAGACAATCAACTCTGATCTATGGAGGAACCACCTCGCAACTTAGAGGACTTGGGGCCAGATACCACAGCAGCCCTTCACAGGTCTAGTGGAGTCCATTTTGGTGGCAAAAATGGGACCCAAACAATATTAATATCTTGGCCTAGGAGTAAAGGAGCCTCAAGTTTAGGGGCAAGGTGTCAATCAGGTAGTTTACAAAAGAATCAGAACTTTGGTGTGTATATACAGTATACAGTATATATCTGAGACAATATCTGTCTTGAGATGTTTATTGAGCTGAGGCAATGAGCTGATGCACATCTTTAGATACTAAAGAGATTCAAGCATTGGTTGCTGTTTTTTTGGCTATCCATTTGGACACTAATGTTGTATGTGGAGAAATTCAACCCTAGCCCCAGAGCTGAAGATTAGTGTGGTATGTCAAGGGAAAACCAACTACTCTAGTGGCAGGTATAAGCCTGAAGGAAGTATCAGGATGCCTCAGCTGTTAGAAGGGGTGAAATAGAAGCATTATTTTGTGGGTACAGGGTGTCGAATATCAGATCAAATGCAGATATACTGTAGAACAAACCATTTTGAGCATGACATTGGTAGAATATATGATTTTATTTTATAACAGTGAACTACACTGATATTTAAAGATAAAATGAAAACACGGCAGCAACGGTGTAATATTGAAAGATATTTATTCACTAGAAAGCAAGTAGTGAATACTCACACTAAAACATTCTTGGTCACAACATTCTTTGCATGCTTTGTCACAATATATAAAGCTGACAGCTGAACCCAGGTAGAGTACTTGGGCGATCGTTGAGGCCATTCAGACGGGGCTCCATACTGAACCCACGACATACTGTAACTTGCCACAATATGGCTACATTCTTTGGTCATTTGAATACAAAATAGGTATTTCAATCCTCACTGAACACTGAATGTAATGCACATTTTTGACGGCAACGTGAAATGTAAAAATAAAAACCAACAAATCCAAGCCACGAATGAGATCTTGTACTTCAAACAAAATCCATGAAACATTAATCAGTTATTAAATACATAATGTCAATGTCAGTATCAATTTAAATACATAAATTCAATGTCTCGGATCCAGGTGGCTTGAAAAGTATCCATTGTGCACCGTGCAGCTTTTATAGGCACATTCGTTCAATATTTCGATATGTATCGTAATTGTACCTCATGATTTGTTTAGAAATAATGGTAGTCTAAATGCATTTAATTTAATATGTCCTTACAATAATGTTGTTGAGACAATGTTCAAGCGGTTCACAAAAACTACGACAATTATGTTAACCTCAAAGTAAATTTCTAACAGCATTCAGCTTTTGTTCTAAAGCCAGTGATCACTTGCAAAATAACTTGCATTCCAAGTCATAACACCTGAAACCGAAATAGCATGTACACACGCGCGCACACACACACACACACACACACACACACACACACGCACACGCACCTTTCACATGATACATTTAAGTGGACGCAGCACTGGTCAGAGCGGCACACTCAGCCCAGGTCCACTTACATTTCAACATCCTGAGGTAGACTTGTATAGATTCTGAACAAGGTGTAGACCTTGTTTTCTCTTTAATAAAACAAACGAAGGGGGAAAAAACCCGTCCCAAATACAACTATGAATAAACGATAACTGTAGACACAGCAAATACTCCGATTTACTAATCAGCAGCTTGGTTTTCCAGCTTTCTCAAACTGAAACGCTATGCCTACATGGCACTATTCTACGCTAACATCATCTACCATGCAAATAGAGAATAAAACAATTATATTATTATGTGGGGGAAAATATACAAGAACAATATACAAGATCTCATGCATGTCAAAAGTGATTGATTTGGCAGTACAGACATGTATTACGTATGAATCCAGAGGCTAAACATAATTCTCACACATACACTGCCTGGCCAAAAAATGTCCGCTTTTCAGAAGGGTCAAATTATTATGGCCTGTATCGAGCAAAGAAAACAACTATTGAAATTTCAAATTTGGGTATTTTGGGAATTCGGTTAAGAACTGTGTAAAGTAGTATTCAAAGATATAAGTGTAGTGCTGGACTGTCAAAAGGAATTGAGATCATGGAAAGAATATAAAGAAAGAATTGCCTGAGATCCCGGCAATGCCTGTTGTGAATGGCGCGCTTGGGGAAGTTGCATTGTACGAATATACAAAATTGGCCACTTACTGTATTAGTGACGCTTATCAGAAAAAGGCACCTGTTTGCTAAGGAGCATAAAGATTGGCCTTTGGAGCAATGTGGTCTGATGAGCCCAGACTGAACCTATTCCAGAGGGATTTGGTTCCTCAGGGAAGCGCATGAAGTGATGCACCCATCATGCATAGTGGCCACTGTAAAAGCCTTTAAAAGCAGTGTTATGATCTGGGGTTACATCAACTGCTCAAGTCCAGGCTCATAAAACAAAGTGTGGCAATAAAACAAAGTCAGCTGACGACCTGAATGACCAGGTTGTCGCATCTATGGAGTTTTTCTTCCCTGACACATACACGAATAAACCACCACATCAAAACTAAAGGAGGTTGAAAGAAATGTTAAGAGTGTGTGACGTTTTGTTTTTGTTTTTTTGGTCCAGGCAGTGTGCTAAATGTGCCAAAGGTTTTGGCTCCTTAACTAAATGGCTAATCATATTGTGTATGATTTATACACGCAATGTTTCTTAAGATTATCAAGAAAGCTATTTGTTTTTTTTCCTAACTCTCTGAAGAACTGATAACTCTTTTTTTTCCCCCAAGTTCATACCACAAATCAGTCACTTCGGTCTACTGCTATGAGACATACAAAATGTCCTGAAAACTTTCTCAAACATCCTTTAAAAGATACAGGGCTTCGCAAAAAACCTATATAGAAGAGTACCATTGTGATTTTGGCTTAGCTTTAGGTAAGATCTGTTTGTTTTTTTTTTTAACCAAGATTTTTATATTCATTTCGCCACATTTGCCATTTTCCCTGAGACAGAAATAAGCAATGAACTCTTAATTACCCGACTGAAAATATGCCCGTACTTTAGTTCCGCTTCAATGCCCTTTGAACATCTTTAGTGGATCATTGGATTGCTTGACGTTTGGCATAGATTAAATATATACAGAATACACTGATCACAAAACGATACCTGTAACGAATATAGCAAAATATAGCTAGTCCATCTTTCCGCGTTCTGAGGTAAATCTGAGGTAAACTTGAGCTACAAATAAATAATCACGTTATACAAAGATTACAGTTAGTATTTATATTAGAACATGGCGAAGTTCCCGGTCAAGACTCCCCTAGAAATGAGGAGTCGACTCTGACGAGACTCACCATTCACTCTAAAACTGGAAAAATAAGAATAATCCAGAAAAAATAATAATCTTCTTTACTAGCCATATTAGCGTAAACAGATTTTTTTTAATAGAAGAAATATGAGAGGAATAAATCCCAAATTGGGAAGGCTCTATGGAATGCTGATTCTGATTGGCTGGGATTAGAACGTTGAGTATTTCCAGTTGGCTTTGGTTGGTTTCATGGAATGAAATGACAAGTGACGGTGCAATATGCTAACTTGGCTGTGGATTTCCAAATATACAGTATGAACTAGTATATGTTGATACTCCAATACTGTTCTTAACAGCACACTTGACGATCTTAGGGTTAAATCAAGGCACCATTCATCCATAGGAACCTCTGGGCACAATGGTGGATGCCAATGGTGACTATTGACATGATATTTTTTCTGATGTCGCGATGTGATACTGGAAGTATAAAGAAATGATAGGTGATTTTCAAATCATCCAGCTACTCCGCATACTTAACAGCTTGCATAACTTCTTTACTTTGATCTCATTTGGGTTGTCAAGGTTGTGAGAAGAACAGTATTGGGACATTTGGGTCACTTCTCTCACTCACACACATTTCACTCACTCTCTCTCTCATTCATTCTCTATAACATTTAACATGTTTACAGGGTCGTGGAAGGTTGGACCGGATGCCAATCCATCACAGGACGCAATCACACACACTCGCACAATACTAGGAATTTGGGAATGCCAATTAGACCATACCGGAGCACCCGTAGGAAACCCACCAAGCACGGAGAGAACATGCAAACTACAGTACATGGAGATTGGTGCGAGGTCACTGTGCTAACTGTACTACGTATTTGGAAATGCAAGCCGAGGATGATTCACACTGCACAAGTGTTTATGTGCACAATGATATTCAACAGCTTCATCAGTGTTTATGTACTTTGGCAAAAACCAACACGAGAAAAATGAAAAAATGAGGAATATATTAAAATGTGCTTCACAAATGTGATAAAGCATCCAGGATTATTGCAATTTGTAAACATAGTTTGATTCTGATTGTTTCCGTACGAATCTAAGACATTTCGCTAGCTAAAAAAATAAGTGTAAAAAAAAATCCCTGCTACAATCTTGCAAATGGAAATCGATGAAAATTGATCAAATGGACCGTCTTTTTTGACAGAGCCGCATCCAAAGACAAATTTCTCCCTACTATAAATGACTGATTTACTTTTTTTAACTACAGTGTCATGCTAGTGAAAGTCGACATTCATTAACGCTGTTGAAAAGAGTCAAAACCTGAGTTAAGTCCGTGAGCAGCATGATTGGTGCTTGTATTATTTATCCCTGAATGGAATCCCGCGTCACCATCCTGCGTTCAGTGGGAGGGATCGGGTGGTGAGGCTGTATGGCTCAGGATTTCTTCTGTCGCCGGCGAGCCGGGGGTTCCCTGAGATCCCGGCGATGCCTGCTGTGCTTTGATTGGACAGTTGGCTACCATGTGAGACATGCTTTGGCAAAAATGGCACTTCTTGGGCTGGGGGGGCAGCTGGCATTCTTTGGCGTGATGGTCCGGGCCACCGCAGTTATAACACCTGGATAGGCATGAAGATACATGGATCATTATTAATGTTATTATTATTTATTAATCCTTATTTCTTACTTTTAGTACTTTTCTTAATTTTAGTCATAGTGAAAAATGTCAGAAATTGTACTTTGTACTTTGCTTTATTCAGCAATTATTAAACATTAACTACAAGCTGTACATACATATCTATAGCAAAAACATGCATACAGTATGTTACCAAAGGAATGTTACCAATCTCTCTCAACCCACACACACACACAATCGTACACTACGGGCTACAATTTGGAAATCCTAATCAACTTAGACTGTGTGGCTATTGACTGAGGAGAGCAATTATACATACATGTATGTATATATGTATATGTATAATATATATATATATATATATATATATATATATATATATATATATATATATATATATATATATATATTTACAGTATATACCTTATATATAAATTCCTTATATATACATACCACATACCTTACACCTGTATACCTTATATATGTGTGTGTATATATTCGTATACCTGGTCATCTAAAGTGATTGATCTTTCCTTTTGGTTTGGGCTTATTTCATGAATGTATAATACAATTTGAATAATTTGATACAATAATTTATATCTCCACTAGAGGGCATTGCAGTTAACCTTTTCACAATTTGAATCAGGATAATAAAAAAAGAATGGCATTTGCACCTCTGAGGGTTGAAACTGCATAATTCAATAGTTTTCACTAATAAAAATATATATATTTAAGGCAGTAGTTACGTTGCTCTCAATCTTATCCAGTCTTCATGTAAGGCATTTAATTATTAGGGCTTGTATTTCCTTCGTAGATAGATTATAATAAATAATCAATATCCTTATACATACTGTAATATATGTAATTGTGTATTACAATAAAGTTTTAAAAAGTGATATATATTTCAAAAAGTAATTTTTTTTTTAAATCTGTGGACTGTAGAGCGTACAGGATTTGATTGACAGAGTGTAAATTACGCCTCACAAAGGCATACACAAAAGCGTATGTGTGCACATTTAAGCTTTGCAATTAATAAATACATATCAGAATATTGTATAACACATGTGGATACAAATTTATTCTCGACATTTTAACCTGTAACGAACAGCCCGCACTCTACCTAGCCTGCGATTCTTTCTCTTAGCTTCCCCCACTTCCCAACCCCCTCCTCCACATTTCCATTTCCACACACTCACACAAACAAACACACCAGCTATTGATTGGCTCGGGAGTGGACCGGGAACCAGGAGAGGAAAACGGGCGTCTCTTTGCCCCTTTGTTTTAATACAGCGGCGTGACCTTTCACCTCTGACCCCTGCTCTCTGCCACCCAGCCCCCTTACCCTGCTTGCTCACATCGCAGCCTGCAGTTGCCATGGGAACGGTCACCTATGACCCTCCTAAGGCATCTACATCTGTTATTAATTAAACAGACAGGATTTGATCCTTGATCCGCATGATGACGGTGCCAATGACTCCCAGCAGGAGAAAATATACACGGAGTAAGGAGACACGGATTACACTAGGGACGCACATCAGGACGTGTTGAGAGAAAACCCTGGGAAAAGCCTTTATTTCTGATTCATTTGGAAACTTCCTGTTTTCACAGCAAAATAAAAATAGCCACGATGCGGGAGGGCTCCGGCTCAGTGGGGGTGGGTAAGGCTATCGCTCCACGGGGTTAACTCCTAAGCCTTAAGATTTTAAACAACCTATTGATCGGGGTCAGTTACTATTATGGGGGATGGGAGGAGCAAAACGCACTCCATTTGGCCAGCACCTGGAACGGCACTTCACCTTGTTGTTGTTGTTGTTCTTTTTAATGCTATTCTGATGATCAAATTATGACAAAAATAATATTCTTCTTAAAATAAGTAACACCCATTTATTCACTCATCTGCTCATAAAGAATCATATCTCATATCCCAGCCATTTCCATTTTTATAAGTACTTACAAATACAAAGGGTAACAGCTTATATTATATACAAATACAATATAGTATAAGAATATCATTATTATTATTATTATTATTATTATTATTATTATTATTTTTAATGTAACTTGTTTAAGCCGTGAGCACTCACCGGTCTCCTTTAGAACGCCGTTTCTGGGCACCTTTGGGTCTCTTCTCGCTACCTGCACATGGCACCCCTCCAGGACCCGTTACCCGCAGAGACTCCAGACCTTTCGACGACTTCTTAAAGGTGAACTCCACCGGCTCGCCCTCTTTCAGGCTGCGGAAGCCGTCCATGTGCAGTTTGCTCTGTTCGAAATTTAAGATCACATCAGTACAATTAATTTTCTATTTTTTTTTTTTTTTTTTTTGCATAAAATAGTATAGCCTATATGAACCAACCATGGCTTGTATGCTTTCTAGTACCATTCTAGAGAGTAGTTGTATATTTACTCGTTCAGTTCATTCAGGCTTGAATACACAGTATGAACATGCTGACAACATGCTGATGGCTTAAAGCTTTTCTTTCTTTCTTTTCTTTTTTTTTTATCGTGAAGCAGAAATAAAAGGCTGGGAAAATTGTTCCATAACTGTTTGTTCTTTGTTCGCTGCCCCAGTGGTGTCCTTTACTGGGAGATAATCATGTATAAGCTTTTAGATTAAATATTCTTATTTTGAAAAACAATGCTGTTTCGGACAGTGCTTATTTCTGAATGTGAAAGGATTTGCAGAAAGAATTAGCAACATTTTAACCAGCATATTATTATTATTATTATTATTGTACTAGAAATATAATGTGAAATGAAGAAATTAAGCTGATATTATTATAACCTACAAATCAAAGAAGGTCAAGCTGAAATAAAAAAATAAGAATTTAATAAATAATAATAGGTTTCATGTCTATATGTAAAAAGTTTGATCTACAAGATTTATTTATCACCTTGATATTATACTTAAATTCCTCACTATGTGTGTACATTGAATAAACTGTGATTAAATAACTGCACATGTCCATATTGCTATTTAGATTTTTATTAGATTAATTGCGTAGCTCTAGGTTTAACAAAAGATTTTCATGTTATAATGTGAAACACTGATCATTCATATTCCAAAATGATATACTGTAACATGAAAATATCTTGAAATAACTTAAAGCTCACGTTATAACAAATTACCTTATTTCAAGATAAAGAAGAATCTTATTATAAAGTGTAAATACCCGTTTTCTGTTACTTTCAGATGAGACACTTTACATTATAATATGAAATGTTTCATGTGAAACCCTAAAACAATCTTTTCATCTTGTTTCAAGATAAAGTATTTTAGGTTATAACTTGAAAATATCTTAAAATAACATGAAAAGATCCAATTAAAAATTATTAAAATGATTAAAAATCTTGGTATGAAAATTAGTACTTATTATTATGAAAATATCATTTCAAGTTAAGATTTTTTTTTCAGTATAACCTGAAACCTTTCAAAAATAATGAAATAATGAAGTTAATGAAGTATAAATAATAAATAAACCTTTTATAAGAAATTACCTTTTGTGAAACATTTTACATTATAAGGTGAAAACATCAGAAAAATGTGAAAAAGTTTGTTTCATGTTATTTCAAAATGAGGTATTTTAATAGTGAAGCATCTTATAAAGTACAAAATCACATTATTACAGGAAAATATTATTATTATTTATTTTTTTAGTATTTTAAGATATTTGTATCTTTTTTTTACTTGAAACATTGAATGTTATTACATTAGAATATCTTGTTAAAACCATAAAACACAAACTTTTTATGTAAAAATGTTTTTTTTTTAATGTTTGTTATTATTTTTCTATGGCAGCAAAGGGCTTCTGAAGATCTATCAGAAATCTCTCCTTATAATATATAAAGGTGCTCTAAATAAAAGTTATACTGTAAATCCTCAGCGTATTTGACTTTGAAGCACAGTGAATTAATGTTACATGAATCAAACATTGTTTAAATTCTGCAACGTCTTGCTTTGATGTCTGTAAATTCCTTTAATGTACAGTTCAATTCAATTCATTTCAATTCAATTTTGTTTACATAGCGCTTATAACGATGGCCATTGCCTCAAAGCAGCTTCACAAAATTAAAAGAAAATACATAGTCTAGAAAATGCAATTAGAATATTTGAGGTCAAAGTCAGAAAAAACATTAAGCCGATTAAACATCAGTTTTCACGGCCTGGACAAGTGTTTCAAATTTTCAGACCAGGGTTGCCAGGGCTGTTTTTTTTTGCACCATCCTGGGACGGGTTTCAGGACAAGATCCACGGGCAGTGTCTTAATTTATAAAGCCTTATAAGAAAAAGAGGCTGTACAAGGATTATTTCTTTGTTTCTCAAAAAAAAGAAAGAAAAATAAAAAGGAGTAAATAAGAGACCTATGAAATAAAATCTTAGCTATGGGAAGGTGTACAAGATATAATTGACAATTAACCTCAAACCTAAAGCTAAAGCTAGCAATGCAAAAAAGTGCTAGAAATGCATTTTATCCCTTGTAGCTTGTATCCCTGAAGAACAGGGTACTCTCAGTCATGAGTTACACACAAGTAGATCGTTTAAATAAGGCACCCAGAGTGGAACAACCCACATGTCATTTTGGACTTCTACAAACAGCAAAAAACCATAGTGTTGTTGAATGGTCTAGGCTTTTGTGAGGAGCCATGTGGCACTGAGGCACATGGCCATAACCGCCTGTCCAATGTCCAATTATGCAATCAACGTACATCATGATGTGATTATGTCCTGTTTTGGAGGATGTCACTTTTAAAACTTGAATGTAATCATCTTTTACATTTTTTCTTATCTTAAAAGCACACTTACTGTTACTGGGCCAACATTTCTTTCTCAAGACCTTTGTGTGATTTTTACATTTTAAATGTTTTTTATGATTTGGTGAGTCCTAGCAACTCCACTGACCAGAACGTCATCATGGGTACAAGATTAATAATGTTTTGATAATGGATAATGTTGCTTTCTTAAAATAAAAAACAAAACGTATTCCACCAAGTGACATCCCAGACCAAGATAAAACCACAGAAAGTCGACATTTACTTGTCGGTTCCAATTCCCATTTCTCATCATAACCCACTATAGTTTCACATCCGTTATGAAAGCTTTCCAACTAGGCTGAATATGGAAATAAAACTTCAATGAGAAGAGTGAGTCTGGTGGAATCTCACACTGACCATCAGGTCAAGGAGGCGAGGAGATAATGGAGAAGAAGTAGGGGGGGGGGGGGGATTGTGCATTCCTGAAATAGTTTCTCTACAGGAAAAAGGAAAGAAACCAGTGCCGACAATGGAAATTGATTATGTTCCGTTTTCCTTTGTTAAAGTTTACATTGGCTCTGAGAAGTGAGTGGTGAAGTACTTCCCTTTGGATGACATAATCCAGCACCACCTCATATGACCTCTTTTGGATCAATGTTCCTTCTAAATTAAACTTCTATGCAACCCACACGGCTACCACAGACAAGTCGTAATGCAAACTCCAAGGACTTTTAGACAAGAGTTTTTTTTTTTGTTTGTTTGTTTGGATAAATTGTGCATGAAATACATGAATGACTAACACAATTTCAGATGGTCTTCAACTTCTTCCTTAATCAGGTGTAATCCAAACCCTAATCATTTGCAGAGCGTTGGCATGATGTGTGTGTGTGTGTGTGTGTGTGTGTGTGTGTGTGTGTGTGTGTGTGTGTGTGCCCCAGTGGAAGGTGAACAGCCTGTGGAGGGTTATTTTATGGCCACCGCGTGTCACCAGGCTTAACCCGGACACCTCTCTCGTGGGGAGGGGGGTCGTTGTATGAACCCGGGGGATCTTTTGAAGTGAAGGCAGTGGGAAAGGAATTCAATCCTGATTGCTTGACAAGCTTCACATTCCTCTTTCCCAACCCCCCACCAAGGTTTCCTGGAACTATCCCTCCATCCCTTCATCCTTTGACCTTTTCCACTAACCCCCCCCCCCCCACCTTCCTCCTTTTTAAGTCTTTTTTATGAATGAGTCCAACTAACAAGACCTCTCCATTTCCCTCCATCCACACCCTTTGTTGCTTTGTTGCTTCCGCTTGCTCAAGGTCCATTTCCTTATATCGCCTAAATGTTGATATTTTCACCAAGGATATACACAAGCATTCTCTTCATTCATTCATTCATTCATTCATTTGCTCCCCAGTAACATATCACAACCAGCAGGATTTCCTCTCCTTGAGCCTGACAATGCCAGCCATTGTCTCCCAAGAACAAGCTGATTCCTCAGAAGAGACCCTACACAGAGCGTGATCAATAGCTGATCATATATATATAAATAAACTTATTTTCCACAGTGATCCAAGCCCAACATCTCCAAATCCAAAACCTTAAAATTCTGACTGGATCAAAGTCACAGACAGTAAACTGCTGAATCATCAATTGGTCTAAAGCTCTCAGGAGATGCTCGATGCATATGCTGATTTACACTGAAGGAAAACAAAGACTCAGTGGACATCCAGCACAGGCACCCAATCAGTAGCAACTGAAAGGAAGGTTTGAAATGGGTTGTGTCTCTTTCATATGTAGGACACAGCCATACAACCTACTGAAAGGAGGAGACACGGCGTCTCATGATGAACGAAATCATGCATAAGGGAAATAATAATAATATTAATCTTTCCATGAAAAAAAATATATTTTTCAATGTTTTATTTACCAGATTTGTATTGTTAGATTTACTTCTACAGATTTCAAGCTTACTATGTTCATATAGTTTCTGCCCAATTATATTACACATATTTCCTTTAAAATAAAAGACTAAATGCTTTTAAGCAATAAAACAATCTTCCCATAAAACCAGGAAACTCTAACCTTTAGAAATAAAGACAAACTGTTATGCATGTCTTATGTTTGAGTTACTGTGCAAAGATGTCAATTTTCAATTCAGTGCCGCATGTTATAATTTGGATTATTTATTTATTTATTTATTTATTTATTAACAGCATTCATCAAGCCTTGCTAATATCTAATCAGCCTGTTGTTTACCAAAGACATCGTACTCAGCATGAGGAGGATATTACCTGATGAGGTTACACAGCCAGTCGTCTGTAAAATGACCTAATCTCGGGGTAATTTTACAGTGACCTGGAGTGGCAGTAATGTAGACGAGGCCATGCGCAGTACACGCAGGCACAAACCCTGTTATATTGTACTAGGCTATATTTATTGTCTGTTCGCACTGTAATTTTTCTCATTTGCACTGCATGTTGTCCAGGGACATTATTCTCACTTTCCTATAATATATTGCGGCAAGTCCTGGGAGATTGCTATTTAATTACGTTGTATATCTGTATATGATATTGAGTGACAATAAAGCTCTCTGCTCTACTCAACTGTTAAAGGATTGCCAGTATACTGTATACTGACTTCTAATGCAGATTTATTTTTTTTTGGTTCTGAATTTGCGCCACACTGTTTGGATCTCGCCTGGCACGACTAGATTAAATGAATTATAATTGCAACGTCATAGCTAATGATAATCTGCTTAAAATGGCACGAGGCGCTTAGGAAATTGAATGCAGAGAACCCCCTTTTTTAAATCAATGCAAAGCAGAGAGCTTTGTCAATTCTTTAAAAAAGCAAAGAAAAAAAATCAAAGCCCCATATATTTGCATGTATAAAGCCAGAGGGATCCATATGCACCAGAAAAACAGGAATATGAAATTTCCTGTGCATATCAGCTAGGTATACACAATTCCTGGTAATGTCGTCTGTTTTTATTCCATTACAGATGTGTGTTTCTTTGCATCAGCTCTGCATGGTTAAAATCCTCCGGAAGAAATTCTCCTGACCCTCACTCCAAAAGACGAAATGTAATGCCAATATCCATGTAATGAAAACGCATGCATGCCTCACAGAATCGTCTAAAATGAAACATGCTACACAATATAAGGTAGTATATTCTTGGATAAGGATAAAAATAGGCTCACACTGTTTAGAGCTTGTGTGCCACGATTAGAGGAAATATCATTAAGAAATGATTTCTCCTGCTAATCTCGTTATAAATAACAAGAGAAGTACAGGTATGGAATCTATATGCAGAGAGACCTTTGTTCAATCTCTCCAACGTTGTGAGCTGATCCAAGACAGAGTATTAACATTTTCTATAACCAACATTATACATTTAGACCCTGACGCAAAAGAAAAAAAGTAATTTATTGGAAAATAAACGATTCACAATTGCCTTGGGGCCCTTGAGGCCTGATCTTATCCCCATCTTTAGCGTGTATGAAGGTGGCGAGATATTCTGCATATGAACTACAAAAAAAACATAACGTGTACAGTACAGTTCCTGTGCACGTCAGCTCTATCCATTTAGGTAGGTAGATACTGTAGGTACGACTTTATTGTCATTCCATAATACAGGTACTCAGCAATGAAATGCAGTTTAGCATCTACTACAGTGTAAAATAAGTAGCATTTTAATATTTACTATATATACATGTATACAGTAAATACTGTGGAACATGGCTATGCAGAGTATGATTATATGCAGTAACTACAGAATAGATGGGATATAAGCAAGAATATAAGCAGGTAATGTCCATAACAATTTAGCAGAGTGTGTGTGTGTGTGTGTACAAATACATACATACACACACACACACACACACACACACACACACTGAATATAGAAAAGACACAAAATTATGCAAAAAAAGAGCAGCACTGGATTATTTAATGTATATAGAGATAAACTGTATGTATGTGGATGCATCACCTTTGCCTTAAATTGAATATGCCATGAAAGCACATGCATGTAATCGGAAATTTAACATGGAATTGGTTTATTTCCACTCTCAGATCGAATAGCAATCACGTAGTGGACATGAATGCAATAAAACAGCAGTCTCTACGTATTTGGACCTGTGGCATTTTTTTTTTTTATTATAATTATTGCATAAATCATAAGTTTGCATCCCCTCCCCATACACACACACACACAAATACACACATGCAATGGCATGGCACTATGTGATGCACATACAAGGCCTATCCAGCTCATAAGGTCAGCAGCACGCGCTTGAATGTTTGGGGGGCCCCCCACACACACCCCCAGGTCTCACCTGATGCACGAAGACGTCGACTGGTCGCTCGAGCGCAGCGCCTTCTCGGCTCGTCATGGAGAGGAAGCCGAAGCCCATGCGCACGTTGAACCACTTGCACGCGCCGCTGCCGCTGAACGAGGCCGAGTCCTCCTCGGAGTTCTGCGTGTCCTCGTCTCCGGGCTTCGCACAGCCTCCTTAAAGCGGTACAGTAAAGAGGGGGAGAGGCGCGAGAGGGAGCGCGTTTAGACGGAGGATACAGGAGGAGCGCGCGGGGCTGACTGGGTTTAAATCCCACCGCGCGCTTCCTTCTTTTCCATCAGAAAATCATTCCATCAACACCCATTCATTATTATTATTATTACAGTCATGGGAACAGTACCATTATTATTATTTATCAATCATTTGCACTACCCTGACCTATACCTACAACATTCTACACCCCCCCCCCCCGCCTTAATGCGTCTTCATCATTCCAGATTTTAATAGCATTAATAAACAGTAACTCCTTACTTCCAAGCCACCCCATAAATAAATTCTCACCTCTGTAATAATAATCCCCCAAAAGCGATCCCATTTCTCCCATAATCCCTGCAAAAGTCCAATTCAATCCCAAATTGTCCAGTGAATTTATATTTATATTGCTATTTCAGATGATTTCAGTATCCTCCTTTGGTCCTCAGGGGCCCTTGATAAACCAGGCAAGGCCCTTCTTTCCCGCATTTGTTACGCACACCCCCAGAGTTTCCATTGCATCTGGGGTAGAAATGGCAGAAAACAAAGGAAGTTTTGGGGGGGAATTTTAAGCCTATCAGGGCGAAAGTTAGAGAGAGGAGGGGTCCTTAAACCTGAAAGACTGAAAGACAATGAAGTAAAGCCAGCCCACCACCATGAAAGAGAGAGAGAGAGATGTGTGGAGGCTCCTATTCAGAAGAGAACCAACAACACTATACCTTCAGCCATGGTTTAGGATATATCCAGTGTGTCTTCTTCTTCTTCAGTAATCCTGTTTCTTGGCTGGGTCATGTAGTAAGCTAGAGATCCTGCTTCTAGCTCTACACTGCTGCTAGCAATCCTGCCCCATGTCCTAACCCTAAGAATGTCAGGAACAACCTAACAACCCCCAACCCTTTCGGTCAAGTCCACGTGATGCTCAATTGCTGATAAATTGCACATTCCATGGTTTTGGGTGCGAGAGGGCCCATAGTCACCACACCGGCCAATCAGAGGCTGAGTGAGACCAGGTCCTGTACCTAAACCAGCAGGTCCTTGGGGATATTTCTTTTTCCCCAACCACCCCCAACACACACACACACACACACTGCCCTCTTCAGAGACTGCTGCCTTAAACCATCCTCAACCCCCCACAGTGTCACAAACCCAAACCATAGCCTATTTTAAGAAACATGCACCAACAACAAAACATTACATCACTCCTGATATATATTTTTAGCCATATTTAAAACCCTTAATAATCATACAAGCTGAGCATAAGGGCTTTGTTTCATTACACACAACCTATGCCAGATACAATTATATGGTTTATTGCTGCACAGGAAACAAATATTAATTTGTTTATGTAATACATTAACATATCTAGCATATAGTTTTTTTTGCAATATGATGCAATCTGTACATTTTATTATACAGAGGAAAGATTTCAGATATACAGGATTTTTCCACCTTGTCTTGTCTTTCAAGATATAAAAAAAATAAATCCCTAGGCACATGGTACATTTATGAAATGCTCCAGATGTCGAAAAGCTGTCTGTCTAAAATGTTTCTGTCATAAAGGTCATGAAGAATAATTACTTAGCCTTTTGCCAAACAAAAAACAGTTTTAAGAAAGCGCATCCAGGTTAATGAATCAAATGTTTAACTGAATATCATAATTTTGGAGAAAAAAAAATTCTAACTCAGCTTCATGGTGGATTAATGAACAGACTCTTTCTTAAGATTTCTTACACCAATGACAATGAAATTCTTCATTTATACATATAAGGTGAACAGGCTCTGCATTTATAGGTGGCCTAAGCTTCTTTTTTTGTTTGTTTGTTAATAAAATAATAATAATAATAATAATAATAATAATAATAATAATAATAATGTAATAACAGGATTAAAAAATAAATATAATATACATAATATATAATAATATAAAATATAAATTAATCGAGTAATTCTAATATTGGATTTGAAAACCACATGTACTTGAAGTATTAGTAATATTAACATAGTATTTTAGTAGTTGTTGTTGAACATCACACGTTAACATTTCATTTCTATGAAAATGGAAATTATGCTTTTTCATTTCCCTGGAAATCTGTGCTCTAGATCATCTCTAACTTTAACCAGGGGTTAAAATAATATTTTAATGTAAATACGTAAATGGAAATCACAACCCATCATTTTCAACAGAAAAATCTTTTATTCACATTTCTACCAGGATCGCAAGGATTCCTACAGGTGAATATCTGAGTAATTACATTTTGTGTATTCATACATATGTAGGGAAAACATGATGCCCTGAAATTTCACGCTTAGTCAAGCAAGCATAAATGACTTGTGATCACATGTGCAAAAGATTGAAATGAGCATGTGAAAGTACAGGGGCATGTGACCATTATGTGAAATTATGCTAAAACACATCTGCTGTATGTAAAATCCGCTGCATGTGATGAGCGAAACAAAACATGTGAAGAGTCTAAAACCACTCGTGTAATTATGAAAGTTTATGTGGTTTTGTCTTCAGGGAAAGCTTGCATGATTATTATTATTAATGCATACTTATTGAGCTTGATACACAGTCTGTTGAATTGAACGAGTTCATTGTAAATTCTGCAAAACAACAATAATTCTTAGCAATCAGTCTACATGTAAATCTCTCTATATCCTTTTATTTTCATGGAGAAAATAATACTCCATGTTTTATTGTTGTCTCATGAGAGTTTTTACCACAAATGTCTTAAAATACTACCATTACTGCTACAACCTCTACTGTTACCTATACTGTTTCTACTACTGCTAAAACTGGTAATGCTGCTAATACTTCAACTAAAACGATTCCAACTCCTACTAATATTTCTTCTACTGCTAGACTGGTAATACTGCTAATACTAGACTAAAACTACTCCAACTCCTATTAGCACTGTTTCTACTACTGATAACGCTGCTAATACTATTACTAAGATTATTCGAACTCATATTAACATTACTTCTACTGATAATACTGCTAAAACTGCTAATACTGCTAATAATACTATGAAAACTACTCCAACTCCTACTAACACTACTTCTACTGCTTATACTGCAAAAAAAACTACTAATACTACTTCAACTCCTACTACCACTACTTCTACTGCTAATACTACTACGAAAACTACTCCAACTCCAACTACCACTACTTCTACTGATAATACTGCTAAAACTGCTAATACTACAACGAAAACTGCTTCAACTCCTACTAACGCTACTTCTACTGCTAATACTACTACTAAAACCATTACAACTCCTATTCATGCTATTTCTACTGCTAATATAGCAAAAACTGCTAACACTACTACTAAAATTACTTCACCTACTACTATGACTACTTTTATTGCCATTGCTTTTACTGCTTCTACTGCTAATCCTTCTACCACTACTTCTTCTACTTCAACTGCTAATACTTTTATTGCTGATACTGCTACTTCCACTGCTTCTACTACTTCAACAGCTACTATTGATACGACTACAACTAAAATAACTACTACTCCAAATTCTACTCCCAA
The DNA here is from genome assembly GCA_013621035.1 of Clarias magur. Classification (NCBI taxonomy): domain Eukaryota; kingdom Metazoa; phylum Chordata; class Actinopteri; order Siluriformes; family Clariidae; genus Clarias; species Clarias magur. Next base: position 3,508,882 of record QNUK01000007.1, on the reverse strand, counting down.
TACTACTCCTGCTACGACTGCTACTACCACTTCCACTACGTTTACTACTTCTATTGCTACTAATGCAACCACCACCACCACCACAACTATATCTACTCCTATTGCTATTACTCTACAGTATCTATCTATCTATCTATCTATCTATCTATCTATCTATCTATCTATCTATCTATCTATCTATCTATTTATCTATCCATTTTTCCTACGAAGGATTTTACATTCCGCATATTTACTAAAGCAGAAGCATTAAAAAAAATTGGAACCTGGAATCATGATGTCATGCACATTACAACAAGTGATTAAAAAAAAATTCCTTTTAGCCCAATTAACTGAAAAACCAAATGACTAACAAACTGAAACAACTTACCGTGACTATGCTACGTCCAGATGGTCAGGGTAGAAGTGTGAGCCTACCAGTGACTTTCAGGTACGTTTTATACAGAAGCGTGAATAGATGGACACCAGTGACTCACAGGACGCGTTGCTGCTGTTCAGTCTACTTTATCAGGCTAACGAGACATGCAATGGTTTACTGTCTAATGAATCATTCATCTCTACTTCCCAGTTATTATTAATCATCACCCCAAATCTCTTTACTTTAAGAGGATTCAGGTTGCAGGTTTCAGTCTTTCATTTGAGCACCTGTTGTAGTGGAGAGTTACAAACTAGTGTGCCGGGTAAGGTATTACTCATAAACCCCTTGTGTAATTAATAAGGGGGCTTTTCATCAGGAGGATTTAGGAGACAGTTGGACAATTGGAATGACTCATGTGACACAGATACGGCCATTTAACAGAAAGCACGAAGCAGTGTCGGTGTAGAGATGCGGGAAGAGGCAGCGGAGGAAAGGCTAAGGTTTCTTTAGCTTTAAAAAAAAATTTTTTTAATAAAATGTAGGTGAACATTCCAGGAGCGTTTGTATTTGCATGCAGAAAAAATGTTTTTTGCTGTATATACAGTACATATATGCTTTATGGAGTGAAAAAAAGTAGATATGCTTTTAATCCTGAATCCTGTAGCAACAGATTTTAGATTTTCGTTGACATAAGTGAAACCCGAGATGGTCTTCTGTAGTTGTAGACCATCCACCTCAAGCTTCAACATGTGTGTTCTAAAATGCCTTTCTACTCACTATTGTTGTACAGAATGATGTACAGAGTGATGTGTCTTCTTTTCAGTCTCAAAACCACTTTCTTCATTCTTCTTTCGTTTCTTTCCACAACAATGATGGATGTTTGAAAAGGACCATGGACAATCCAATGGGAATATACAAGAGTTTCAGGGACAGATTGTATTTGTAAATTCTGCACCATTCATCTTTACATTACTTTCTTGAAAGGTCTTGGTATGTGCAGGTGATTCTCAGATGTTACACTAGAGCTTATATCATCAAGGTAGAACGTTTTCTCAGTATGCCTGAGCCATGATCAGTCTGCCTGCTTTGTGTCTGAAATCCTGGTCTCCTTTAATGGCCTGAATCACTACTTTATTGCATTATACATATTTTATTAATCTTACATATTTAATGAACGTACTTACATTGACAATGTCGCTACATGATTTTTATATACTGTATATACTGTATATATTTATTTTTCTACATTTAGACTACCTGTAACATTATTAGTTGCAGTAATAGAAGTTGAATGGATTCGGCTACAAGCTCCTTAGGTGGCTATTAATAAATAATTAATGTCACTTTAAGATGTATCATTAAGCACACTCATTAACTGCATACTAAAATACTGTGCAAAAGTTTTAACCCCCTTCATTTCTTTATAGTTTGCTACTGTATACCCTAAATCCTACCCTAAGCCCAGACTTTCATGTATTTTTAATGTAGTCTTGAGAAATAGTTCTCCAGGCTTCCGGAAAAATTTTTTTGTTTCTCGTTTTCAGTCCAGTGTCTGAGTACCTGAGCAGTTTCAGAGGAATGTTTTTTGTTTGTTAAGCCACACAGTGACCTATGAATCATTCAAGAATTCGGGAGGCATCCTGAAGACATGAACCAGTATGAAACAGGTTCAGTTGATGACAGATGTTCAGGGTGATGATTAGTATCCTGGTGATGCTGAATGCCAAGTGGTTGGAAGCAAATGGAAGCAGATTTGAATAGGATTGCTCACATGCGTCACAATGAACTCACATCCCTCCAGTCCCTAGTTACGCATCCCCATAGTAAGTAAGTAATACGAAGTATATTGTACTGGATGCAGGTTAAGCTGTTATAAAAAAGGAAAAAGAAGATTGACAGCTTTGACGACTGCTGAAGGTTTGCACTAATTTCACCTTCATTTGTATATTCCATGCAATGATTACTCCAGGCAGCTGGTTGCATTCGGTAGGCCTCATTCAAATGAGTCAATTGTAGAATCACTATGGAGATCTCCATGGAGACGAATTGCACTCACCCCCAATGGCAACCAGGAAGGAGGTTTTCGATGTGACCTGAGTCAGTCAGAGGTGCCCCAGGATAATGATCCGGCATGTGGAAACGGGTGTTCACGCACGCATACACACACACTCACACACTCATTCTTTTATATTGTATGTAACATATCATCATGCATGGATGTATTAGTGATATATGTAATATCGCGTATGAGAAGAACAGTTGACAACAGTGACAACAGATTGAACATCAGGCACGCATCCCAAAAGGAAAGCTGTCAGCTCAGTCCTCTCTTAAAGTCCCCATGGAACCAGTGCATAATCAATAATTTAAATGCTGTTGTGAAACACTCACGCTCAGTCATAATCTGACTTCAGTTTCCTGCCCATCACGGCTCACGCTTTGCATTACCGCATGAACACAACAAGATTTATGACACAAGCAAGTACTCTTACACTTTCAACATTCAAAATTTTTTGTTCTATTTTAAACACATTTCTTTTGTATCAATTCATTCTTGCTTATTACAGTGAGTCAAATATTAAGTGATACTTACTTGCCAATAAATCTGATCCTGTTTGAAACAGAGAAACAAACAAAGACCAAAAAATTTGGAAGGATCAGGATAATAACTGATATACAGTACTGTGCAAAAGTCTTGAACCAAACATAATTTCTTCATATTAAATTAAATAATTTTGAATGAATTAAAGAAATAGGAACAAATGTTTTACTATGACAGGCTGCAAAGTGCGTAAAGTTGCCTCAATTAAAAGATCAGTTGGTTATGTAACAGCCTCAGCAGCAACCTCATTTCCCTTCTTGTCTGTTCCAACCACCCTGCATTCAGCATCACCAGTATACTGATCACCATCCTGATCATCTCTCATCTTTTTTACTGGTTCATGCCTTAAGTTAGAAGATTTTTTTATGCTTGAATGATTCATAAGTCACTGTGTGGCTTAAGAAAAACAAAAAACATTCCTCTGAAAGTGGTCACTTACAGGTAATTAGATTGAAAATGAGAGCCTTTAGGAAGCACGGAGAACTATTCTTTAAGACAACATTAAAAATACAAGTCAGTCTAGGTCTTTGGAACCAAAATGAAGAAATGAGGGGTGGCTCAAGACTTTTGCACAATAATGTCTATAGAAACTGTAGATGGTATTCAGCACCTTGGAGAGCTCTATCTGCGTCATTCCAGCATCACATGAACATTTCAGTAAAGCCTTTTACAACTAGACAGTCTAATATTCATGATATATTTTCAGTATATAAAGGTACATACAGTATTCAGTATATCACATGGTGCAAGAAGAGGAAATACAATTGCATGTCAATAATTAAAGGTACAAGGCTCAAGGAACAATGAGTCATGACTCTTCTCTGTTCAGGCATCCAGGTGGTGGAATGAACTTTCCACTTACTTAATTTGCTTGCCTGACACTTTTAGCCTAAGTAAGAGAGGAGACAGCTGAGTAGGCCAGGGTTAAGGGTATTGCTCAAGTGACAGCTGAATGCTGGCGCTCTCTGAACATCTGAGTCCCTAACTGTCTTAAAAACCAAAAAGTTGTACCGCTACACCAAACCTTTTATTAATGTATTTGGGGAAAAACATAGTTCAATGCTACGTTTAGTTTTCTATTTTTAAACAAACCAGCATTAATATTAACATCACAGATAGGTGAAGAGAATATTGGATACTTGTTTTATGGTTAGGAGCAATTTGACAAGGGCCAGATTGTTATGGCTCGATGACTAGTTTGTTCCGGACAAGACCATCAGTCATTAGTACCTACCAAAAGTGGTCCAAAAAAGGACAACTGATGAACCGGTGACTGAATCCGAGTCAAGACTCTTTTAACTGAAAGTCTAGCCTGTCTGGTCCAATTTCATAGAAGAGCACAAATTGTTGAAAAAGCTAATGCTATGATCCACATTACATCGAAGAACATGACTAAAATTTCTCAATCTTATCAAGCTTCTGTGGGATGTTCTGACCAAACCATTCCGTTCCATGGAGACTCCACACTGTACAAGATTTAAAGGATCCACTGCTAAGATTTTGGAGCCAGATACCAGAGCACGATGGTCTTGTCCAGTCTTGGTGGGTCAGAACTCTTTTATTGGCAATTATAATGTTATTGGTGATTGATGCATTTTTATAAGGACTACCTGTGTGTTTGGTGTTTAAAAAGACAGCTTCCCTTTAAAAAAAAAAAAAGTCCTGTCTTTTTGTGAAACTGACCCTGTACATTATTTACATTTTTAAGCAAAGCTAAAAATAAAAATGTTTTTAAAAAGAAAAAAATCTGACTTAAAATGTATTGCACTTTACTGCCTCCTGGTGGAAGTACAAACACACAGCACGACAATAATATTGAACACCATGACCGCATTACAAATGCAAATGTTTTATTAAATTTTATTTCTTTAGAACTAAGTGCTATGTAAAAATCTTAATGCATACTTTTTTAATTTTTTCCCATTTCTAGAGTGGATGCGAATCTGTGATTATTTCCAACATCATGCCATCTGGCATTTATAAGCGTTACTCATCAAATGCTTCAAAAAATAATATCAAATCATTTGATTATGCTTTAAGAGAGCAGAAGCAGGAAATTTGTTATTAATCCTTTAAATGCAAATATCAGAGATATGCCTTACTTAAAAAGCCCTCTGATATCCAAGGAAACCTGACTTGATTTGTTTTCTGGTGATCCCAATAACACAATGCTAATGTTTATTTTTCAGTTTGTGTCTTATCTATTTTAATATCTTACTTAATATTAAGTGTATGAAGTAAATATTACTTAAATAAATTGTAGTTCAGGGTGTCTTAGCGGTAACCTTGCACCTCCAGGGTCCAGGTTTGATTCCTGCATTCATGGAGCTTGCATGTTCTCCCCAAGGTTGATGGGTTTCCTCCCACAATCCAAAGCCAGACAGATAATACATTCCCATTCCCAAATTCCCCGTAGGGTGTGTATGTGTGTGTGCCTTGTGATGGATTGGCACCCTGTCCAGAGTGCACCCCGTCTCGTGCCCCAAGTCTCCTGGATAGGCTCAAGCCCCCTACAACTCTGTATACAGGATAAAGCGGTATAGACAACAATATGAGTTGAGCTGAAAGTGTAGGTAAATTTTCTTTTGCCATGTTCAGGGATGTGAAAAGGGTAATAAAATGATTTAATAGTTCTTATAAACTATATGAAATTCTATAAATCCTTATAATTAATAATCTACATTCTCTTATGTCTAGTCTTATAATCAGCCAAAACACAATATTGGTGCTGATTTAATTTATTTTTATGCTATACATATCGTACAGAAAATGTGTGTGCTGAAGAAGCTACTTCTGATGTTTATGCAACATGGAAGTGACCAATCTTGCTTCCCTCGGCCGTTTTGGAGAGATGATTTTATACGTGCTCCAAAAATGGTACATTTTCTCGCTTCAAACAATCATAATTATTATTCATGTTTCTTTATGAGTATTGATAATGAAATTGGTGTAAGCTTCTAGAAGCATAGTCTGTAATAAATGTTGCATAAATAGTTTTCTGGTAAAAGCTTAAAAATCTGTAGTGTCCGTAACCATGTCAAATTCATGTTGCAGTATCGTAACAATTTTGCATTTTAGAAGAATTCTTTTTTTTTCTTTCACTTTTTATGTAAACTCTAAGGTTCATCAAAATGACAGTTAATATCGTTGAAAGATTTGAATTTTTTTTTAAAGTAACGGACACCTCATATTGTATTCAACATGTTTCTTTTCATCTGATAAAAATATGAATGTGTATGCATATTTTTTAAAAATCAGTTGACTGTCCGTTTTTTTTTTATAAGAAGAACAAATGATTATATTATTATTAGTAAATTATTTCTCCTGCTCTCGCTTTCCAACGCTTATTGCTAAGCCCCGCCCCTTCACCAGAGGAGTCATCCAATGAGAGAGCAGTGACGCGGGCAGCAAGAATGTACCCGGATCCCAAATAGGGCATCAAGTGCACGACATGATGGAGTGAAGCGTTCTTCACACAGGAGACTTCCTTAAGATGTAGTGCACTTGCATAGGGGAAATGTGGCGTTTGGGATTGTGGCGCAAAAGAAAGACAGAAAGAAATTGAAGAAACCCCTGCAGAAAACCCTGCCGTCCTCTTCATCGCCCAGTGGACCGGAAGTCTTTGTGGAGATGATGGATTCCATAGACTCGGCATCGAAACAGATTAAAAGCCAGGAGTCGGGAAGGAGGAGAGATCTGTAGTAGCGTACGCAGGAGATGATGGAGGATCAGGGGAATGAGCAGTCGTGGGATGGGAATGAAGACGCTGGGAGTGAGGAGGGAAAATCCTGGCTTTATTCTTATGCGGGATGAAAAACAAAAAAGGCGAGCTGTGATTGAAATGAGATCAACACCAAAATCACTTTGTTTTCTCCATAGGATCCATGATGCGCATTTACACAGCAGACGTGCCCTTGGATTCAGACTCTCTATAAGCATCATTCTTTAAATGATGGGTTTATTTGTTCTTTTTTTCCCAAAGTCATGCGTGAAGAGTTGTACAAGCCTGAAATGAATCCTTAACTTGAACTGAACACACTTTTATACAAAATACATACGTATTATTATTATTTTTATTATTGTCATCATTATTATTAGGGGTCTACATATTTCAGCACCGCAGACAGCAGCGATGTCTCGACTGCGCAGGAAGTTCTGCATAGCCCTCTTCCTCTTTGCTCTCTTCATCTTCGGCACCATGATGGGTTTACGGACCCTCAAGCCCACCGACGGGTTCTCGGATCTCGCGCCAGGGATGGAGCTCGTGCCCTTTGTGGGTGGCAAACCGGACCGACGACCCGCACCTAACCGCGTGGACGTCAGCGACACCAAGATCGTCTTGTCCAAAGGTGACCACGAGCACAGCATTTTCTACGATGTTCACATCTTCTATTATTTGTGGTACGGTGCACCCACTGTGGACCGTGGTTACATCCATTGGGACCACGTCCTGGTTCCTCACTGGGACCCCAAAATAGCTGCCAGCCACCCCAAAGGAAGACACAATCCACCAGAGGATATCGCTTCGAGTTTCTACCCTGAGCTCGGACCCTACAGTTCAAGGGATCCCAATGTAGTGGAGTCGCACATGGCACAAATCGAAGCAGCTGCTGCAGGTAAGCAGGGGGGGGGGGGAGGTCGCATGGTGTTGACATCTCATGGATCCAGGGTCCCTGGTTTGATCCTGAGCGCTGTGTTTATTTGTTTATTTGTGCCTGTAATGAACTGGCATTTCATTCAAGACTTTTTCTGACCGCACACCCAGTGTTCCTCGGATAGGCTTCAGATCCACCATGACTAGGTTAAAGCTATTTCTCAATTTTAATGTATAAATGAATTTCAGCCAATGATATTACAAACTGGACCTTTGCACAATGAATTATTTGTTAATGATCATGATGATATTGGCATTAAAGGTGCCAATATCATATAGTCCATATGTAGATGACTTATTTTATTTTGTCCTAACCCAAATCAATAATAATTATGATGTCATTAAAAAGTGCAGATTTTGGAATAAAGTGCATGGACTCAAAGACAGAATTATTCATCTCCATTTTGCTAGGTGTAGTCGTTCTCTCTTGGTACCCACCTGGCGTGGCAGACGAACACGGAGAACCCACTGAGGATCTGGTGCCTTCCGTAATGGACGCTGCCCATAGGCACAGTCTCAAGGTAACTGGTGAGCGACAACACTTCTTTTTTTGTTATTAAAAAGGCCACATTTTACATTACTGTTCATATATAATCTTCTGGTGTTGTAGCTAGTTTATACTGTATTGTATTTGTGATAAGATTTTCCAGTATTTATAATGAGGCTGATTGTGCATTTGGGATTTGAACATTACAAGGAATTAGGCTTATATAGGATAAATATTCTAATGCAGAGGTTGGGATAAAAAAGTAGCATAAAAGGACATCAAGAAAATACTGAGCTGTTCATTGAGTTTCTAAAAATGTCTTGTTTTAAGCCATATATGAACGGATTAACAACTAAATGAGATAACTTCGTATGTTACACAATTAGCGATAAATGTCTTTTTTTTTTTCTTTTTGCAAATGAAGCAAGAATTATCACACACTGATTGTTTCCCAATTGAGTCCCAAGGTGCTAAAAAAGACAAATGCGAAAACTATGTTGTCAAAATTGTTTGGTTTATATCAGTGTGAACTTTGTGTGATTTGGCAAAAAGCTATAAATCCACCTCCCGCGGTTTAGTCGCATCGGATAAATTAGCCTGCAGTTGTGTTTGTGGTTGCTTAATCAAGCAATTTAGCATAAATTGGTTGAATTTTCATCAAAATTATAGTAAACTCATGCTTTGATTGCTCAACAGTGTTGAGCTTTGGTGCACACAAAACTTTTTTAATTGCAAAGATAGATTTCACAGAATGCAGCGCAGATGTGTTCGTCAATCGCACCAAATGGTGTTTTTAAAATACTGCAACGGTAAAAGACAAAAATCAGCTGTTATAAGATGTGTGTAGAAAATTCTTTAATGTGAATCTATAATTATCTTCTTTTCCTGAACCCTTAATCAGATATTATTACATTTCCATGCACTATAAGTGAAAATATTTTGGGAATTGGTATGGTATGGATGGTAGGTCTTAGGAAAGGCTGTCGAGAGCACAGTGATGAAAGCTTGTCCCGTATCCCTGCCGAGCCAGCAGATGATTTAACAGATACAAAGCGAGAACTGAAATCTGCAATTTAGCAAACGTGTCAAAGCGAAAGGCTTTAGAACAGAATGTCGTGTAACATGAAATGAGCTTCCTGTAAAGGAACAAGCTGAAGACAGGAATGGTCCAAAGAATAAAACAGAAAAAGATTGGAAGATCCTGACTGCAAAAGTCTAATCCATGGCGCTGTGCATTCAGTGTATTGTTGGTTTTTTTAATCTCTTTTGTGGTCTTCATGGACCTGAAGGCAAGCCAGCCTGAACCGTATTTCATCCTTTACAACTCCAAGCAACAGCAAGGACGTGGAAGAAACATTGCCATGGAAACAGGCAACATTGCGAGGACATTTCAGCAGTGACATAGTGGAAAATCAGAGGGTGTCCCTCCATCACTGTATTTAAAGGAATCCCGGTTTGGTATTTTCTGCGCCATGATATAGAGATCACTCTCTTAAGGAAATATGAGCGCTATTATGGAATTATACTGCGCAAATCCACGAGCCAGTGGCATCTGTTAGGATTTCTGCAAGAGGTTTATAGCTTCTGGTGGCTCTGTGGTATTTGTAAAGTGATTTAGATGATTTTTAAAACTCCAACAAAGGTATAAAGCAACAACAGAAAGAAGAAGAAGAAGAAGCAAAATTAAGGAAACAATATTAAGTAAGACATGCATACATTAAGTAAGGAAATAATGACAATGGTGGCACAGTGGCTCAGTGGTCGGCACTGTGGCCTCACAACTCAAGCGTCGAGGGTTCAATTCCTCCCAGGAAGTCTCCTCTCTTAGGCTAAAAGTGTCAGGCAAGCAAATTAAGTAAGTGGAAAGTTCATTCCACCACCTGGATGCTATGGTGGTAAATGCGCCATAACAAAACACTATATTTGTTTCTGCTTAGATTATTTGGAGCAATGATTTAAAAACCTATAAACCCACAGGGTTACACAAAAATATCCACTCATGCACACCTTCTGATCTGTTTGTTGTGCAAATAGAATTGTGCAAACCAGTTCAAGTTTATCAGTATGTGCAGAAAATCTGCTTTTTTAAGCCAAAAGCACCAATGTAATTCCACCCGAAAACAAAAAAACATTACAAGCTCCTTGTCTTTACCAACATCTCGAAAATGATGAAATACTTTGTTCTACAGGGTGGGCCATTTATATGGATACACCTTAATAAAATGGGAATGGTTGTTGATTTTAACGTCCTGTTTGTGGCACATTAGTACTGTATATGTGAGTACATTTGGTGGCCATTTGGAAGTCGGCCATCTTGGATCCAACTTTTGTTTTTTCAATAGGAAGAGGGTCATGTGACACATCAAACTTATTGGGAATTTCACAAGAAAAACAATGGTGTGCTTGGGTTTAACGTAACTTTATTCTTTCATGAGTTATTTACAAGTTTCTGACCACTTATAAAATGTGTTCAATGTGCTGCCCATTGTGATGGATTGTCAATGCAACCCTCTTCTCCCACTCTTCACACACTGATAGCAACACCGCAGGAGAAATGCCAGCACAGGCTTCCAGTATCCATAGTTTCAGGTGCTGCACATCTCGTATCTTCACACCATAGACAATTGCCTTCAGATGACCCCAAAGATAAAAGTCTAAGGGGGTCCAAGTTGGCCGACTTCCAAATGGCCACCATGGTCACCACCCATCTTGAAAAGTTTGCCCCCTCACATATACTAATGTGCCACAAACAGGACTTTAATATCAACAACCATTCCCATTTTATTAAGGTGTATCCATATAAACTGCCCACCCTGTACAACACGGCTTAAGTGACACTATGTGCATCTACCATGCGAAACATATAACAAGGTACACAGGAGTTAACAAGAGTTAACCAACGTCACAAAATATAGCTCTTGGCACTCTTGAGAAAAATAATTACATTTAACGAGTCCTCTAAAAGCTAAATTTCTTCGTATTTTTATCTAAGGTCAACATTGTGTTGACAACAACAGTGTTTTTTACTATATTGAACACTTTGGTGAAGTTTTTTTTTTCTGGCCTATTCTTCAGAACAAGAGCTTTTATCGTTGCTGTGCAGTTACTTGCCAGTAACCCTAGGTAATACACTAATGGCTCTCTTGCAGCTCATTCTCGCTAAAAACTCTTTAAGATCAGTTCAATAATCTACCAGGCTCCCGAAATAACCACTGTAATGTAAAGACAAAAATATGTGAGGATTAAGGAAAGTGTACATAAAAAAGACTTGGTTCATCCTTGACATTGACATTGAACTCGAACTTTGATCATTGATCACCTTTCTTTCCCAATAACCACAGATCAATATTACCAGTGTCACCATTGTCCCAAATGACAATCACTGATTACCCTGGTTGCCAATGACCAATCACTCACGATCATATTTCTCTCAACAACCAATCATTGATCACCAGTGTTTTCACACACAACTATTCCTCCCAATGTCAAATCACTTATCACAATTTTTCTCAAAGACGAATCACAGATGGTTATTTCTCCCAATCACCATTGTTTCCAATGACTAATCAATGATCACCATGGTTTCCAAAGACCAATCAATGATCATTACCATGGTCTCCAATGACCAGTCAATGATCACCATGGTTTCCAATGACCAATCAATGATCATTACCATGTTTCCATTGACCAATAAATGATCACCATGGTTTCCAATGACCAGTCAGTAATCATCAACATTGTTTCCAATGACCAATCAATGATCATCACCATGGTTTCCATTGACCAATAAATGATCATTACCATGGTTTTCATTGGCCAATCAATGATCATTACCATGGTTTCCATTGACCAATCAATGATCACCATGGTTTCAAATGACCAGTCAATAATCATCAACATGGTTTCTAATGACCAACCAATGATCACCATAGTTTCCAATGACCAGTCGATGATCATCAACATGGTTTCCATTGACCAATCATTGATCATCATGGTTTCCAAATGCCACTCAATGATCATCGTGGTTTCCAATGACCAGTCAATGATCATTATGGTTTCTGATGACCAATTAATGACCATCACCATGGTTTCTGATGATGAATTAATCAACATCACCATAGTTTCCATTGACCAATCACTGATCAATGTTGTTTCCAATGACCAATTAATGATCACCATGGTTTCCGATGACCAATCACTGATCACTGTATTACCATTATTCCCAGTAAAAGGAAACATAGTATTATAAAAACATGCAAATGTTTACCTTGTGGTGCCACAGCCAAAGATTACTTCATTTTCAAATATCCAAACTAGTCAATGTAATCATCTTTTTCAGCCTGCTTTAGCCACTTTTAAAAAGAGTTGACAGCAGTGGCTGTGCACTGTACTTAAGTTTTTATTTTACGTAATACTATTAACTTGTACTTAACATCAAAAGACATCAAAAGACAAAATACTTATACTTAACATCAAAAGACATAGAAAGAAATCTCTTTCTACTTACTACAATTGTTTTTTATATCAGACAACTTCTAAACTCCTAATATGTGCTGCGATGTACATTTTATGAATCCATGCATGACAGAAGGTGTCATTCAGCTAGTTTTTATGATCTGTTTTAATGAGATTAGCAACTAAGTTGTAAGATTGCATTAACTCCAGCATTGTTGGTTGCTTAGTAATAAAAAAAAAAGTGGGCAAAAAAGTATTAATAGCTTGTATATTTCCCATCAGTCTCTTAGTGGTTTGAGACAGATGTCTTTATCCTTTTACTCTGACTCTCTATTTTCTACTTTAAGTTGAGTGAACATTTTGAAGGCGTACTTTACCTTTCAATAAAGAATTGATTTCACTCAGTTATTTCACTTTCACTTGAATAATGACTGACACTTCTTTTCACACTTTGCGCTTTTAACGTTCTAGCAAGACGGGATATTGGAAACAGCGTATTTAATCAATTCATTGCCTGTCAAATATACATTCATAGCATTTCACAAGCATTCTACTGGACAAGCGATAAATTTTTGGTGTAGAGGTTTAAGACAGTAGTTGCGATAAAGATATAACACATACTTCATGGTGTAGTTTGGGCTAATGCTGATCAATGTGTATGAGAACGATCGGTTTTCCTTTTAGGAGACATAGATAATCCACTAAGCACTGGGAGAACATGTCCAGTCTATGCATACAGACCTGAGGCGGGAATCAAACTCCAACCCTGGAGGTGCAAGGCAACAGTGCTTACCACTAAGCCACCAGGCCCCATACAAAACATACCACTACATGTCTGTCAAATGGTAAGGTTGTCAGTGGCATGCATGAACAAAAATGTTTAGCTACCTGACAGAAAAGCGCATAGAAACACACTACTGTATATGCCCAAAGGTATGTAGACGTCTGACACCCATATGTGCTTCTTTTACTTGTATGCTGCAGCCATGGTTGAAAACCTCTGGGCTTTGAGTCTTGCCTCCAGTCTCCTTCAGTCCAGGCCCCTGTGTTCTTCCTCTATTCGGTGGGTTCCCACTAAATACATCCGTATTAGTATTCCCAAATTTCCCTTAGTGTGTTTGTGTTGGTGCCTTGCAATGGGCTGGGTGTTCCTCTTCTTCTGCCCTGTGATCCCTGGCATAGGCACCCCACAACCTTGTGTTAAACCAGGTATATGTAAAACCTTAAGTAGATGGATGGATGATGTTTTACAATGAATGAACTTCAGACCGATCTTCAGGGTCTCACCTCCAGCTACGCTGCCGTTTAACGTTAATTTTAGCAAGGCCAATCGACTCGACCTCAATCCAGGAATATAGCTAATGGTGTCTGGGGATCGTTTTTAGAGCTGTAGAAACCTGACCTGAATCTGATGCTTGGAGCCGTTTTGTGTCGAGTGACGTTTGCCCGGTGTGCGGGTTTCTCATCGTCCTGTGTTCCGTTCCTAGGTGGCGTTTCACATCCAGCCTTACCGAGAACGGACAGACCTCAGCGTGCATGACAACATCAAATACATCATTGACAAGTAGGTGAAACCCAAGCCACCTTTCACCACTTCAAGGTCGGAAGGATAGATGGCTCCTACTGATAACCTTTTAGCTGGTTTATATATTTTGTTTAAAACGAGAGGGAAGGTGTGTCCTTGATATATCACTTATATAATGGAAGGATGTCTTTGCAAAGAAAAAAAAAAGCAGTGATTAAATATTAATGCAAATAACAACCTTGCTTCCACATGACGGTTTCTGATGAAGGTTGCCAGAAAGAATCGAAGCATTTTTACAAAAGGAAATTGATTTTCTATCATCTGAGTGTTGAATTCCTAGATATCAGATTACCACCAATCTCTGGCCTCCCCACTGTGCACACCACCTCCCGTAAAAGACATCCAGACATAAGGCAAAGGCTAATTCCCACTGATCCGCTAGCAACAGTTAGTTTTGTTTCCAGAGCATTGTCTGTAGAGCAAGAAACAAAGTTAATCGAACTGAAAATAATTTAAGGGTGCATTCCAATTGCATATTTGTTCCTTGGTAGGTAGGGGTCAAACGGCTGAACAACATAAAAACTTGAAGATCACACGTTCATTATAAAGGCTAATATGCACATTGTTCTGTTTATGAGGTCACTGATTCACGATTTGACTCTGGACCTGTTGGAAGTATTATCAATAAGTGTACACCTTTTTCTTTCACCCAGGTATGGAAATCATCATGCTTTCTACAGATTCAAGTCCAGCACCGGGCGAATCCTCCCCTTGTTCTATGTGTATGACTCGTACCTCACGCCGGCCGAATCCTGGGCCGAGTTGCTCACCAAGCGAGGCTCGCACAGCTTGCGAGGAACGCCTTACGACGGGATCTTCATCGGACTTATCGTCGAAGAACGTCACAAGCAAGACATCCTGGCGGGCGGCTTCGACGGCATGTACACCTATTTTGCGTCCAACGGCTTTTCCTACGGCTCCTCCCATCAGAACTGGAAGACCATCAAAGATTTCTGTGATGGAAACAACCTACTTTTCATGCCCAGCGCCGGCCCGGGTTACGTAGACATGGCCGTCCGTCCGTGGAACAACCACAACACACGGAACCGAGTCAACGGACGCTATTACGAGACCTCGTTGCAGGCGGCGCTGTCAGTGAGGCCGGACATCATCACGATCACTTCATTTAACGAGTGGCACGAAGGTACGCAGATCGAGAGAGCCGTACCCAAGAAGACTGCCACGCGTCTCTATTTGGACTACAAGCCCCATGAACCTGGTCTTTACCTGGAGCTCACAAAGAAGTGGGCTGAACAGTTTAGCAAAGAGAAAGAGCAGTGGCTGTTGTGATCGGAACAAAACCACGTCATGTTTAGCACAAATCCTATAAACCTAATGTTTAGTTTTGTATTCATAATCTTTTATTGAGCAAGATCAATTGTTCCCCCTGACCCCTGTCTGAATATTTATGAGATTTCCTAGGGCAAATCTTAGACGCCCTTGTTATTTTATAGTCTTTTATTAGAAACTCTGGTTTAAAAACGTGGTGTACTCTGCTGGTAGAGTGTGATCCCATCTTTCCTTGTAACCCGAACGTGCTTCTAGTGACGCGACAGTTTCATAAATAAAGAATTAAAACCAACGTCTAGCTTAATTGTGAGAATCCAATCATAGTTTTATGTTATTTTATTACTAGCGAAGATATACAGGTTTTTATCGACATCCTCAAGTTAGTGAGAATATGATTGAATTGATCTATTACGCCGAAGCTATATATCATGCTGAGTCCCGATATATTCTGCCTGAGCTGGCACGGCTGCGTCAGATTGCAGCTGCTGTCAGCAGTTTGAGCACAGCAAGGCGATGCACAAAGGAGCGATGAAAGCTCATCCACTTTATTGCATAACCAAGACTCGGCATTATAAGCTCTATAAACCAAGTTGTCCTCACCGTGTACTTGTGTGTGTGTGTGTGTGTGTGTGTGTGAGAGAGCACTGAAGAGTTGCCAGTTTCAGCCAGAAACTTAACACACATTCATAAATCTTTAAACACTTACTGCAGTTAATATTTCAACTTCAAGCTCCCTCGTTCAATCCCGAGCTCATGTTACTCCCTGCGTAGTGTTTTGCATGTTTTCTGTGGTTTGCTCAGGGTACTCCGGTTTCCTCCCACCTTCTTAAACTTGTCAGGAGGTCGGATTGTAGCTTTAAATCATCCAAGTGGGACATGTTACAATTAGTCCGATGTCACAGTGGCCGGATCAAAAAGGTTGCCTAAATTAGAGTTTGAAGTTAATGAAGACTTGTTATTGTTAGCTCTTTTTATAGTTAGCATTTACTGCTCTATTATGCCCCCTAGTGGAATAAGACTACCTTTTCATGTACAACATGTCAATTTTAAGTTTCAAGTTTTATTGTCATATGCACAGTAAAGAAACATGTCCTCCCCGCCCCACAGTACAATGAAATTCTTCCTTTGCTGTCCCCCTAATGAGTAGAAAATAATAACAAAAATAAATGAGTATAAAAAGTATAGGTATATACAAACGTAGAATTAAGCCAGAATATGAAAAATATGCAAAAGTATGAAATGAATATCACAATATATATAAAAACAGATATCAAAATATATGTAAAAACAGACGTAGTGTGCAAATTACGCAAGTGTTTGGTAAAGTCCGGTGTGTGTGTATACTGTATATGTGTGTGTAAAAAAAGAGAGAACGCCTGCAGTGTGTGTGCAAACTGCAATGGTTTATTCAAATTGTGCAAATGGTTGTTCAAATGATTGTGCAAATGATTATTCATGATTATTATTGTGCAGGTGATTGTGCAAAGTCTGCAATGAATGTCCAATATCTGTGTCAGTAGTTGAAAAAGACTATGCTTGCACACTCGTGTCAGCTGTTTAGGAGGCTGGTGGTCCATAGCAGTAGTACTGCCATACAACACGGTGATGCAGTTTGTCAAGATGCTCTCGATCATGCAGTTGTAGAAGTTTGCGAGGACCTTAGGAGACGTGCCAATCTTCCTCAGCCTCCTAAAATTAATTTAGAACATCAATTGACAATCCATTCGAAAAGCCCACATTAGGCCATATATGATGCCCTTGGCCAACAAATCATTCAAACGAACAAAATTTCTTAAATGGGTTTAGTCGATGACATTTCCTACCCTAATACTAACTCAGAGACCATTTGGAAACCCAACAGGGAAGACATAATTTAGAATGCAGAAATTTGGAGGCATTTAAACCGGTCAGCCATAACATTATGACCCGTCTATTGAGCAAGTCCCCCTTTGTTGCAGATATAGCCCCATCAGTGCATGCTATCTGGCACCAAGCCATCGCAAATTTTTTCAGTCTTGTAAGTTGGATGCCAAGTCAACACTGAAACTTGTTGTGTTCCTATAAACGTTCTTGAACCATTTTTGCAGTGTGGCAAAATTATCCAGCTGAAAGAGGCCACTGCCACCAGGTAATACTGTTTCCACGAAGAGGTGTTGAGCAACAATGTGCAGGTGGGTGGTACGTGTACATCCACATGAAAGTAACATCCATATGAATGGCAGACCCCAAGGATTTCCCAGTAGATAATTGCACTGACCCCACCTATTTGTTTTCTTCTTTTGTTTACGGCTACAAAGCTAACTAGCTCATAACAAGAAGCTGAAACCAAGTTCGCTCTCCAACCCCTGATCAGGTAACCCTACTTTGTATGTGGCAAAATGGATTGTACACCCTAGACCACTAGCTTTCCATTCATCACTGTTTGGGATTTAACCCCAGAATCCAGAAGAAAACATGACAAGCTGATATTCTAAAGCAGAATAAGTGGAAATATAAAGTCCACCACCATGTTTTATTCTCTTCAGGTTTTGGCTACATAGTACTGGCAATAATCTAAAACTACTCTCACCCCCGTGAGGATATGTGCCGACGGAGCAAAATAATAAACAAAGAAATCATAATCTGCGGAAATCGTAATCTGTTGATAAGAAATGGTGCTTGTGGAACTGTTGTATAAAAGCATTTTCACAGTCTAGGGTATGCTGTTGTGCTGAGTATCAGCACGGCTGTGATATCTTCAGTACTCAAGCTGTGCATTCATGCCTACAACAGCATGACCATGTATGATATGCTGTACATCACAGATTATTTAGCATGACGACCTCTGACACACCAGGCAGCAGCGAAGGACAAAGTCCAGAGAAATTCTATACTATTAGTAATAGCATAGAAAAATGTATAATTTCACATATCAAAAATAAAATATTTTTTTTTAAACTGATGAAATTAGAGTAGTGATATTTCATGTCAACAGTAACTGTTGAGTAACTGTGAGTCTACCTCAAGCCTGACATCAGCTTTATTTTTAAGTCTCTTTAACACTATGTAGCTTCTAAATACAAGTAAATAATCACATAATAATATTTTTAAAAATACAATATTAACATATAAACTATTCTATTAATAACCAACATTTCCCCCTAGCTAGAATTCGATTTGCTGCCAAGCTAATTTGTGTTAGCTAATTTAATCAGTGCTAGTCTAACCTTGTATTAGCAAAGAAAAGGGCTAACATACTGTAGTGGGATATAGCTAGATGTTAGCATGATACCGAAAATTTCCTCAGTATGACTTTTAGGGAGACAAATAAGATTTTATAGGAGTCTCTAAATTAAGTACTCTAACATATTAAAACCTTTTCTGAGGTAACAAAAATGCAATCTGGTGGCTTGTCTGTGTTTAAGCATGTAGCGCTAAATAGACTGTGTAACATGAGATCACAGCAAATGCCAAATTGGTTTTTAAAAAAAACATTTTCTCTAAACTGTTGCACTTAAATTGGATGTTAAACTAATTCAATTTTAGTGTTATACATCAATTAGACATAAAATTAAAACCAGTGACAGGTGATGTGAATAAAATTAATTATCAGTGGCACCTGACAAGGGGTGTTATATATTAGGCAGCATGTGAGCATTCATTTTTTTAAAGTGTTGGGAGAAGGGAAAATGGGACAGGGGAGGAATCTGAATGATTTTAACAAGGGCCAGATTGTGATGGATAGATTATTAAATTAGAGCAACTCCAAAAAATAGCAGGTTTTGGTGGCACAAGGTGCACAATACATAATACTTCCATCCATCCATGAACCTCTGTAGTCCAAATAGGGACAGTGGAGGCCAATGGTGACCAATGTATTTATTCCCATTTGTACAATGTTTAGTCAACATTAACATTCGCCCTCACACACTACAGGCAATTTGGAAACACCAAATGGACTGTGGGAGGAAACCCACCAAGTAGGGAGAACATGCAAGCTCCAGGCACACAGATCCAACATAGTAATCGAACCGGGGACCTGGAGATGCAAGGAGACAGTTCTAACCATTCAATACAATAAAGACTGTAAAGGGAGAGTGTACAGTAACAGTATGTACCATATACCACAGATTCTATATTGCTAAAACCCACATCAGATTCTTAGACCTCAAATTATTGGACAAAATCATCTTGCAAACATATTGCCATATTTGCATGATTTAACCTGCGTTTAATAAGAAATATACATAATTTACAGTATGAAATACATTTCAGCTCACCTCAGGGCCAGCCTGACAGCTAATGCATTATTCACCCTCGTGCTGCTCAGCCTAATCTCATTACGTTAATAAATCTGTCTGTGAGTGGTTTTGCAAATTGATCCAATGTCATTACGCAATTGTTTGAAACATCCCCTGAAGAGGATCCTCATCTTGCACAGTGGTATAGTGCTTAGCACCTCTAGGGTCCGGGTTCGATTCACGGCCAGGCTTGATTCCTGTCTCTGTGTGCATGGAGTTTGCATGTTCTCCCTGTGCGTGGTGGGTTTCCTCCCACAGTCCAAAGACATTTAATCTAGTAGGTTAGATTAATAGGTGCCTGTTTTCAGATGCATGGTTTTTAATGTTTTGGTTCCTGTTCATACATCTTCATCTTTTTATCACAAGCTGGCAACTGGAGGAGTGAAATGCCCAGGCAACCAACATGCTGCTGTGGGTGCTGCAGGTTTCCCTGACATTATTCTTTGCTAAACGATTCATGGCAATAGAACCTGTTTGAGATCAAGCCTTTGGTTCTTTAGGTCATCCTCTACTTCTTTGATTAAAGTTTTACCCTCATCATAAACCCTACCTAACTAAACTAGTTTAATTCCACTTCAGCACTTCATGATAGAGGACTTTGTGCTTTCTGGGTTTCTTGGAACCAAGTTGCATGTTTATTCTTTTGTCATAAAAAGAGTCTGGCGAGGAATCAACAGTATATAGTATAAACAACTATAATATGCCACCTGGGTCACTTCGTTTGGTCAGGTCTAGGCTCAGCAATGTTATTTGGCAACAAAATGAAGTCAGCTGATGACCTGAATGTACCGAATGTCCAGGTTGTCACATCTATGGAGTCTTTCCATCCCTGATGGCACAGGTATATTTCAGGACGCAAAATGTGAGAGTGATTCTGGGAGCATGAGGAATAATTTTCATACACAAAAACTGGACACCACAGTGTGCGTTGTAATCTAAGCTTTAGGCAGTCATTAAAATCTTAGGTGTGTGTGCGATTTCCTTCTTTGGCCAGTTCATGTTTATGACGAACATTTAACATAATAATAAACTGTCAAAACCGTAAAACAAATGTTCTTTTACAAAATGAATAAAACACTTAAGTGAAAGCACCCTTGCTTTATGTTTTATGCATGTTGTTTACTTATGGCATTGTACTGAAGAGTTTGATTGGGTAAATAGCTTATTAATGAGATAACAGCTAAATCTATAACAGCCGTTAAACCCTTGCAATCTATTTTAAATGCAGTTTACTCTGTAATGGAAACCTCTAGTGATTATATGAGTGGATGGATGGATGGATGGATGGATGGATGGATGTGTGTATTCTGTATCAAACTTTGATGAAAACAACACACAAAGAAAAGGTTCTCAAATTTATTAAACAATGAAACTGATACCTAATGTTGTACAGAATCCAAAATGAAGAATATCCTAATAAAAACACACAACGGTATTTCTGGAAAAATACATATGAATGGGTAAAAAAAGAAAAAAAAGAGCATAATCATAAAGGGTCCTCAAGATTTTTTTTTTTACGGTACATGACTTTCTGAAATTGTGCGTTTATGCGACTATCTAAAGCAGTCCCTGCCTCTTCAGATCCTCATAGGTCTTCTTGTTGACCACGTTCCCGCTGGAGTCCTCGTATTCCTCCTGAAACGAAATAAAAAGTATAAGGGTAAAAAGGAAGTGGGAATTTTTGGGGTTGGTGCTTCTTTATGCAACAGCATTCTTGTCTTTTTATAATAAGATGATGAAAGAGGGGAAGAAAAAAATAAGCGGACCTCTGTGTCAGGCTGCCACCTCTCTAATGCCTTCTGTGACTTCAGCTTTGACCAAACTATTGAAAAGACAAAAAGTAAAAAAAAACAACAGGAATTTTAATTTCATGCCTCTTGTGGCATTTCATTAAACATGCATGCCTTGGTTACTTTTAAATTAAAAGTCACCAAAATAAATTTAGGTATAACTATGTGTGTGTGGTCGTCTGGAAAAGGCTCTCGAATAAAAACTCTTGAAAAAAGTAATTTATACATTTGAGCTGGCAAAATGTTGCAGTCCCTCTATAGTACTGTAGGCGGTGCACTCTAATCTATTCACACACTGGCAAACAGCACAGCACCATGTGTTATTGAAGCAAATTATTTGCCAAGTTTGTTTAGAATTTTAACTAAATATAAAATTATATATTACATTATACTTTATAGAATTATGATACATAAAGAATCGCAATACAAACTGAATCAGCACATGGTATCGTGATATCGTATCGAGTGGTCCCTGATGATTTCTATAAACTTTTGCCAAAACAGTCATGCTTTGATAGTTAAACAGCTGTAATCAAACACCGGATGTGTGACCTCAAATTTCGACTTGTGGCTGAGAAGCAGATATACATCCAAAAGGTCTGTAGTTTTAACCCTTTAAAAACTATACATTATGAAAATCTGACATTTTCCTGAATCTGAAATGGAAAGGATTTTCCTAAAAATCACCACGCACACACATATTAATCTAAACACAAACATGTTAAACACTAGTATCTAGGGACTCACGGGACACTGCGTCCTCGATCTGGGTGACGTTGGCAAAGTGGGCAGTGTTCGGTATGCCCAAGCAGCGCATGCCATGAGCGTGTCTCCACTCCTGCACAAGACAAAAGTTGTTGTTTTTTTCCACAGTAAAGAGAAATATATAGCTAATGAGGAAATCTTACTCCGACACTCAATGCAATGCAACAGCCACATTTCATTTCCAGCTAAATTACATCATACACAGTAACATTCATAAATACTGGAAAAAAACTGGATGTGTATGAAAATCCTCATAGCTATTAATACCAGGATTTGTTCAAATTCTTTGAATTAAAACTGAAAGTCTTGAGTTCTTGGGTGATTCATTTCAAATTCAATATGCTGGTATAGAGGCCAAATGCCATTTTAACGGCTGTTCCAATATTCATGAATCTCACTGTAAACAACAACAACAAAAACTTACTGCAAAGTGTCTCTGGAAGGCTTTGGGTCCTCTGTACGTGTAGTTCCCGCAGATTTCACAGTTGTAGTTGATGTTTAGGCCGTGAAGTTTGTACAACCAGTATGGAATGGGCTATAGAGACGAGATTTATTAAAAAAAAAAGAAGTAATAAATAAACCAGTATGAGCATTGCATTATAAAAACCAATACAGAGTGACTACCACATATCCTACAACTCACACATGCCTTTTTTTTGGTTGGTTGTTAACAACTAATAAGTACAAATCACAAATAAGGAATAGGAAATTGCATTCTTCCGTCTTCCTCTCCCGATCTGCGCTCACCTTGCCGTCCCAGCCCAGCGGCAAATTTTTGGGATTGTAGATGATCTCGTTATCTTCATCTTCGCTCTCGCTTTCACTGGGCTGCTCTTCGTCGTCCTCTTCGCGCTCCTCGCCCGTCCTT
The DNA here is from genome assembly GCA_013621035.1 of Clarias magur. Classification (NCBI taxonomy): domain Eukaryota; kingdom Metazoa; phylum Chordata; class Actinopteri; order Siluriformes; family Clariidae; genus Clarias; species Clarias magur. Next base: position 3,485,751 of record QNUK01000007.1, on the reverse strand, counting down.
GCTTGCTTCCTCTGGACGTTCTCGTGCGTCAGCTGTCTCTGCTCCTGCAGCACCAAGCGGGGATGGATGTTAGAGGACATCGAAAAGTGCTCCAAAAAATGTTTTAAATATAAGTGCATGCCATCCAAGTAATGCAGGAGCGATTATATATAATGACAACAGGAAGGGATTTTTTTGGGATATGACGTACCCCCAAAACCTCAACGTATTCGTAAATTTGCGCCTCCAGGAAACCGATCTCTTTGTTACGTTCTGTGTCTCTGTGAACATATGATCACTGTGAAGATCACGTCAAACTAAAACACATGATATTTTTGGGGGGAGAAAAAAAATTAAAAAAAATAAAAACAAAAAACACCTACTTCTTTGGCCCCTTGGCTTTAGGATTTTTGGCAAAAAGAGACGGATCCAATGACTCCAGAGATTTGCCTTTAGTGCTGAACAGCCTCTGCGCTCTTTCCTCGAGTGTGCTAAAGACAAACAGGGTAGGTGTTAAAAATAGATTATGTACAATTGACTGGATTCCTGGTCAAAATAAACACACACACACACACACACACACACACACACACACACACACACACACATACACACACACATACACACACACACACACACACACACACACACACACACACACACACACACACACACACACACACACACACACACACACACACACACACACACACACACACATACACACACACACACACACATACACACACACACATACACACACACATACACACATACACACATACACACACATACACACACATACACACACACACACATACACACACACACATACATACACACACACATACATACACACACACATACATACACACACACACACACACACATATATATACACATACACACACACACATATATATACACATACACACACACACATATATATACACATACACACACACACACACACTTACCCACCACACTTTAAACCCAGAGCCATGAGCGCAGACTTTAACCTGTCCAGACCCAGTGATGCCAACTCCTGAAAATCGATTATGTTCCATTAATAAAATAGCCTTGATATCTATACCTGCAGGTTCACTTAATCAGTTGGTAAAATGCCTTGCAAAAGTATTTATCCCTTTCCCTTGATCACGCCATCACTTCAAAACACACTCTTATCATTTGAGCCACAGAATGTGTTACTTTTAAAAGGTTGCATCTGTGCATCTTTTGAGAAATATCTCTGTCTGATCTTTGCACATCTGGATGCTAATGTTTTTGTATAATAAATTAGACAAAGGATGTTATATGTAATATAGAAATAGCTGTGTGTGAGCTTTACCTCCCAGGAGGAGAAAGCAGACAAGTCCAGATGAGCTCCAGCATGGGTCAAGGCACTACTGGCTTCTTTCTGTTGTACACACACACAAAGCAATTAAACTTTGAGTTCTTTTTCCTTTACAGGATACATACTAGTGACTTGAAGATGATAACTACTTTCTGAGATAAGTTTTGGCACCCCAGCCTGAGCACAGACGAGACTGTATATACTTTTGTTAACAAATTGCCAATAACATGATGTGAAAAGTAGTGCTTTTAATGGGGGGGGGGGGGTGTAGCATTAAAAGAATAAAAACGTTAAATTATTCAAATAATAGAAAACATTATTAAATCTGATTTTCTAACTTTATTTTCCAGGTTTCAAACCCACCGGCCAACCAGGAAACGTGCCGTTGTCCCACTTCTTCTCAAAGTCGAGCAGCACTTTGCCGTACAGCTCGTTCTGATCCAGCAGAGGCTTCACCCGATCTGTGTAACTCTGCAGGTAATCCAGCAGCATCTCCAGATACCTGTACGACACACAATTACAAACTGGATCAGGTCTGTGAAGCTGTGGTTTTATGTTTTTTGGATACAATCTGGGTTAGCGCCCAGACATCATTTTCAGACAGCTTCCTCTTGCGTCCACAGTTACTCCTTTTGTATGTGGTTAATAATAATAATAATAAAAAAAAAACAAAAGTGAGACTCACCTTTTATACTCTGCGTTCTTCCTGTCTTTAGAGATATCAAAGAGCTGATCGAAGGATGACAAATAGGAGACGTATTCCAGTTTCTGAAAACAGAGCACGACATCACGTCACTTTTTTTCCCCCTCTTTACACTAAAACAGAATATGCATGATAGAGAAAGCAGGCAGTACCTCTGATCCTTTCAGATTGATGTACTTCAGGTAGCAGTCATGGAGGTCTAGATAACGGCCATATCCTTCCTCATCGGTGAACTCCACTAGATCTGTAATAATAATCAGATTAATAAAAACTGAGTGAAAACAATATATACTAAAACAATATACACTATAACAACTGTTGTAATGATGGTAAAAGGAAATAGTCCGTTAATGCAAAAAGTTTTGCGTAAACATTGGAAAAAATGTCTGTAAATAAACAAACTGTATAGACTGTGAAATGGGTATTGCTTAAGGTGAAATAGTTGGATGCATATATTAATAAATTAAACTGTGAGTAAACAACATACTGTATATAGAATATATGTAGTATATAATATTTTTGGTATATTATGTATATAGTAGACTTATAAAGTCACCCATGACTTACTTTGTGCTTCCTCACTGAGGTTGTCTCTAGCCTTCATCAGCTCCTCAAACTCCACCGACATGGGCACGCAGATCTGGGTGGAATAGAATGAGTGTGTGAGAGAGCATTAGTTTATTTGTTCTTTCTCTATAGCGCTTATCCTGTATACAGTGTAACGGGAAGCCTGGAGACTATCCCAGGGGACTTTGGGAACGAGACGAGGTATACACTACATGGAATTTCAAACGCTAATTAGCATTATCTGTATGTGTTTAGACTGTGGGACGAAACTCTATTCTGAAAATCAATCAATCACTGTAGGTACAAGAGTACCGGATGTGGCGCTACCTCATTCGGATGTTTCCTGTGGAATTCCTTAATCTGTTTCAGCCGGTTATAGAACTCTGCGAACTCGTTCGGGCCGGAGATGGCGCTCAGCTCTTCCTTTCTCAAACTGGTGCATTGGGGGGGGGGGCACAATGAGTTAAAACAGTGCTTAATAAGATATTACAGATCATAATTGGGAAATTAATCATAATCAAGTCATTAAGAAAATTTTTTTTTTTTTTTTTATGAGAAATATGAAATGCTCACCCGTCCTTGTCCTCATATCCGTCTCTGAGGTTTCCACTCACTTCCATGTACCTCTATAGGAAAGAAGGAAAAAGAGAAAACACAGTCTTCTCATTTAGACACAAGGACCAGTCTAACAATAGGATTAAAGTGATTAGGTTTAGGAACTAGGGTTAGGGTGTTCGAGTCAAACCGGGATTTTACACAGTTCAAAAACTGCCGTTATTTCCCTGCTACACTCATTAATGCACTTTCAGTGTTTCATTAGTGTTTGGATACCATCAAGGTCTAACCCCCCAGGAACTCTTTTAAATTCGGGGATAAGTGCATTAGTGTAACATTATAGAAAAACAAATAATGTTTTAAACTCTTATCTTTCTGTTATCACACACAATCAAAAGTCTCGGCTTGACTTGAACGCCTGATGCGCAGGTACTTACATCCAACATGGCTCGTGTACGATGATCAGAATTAATCTGGTCGCGCAACTGAAATAAACAGACACACACGGTGATGACTGGTGGAACAGACATAATAAGCGTTTGCTCAACAGTGGGAAAATCACGCAGAAGCCATTAGTAAGACCCTCTATATGCAAGTCATTCAGTTTAATTCTTAGGGATAAATCTGTTGTACAATATACGACCAAACGTTTGTGCACACCTGACAATCACATCCTACTCTAACCACGATCATGCTGGAACAGGTTCGATCATGAGATTGGACCTCAAATGAAGGGAAACTATAAAGCTACAGCATACAAAGACCTTACAGACATCTATAATGTCTCCTTACATCTTACATATACACTATATGTACAAATGTATTTGGCCAAACCTGCAATGGCGTTGTATACAAATATACACAATTCAACTTGGATTTGGTCCCTCTTCTGCAGCTATAATGGGTTACACAAGATTTCCAAAATGTGTTTCTATGGGAATTCACGTTCATTCATTCTGTAGAGCATTTATGAGCTCAAACCCTGATGTTGCACGAGGAGGCCTGGCTCACAATCTCCGTTCCAGTTCATCCCAAAGGTGCTTAATAAGGCTGAGGTCAGGGCCGGTCAAGTTCTTCCACACCAAACTCATCAAACCATGTCTTTATAAGTCTTTGCTTTGTGCACTGGGGCACAACCATGTTGGAATAGAAAATGGTCTTTTGATACAATGGACTGTTGATACAAATTGAAGCTTTGCATTTTCCAAGCTGTCTTGGTATGCTGAAGCAGTAAGATTGCCCTTCACTGAGGATAATTGAAACACCAGAATTCAATAATTAACAGGTTTTGTCCACATACTTTTGTGCATATAATGTACATTAGGCACAACATAAAGTTTCCACAAAATTTTGGCCATAGAGTGCATTAACATTTACAAGTCTCCTCCTTATTATCATCATCATCATCATCCTGGGAAACATTTATTAGCTAAACTATTCAATAACCACAAGCAACAAAATTTCATTCTACAGCATAAAATACAAACCGTAAGGTTATTTAAGTTATATACTTAATACCAAAACCACTAGTCCCTGTTAATGTTGTATTACATTGTTAACAGTACACTTCTATCAGCTAGCGCGACATTAGCCGGTTAGCTCATCTATAGCTACAATAATAATAATACCGTCGTTTTCTTGTGTAACATCTCCTTCGTTTTAGCGTCCATTAGCCTCTCCAGCTCCTCATGGTAACGACGCTGCTGCTCTAAAATCGGCTCCATGCTCGAAATATCTGCTTAATAAGCAGCTAATAACACCGGTCCAGCAGCTTCTTTGACTAGCCGTGTTATTTAGCTAGCTTACGCGCGTGAAACGACGCAGGAAGTTGGCCCTACGCACAATGAAACCCGGGTGGGAATACAGACCTGAACTATCGTTCCGCGTAAATCAGGAAGATGTACGTAACAAACAAACAAACAAACAAAAAACTACACTGCAACAAAAATAAATAAATAAATAAATAATAAGTAAGCAATTATAGGGCACTTCTCCAAAAAATATACATACTATGCCCTTTTTAAAACTCGAATTGAATTATGGAAGCAATGTGTAGTATTGTGTTTCCTCAAAAACTGTCAGCAGTCAGTTTAGCACTGTCACCTTGCACCATCATTGTCGAGGGTTTGATTCCCACCTCGGTTTGCATGTTCTCCTTGTGCTTGGTGGATTTCTTAGGGGTACTCCAGTTTGTTCTCACTCCAGTTTGCGAGACATGCTAATTGACATTCCCACAATGTGTGTGTGTGTGTGTGTGTGTGTATGTGCCCTGTGATCAGACCCCTAATGACCCTATATACAGGAGGAAGAGATCAGATGATTATGTCAACAGTCGCACCACCAGTGATGCTGTCAATTTTCATGTTGAAGTGTGTATACATTTTGGGCCCATCTGTAGTTAAGAGCCTTTCTTTGGATTCAGTTGGCAAAGAGGTTATGTAAGCCTAACAGAAGCAGCATGGTGGTGTAGTGGTTAACAGTGTTGCCTTGCACTTTCAGGGTCACGGGTTTGTATTAAGAAGAGATATCCAGTGGTCAATTATTGTTCCGCATCAAGCAAAGAAAAAAACTAAGGAGATTGCTGAAACTACTAAAATTGGGCTGAAGAAAAAAAGAATTATTAAAATTGACCTGGAGGAAAAAAAGCGTTATTAAAACTCACGGCCATGGCTAATAGTTAAATTATCCCTATCAATGAGGCTTATTTAAAAAAAAGGCTTCAGAGAGCATGCAACATCATTCTGGTTTTCACACATTTATTGATCACCACAGAGTCCAAATCTTAACCCCATTGAGAATCTTTGTAATGTGATAGAGAAGACTTTACGCAGCGGGCTGACTCTCCCATCATCAATACAAGATCTTGGAGAGAAATTATTGCAACTCTGGGCAGGAACAATTGCTGTGACATTGCATAATCTTTTCGAAAAGAAAATCCACTTTGAATCCGTGCTACTATAAAAGCAAAAGGCGATACAACAAAATATTAGTGTGTTTGTGACTTTTCTAAGGACATAAGAACAAAAATGATATTTTATATCAGTTCATATTCATAACATTTCCTCTTGTTGTTTGGTGGGGGGGAGAAAAGCTCAGATATAAATATCCCTGCTACAAATTTCTTATTATTCTACAATACAAGCTTCAAAAACATTGGCTGAACTGGTCAAGCTGGTTGAAGAGGACAATTAAAAAATTATAAAATATCATAAAATAAATCTGAAGAACAGCTAATTAAATATACCATATGTCCAAAAGTATGTGGACACAAGACCATCACACACATATGAGGTTCTTCCCCAAACTCCTGCCACAAAGTTTAAATCACGTGGACACTAAGTTGCCTCTAAACATGTTCAGCATGACAATACCACTGTGCATAATGCGAGATCCATGAAGACAAAAGTACAAATGAGTTGATGAACTGCATCCCAGTCCTCCTCACCCAACACTAGTAGCTTGACTTTACTGATGTTCTCATGGTTCAGTGAACTGTAACGCATACAGTATTATTATTTAAAATATTATTATAAATAATAGCAATATTTTTGGCCGTAAAGTGTACCTGCATAAACAATTCTTTAAGTGGAATAGCATTTCTGCATAGACTGATTTTAACATAATTTTTTAAAATAATGTATTTAATTAAACAGTAGAGTTTACATGATTACACCCAGTTCTTATCTCTTAGTTTTTATTTTCCATTAATAAAACCATTAATTCACTGAAAATTAATTTTAAAAATTAATAAAATAATCCCAAAAAATTAATGATGTGTAAACTCATCACAAATTAGTTGAGAATTTTTAAGCAGTTCTGGCATTGATGGATGTTTTCTAACCTCTGACTTTTACACTAAATCTTGCTTAATTTGTCCTGTCTTTTAAATCCACATTTTCATTACACGTTAATCAGTGTGATTACACACACCTTAAATTAAAAAATAAGGATATTTTAGCAATTTATGCAATTCTATAACATATTAATACAGAGCAACGAACATTACAGTACCAGCCTGGATTAATTAATTAATTAATTAAGACTGTGAACTGTAAAATTATTTATTAATAAAATGTTTTATTAGATGGGTCAAAGTGAAGACATTGAGGAAACTGGATAGAGTATCAAAATGCTAGCAAAGGAAATATGATTTTAGACATATTTTATTACATTTTCAGCAGTATAATGCAAGGAAAAAAATTTTAAAAAGAAGAAAAATGGGTAAAAATAATATTTAAAAAAATATATACATTTATGATTTCTTTATTGAAAATAAATAAAATAAAACATTTATCGCTGATCACCAAACTTTAAGTACAAGTACATTATGCACATACATGCATATACGAACACATATTAAACACACATATAAAAAAAAAGAAGAAAAAAAAAAGAAAGGTTTAGGTATCACCATGAACCGTGCTGCACTATGAAGCAAGTGATGACGGCTAGGCAACTACCCACTGTCCCACTATGTAACATGTCTGTTATACCACTCAGGGAGAATCTGAGAGAAGGATCTCCAGTTTTTCAAAGAAGGTCTCCTTCCCCCTTTGAGCGAGCTCATTTGTTCCATGGGCAAACACAAGTCTTTTGTTTATTATTACTACAGTATAACTTATTGTCTCCTGCTACCCCCTCTTGTGGTCATTATCATATAGGCAATATTTTAGCAAAGCTGTAACAGTATACATGCATACAAACTCGACCCACTTGAATTAACATTACTGACATATTATGATGATGATATAAGGTATTCATTCTTATATATACTCATTCTTAAACCAGACAGAAGAACCCACATGAATATGTGTCGCAGTCTGGGGAAAATTCTTAGATGTCACAATACCTGAATTCTAGGAAAAATATGATGGAGGATAAGGATGAGGACCAACATTAGTTTTTAATACATTTTCAATTTAAAAATGTTTACTGATGAGTGAAAGGTGAACTTTCTTTGAAATATCTACACAAATTTTATGATTTTATGATCCATTTTTAGATCAAATCCATTGAAGTTTTGTTTGATCATAAACTTCAAAAGAATAGATTAGACATGAGGAAAATCTAACTTTTTGTACACGCACATATTTGCTTACCTTTAAACAGAAACTAGAAATGCAGTGCAGAATCTTAAACATTAAACACTTTTGTATTTCAGGCCACAACAACGGAAGTGGACTTCATATTAATTTAAACAACTTCCTCATTATAGTGAAGTTCCAGCGTCCTAACACACAGGATCGATCAAACCGATCCCTGCTTTATCTGCCTGATATCACCCAAATGAGGACGGGTTCTCAGGGAGTTTTTCCTTTTCCTCTGCTTACTCATTAGATAATATAATTGTATAATCTGATAATTATAATTTCATTTATAATTTCTTTTTCTACATTTTTCGAATTAATTTCCATTGTTTTCTGGTGTCGATTCTGTAAAGCTGCTTCGTGGCAATGCTCATTGTTAAAATCGCTATATAAATAAAAGTATTCATAAATCATATGGAAAATATTCACACTCTAAAAAAATCTAAAAATATGCGTCACAATTATTTAATCTCCACTATATATACAGTATATATAATGCTTACAGTATATAAATTACTATACATACTGTATATGGACATGTATTATTATAAATAGAATTTTAATAAATTTATTTTTGGGGAATAACCAGATCTATAATTTTACTTCTGACTAAGACCGGGAATAGAAAAATGAATTCAGTTCAGTTAAAAAAAGTGTAGTCTTTATACATTCAGATCTCTAAATGTAACCATATAAAGGGGTTTTCCCAGGCCACCACACATATTTTCCATTCTTAATGTCTTGTATTATATTCTAATGGCCTTATTATTCACTCTACCTAATGAGCAATCTCAGTAGCCTCTCACGATGTACTACCCACTATAAACACCCCAATTCCCATGTGAACAGAAGACTATTGCATCATTCGAGAAAACACTTGACACCCTGTTAGAAATTATATAGATGAGATGAAATGCAGTAATGAAATAATGAAGCAATGACGGGGGAGGAGGTGTTGGCAAATAGGGGGGGGGGGGAATCCAAGGACAGAAATAATGTTTAAATCTCGACTGAGTGAACTTCTGGTCAAATAATTCTTCAGGGACTTGTTTAGTTCAGGCCTCTCTTTGTGTGCGACGATGCAAGCGTGGAAACTCGAGTGACACTTGAATTGAAGCAGCGTAGTAACAGGACTTTGGTCTCTCCAGGAATCCCCCTTGAGATTTATAATTTATTTATCACTTCTTGACTGTATATACACTGCCTGGGCAAAAAAAAATTTTTGCACACTCTAATATTTTATTAGAACGCCTATTGCTTTTATTGTTCTTGGGGTATCTATTCAATAAGTTTATTATATCCAGATTCACCCAAAAAAAATCCATTGATGGAAAAACCTGGTCATTCAGTACAGTATATTCAGATCATCAGCTGATCTCGTTTTTTGGGCACATAACACTGCTGAACTTACACCCAACCAACAGAAGTGACCCTAGGTTATAACACTGTCCCCTAGGCTTGTACAATAGGCACAAAGCATGATGGGTACACCACTTCATCTGCCTCCCTTCTTACCCTTTTTTTCCAATGCTCCAGTGTCCATTCCTAATGCTCCTTAGCAAACTGAAGTTTTTTTTTTCTTTTTCTGAATAATGTCATGGTTTTCTTAAGGCCACACAGCTATTTAGTCCTAATACCTTGAGAACTCTTCAAATCGCGCATGTGGAAATGCTCTTACTTTCACTATTATATGCTCATTCAGGATGTTTTTCTGAACACAATTCTTCCTCGAAGATGATGGTTCACTAAAAATATCCTTCCAGGTTTTAATAATGATTTTAATAATGGCTATACTCTACAATACATGGTTGTTTAGGGAAAAGAGAAGCTACTCGTTGCATCCATTAGGCTTTAATAACTTGTTGCCAACTGAACCATATTAATCACTGCAGTGATTATTCAAAGGATAGCTCTGAACTATTTGTGCAGTTTAATACCCTGCCAGAAAATATTCCGTACATATATCCAGACTTGATTATCTTTGGACTCCACTCTCATAGTCTTTAATTAACATCTCCTTGTATTGAATTGTTCTTTCATTCATCCCTCATCAGTTTGCTGTACGCTGATGTGTTTATGACTTCTTGAGTGTATGAAAATTATGATCCAGTAACTAATTGTCTCCTCAGGGACGAATAAGGTTTATTTGATTCAGATCAATAACAATAATAATAATAATAATAAAAAACTCTTCCGGCAAAGAAAAGAAAATCCAATTCTAACATCTCTGTGCAGCTCAAGACATTATTTTGGTCATTTATATACATTGTTAAATTAATGTAAAAAGTAAGAGGAAAAAATGCGCCTTTATATTCTATATTTTATTTCTTTTTATTTATTTCTTTTTTTTAAAACTTGTTTTCAACAATCATATACCACATCAATGAAGTAAAATAGGTTTAAGGCTTATTATAAGGTAAGTGCTTTTAGCCTTCAGCAATAGAACGTCAATCATTTTGGCCTATTTTGGCTTATTAGTGATGCACTGTTTACTGCCTAAGTACACACACACACACACACACACACACACACACTTGTCTTACAAATCTTGTGAGGTCCTTACGTAAACATAATCCCTACTTTATGCTTGTATTTATTTATTTAAATGTACAAACACTCAAACAAATGATTAACAGACACACACTCCATCCCCAAGGTTTTCCTTGTAAGGACCAACAAATGTCAAATGTCCTCACAAGGTGACACTCCCCTAACACTAGTCCGGGTCAGGATATTAAAAGGAGTTTTTTTTATTGATAGAATCATTAATGAGGGTAATTAATGATACGGGAGCGCTTTTTAGTTTCTCTCTCTGACACACACACAGAGCGCACAGAGGGAGGGACGGAGGGAGGCGGTCCGCTTCTTCTTCTCTCTCTCTCTCTCTCTCACACACACACACACACACACTCTGAAAGCAGCAGAGACTCCTCGCTGTTTTTAGCGAGCTCGGACGCGCCGAACAACAGTGGATTAGTAATTTTTTTTCTCTACGTCGAACATCTACCTTTTCAAACCGGAAGTGCTTCACACACCGCCGAGCATTAAAGCCTGCCTGAGGATATTTCCGACCCGTTCGCTCTCATCGCTGACAGGTAAAGAGATTCGGTCTTGTGGCGTGTGAGCAGGCTCCGGAAAGCTGTGTGTGTGTGTGTGTGTATATATATATATATATATATATATATATATGTATGTGTATGTGTGTGTGTGTGTGTGTGTGTGTGTGTGTGTGTGTGTTGGGGGGGAGGGGTGTGTATGTATTTATGTGTGTGTGGTGGGGTGTTTGCGGCTTTGGGGCTTTTAGGTGTGTTTATTTTTTATATTTGTTTTGTGAGCGGGTTAACAAAGAAGCAAGAAAAATATAGGGGAAAAGATTTTGCCTAGCTGGAGGCGTCGTGTGTGTGTGTGTGTGTGTGTGACAGAGAGAGGGTCATTGTCGGTTGGTACTGTATTTGGATGCTTGTTTAAACATCAAAAGGATGAAACGTGTACGGAAAGTCCGCTGTGTTGCAGCACGCGCTACAAATTTAAACATTTTAAACAAACGGCAACAGCGCGCGCACAACTGTTAACAGATGTACATGTGTATATATATAATGTACATGTGTATATATATATATATATATATATATATATATATATATATATATATATATATATTTTTTGAGGGGGGCTTCCCCCATAATAAAGATCCACATTAGGCGCATTAAAGGTCACGTGACCTGATGAAGCCCAGACGCGGTTATGTCATTGTGTAACGATTCCCTCTCAGAACTATGTGATCTGATCTGATCTGATCTGGCTTGTCCTGCTGAGATTTAAACCCCTTTGTAAATAAATAAACAAACAAACAAGCAAGCAAATAAATAATTAACGTGTCCACGTCCAGCTCCTGATCTTCAGGTCACACTGGACTGACGCGTCCACGGGTTATTTTTAACCTTTAAACCCTACCTCTGACGAATCCCTCCGCGTCCCGAGGCGTACATTAACAGATTTCGATGCGACAGAGCGAGATGTCCTCTCGTGCGAAGACGACAACAAGACGCACACAGAGGGATAAGACTAACAGATTTATCAAGGTTTTTTTTATCCGTCCATGAGTCTATTTGTGATTATGACAGATTGAGTAGTAGGTTGAGTAATGTCAAGTCAAGTGGCTTTAAACCGTTTTCAGGACATCAGGTAGAGGACACGCAGCAGCGTTCCTCCAGGACAGTGGTGCTGCATGAACAGCGCAAGACAGGACAGTAATAATAGGGGCAGTGGACTCGGTCAAGGACTGTACACGACTCACCCGTACTCATGTTTATAACATTACTAGAGGGTACCCGGTGGCTCCGCCCAGGTGCAGATTCTGACGCCTGCGTGCCGTGCTATCAAGATCTGCGAACGGAGTGCGCGATCAATTCGCTGCTCCTCCTCATGCTGCTCCAACAGATATATTATTACCTCACAGTAAAGTGGTGATGACGCTGCCTACTGTTGCATGGAGAGGGACGCACGCTACACCGGCCAAACTGAATTTCTGTTTGTTATATAGATTAAGCATATAGATTAAACATTCTGAACAACAGTGATCAACCACCATACAGTATAGCAGGAAAACAAGTGATCCAAGGCTCACTCATGTTCACCGGGAACAAAGGAAAGCCTGTCTGGTCCAGTCTCACAGAAAAGCCAATACAGCATAAATCACAGAAAAAACTGAGAGAAAGGCACCAGAACACCCAGTGCCAAGTAGGTAAAGAGCCCAACCGGACTTCCAAACTGAACAAACAAGTCCAATCCACAGAGACTCCAGCTTGCAACCCAAAGGTGGAAGGGGAACCAAAAACTCTAATGTTAATGTGTTTTAATGTTCTGACTGATCGGTGTACTGCAGTACAATTATTAATCCATGCATCCAAACATTTTATGTATCCTATTTATATTATATTATATATATTATATTATATTATATTATATTATTATATTATATTATATTATATACACACTCAGACAGGTGCAGAGATTTGAACACCCCCCCCCCCCCCACACACACACACTCCCTGGGGGTGCGAGGCAACAGAAAACCCCTAATTCATTGTGCGGCGACAGTGTCCTATTATGATAACGGCTGCTGTTAATGTTAACATATACTTCCAGAAGCAAAATTTCTGATCGAGGCAGGTTGAATTTTTAGTCGAGTCGGAACAGGTGCACACATTTCTTATTAATCAATGATCATGTAATTGTTTTGGTGTATATTTGACCTCTCTGTGTATATAAAACACATCAAAGCACACTAAAATATGTTAAACATAGTAACACAGAAACATCATAAGAACTGAATTGACTGATGGAGCTTCAAGTTTTTCCGATGACTTTATTTCCACAGTCATGCTTGTTTTCCTTTAGTTTAACCAAAGCCGTCACCAGTGCTCGCGTCGGGTTCTTGTATTCCTGGCAGAGCTACAAGGGTAAATAAGAGGGGGGAAAAAAAACTAAGCCAAACAAAAAGTTACACACTCGACATGGCGCTAACGGGTACACAGTCAAAAAATGGAGGATGTCTCAAGTTGTGAAATATTTTCCTGAGCGGTTTTTTTTTTTTCATAAATTGGTAATCTATATTAGGTTTATTTCAGTAGTTAGTATGAAATGTGTTCAAGTTCAAAATGTTTTGAACCAGGTGCCTGTGTTTGTGTGTGTGTTGGTGCCAGTCCAGTATCTGAGTACGAGGATTTCAGACAGCTTTGGTGAAGAAACTGTTACACAGTCTGACCGCAAGACCCTGAATATAAACTGTGTAACACACTGTTCATTTAAAACGTCAGGCCTGACAGCTTCACTTAAACCTTTTCTCACCTTCTGTAGCAAGATATCTAACTGAACACGTGTTTAAAAAAAAAAAAGGATTTATACAGTACTGTGCAGCAGTCATGAGCCACCCTGGATTTCTTCATGTTTTGCTTCGAAAGAGCCAGACCTTCTTGTATTTTTAATGTAGTCTTGACTGAGCAATAGTTCTCCAGGCTTCCTGGAGGACTTTTTGGACTATCATTTTCAGTCCAGTTTCTGTACCTGAGCAGTTTCAGAGAAATGATTTCTGTTTAAGCCACACAGTGACCTATGAATAATTCAAGCATAAAAAAAAATAATTTAAGGCATGAACCAGTGAGAAACAAGGTGCAGATGAACAGGCCGGTGATTAGTATACTGGTGATGCTGAATGCTGAGTGGTCGGGACAGACGAGAGGGGAAATGAGGTTGGTACATAAACAACAGATTTTTAAATTGTATCGTAGGCACTTTGCGACCTGTCAGAGTAAAACATTTCAACCCTTTTAATCAATTTAATTTACTATGAAGATTTTAATATGAAGGGGGGGGGTGTCAAAACTTTTGCACACTGTACGTTTTAAATCACAGCGCCAAGATTCGCTGTGTCGACAAACATGCACCAAAGCAAACTGCACCTAGATGTGTGTGTATGTGTTTTAGGGATTCTAGTTCTAAAGAATGAATTTCTAATAAACAAATCCTTCGGATAACATTCCTCCTCTTTAGTGTTGAGAGTTCAGTCAGACTCTGGCAGATTCTCAACGTGCCTCATGTAAAAGTCTTAATTTTCTGGCAGTCGGATATTCCAGGCTTCTTGAAATTCAGGTTTTGATAATTCACTAAATAGGAGTTGACCTTTATTCATTCAGGTCTGCTGCTAAAAAGTGAGTAAGTGGAAATTCAGGGTTATTAGTCGTCATTCCTAATCCAGCTCCATCACGATATCGGTCTTAGGTCAACGGTTTATTTGACAGTGTAAAGCTTTGAAAGCTCCTACAGTATATGTTACATTTCTCATTAATGTGAGCTTAATGTTGGAACGTCGCTCTTTTAAAAAAAGAAGGAACAGAGACTATATTCCCTATGGTTATTTTACAGAGAAAGACAGATCTTTTAATTATGATAACATTCTCAATGCTTTCAGATAGGTGCATGCATTCATCTTTAATTATAATTCATCTCATCTTTTTTTTTTTAAACTGACGGATTTTAAAATGTATCATCCCCAGCAGGAATTGTATCTGCCGATGTTAATTTGACAACGTTACAGATGTTCGGACATCTGGTCTAGCTCAGGTTAGTTAGAATGACTTTGATGAAATCAAAAGACAGAAACCCCGCCTAATGTGAGAGATGTGTTCTGTGATCCTGAATGTGATGCAGTTGGGACGCTGTGCAGACATCATGTTACAGCTGTGAAATACAGCTAAGGAATATTACTAAGTCGCAGTAATATTTCTGAAAGGAAATGAAACAGAGGTGTAACATTACAACGCTATGAGACGCGTGTCATGAGATGCACACGCTGTGTGTGGGGAGCTGTTGGGTCTGTCTCGGACACATCTCTGATCTCTGTAAATCGAAATGCTGTTAGGGTCAAACCTCTGTTGTTTTGAGGTTGTTCATTCTTTCAAGGTCATCTCAGTGTCATTTTGACACTGTCACTTTCAAAAACATTGTCAGGATGTCATTACAGATACATTACAATGCTCATCCACTATTAGGGTTCCTGCTGCTATTATACGTATTATACATAGACCAGTAAATGTTTGGGACGAAATAAGGGGAATAAAATGTATTAGGTAGCATCAATATGCAACTCTGGCATTTTATCCGGGTTTGGGACCGGCACTGCATCCAGTGGCTGGGGTTTTGGGCATCGCCTGGGAATCGAACCCGTGGTAGGTGAGACACCGACCACTGAGCCCCTTATGAAATAACACATAAGGAATTCATCAAGAGTCAGTTGTTTTAAAACATGACGGTCAGCGGTTCTGGAACAGTTCTTGTAAGAACAGTATCGTCAAGTCTTTTTACAAAACCCATCAAGCACCATGATGAAACTGGCTCTCATGAAGACCATCCCAAAACTTACCTCTTCTGCCGAGGAGAAGTTCATTTAAAAATATCCCGTATATCCCCAGTTGTTCCCGTATGATTTAATACTCCTTGTTCATGTTCTTAATAAAATGGACAGTCTCTGCCGATTAAACAAACACACTAAAATCACCCTCGCATTTACCTGTTCATGTTTTATTGTGCCTGATTCAGGTTTTCTTCTCGTCACGCTCTTCTCCCCGTCACGTAGGTCTGATTGATGGCGTGACAGCGGAGAAATAGCGAACAGATCTGCCACGCTTCCTGTCCTCTACTGTCTGGGTTTGTGATCAGACCTGACTCAAAGCCTCATGCCTGGTTTTCTTGCTCGAGAAAGACCTTTAAAGAGATTATGCATGTAAGAATGGCTTATTTAATAACGTGAGGAGGGTTTGTTATTTTTAGAGCCGCGTCAGTCAGGGATGACGCGTCCATGACACACCGATGACCTGATGACTTATAATCACTGTTTGGGGGAATATCGCATTTTTGACAATAACTTCACTGAGGAGACGTTTTTAAAATCTGGTATTCGGCTCCCGCTTTGCCGCATGGATATTTTCCTTATATATCATATTTGCATTATTTCTTTATATCAGATTTTTTTAGGAATGTGTGTGTGAGTGAACTTACTCTGACTTTGAGGTAAAAATGAATGAATAGTTAACTTTTTTTTTTCTTCCTCTGATCAGAATGTCCAGTGAGGTCCAGCCGAGACCAGATGACAGTCCCAACACGAGCGGAGGCAGTTCTGACGCCGAGCAGAGAGACGTGGCGCCGTCGGCGCAGCCTGAGGAAAGGGAGAGGGAGAGAGAGCAGCCTCCGCCAAAGAAAAAGGAGGCCAAGTTCTCCAGCAAGACACCTGCTAAACTCTCGACCAGTGCCAAGAGGTGGGCCGGAGTCTTTTCTAGAAACACGTCAGCCCTTATCAAAGCAGTGTTTCCCACAATAATACTGCGTTAATAACCGACCTGTTTATACAGATGTGTTCATTTCCATTGAGTCATGGAATCTCTGTGTCAGTAGGAGGAGAATGAGGATGGGAAAACTAAATGGGAAAATAAAGGGAGGAGGTTGAGGAGAAGGAAAGACATGCATCATAGAGGAGAGCATAAGGGAGACAGAATGAAAGGAGTATGAATGAGAGGAGTGAGTGAGTGATGGGAGAGAGTGAGAGGTGTAAGAATGATGGGAGAGAGAGTGAGAGGAGTGAGAATGATGGGAAAGAGAATGGGAATGATGGGAGAGATAGTGAAAGGAGTAAGCATGATGTGAGAGAGAGTGAGAATGATGTGGGAGAGAGTGTGAGAATGATGTGGGAGAGAGTGAGAATGATGAGAGAGAGAGTGAGAATGATGGGAGAGAGAGTGAGAATGATGGGAGAGAGAGTGAGAATGATGGGAGAGAGAGTGAGAATGATGGGAGAGAGAGTGAGAATGATCGGAGAGAGAGTGAGAATGATGGGAGAGAGAATGATGGGAGGGAGAGAGTGAGAGGAGTGAGAATGGTGGGAGATAGTGAGAATGGTGGGAGAGAGTGAGAGGAGTGAGAATGGTGGGAGAGAGTGAGAGGAGTGAGAATGGTGGGAGAGAGTGAGAGGAGTGAGAATGGTGGGAGAGAGTGAGAGGAGTGAGAATGGTGGGAGAGAGTGAGAGGAGTGAGAATGATGGGAGAGAGTGAGAGGAGTGAGTGGTGGTAGAGAGTGAGAGGAGTGAGTGGTGGTAGAGAGTGAGAGGAGTGAGAATGATGGGAGAGAGTGAGAGGACTGAGTGGTGGGAGAGAGGAGTGAGTGAGAGGAGAGGGAATTAGGGTAGAGTGAGAGGAGTAAGAATAATGGGAGAGAGTGAGTGGAGTGAGAATGATGGGAGAGAGAGTGAGAGGAGGGGTGAGAATAATGGGAGAGAGAGTGAAATGAGTAAGAATGATGGGAGTGCGAGTGAGGTGTGAGAATGATGGGAGAGGAGTGGGATAGAAAATGAGAGGAGAGGGAATTAGGGGATAGAGTGTGAGAGGAGCAAAAATTATGGGAAAGAGAGTGAGAATGATGGGAGAGATTGATAATGATAGAGAAGTGAAAAACAAGGGAGAGAGAAGCATGATACAGAGAGTGAGAGGAGTGAGAATGAAATGAGTGAGAGATTGTCCACCATCACCACTGTTTCTTCCTCTCACCCTCCTCTTCACTGGAGCTGAAAACAGAAACAAGTCTTTTTAAATCTTTCAGCCTTTTGTACTTTGTGTGTGTGTGAAAGAGAGAAGGTGAGATGAGAATATATGATTCAGAGAGGGAAGGAGAGAGACAATGCACTAATACATCAAAATAATTTAACACAAATATATTAATTAAGAAATAATGCGCACACCTCAGTGTGTTAATCCACATCACACCAACCATTCGCTGATTATGCTGAATATAAGCTTTTCTTTCTCTTCAACCACAGCGATTAAGTAACGATTACAATTTTTAATAGATTTAGTAGAAGATGAAACTTATGACAGTTTCCGGTCACATATGTAACGTCATGGAGCGACTTCGAAATCCACAAGCAAGTGTAACCCTTTTTTTTTTTAAGTTGCTTTTTAAACATGAATGTATGTTAAAAGCACACATCATGTGACTGAGAAACGTGACGGTGGAAATCTCGGACAGAAAGCTTCACCATCTCAACCATTGTGTTTATCTTTGTTAAACAAGCACATGTTCCGTTCAATCTGTTCTGGCGAACCAGCAACTATAAGGAGAAAAATAAAACAGCGTCAGATTCAGACAGTATCCGATTGGGGATAAGAATAGACAGCGGTTAAATAGACATAGTCTTTCTCTTCCCTTTCTTTCCTTTTTTTCTTCCTGAGATTGTTCGAGGCAGGCCGTGGAAGCTGCACTGCGTGTTAGTAATGTGAGGCAAAGGGCAGCGTAATAAAACCTCTTCATCAGCGCGCCTGCCGTTCCCCTGCCCGCCCCTGAACCCAGAAATGTGCCGCCTCAGGAAAACCTGCGATCAAATTACACACAGAGCAGCGCCGTTTGCAAAATGCCGCTCAAACCAGAGGTGTTTAATACAGCGCAGCGCTAAGCTGCCAAGCCTGGACGATTCCCTATCGGCTTTCCACTGGGGTCTGGGCAAATCCATCCTTTTAAAAAAAAATTTTTTATGGCTAAATATATAATCAAGATCTCCTTATGCATCATATTTCTTATGTGTAGAGTAGCATATTGTACAGTAACTGTCTAGTGCTGTTTATAATAATGATGACTCTTATTGTTTCAGTATCAGCAGAGAGGAAGCGTCTGTGTATGTGTGTGTGTTTGTGCGCTGCGGTAGTTTACTGCTCGATTATATAAGTGGCAGATTTTGCTTGTCCCATCTTCTTGCTTCACTGGAGCTCGTGTCTATGCGCACGACTACCGCCTTAATGATAAAGACCTACAAGAAGACCCACCCTGAGCCATCGCCACCCCCATGCACTAGGAAGACAATGGGCACATGCATTTACTTGTAGGGGACATACCAGTACCATTATGACATGACTTTAGAGTAGGGGGAATATTATGTCAAGATTTTGAAAAAGCCCTGGATGCTGGAAAAAAGCTTCACAAATATAATGTCCACCGTGTGATATCACTCCGTGTTATGTCTCTTAATATAATGTCCTACAGAAGGTTATTCACCACTTTTCGGCAAAAGTTTAAGGCATCGTCATGACTGACCCGTTTGAGATATGAAAAATCCCTCTGCAATTTTGCATCCTCCGTGTATTGAGATCACAATGGCCCGGTTTGCTGGTGATCGTGAAAATCCCCTAGGAGGAGTACATCAAAATCTATTGGGTGCGTTTTGCAAACGACCCAAAATAACTGACTTCCTGTTGTGTAGAAGCCCATGACGTTGCAATGTGTAAATCGCGTTCAGAGCATGACTTTTAGAGCATGTTAAGACCCTCCCCCCCAAAACCCCAGATTGGGGGCGGGGGACCCTTAGAAGAACAAGAGGACCCTTACCCATATTGAGCTGATGTCATAGTGCTTGGGCCCTATAAACCTACAAAGTACCAATTTCCAGCATTGTGCTAGGATGTAGAAAATCGGTCACTTAACAAAAGACATTGAATTAGAATTTGTGTCTCAGACCTGTGTGTCCAAACTCATACACACACACACACAAACAGACACATGTGCAACTCTTTACAGTTGTGTTATTACTTAGTAAAATACCAGTGTTCTGTTTAAACAAGCTGCCTATAAAAAATTGCTAAAAATTTGAGTTGCACGGGTCGAAACATGATACCGAATACGTTTTTAGTGCCTCAGTTTAGTCCCACTCCCCATCTTCCCATCTTAGAGACAGCAACCAGGGAGGGCGAGGTCCTCACACACACATCCGTCCTCCAAGATGGTGCGTGTTTGTCTGAAATGCCGCTCATTGGCCTAACACTCTCGGAGGAAAGTGGTATTCCCCCACTTCCGTCTGCACGAACTCCCCCATGTCTGGCTTTTTAAAAAATTTTAATCATGTAAATATTTGCATGTACACACTGTTTTTGTTGCACAACATTGTAACAGTAATATTTTCAGTGACGTGACATGAGGTCATTAACGCATGAGGTAGTATATTTCGACAAGGAAGCAAAACTCGTCAGAGCACCACCAGCCGGTTACGAGTCGGCAGCTGTTGCCAGAGCTTAGGCTTGTTTTTTTTTTGATCACCTGTCAAGGTCAGAAAACCTAAAGAAAAAAAAAAAGGAGGAGGTATTGCCTTGAACTGAACTTATAAATGAAATGTTTTGATGCTCTGCTTTAAAGTCAGGTTGGTACGGTTTGTATATGATTTTTTTTTTTAAACAGTAGGACGCCTATGTGTAAATACATTTGTATAAAAATATACAGGTTCTCTAAAACGTTCGTCTCTCTTCTGCAGGATTCAGAAGGAGCTCGCGGAGATCACACTTGACCCTCCTCCGAACTGCAGGTAGGTCCGCGGTACTGCACACATTTAACGCTGTTGGTCTTACACGGTAGCGTTGTGATTATCTTCAGTTCTGTTGCATCGACCCCATGTCGTATCGTGAGCTGTAGCACGGCACATCGAGATCTTCAAACTTCTCCACTACTTGCTCATAAATTATGCGGTGCAAATGAAGCGTGAATATCTCCCGCAAGTCTGACAGTTAATTTCGGCTCCGCGGTGTACACGGATCCCGTTTACTCCAAAGTGTAGCGCGATGTGATGGAGGAAAGGGCAGCGTTAATCAGTAAGCCGGTCCAGGGATCACCAGAGTATCTCAGACAAATAACTGGAAGAAGTGATGATAAACATATGAGAAAAAAGTCAAAGTTTTCTAAATTGTCTTCTTGAGGAAGAATAAGGTCTGTCGTTATCGCAATGTCATCTAATGTCCTGATGGTGAGCGTTATTGAAATGTCCATCCAACGTTAGGGTTCCTGCTGCTTTCATATACTAGGTATACATACATATGCTTATATATGTTTACATAAACAAATATATTAAATTAATATATTAATACAATTATTTTGTACAATAAATAATATTGTTTATTTGATCACGTTTTTTGACAGTCTGAGCATCTTGCCACTGTATATGTACAGAATAAATACTGAAATCATATTCACAAAACCGGAGAATTATTTTTTTGCAATGACTGGAACATCACACAATCTGTCACTTTTCTAAGTCAGATGTTAAGATAAAGCGCCCTAGTCACATGACTTCGGGCGGCTTTCGGAAACGTCTGCGGAAATATTTGCACGCTAAAAAGCCTTCCTGTAAATTTACGGGGATTTGTCACGTTATTTGAATTGTCCGACCCGGATCAACACTTCAATCCTTGTTCAAACATCTAAACGATGATACTTTTACTGCGATTCTTTGATGTGAAATACAAGCCGAGTACTTTTAACAGTCGTTAAATATTTATGGCCAGAAAGATGTGTTTGTTTCCACAGCATCTGTTTCATAATAGACGTCTTACTCTTTTCTGACTCTAGTCTAGAACGATGACATGGAAAAAAACATAACCACGATAAACGAGCTTCTTAATAATGAGCCGTAAAATGAATCTATAACAGGCCTGTGCAAAAGTCCTGACTCCCGCCCGCCCCCTATATTTCTTGGTATTTTGCTTTCAAAGAGCCAGACGTTCCTGTATTTTTAATGTAGTCCCGAGGAAAAGTTCTCCAGGCTTCCTGAAGGACATTTTTGTCTCAGATTTTCAGTCCAGTCTCTGTACCTGAGCAGTTTTAGAGGAATGGTTTCTGTAAGTTAAGCCACACAGTAACCTATAAATCATTCAAACATTAAAAAAACATCTAATTTAAGACATGAACCAGTGAGAAACAGGTGCAGATGATGATGATGATGAGAGATGATCAGGATGGTGATTAGTATACTGGTGATGCTGAATGCTGAGTGGTTGGAACAGACGAGACGGGAAATGAGGTCGCTGCTGAGGTTGTTACATAAACAACCGATTTGTAGAATGTTTCTTTAACTTAATCAAAGTCATTTAATTTAATGTAATTTAATACAAAGAAGTGAGGGGTGGATCAAGAGTTTGTCACAGTACTGTAGATTTTGCCTGCTTACTAGGATATTTTTAAGTTTATCACACATTTCACAGCAAGTCAGCCAATACCAGCATTGTTTTTCTTTGTGAAATCTTTCAAAGCCTTTCCTGACTTTGATCCAAAAGTGGTTAACCTGGATGATGATCTTATCCAGGCGGCTCTGCAATAACGTGTAGTCGCAAGGAACAGCTCGCCACAATTCGTCTGATTGCCTTTATGCGTCTGTTCAGACTCAGGGTGTGTGTGTGTGTGTGT
This sequence comes from Clarias magur, assembly GCA_013621035.1. NCBI lineage: Eukaryota > Metazoa > Chordata > Actinopteri > Siluriformes > Clariidae > Clarias > Clarias magur. The sequence continues at coordinate 3,462,745 of QNUK01000007.1, read as the reverse complement.
GTGTGTGCGTCAATTTCGCTAGGCTGGGCAACAGGTTTGGGCTGTAAAGTTGATTATCCATGCTCGGTCCGTGTTGTCTCTCACCGGGATACGGACCAGAGAAGGACGCTCTCCTCCAGAGCTCGGTTTTGTGCCGTAATCCGACACGAAGCTTCTCCCGTCCGCTCATAGAGCCCGTTCCGGAAGCCCGTTCACGGAAGTGTCAGAGTGCGGCGACGCGGCCGCTCTCGCTGCAGATGCGCGTGTAATCTTTCTGACGCTTGTCTTTTCATATTCATATCCAGCTGCCTCCGCGCCGGTGTGGAGAACGAGATTTTACACCCAGAGATGACACCAGAAGCTAGAAGGAACTTGTGAGACTTGGGTGTATGTAGAAGTTGTCAGAATATTCTGTTTAACCTTTTCTGACGGCTCTCAGGATGCTCGTAACGCACTACACACTTACAGTACAGCGTACAGTGCTGGTTAATGTCGCAAGGGTTTCTTGGACATGTAATCTGACGGGGGCCTCGCAGTTCTGTCTCATCAGTCACGTCGTTTCTCATTATGTTTCCACAACCGTCTCCCTCTCTGGACTCTGTCTAAACCATACAGCAACCACCTCGGTTTTATATCAACACGGGTAAAACCATTCGTGGGCGATCCTGGAGTGTGCAGGATGAGTGTCCGAGGTAATATTTCCTTTTACGCAACATTGATTTGCCAAGATTTACAGTTCTTTATTTCTTAATGAATAACATTTAATGTCTGAGTGACTCGAGGCTTCAGAACAGAGGAGGTTCTGCTTTTTGGTTTTGTTACCAAGAGGAGTTGGTGGTGAAGCCAAGAGCTGTGCGATTGCTGTTCTTCAGTCTTACAGATCATTACACCGTAACGACTCTCCCTGATCTCTCTCTCTCTCTCTCTCTCTCTCTCTCTCTCTCTCTCTCTCTCTCTATTGCTCTTTCTGCTTAACAACTCTATCTATCCCTTATACTCTTAGAGCTCTTTCACATTAGTGCCCAGGGATCATGTCCGAGAACACAGAAATTCTGGCTCATTTTGATCTCTTGTTAAGTCTCCTGGAAAACGTGGTCTCGGGAACAATACAGCGTACTCTGGCGTGGATCGGATCAAATATGGAAGGAATCGTACATGTCAATCCAGGACACGCGAAAGCATCAATATTGTTATTTGATCCATAATATCAATAATATTAGGCAAAGCGTTCGAGTTAATTCATTTGTGGTGGCTCACAAAGAAAGTATGTGCATGGAGTGTGTAAATATACAAGCGCACGCGAGAACAGGGTATAAAAAAAAATGTGAATGCTGGTCAACGGGGAAGTAGTGAGGAAGGAGCAGTCGTCTCTGGAACAAATACGGTACAAATCATTCGTGTCTGATCCTGATGTGAAAACATCCTGAAACATGTTTAAAATGATAAGACAGTAAGTTTCCTACATACAAACATTGGAATTACGAACTTTTGGAGATACGAACGCATGTTCAAGCGCGGAAGTCCCATCAATGTCCAGCCTACATTGTCATGTACTGTACGTACAGCGTGCATCTAGTAGCGAGTATAAAAGCAGCGGCGGTAAAACTGGTACGCGGCAAGCAATAACGACGAAAGTGAAAATAATTGACCGAGGTAAAATGATAGACGTTGTGCATTCTTTAAACATGAATCGTTTGACCAACGGCATCAATCTATAGAGAGGAGAAGATCATGGAACTTTTTAGTTTCATGCTGTTTATAACGAATTGTGGTTCTATCCTAGTACCTAGAAAATATCGCACTTACGAACAAATTCGACTCTCTGAATGTAACTTGTTTGTATGTTGGGGAATGTATGTTTAAAATATATTTTGTAGTACTTTTATGTTTTGAATTTCTTTTGTACATGTAACATGAAGAATATTGTTATTGAAGTCATGTATATGGTGTGGGCGGCACGGTGGTGTAGTGGTTTGCACTGTCGCCTTTCACTTCCAGGGTCCGGGTTCGATCCCTGGCCAGGCTCGATTCCCGTCTCTGTGTGCATGGAGTTTGCATGTTCTCCCCGTGCTTGGTGGGTTTCCTCCTGGTACTCCGGTTTCCTCCCACAGTCCAAAGACATGTAGCTTAGGTTAATTGGCGTTCTTAAATTGGCCATAGTGTGTGAATGAGTGAGTGTATGTGATGTGTCTGTGCCATGCGATGGATTGGCACCCTGTACAGGGTGTACCCCGCCATGTGCCCTAAGTCTCCTGGGATAGGCTCCAGGCCCCCCGTGACCCTGAATACAGGATTAAGCCGTATAGATGATGAGTGAGTGAGGTGAGAGTATATGGTGTGAAAAAGTGTTTGCCCCCTGATTGATTTCTTTTTTTATTTTATTTTTTATTATTATTTGTTTTACGTTTGTCAAGTAAACATCATGCAGTTTCTAAAATGGTTCTAAAAGGTTTTTATTATTAAGGGAAAAGCCATCCCTAACTACATAGCCCTGTGTGAAAAAGTGTTTGCCCCCTAAACCTAATAACTGGTTGGGGCACAACTGCAATCAAACGCTTTCGATAACTTGCAGTGAGTCTGGTACAGCGCCGTGGAGGAATTTTGGCCCGCTCATCTTTGCAGAATTGTTGTAATTCAGCCACACTCGAGGGTTTTCGAGTATGAACTGTCTTTTTAAGGTCATGTCACAGCATCTCAATTGGATTCAGGTCAGGATTTTAACTAGGCCACTCCAAAGTCTTCATTTTGTTTTAATTAAATTTAAATTTTATTTATTTACAAAAAAAAAAAATTATGCCACTTTTTAAAACTCTAGTCATTTGTAAATATAATTTTTTTTTTAAAGCTGATATCATGATTTTGACGTACCTCTGAAAAACCTATTGCGACGTAACCGAACACATTGAGAATATTTCAAGCAGTACTCACTCGTCACTTTGATAAGCTGCGAGTTTACACGCTTGTGTCCATGAGCGTCCGCTCTAATTGCCATCGGGACGTGTTAATCTCTGTGGCAGAGTGAAACGGCGCTGTCTGTTACTCTGCGCAGAGGCATCAGATGCGAGGTGTGTGTGTGTGTGAACCCTGTGATGTCTCCTTGTTAAACAGTTGGGTTTGATCCAGGCGTGTTTTCCAAGGGTGACACTGTTGACGCGCGGCGCTGGCGTTTACCCCCGTCTCTCCCTGCTTCTGGAGTGTGTGTAAAGCTTGCTGGAAACGTTTCGCTTTTTGAGAGCAGTCATTTGGCATTGCACTGAAAGGAGGGCGTCGTTGACATTTCAGAGCTATTTCCTCTCGCTTTAATCGCTTCGGTCACCCTGACGAGGGGTAATTAATTAAAAGCGACAGCCGTGCTGCAAGAGTTTGTAAATAGCAGCACAGCAGAGACGGTATATCGGATCCTTCGCCGGTTTTTAACCACCGGATCATTTCATCGCGGCCTCGCTGCTGTTTGGATAAAACGCTCTCGGCTGGTTAAAGGGAAACAATGTGGGATCTCAAAGGGCATTTGCATATTCTCTCTCTCTCTCTCTCTCTCTCTCTCTCTCTCTCTCTCTCTTTCATTCATTCATTCCATGTACTGTATACTGCAGTGTTGTACAACCTGATTGGTCAGAAAATCACAATTCATTTTGTGTAACAGCAGCTTTGATAGCGTTACCCGCGATTCAGATGATTCTGTTAACGGCTCACGTGTACAGCCGATCATAACCAGATGAAAAATACAATCACAAGCAATTAGGTGACACACAAATAAAATAACCCATGCTCTGTTGTTGCTTAATCGCTCACACTGATGATCACTCTTTCTTAGATCACTCTTTGCTGACTGGTTTACCCTGGCTCACTTTTTAAAAATTATTTTCTAAAATTTAGCTCTCATAATTATTTTTGCCTTAGAAAGATGGATGTATACTTTATTGATCCCAAAGGAAATACCAAAGATCCAATAAATCACACGTACTCTGTTCCTTACTCCCTGCTCACTCCCTGATCACTCCACGCTTACTTTGCGCACACTCTCCACTTAACCCCAGGTCACTCCCCTCTTAGTCCTAACTCACTCTCCACTTAAACCCAGTGCACTCTCGGCTCAATCCCAGTTTACTCCCTCTTTACCCCTAGTTCAGTCTCCAAGCACTCTCTGATCACCTCTTCACTCAATCCCGCTTCATGTACAGCTCACTCTTTAATCACGCCCTGCTAACACTATACTCAATCCCAGCTTGCTCACAAGTTCAATCTCTGAATTCCTCCAGCTTGCTCCCTGATGACATAGTCCCAGGTCGTCGCTCTTTCAAAAATATCTTTGCGCTTTATAAATCGGAGGACCCGAAACCAGTTTCAGAAATTCTTTTGGTCTGTATGTCCGTATGTCTGTCCAGCCAATGTTTGCGCGACAGTCGGGCCTGACTCAAGAGAGCCAATGAACGTACGCGTCACTCAAGAGACCCTTGACCCAGCGCTTTTGCCTCCAGGTGGGCGTGGCCACTCAGCCAAGCCAATCAGCACGATAGTTTACGTACGCGGAGGACACAGCGCACCTTTTAATGTTTCCACAATCCTCACCAAATGCAAAGAAAAGCGCCACATAGCATGGCTTACTCCCCAAAATAAATGGGACGTGCACTATGAAAACTGAATCTTGCGGCATGAATTAAATCAAAATGTGGAGTAGAAGGGAAGTTAGGAGCAGTTATGTTATAGTCGTATACTGATCAGCTTATTTTTAGCTTTATCTCTACAAACTCTACAAATGGGTACTAACGCAATTGTGTGTATATAATACATAAAGAATATACAGTACTGTGCAAAAGTCCTGGGTGCATGCAAGTAATTGCCGTAGAGCAAGAAAGTCTTCAAAATAAAAGTTTCTACATGTATTAAAAAAACTGTAAGGAGTAATTAATACTCATTGTGATGAGCCTCTGCTTAAAATATAGTCTCGCGTACAATTTGTGCAGTTTTATAAGGAACGAAACTGCTTACTTTTACTTTGTTCTTTCTTTCAAGCAGCGCAGCCCCGAAGCTGGGATACTGGGATAATTTGTTGAAATCAGCGTTATCATTATTTATTAATTTTTTTGTAATGACACGTATAACCAAAATACATGCTGCAGAAGTACTGTATATAAACATCACACGACGGCTCCAGGCAGAGCTCCAGATGACACGTTTGACCGAACTTTAATAAACACCTCGGTGCCACGTCCGCACGTTTTGCAAGACGACATGCCAAGACACGTCAGGCCGCTTCGATAGCGCCGGGGAGCACGTCAGCACCAGTTTCTATTAAATGAGTCCACGAGGCTGACGTAAATGTTGTTCAAGCTTTTAAATGGTTTTAATATAGAGATAAAGCTTCAGTCTCGATGAAGGTAGAGGCCTGGACTGTCTCATGGACAAATACGAGCATTAGCTTTGTCTCTGTTGTCAAATCATATCATATCGTATCATAACATAACGAGCTGCGCTGGCCTTCATGGTACGCCTGTTTTATGTTCTCTTAATTCTTGTAAAATAGAAGGTAAAAGATGTTACACACACCCACACACTGATCTGTTTTAACCCACACAGGCCACCCTTAACCACTAATGATAGACATTTCAGGCACTCCAAAACATATATTCATTATAACATATTTGTTGAAATATAAACTAACCTGTATAGCTGGTGTGTGTCTGGGGAGTGTGGGAAGTGTGCGAGGATGGCCATAAAATTTACTGACACTTTAAAATCTCTACAACGGCCCTGCCAAGTCACACTCCACATTCGAATAAGATTTTATGACATCCTGGCAACGCGACCTGAGCAAACAGGCGATGAGAGACGAAATCAGTTTTCCCTCAAGTGAAAGAGAGATAGAGAGAGATTGCTTTCGAGTTTACGCCTTTCAGCTGTAATTATCGTTTAATCAAGCTCAGATTGATCCTCGTTCCCTTTCAAAGCCCAAACCACAGAGACAACAAAAGAGAAACATTTGATTCTGCCTGAAAAAAATATTTGTCTATTTAAAGGTTCCGTATTTCACGCGGTTTCTTATCAGAGGTCCCCTGTTGTATGTCTTGTTACCGCTTCACCTGAAATTTCCCCCTTAGATAATTCCATTACTGTTTCACTCCTCTTCCGAACGTGCCCTTTCAGTGTCTATGTAAATGGGCTACACCTGAGCCACTCCCCTTGCACAGAACAGAAGACCTGAGCAGCAAGCCGGGGGAATGGATCGCCTTATATGAGGTCACATTAGGAGGAAATCTAATCGGCGTGTTTAAACCTTGGGTAGTGCGAAAATGAGGGGTTTTTTTCTGTTTGATTTTTTGTTGTTTATAAACGTTTGTTTATGAATCTTGCACAATAGGTGCCCTTTAAATACATACAAATCTCTAAGACAGACTGTGCTCACTGTGCATGGATGGTAATACTGACCATGTGTGTAAAAGAAAAAAAAAATTAAAGACAAAAAGTATGAAGATCTTTGAGACAGAAATGTTTACCTGGATAAGATTTAACTGATCGATTAAAGGACACGTTTTATTCAGATTGTCCTATACTGATATAATACTCTTTCTATTCTGTGTGCACATGTACCCTGACTGACTTGGCCTCGGCTTCTAATAGATCATCAGAAGCGTGGATGAGGTCGCTGCTGGAATGAGGTGGCAGGAGTTTCAGCGGCTTCATGTCACAGAAAGTCCACTTTGCTTCTTGTATTATTCATCTCGGCTTGCCTGCTTCTCTATATCGTTCTTCTACACCACAGTGTACTGTATATATTTTCTCTCTCTCGCGCTCTCTCTCTCTCTCTCTCTCTCTCCAGCATTTGATTTGTTTAGCTCAAAATGGAGGTCCGTTACTGCTCCCTGCGAGTCTTATAAAAGATTCAGGATGTGAAAGTGAAGATTTCAAAGCATTACCAAGCTGCGGGGAAACAGGATGCAGTGCAGCTTTTTATGCCGACGTGTTAGCAATCCGTGTCAGCAGTCCTCTGGGCTCTTCCAGATGGTCGGCGTCTCTCCTCCCCCACCCCACAATGCTGCCGAGAACACCTGAGCCAATCAATCACAAGCACGAAATACCTGATTCAGGTGTCTAGGGAGCTGAAATGTGGACCATCTGGAACAGCCCCGAGGACTAGCCTGGGAAACTCTCATCCTCCACACGAAGCAGGAGTTCGTCCAGACGACGATGTAGAGAGCGTTCAAGCAATCAGGGAACACGGGTGCTGTCAGGTCCTTCGTTGTTTTTGACATAAATGTTGAATTTTGTCTGCTTGCTTGTTTTATGCAACATCTGGCAGTCATGTTAATAACGTTTCAGATATGAGTTTGATTAGAGCTGGAGACGAAGAACACAGTTTATTTGAAGAAGTGCAGCAGTATGGTTTGCTGATCTTTATTCTGTTCTGATGGTTTGTTTGTGAAAGTGTTCAACAGTGGCGGCTGGTGCAAAAGATTTTGGGGGGAGCACAAACAAAATTCAAATGAAACTTTTAATACTCGCCTGTAAATAGGCATTTCTCAGGTGATTATGCGGTGATCATTACTACTAGTATAAAATAAAGGCCAGACTCGCATCTCATCCAGGCAGCTCCGCTTGCCATAAGAAGTGCTGGAAAAGACTCGTTGAGAATGGTCCAATCACATGAGCCCAAGTATTTAAAAACAATATTGATTCGCTAATAACAAAAGTGGGAGGGTTCAGGGTGCACAGAGCCACGCCCCAAGGATGATTTGACAAAATCCAATCAGACCTCAGCCTCAAGTCACATGCTTTTCAAAGATTTACGTGCCTACATAGACACTTGTTTGTCCGACGCCCCGCGTACACGAACACGAATGAACGTCATACAGCTTAGATTTTTTAAAATAGCAAATAAATCATGTTAAGAAATACAGCGGAATATTGTGACTAAATGACTTTGTTTTATTATTAAAATAAATAATTATTATGTTAAATAATTACATGTTAAAGTAGCATTCTTCTCTGCCTAACTTTAAGGGAGGCGGCGCCGCTGCGCCCCATATTGACTGGCCGCCACTGGTGTTCAAACCGGTAAGCAAATCCCATCATTTAACTCAAGAAATACCTTTAACAGCCCAAACATGTGGAAATGGCTTGAAGTAAGGTCAGGACTGTACAGAGGACCGTACGGTGCTAGACGTCTTCTGTAAATGTCAATTGTTTTTTTGTCTTGAATTTCAATTGTGATAAGCAGATGAACTGACGACTTTATGGAATTGATTCAAACATGGTCACGGTCACAGCAAGGTTGTAGTTTTTCTTCAATTCATTTATTCATCTTTGATCTGTGTTAAAGGTACTCCTTTGTAAACAAGTTACTACTCAAGTCTCAGAGGTCTCAAAAAGTCATCATTAACATGACCTCTCTGAGATTCAGTCAGTTTCACTACTTTTCCAAACGCGCTGTTTCAGTGTCTGTAGCTGTAAATGAACTGCCCTCGAACACTCCTTTTTAGAAATGCATGTTTCTAGCCAATCAGAACTTGGATCCATTAATGTTAGGGACTTGATAAGCATTTGATAACTGTTTTTAGACTTTTTCCACCTGAATTTGTGGTGCACAACACAAAAGTAAAAAAAAAAAAGAAAAAGATTATTCATTCTTGATGACATCATTGTTTAGCGATATAAAAGCTAAAAGTTAAAAAATGCTAGAAAACCTGTTAGTGCTTAGCCACCACTGGCTAACCTATCCTTATGCACTGTAGCTGTAGAGTTGAGTTGTACAGGGTTGAGCGGGAGGAGGGTCTCTCAGTATATGTCACAATAAGGGGGAATCTGATTTCCTCGTTTAAGCCCTGACGAAGTTGTGAAATGTCTGACAAGGTCCTGAGCATAGTTGTTTCCAGTCCCCGTGTTCTGATTGGATGGGAAAATGCACTTCCTCAATGGGGTGTCCTGGGGCGGTTAATTCAAAGCTACAGACACTAAAACAGCGCGTTCGGAAAAGGAGCGCATCAGTAAGAATCTCACGGATGCCAGAATTGCAGGATCCGAGTTGGATTTCAGCTGGAATATTAACATTGACATTTTGGAGACCTTGGAGACTTGGTGTTGACTTGTTTAAAAAGGAGTATATATGTGACCTTTAACACAGAGCTCAAACATGAATACAGTTATTGAAGAAGAACTACATGCGTGCTGTGACCCTGACCATGTTTACCATCAGCGGGGAATTGGCTTGAAGAGTCGAAGCCAGCCAAACACAAAACACAAAACAATTCTGGACCGGAAATCAGTTTTTTCATCGGGTTGGGTCAGAGGTCATGACTTAAACTGTGTGGTTTTTTTTTTTTTCATCTTCATATTTGACATACCCTTCATGTAATTTGTACAAATAAGAAATTCTAGCAATTTTTATTGCTCCTTTAATTAGCAGGGGTACCATATTTATTTGTTTATAGACACACAGACACACACACACATCAGCTTTTAAATAACCGCGTTACAAGATCACCTCACATTCACATGGTCGAGATTTGTCTTCGTTTTACTCACCATACCATCCACCAACTTCCTCTCTCGCTTTCGGAGGTTGCCGATTAAAGCATCCACCCCCATGCGCACTCGCATGCATGAGTGTACACGCTTGCACAAACATGCACACACTCTCTTTCTCACACACACACACACACACACACACAGGCAGGCAGGCGTACTGCTGTCTTAATGACTGTATATTTACAAAAGATTATATCCCTTACATGTGTGCTGTTGTATCTGATATTCACTCAACTCATCGATGGTCATGTTGACGCTTGAGTTTCTGAATTCCTGAGCTCGCATGTGGAAAACAGCTGAGTCAAGAGCGTAACTGCTGTTTCACGGCGCATCTGATTATCTGAATTTAAATAAGCATGAAAATAAATCTTTTTCATTTCCTCCAAGGATGTGCAAAATATACTCAAACCCGTTTAACTAAAAGCATCCTCGTCCATGATTCATGATCACGTGACTTTTTTTCCCCCTTTTTTCTCTTTTTAAATACACAACAGTGTGGGTGAGAGGCTTTCTGAGCCTCTATAGAGCAAGATCAGATACAGCACCATGAAGCTTTATTATTACTCCCCCCCCCCCCCTTTTGTTACATATATCCTCACAGTCTCACACACGTTCTCACACTCGTTCAATCGTTCATCTTGATAAACGCTTTACCAGGCTGTCACATAAAAGGCGGTAATATCGGCAAAGGCTATGCGTAGCTGACATTTTCAGCTTTGCTGCCCGGCTCAGGAGCAGGTGAAGTGTCTTTCGCTGTTTGTTCTTTCGTTTTTATTGCCAATGAAATGGTGATGGACCGGCTCGCAAAATGTCTGGGGGTTTGTTTTGCATTATACACGGTGTTAAAGGTGCAGTAGGCAAAATTTGTCAAATAAGACGTCAAAGGTGTTTATTTTTTATAATTTTTTTTTTTTTTTTATCCCATCCTGCATTCCCGTGCAAAACTACAGTTAACAGTACCAAGCGAGCACAGCGCCCCTGTTGTTGGGGGCAGTAATAAATTACTCCATCTTGGAAAAGCATTACCTGTTAATGTTTTATTCTTTTGGCATTTTCACATTTATTTGTAATTTGTAATACGCCCAGAAACGATTGCTCTCCATTTTCTCATTAGTCAGTGTTCTCATTATTTTTGTTCTCCGTTCACTTGTGCTTGTCTCCGATATAGCAGCTGGCAGTATGCACCTACTTGGCTTGTCAGCCACCGAGAAGAAGAGAACAAGGATGTTAACTTGTGTGTTATGCCTAATATTTTGGCGCTCTCACATGCCTTAGTATGATTGAAAATGAGAACACAATCGTTCCGTGCTCATGAAGCGCGCCCGAGTCCGCTTGAGAAGGTGGTCTTGGAAAAGATACAGATAAAATTTTTTTTTTAAATTATTTATTTTTTTATGAAAGAGCACTAAGAAGTTACTGAAAACACCTCACGAGATGTTTAACCGAACATGAAAAAACATTGTGGACAGGTTTTCTCCCTTGTACTGAAACCATGGCTCATAATAGGTTTTTTTTTAATTAGTATTATTTATAACCTGGAAAAAAAAGTACAAATAACTTGTATATTGAAAAAACTATATATTGGTTATTTGTAACTTTTTTCCTGGTAATTAATTTTATTAATTAATGTAATTAAATTAATTATTTTTTCAGGTTATTTGTAATATTAATTTTTATCTTTTTATTTGTATTTTCTGGGATATTTGTACTAATAAATAAATAACCTAGAAAAACTAACTATATATCTATATCTAGTTACTAATAAAGTATATATATATATATATATATATATATATATATATATATTTTTATTTATAACCCCCAGGTTATTTGTACTACTACTAAAATATATATATATCATCTATTGCACCTTCAAAAGAAACAATAAACATAAACAACATTCATCGTGTTACAGCAGCAGGCAAACAAGCCCGTGTCATCACCCTTCTGCCTTCCAACATCTTTTTTTATTTTTTATTTTTTGTCTTCCGTCGTCATGCACATGACTGAAACATATGCTCTGGTCTCGTCTCAACCAGGAAAATCTTGCTTTTTGCAAAGCCTTGTTCTTTTTTCCCCCCTCAAAGCCGTACTTACTTTGTGTGTGTCTTTGTTCCCATGGGGTTAATTAATCCTAGTTGCATCTTCGAGGTCATTGCTGATGCGCTTTCTATTTACATGACGCCTCCAGGCTAACAAACAGCTGGATATTAGCATATCATATACATTTAATTAGAGGTGGATAGCAGCTAAACATTCTACATTTTACACCTTGCATTAATTACAAATTAATTCATGCAGATTTACCGGTGCTAGATCCGGTCAGTAACGGCGATCATCGAGTATCGCGATCACGATGATCCAGTCTCCAGGTATCGATGTCTATAGTGCAGACATCAGTCACTGTGTTCAAACTCTCAAAACTCGACTTGAGGACGAGTGTGTGCACGCGCGCTGCTCTTTTTCCACTCACCTGATGTGCTTTTGCACTCATACAGCCCACAACAATGCACTCGCGAAAATAAATATGTGCACATGGCTGTTTTTATGTACGTGCACAGCTCTTTTAAATCCTTGTGTGTGTGCATCTCATTTTACTCTCTCCGATTTTGGCATCATGCTTTTGCTTTGCGTTGTACTGACAAAGGGCGGCTTTTTAATATCAGTCGTTTACGCTCATTTAATTGCGGGAAGCCAAAATCGCCATCAGGTTAAAAACTCAATTAATTGTGAATTGTTTTTTTTTTTTTACCCACAGAAATCACTGACAAGAGGTCCAGCCCAACACTATTCTCTTTTCTGGATGGATTTCTTTTTTTCGGCCAATTAATACACTGGTTCTAGGATAATGACCTCTAATAACCTTTAATATATACAGTGATCCCCAATTTACGAACAAGCATGTTCATAAGTCAGATTTGTTCTTAGGTCCGACAAAGCCTTAGTCTTATATGCCTTTGACACGAATATACGATGTAAAGCATACCAATACGCTCGACTAAATCTGTCCCCTTCCCCCCCCCCTTCACACTGCCATCATGTGGCCAAAAACCGTAACCGCCCCTAAGGAATTGAACCTCACACGTAAAATGTAACAGTGTCATCTCTGTGCCTTTAAATCGCGAAGGGAATCCCGGACGCCATTTTGTCTCGGAGCAATTTTCCATTGTATTGGATTGTCGAGGACTTTCTGAAATTATTAGTGAAGGATTATTCACCATCAGGACAGCTTTACAGGACAGACATTGTCTATCATCGACTGATTCACATGAAGCCGACTTATTTTTCCTGTACCCCCAGACAGACTCACATACAATATACCGGAATTTAGACTTTTTATACATTCACTTACACACTGAAAATATTGTATATAATAGTAAATATTGGTATCTGGTGCACTATTTTTTGGATTCAACCGGAAGTAGAACTGCGGTCCGTTTGTAAGAGGAAATTCGTAACTCGAATGTTTGTAATTCGGGGACTACCTGTACTTTAATATTTATTTGTATGTAAACTAAGCGTCATTTATTCAAACGAGATTATATTCTCTTCTCCGGGACTGTAAAACCGAAAACGTTACCGTAAGCCATTTTAATGAAGCGCATTATACAGTTTGTGTGCCTTAAATCTGGATGCAGATTTGTGTTATATATGCCTGTGTGTGTATTATGTTCATTTGTAATAATTGGAGCATTCACATTTTTAGTTGCGCAAGGTTGCTCTTTCTACCTGCTTGTTCAAATAAAGGAAAAGTTCATGTTCATGAATGTTTACGTTAGATGCTTTGACGTGCTCGCTCATATAATTATAGCTCTCACTGGGTTTTCAGCTCGGTATATGTCCTATCTGAGCTGTCAATACACTGATGGGTCTCATAGGTCTCTTTCTCTGCTCGACCTGTATGTGTGCGGGTGTGTGTGTGTGTAAAACATACCTGAGAATGATATCAGTATGTTGCTGCTGGAGGCGTTTCTCTGTTGTAACAGTGAATGCAGGTTTATCACCTACTGAAATCTTTATTGCATTTCCAACAGCTTGTCTTGGCTCAGGAGCAGAAAAAATATCAGAGTACGATTTTAAAAAACTAATTATAACAGTAGTAGTGAATTGCACTTTAAAAATAAATAAATAAAAAAAAAAAATAAATGAATCTACGTTCTCTTTATTAGGAAATCCCCATTTTCTCAGGATTTGACCAGGTGTACTTTTGAGATTGGCATTTTTAATTTTTTTGTATATTCCCAAGACGTTTGCACAGAACTGCAAGTAAAACAGCTGGTAGGTTTTACTGAGTGTGCTGGAGAATACGAGTTCTTCTGGCATATTTGTCGCCTTTGGTCCTTTCTATTTTAATGCAAGGTTTTTTTTTTTTTTCCTGCCCATATGGTCTGTCATGTACAGTAATATGATGCTTTTTTTATGGGCATACAAATATGCTTTTTTAATATTATTTATTTATTAATTTCTAAGAAATGTACTTTTGCACGGTACTGTATGCTTTTCGCATATTTCTATTTTCATGCAAAACCCAGGAGCGTACATTTGTTATTCTTTTGTTTCCGTCTGAAAAGTGGTCCGTTATGTAATATTTTGCTTTGTTTACAGACATGCAAATTTTACACATGTAATGTTATTTATTTATTAATTTCAAAATTCTTTGGGAACAGTGAATGGTTTTGTACATAATAATGCAGACATGGTAGACATACATAACATTTGTACTACAGATGATACGGTGCCTAAGGCTTTCTCACAGTACAACATATTATGCTTTCTCTTATTTTACGCAAAAAAAAAATCCATTCATCTATACTGCTTATTTTGCGTGGGATTGCGGCGTGGCTGAAGGACTGGCTGGGTAACAACCTGGGTGGTAAAGAAGTAGGATTCAGTGTTGCGATTCAGTGATTATCGCGATTCATTTGTGTATTAATTTTTATTTTAACATTTTTTATCGATTTTTAGCATACAATGTGAACACATGTACAATCTAGATTTATAAACTCCTTTCACACACCCCTATACCCTTCACCCCACCTTTCCTATACTCCAAGCCAGCCTTACATAGAATAGATTTTAAAGAAGGAAAAAGAGAATGAAAAAACAAGGAGGAGCTGGAAGTCTGGGTTCAAAGAAAAAATCCATACATAAATGAAGAAGAAAAAATGAATCAATCAAATAAAAGGGGAGATTAAACTAATACATTTATTTTGAGACTGTGGGAAAGATTCAGGAAGAGCCCCACACCTGTTAAAATTTCAACGTTTCTTTTATTTATTTATTTATTTTTAATTACATTTAAATGTACTGTAGTTGTTTGTATTTAAAGTGATACATTGTTGCTGCTTCTCACTAATCCTACGGTTTTAGTTTTGTATGCAAAGAAAGGATAAAAAAAACAAAAAAGAAGGAAAAAAGGGGGAAATACATTAATGAAATAAAAGCGGAGGTTAAACTATAAATTGAATTCGAGACTATAGAAACAATGCAGGGAAAAAATTTTTCAACGTTTCTTTAAAAAAAAAAAAAAAAATTAAGACACCTTGATATCATGATAATATCGTATCGGCCAGTCCCTGCTGATTCTCGTCTCTAATGCATGTGGGGCCAGGAAACCCCGAGCACGACCTCCTGCTGCCAGTCTGCTCTCTCGACTCTCGGCTACGAACGGCTCGTAGCATCACTCGGGAAACAAACCAGTGATCTTTGGATGATACTGTGAGCGCTTTTCCATTGCACGACTCAGGAGGCTGTATTTCACTTTTTATAGGGATTATTACCAGCCCGGGTATTTTTAGCGTTTTTAGCAGTAGTGCTGAATCTCAGCTTATCTCTCACACTTCTTTCTCTCTCTCTCTCTCTCTCTCTCTCTCCGTCTTTCCCTCCTCCAGATTGAGCTTTAAATGTGTTTTTCAAACAACAGCGCCGGCAAATCAATAGGTCTCAGCAGGATTAGAACGTCTTCTTTCTCTCCCTGCCGATTTCTTTCCGCCCTCTCGAAGCTCATGTTTCAGCTCAGAGCTAATGCGTCCCAATCCGCAGGAATGCCCCGCTTCTTTCCCACTGTTTTTACATTTAGGTTTTTTTTTCTTCTTCTTTTCTTAAAAAAAGCACAGTAAAAGTGTAGGAGTTTACCTCATGTGGCAAGCCGGAGTGTTCTTTGGGGTCAGCAGTTGTGGTGTTGATCAGTGCTCGTCTAGAGCCATGACTCATGAATAAAGCAGAAGTAAAGACAGGAGAGGAAACCACGAACCTCTATATGTATCTCGGTGCGAGGCAGCGTTTCGTTTGATGCAGTCGTCCGACCGCTCCACTTTGCTTCGTACAACGCTGATGAGTGAGCTATTAAAATACCACCCTGAGCACGCTCTGATAGGAGCGTCATCATAAATGAGATATGATCTCTTTTTACCCTGAAGTGAATTATACATCACACATGCACACACTTACACAACCGAATATATACCGAGTGAAACCCACCAGACATGGGGAAAACATGAAAACTCCACACACAGGACCAGGAATGAGATTCGATGAACTTCATCATATCAACAATGACACAAGTTTCTGCTAAACAGTCTCTTTATATAGAGCGTCCACCGTGCGGGATCTAATGTGGGGAGTTACTGTAGTTAGCAGTAGGTGTTTGTCTGTCTGTCTGTTTATCTACTTCTGTGTCTGTCTGTCTTTCAGTATATCTGTCTAGGTACAGTAGCTGGCTAGGTACCTGTCTGTCTGTTTACTTCTGTGGCTGTCTGTCTTTTAGTATATCTGTCTAAGTAGCTAGACCAGCTACCTGTCTGTCTGTCTGTCTGTCTGTCTGTCTACATCTGTGGCTCTGTCTTGTAGTATATCTGTCTAAGTATCTAGCCAGCTGTCTGTCTGTCTGTCTGTCTGTCTGTCTGTCTGTCTATCTATCTATCTGTCTACTTCTGTGACTGTATGTCTTTCAGTATATCTGTCTAGGTACAGTAGCTGGCTAGCTGCCTGTCTGTCTGTCTAAGTAGCTAGCCAGCTGTCTGTCTGTCTGTCTATTTATCTACTTATGTGGCTGCCTGTCAATCTTTCAGTATATCTGTCTGTCTGACTGTCTAACTAGCTAGCCAGCTCTCTCTCTCTGTCTCTCTCTCTCTCTCTCTCTCTCTCTCTCTCTCTCTCTCTCTCTGTCTCTATCTATCTGTCTATCTATCTATTTACATGTCTGTCTGCCTGTCTATATTTCAGTATATTTGTCTGTCTAACTAGCTAGCCAGCTGTCTATCTGTCTGTCTGTCTGTCTGTCTGTACGTCTGATTTGCTATATAAATGAATGCATTAGAATATAGATGTTTGCTTGTTTTTGCAGCTGCACCCAGTTTCCAGGCCACTCCGATAGACAATTAATCTCCCCTTGAGGAATTCAGCAGCGCTGCAGCGTCATTTGGATAAAGTTGATTTGTTTAGTAAGACAAAACCAGAATAAATGACTCAAACCACATCCACCAGGGGACTGAACGAAGATGTTCCTTTTTAGTTTGTCACTTCTGTTCTTTGACAGTCATCTCTCTCTCTCTCCGCACAACTCTTGTCTGTTTTATACGGGCTGTTGAATACTTTATGTGCCCTTTTGTGAGTGCTTCCTGCCATGCCGTCCCCCTCGAACCCTGACCTTTACGAGGCTATATCTCCTTCTGTTTCTCCTCCGCTTTGATGGCAGCAAACATTTTATAGCCTTTTCCTTTTAGAGAAGCTAATTGGAGAGTGTGTATAATCACACTGCAGTGTAACACCCCAGCTGTCGTTTAACAGTGCTGCATTTTGTTCGTGAAGGTTGTGTGTGTGTGTGTGTGTGTGTGTGTGTGTGTGTGTGTGTGTGTGTGTGTGTGTGTGTGTGTGTGTAAATGGGAAACACTTGGAATAGAGAGAAAATGATTGTGTCGGCTGTAGTAGCGTTGCCGAGGCATGTGTCGGGTCGGTCACGGCCGTCATGACGAGCACACGCATGACTGTAACCCTAGGATACTGGGTGATTGTTAGCAGAAGGTTTTCGAATGGAAATGATATTTCTCTTTCTCCATATTGGATTTGTTGGAAAGGCGTCAGATTGAGTTAGGGATTTAGGGAGTTTCAGTCACCACCATAGCGCTGTTCGTGTAAAGTACACTTTGTTACGTTGATTTCCTTGGGAGGAAGAATCAGCAATAGCTCACTTTAGGGATAATATCGTTTATTTGCAATAACCGTGGCGCCGTGTTAGTCGTACAATACAACATCCGGGCTGTTCCTGGTTCTCCCAGATCACACTCGAATAAAAAAAAAAACACCAATTCACTGAAGGGGAAAGGGCATCTCTGCGTATGTGTGAGCCAGTACAAACCATGTGGGTGGGATTGCAGTGCTGCTTATTACTAAAGTCCCCTTGAAATAATAAGAAAAGAGCTTTTATTTTAACGTGTCCTTCAGTTTCCTGGACAGCATACAGTGGTGTCCAAAAGTATTAAACGAACATATGCTACGTATTACAGTTCTCCCTGTGCACCAAAACGGATGATGTCATTAATAAGTCCGAGCCGATCTGGCTAAAGAGTTGTGCTAATGAACTGAAGAACTGGCAATGTGATAATGGTGTTCAGTTTCTGGAGCCTGGGTCATCTCCAGACCTAATCCCTAGTCCTAACAGAAAACATTGTTGGACAGGATCGTTAAAGAAACCGTATCCTGTACATGATCTTCACGAAGTGATCAAGCAGGCATGGATTGAGCAAGTGACAGCTTTTAGACAGCCAGATCCAGCAGGTTTTGAAAAATAAAGGACGTCGTACTAAATGCTGCGGTCCAGCCCCTGCTGCTCAGATTCTTCGGCTAACCTCACACTCATAAACAAGACCCGAGATACTTAAACTTAAACTACACTATTGTAGTAGCCTATTGTAGAGAGAGTTGAGCCAAAAAGTTAAAGCTCTTTGTTTCCAACCCTCACCTATGGTCAGGACCGAAAGGACAAGACCGTGAATACAAGCGTTTCTCTTAGAGACTGGATGATGAGCTCAGTCATTCATGAGAAACTCAGGGTAATACCGCTGCTCCTTTGCGTGGAAAAGTGTCAGTTCAGGTGGTGTTCTTGGTACGTCCAGCTGGGAGGAGGCCACGGGGCAGACCAGGGACTAGCTGGAGAGATTATATCTCCAAACTAGCCTGGCAACACCTCGGGATCTCCCAGTCAGAGTTATCTGAGGTGGCTTTGGAAAGGGAAGTTTGGGGTTCCCTGATGGAACTGCTTACCACCTGATTTTGGATAAGCGGTTGAAGATGGATGGATGGATGGATGGATGGATGGATGGATACTAAATACTGATTACCAATTTTATAAAAAAAAATAAAAATTAAGAACATGATTAAAACATTGAATTTCACGTTTTGTCCCAATACTTTTGGCCACATGTACAATGCTACAAGTAAACAAATAGCCTTTGAGATATTTCTGTTTCTTCTGAATCATTTGTCACATCCAGTATAATTATCAAAGACAGTTTATGATTTGTACAAGTGTCTGATCATCCAGTTAAATCGCTCTGTAAAGGAAGCACATTGGCAGCACACGCGGTTCTTCAGCGTGTTCCTTCGTTCCCCAGACACGATTCTCTAATCCCATGGCTTGCTTTAAAACAGAATGACTGGAATTGATTTAGTGTAAGATGCGAGCATTACTGGGTTTTATTATTATTTTACGTGTAAATATTCCCCCTCCCCCCGAGGGTTCTTCAGTGCTGGAATGTGGCGCTTCCTGAGACAGAGCCAGTACACTATTCCATTTTTATTTCCCATCAGGCAACCTTCCAGGCCTTCAGTGAAGGTGTTATATTTCACAGAACTAGATATTCTTGTCACATTTTAATTACTGTATAACTTAGGAACATTCATATTCCTAAAGCTCCCCCCCCCCCCCCCCCCCCCCCCCCCCCCCCCCCCCCCGGTGTCAGTAGGAAGCAGGTATGTGGTGAAACTCAAATCCAGCCAATCAGATTTTTCAGACTACGCCGTTGCAATGTGGTTTCTCACCAAGGAGCTTCCGTAGCTAGTTTTGATCCGGTACACACTTTTGAACCAGTTTCTTGTTTTCAGACGGATAAATCAAAGGCCCCCAGGTAGAGAAAACAGTTCCATGGTTGCACCAATACTTTACTGAGCTGGAACAGGGGCTGGGGGGCGGAATTATCACGGACAACTAAAAGTTTGTGTTCGCCATCTTTAAGCTGGAATAGTGCAGTCACGTGTAGTGTAGTGTTGTATCCACCGCAAAAGATAAACAAATGTTGTTGGTCTTTTGGCTGCACTCAGCAAGGGGTCGCCAAAGAAACTTGGCACAGGTTTTACGCCGGATGCCCTTCCTGATGCATCCATCCCATTTCATCCGGAAGCCCAGTGGCTGGGGTTTGGGCGTTGGCTGGGAATCGAACTCGGGCCTGTCTGCCCACATGGAAGGCAAGAAACCTACCACTGAGCCACCAATGCCCTACGAAAGATAAAGAAAATGGGTTTGAGTAGCACAAATGCTTTCTAGTAATGATAGTTTGATCCCAAAGTAGAATCGCAAACCCATTAGAATGGGTTACAAAATCCAAAATTATCTTGAAGTTCGCCATTGTTGTTATTGCAAATGTTAATTTTTTTTGCTGCCTGGATTACCGCTAGTGTTGCTGAGCGAGTAAACATGTACACTGACTTATACAGTGACGTAAAGACATGACTCTCTAGGCCGGAGAAAAACAAAGCCAGTTCTTAGCACGGTTTACTTTGACGAAAAAAAAAGGCTATCCAAAGAACCTTGGGATTTTCGACTGAATGGCGTACCAAGTTCAATTCAATTCAATTCAATTTTATTTATATAGCGCTTTTAACAATTGACATTGTCGCAAAGCAGCTTTACACAATAAAAAGAAATAAGTTTTTATGCAATGTGTATGAATCAAAATGATAAGATTGTCCCTGATGAGCAAGCCGAGGGCGACGGTGGCAAGGAAAAACTCCCTGAGATGGTAATAGGAAGAAACCTTGAGAGGAACCAGACTCAACAGGGAACCCATCCTCATCTGGGTGATAACGGATAGCAGAGAATGATCAGCATAATAATGTGTACTGGAAGTTCAGTGTAACAGGAGATGTGTTAAAATTTAAATTAAAAGGAGTCCAGTTTGTTCCCGGAGGCTCAGGTAGACTGTAGGAGATTCCAGTCCTGAGCTATCGAACAACTGAAGTCACAGGTCCCCAGAGCATCAATCGATGATAGGACAGTCTTCATGGAAACCATCCCCAGCCACCAAGCGCATCCAGGCAGACCACACGGGCATCCATGTGACGGGATCTCCAACCAGAAGCAGGACTCCAGGACGGGTTAGACGGCTTCAGAGGGCAGAGGGGTCTGGATCACTGGCAACTCAGGAGCGAACATGTATAGCTCGACAGAGAGACAGAGAGAGGGAAAGGAGAGAGGGAGAGAGAGAGCAGAAAAGGAGAGAACAGAAAATAAGGAGAGATGGCAGTTAGGTATGGTCACAGTCAACATGTATAAGGTGAATGTATATTAGTGCAAAGTGCAAGCAGGGACTCCGGCAGGACTAACTATAACAGCATAACTAAAAGGGAGAGCCAGAAGGAAACACAAACATGAGGGCTCCCTGAGATGTAAAGCAACCAATCACCTCACCGTCAGCAAACCTGAGTGAACAATGAGAGTGGGGAGGACAGCATCTAAACATACCAGTTCACCAGAATACTCTACATCCATGAGTCCCCCAGATCTGCTCCTTTACCTAAGGTTAATCTATTTAAAAAAATGCTTGGCTAAATAAGTTTTTAGCCTAGACTTAAACACTGGGACTGTGTCTGAGTCCCGAACATTAACAGGAAGACTATTCCATAACTTTGGGGCTTTGTAAGAAAAAGCTCTGCCCCCTGCTGTAGTTTTAATAATACGTGGTACTGACAGGCAGCCTGCATCCTTTGATCGAAGTAGGTGTGGCGGATCGTAAGACACTAACAGTTCACTCAAATACTGTGGCGCGAGACCATTTAGTGCTTTAAATGTCAAAAGTAATATCTTGAAATCGATGCGAAACTTCACAGGGAGCCAATGCAGTGTAGATAAGATAGGGGTGATGTGCTCGTATCTTCTGGTTCTAGTGAGGACTCTCGCTGCTGCATTCTGTACTAACTGAAGCTTGTTTATACACCTAGTTGAACAACCAGACAGTAAGGCGTTACAATAGTCCAACCTAGAGGTGATAAAAGCATCAACTAGTTTTTCTGCATCATTTAGTGACTATGTTTCTTATCTTGGCAATATTTCTAAGGTGAAAGAAAGCTATCCTGGTAATATTATCTACATGTGCTTCAAAAGACTGGAATCTATAATCACACCGAGGTCTTTAACTGTTGCACTTGATGGAACAGAAAGGCCATCTAAAGTTACAGTCTGATCAGAAAGCTTACTTCTAGCTACTTGTGGTCCTATGACTAGAACTTCTGTCTTATCAGGATTAAGCAGAAGAAAATTAATTAACATCCAATCTCGTATGTCCTGCACACACTGCTCAATTTTAGCAAACTGGTTTTTCTCATCTGGTTTTGCTGAGACATATAATTGTGTGTCATCAGCATAACAATGAAAACTAATACCATGTTTACGAATTATGTTGCCCAGAGGAAGCATGTAAAGGGAAAAAAGCAGTGGGCCTAAAACTGAGCCCTGTGGAACACCAAACTCCACTTGAGAACATGAGGAATGGTCACCATCTAAATCTACAAACTGATAACGATCAGTCAAGTAGGATCTGAGCCACAAGAGAGCAGTTCCCTTAATTCCAACTACCTTTTCTAATCTGTGAAGGAGAATACTATGATCAATGGTGTCAAAAGCTGCACTGAGGTCCAGTAACACAAGTATAGTGACGCAACCCTGATCAGAGGCCCATAGGAGGTCGTTTACTACTTTAACAAGTGCTGTCTCTGTGCTGTGATGAGGCCTAAATCCTGACTGATACACTTCATTTATGCTATTTCTGTGTAGATGTGAACATAGCTGCTGTGATACTACCTTTTCCAAAATCTTGGAGATAAACGGAAGGTTTGATATCGGCCTGTAATTAGAAAGCAGACAGGGGTCAAGGTCAGGTTTCTTGATTAGCGGTTTAATAACGGCTAATTTAAAGGATTTGGGGACATACCCACTACTGAGTGAACAGTTAATTACTTTCAACAGGGGTTCTATTATTGCTGGTACTATCTGCTTGAGAAAATGTGTCGGTATAGGATCTAATATACAGGTTGACGATTTTGAAGAAGAGATGAGTGAAATTAGTTCCCTCGCTTCAAGGGGAGTAAAGTGTTCTAAGTTCTGATGTGATGTGGTTAGATCATCTGAATTATTTAAATTGTCTGGTTTCAAAGCCTGAATTTTTTGCCTAATATTTATGATTTTATTATTGAAAAAGTTCATGAAATCCTCACTACTGCATGATGATGTTGTGGAGATTTCTGCAGTGGTCTTGTTTTTAGTTAATTTAGCTACGGTATTAAATAAAAATCTCGGGTTGTTTTTGTTATTTTCTATTAGAGTGGAGAAATATGTTGATCTAGCATCACTGAGAGCTTTTTTATAGTTCAGGATGCTCTCCTTCCAAGCTATTTTGAATACTATCAATTTAGTTTGGCGCCATTTACGTTCGAATTTGCGAGCGGTTTGTTTTAAAGCACGTGTGTGGTCATTATACCAAGGAGCGAGTTTCTTATCTCTAATCATTTTCCTTTTAACTGGAGCGACATTATCTAAGCTATAACGAAGTGCTGACTCTAGATATTCATTCGCCTGTTCGAGTTCTGTGAAGTCAGATGGCGATCCAATCAAAGTAGATAATTCTGGAAGATTAAGTGAAGTGTGCGTATTCTTTTCCTTGATTGTCACCTCACTATACATTCTCTAGCAACATCCACTTTATGTCAGATATATATTTTAATAAATTAAACTCTATAGAGGGTTGTATGTGGAATTTTCAGAAGATGGACGATTTCTAAGCTAAAAAGAAGCACTGTTCGATTTCAAAGCTGTATAATCAGGTCATGGTTGTTAGTGTGAAGTTGTTGTGCCTTCGGGTTCATTTTGAATTGTTTGTTAGTTTAGTAAGTTGTGTTTTAGGTGTCCTCTGAATGTGTGTCATTTTTTATTTATTTATTTTTTCTGTATCTTTTAGAATATAATTGTAATTGTAAATGAAATATATTTTAGAGACTGCGTATGTTGCAAAACCTTTAATAATGGGCAGATGTTCAAAACGCAAATTACAGCAGTGGGTTAATTGCATGCTTTTTAGAAGAAGGTCAGTGTTTTAATGGTTTGATGCTTGTTAAAGGATTGCGACTGTCATCAGTACAAGGAAGTAAAAAGTTCTCGTTCAGTCCTTTGCCATATTCGTGTAGCGAAGCTCCTGTTAGGGTTTTTTCTTCCCTTCTTTTTCTCTTTTTTTCCCCCCCTATTTTCACTTTGGAAGTAGGTGCGGCATAATCCAAAAACTATACATAATAATCCATAATCTATAAAACCGATTCACAACAACAAGCTATTTTATGGAGGCTTTAAAGAAGCAGTTGCTTAAATTATCTTTTGGTAAAAATTCTGTTTGTTTTTTTTCCCCCCTTTTTTTAGGATTTTGTTGTTTTCTCAGTATCGGACAAATTCTTGCTATAATGCATTGTCAATAGAGCTATGCAGTTAAATGATTTAAGGTTTATTTAATCTTTAATTGATGGATTTAATTAACTGAACCGATGGGTCGTGCACACAATCCATTCACGCTTGTTTTCCAACTTGCAAACGTAAAATTCTTTAAAATTGATGAATTTCTTGAAAAAAAAAAAAACTTTTCCTTTACATTTCAGAACAAATTTCCTCTTGGTTTAGGAGGAACTAAACACCTGGACGAATCTGTAAGACAGTCAGTCGGACCAGTTCAGTGACCGAGACACAGGATACACGCACGAGGTTCTGAGCATTTATACTACAAGCTAGATAAGTAATCGTCTTCCAAGAGCAAATATTTACACAGAAATACACCCAAGTGGAAGGATTATATTATCATCGCGAAAGATTAGAGCGTGTAGACACTTAATCAACAATGACCTTTTTTTTTTATAGACCGCTTGCTGTGAGCATAAACAAAATAATTAGCGCTTGAGCATTTTTATAAGAATACAAGGAATATGATTAAACGGTTGATCGTAGGGCCAATTTCTCTTATTATTATTTATAAAGACACATTGTTGTAGAAGTTTATTCATTTTAATTGTAACACGGACATGTAGTTCAGCAGGATTAATTTTCATGATAATATTACTGATTGAACGCCAGAATTTTTTGGCAATAATGCCAATGCCGAGCTTGTCTAATATCACCTACAGGGCACGTTTTACCATCAGTGTAATAATGTTAGAAATGTTTTTCTGGACTATTAAATCGTTCATTTGTGTAATTTTATTTTATTTTTTTCAGTTAAATTACTAGCAAAAAAGAAGAAAATCACTATCATAAATGTAGGTACAAAGCCGCGTTACGATATTTCCACAGCATCATTAGTTTTTCTTTTAAAACTAGCCGCGTTACGGAGCACTTCATCACGTTGTATGTTCTACCATATCTGTCTCGTAAATTGTTTAGGAGCGGGAGATTATTTTGTGTGAATATCTCATTAAGGTGACAGATGGTCTAGCGCTCTCAGAAGTGAATGCGTTACAGGACGAGAGCAGGAGCTGGAGAGGAAACTAGTTCTCGCTCGTTCTCTCTCTCACTCTCTCTCTCTCTCTCACTCTCACACACACACACACACACACACGCATGTGTGTGTGTGAATCACCATTCACAGTCACCTGTCTCAATTTATGAGCAACATTAAAATCGATTCCCAGCGCCGCTGAATCAATATGGCTGTTATTACACCACATCAAAAATTTTATTTGCTTTGCTTACTGCTCTTCTTTAAAAAAATAAAAAAATAAATGAACTAGAGAGCGGATGAGGCATAGATATAAAGTGGAGGAGATATAATATTTATTACATTTCTCATCCAGTAAAGGTGTTTAATATCATGTTATACAACGGTTAGTTCCGACCGAGTAATCTGATTGGACGAGAGGCATTCCACGAGTGGTGATATTAGACAGTAAACAGCACTGGGACATTTGAATATATGTAACACTCCTTTATAATAGCCGTTACTTACATTAAACCTTTGGTGTGTGCGCTCGCGCGTGTGTGACAGTCGAGTGTACTCCCTAGTGCGTTAGCTTTCCATTTAACCTTGGAATCCATAAGTGGAATAAGTGTAAATTTATTTATTAAATCTTTTATTAAATTTTTTTCCCCTGATTTCCTCCCTAATTTAGTCGTGTCCAATTCTTCCCCTTCACTAGGGGGCTCCACATTAAGGCTACGACTACCACGACTAAGACTATCATGTGTTTGCTCCGAACCACGTGACGCCATCCGACCACATCTTTTCGCACTGCTCGCTCACGCACCGTTGGGGGCGGAGTAACACACTCGGAGGTCAGCGCTATCCGCTCCTTCAGCTCGCGTGAGCTCAGACGCCCCTGATTGGCTGTAGAGCCGCGATTTATGTGGGAGCACTAAGTACCTCTGAGAGAGCTCGGCCAATCAGCTCTCTAAATCTCCGGCTGCAAGAGGTTACAGCATCACCCGGGAAGCGAACTCGCGGTCTCCGGATCATAGGGCGAGCACTTTACCACTGCACCACTTGGAAAAAAAAAAAAAAAAAAAGGATATGTGTTGGAGAAGCAAAATCCATAATCTTTTGATAATAAATGTCGTTTGCGGAAAAGTTCAATAAAGGCAACATCACACTCGCGGGATCGTGCTGTTGTGCTGGATATAGCATGGCTGTGATGCCTTAGTAATCAAATCGGAAATGACATACCAAAAAAAAATTTTTTATTAACATTTGACTAATGATTCATAGCTCTACTGACATGATAAAGTTGTTTATGTAGCGTAGCAAAAGCTTGTTTGTGATGTCATCTGAAAGTTTTGGTTTATGTCCTCAACTCGCATCTGCAAGGTCACTGTTTACAGCACTGCATTTCATTTTGCTCATCCTAATTAATTCGTCTATAAATAAAACACATCACATTTAAACACATTTGGAAAACTTTAAGTCTGGCAAAAACCTGATAAAAAGATTTATTTTGTCATTGGGGATTATTTTGCTCGTCCACTGTCCGACAGTGAACAGAAAGTCTGATTGCCCTGGGTGACTTCTCTTCTCTCAGGCTAATTGCTTCTGAGGTTGAATCCCATCTGGTGTCGAGTCTTAATCGACCATACCTCCCGGATGGGAGGAAAGGAGCGATTTGCCACCCCCCGTCCCACTAGGCGTTGTATGCGTAAGTGGGCGGATAGCACTCTCCTCCAGCTGTGACAGTGGATTGTAAGGATTATTTTGGCTCGATTCCCCTTTCTTAGAGGAAACGCCGTTCAGCCTTTAGTGCGACACCAGTGAGAGCCGGCTGGTGGGTGGGAATCTGCTGGAGACCAAATTGGCGAAGTTGAGGAGATTTGGCAGTACAGCATGGTTGGAGTAATCACTTAAGCTTCGTCCTGGTCGTTTTTATAAATTATAGACCATATCCTACTGCTGCTAAATTTCCCGAGGGTAGCTGCGATTACCTTCCTGTTACAAGTGGTTCAGCCGTACTCGCGGCTCGTGCAGTCAGCGTGTCAGAGTCTCATTACAGTCAGCGCTACATGGTGGAATTTTACCGCTGATATTTTATTTAATATTTAGTTTGGTTTTTGATGGAAGGCAGAAAAACACAGGACTGTGCGGGTGTGTATTTCGGGAATCGGTCACATCGCTTAGCCAGGGGTGTGTGATTGATTGATAAAGCAATTATCATACAGTAACATAAGACAATATAAATATTATTTGTTATACAACAGTTATACAGTTTATTAGATTTGATCATTAGGTTTGAGTCAAGACTTGTTTACATGTACGTTAAGTTTCATTCGAGTTTTTTCTGCATGCCGTATGAGCATGATTTCATCCTGCAGCTCGGATCAGAGAACCTTCTTCAGGGAAAAACACACACACACACATGCGCGCGCGCGCGTGCGCGCACACACACACACGCACACACACACACACACACAGGGTAATAAGCCGAGACGTTCTGTTTTCATCACTCAAACAGCTCCAGAGTCGAGCCGCCGGACCTTTAGACTTTAGTCATATCTTCTTACGCTCATATTATCATTCATTCTCCGAGTCAAGGATTCTGGCGTGTGACTCTACTGCTGGATGACGCCTCAATAGTTTTAATTTTTTTAATTTTTTATTTTTTTTTATTCACTTTCTCTTTGCAGGTCTCTAGAGGTGCAGTGGAGAATTTCCGTCTGGTTTGTTCCACGCAGTCTGCGTCTCATTCAGCTGGTTGGTCAGGGTTTAATCATCTTGATGAAAGGCGCGGGAGATGAAGGGAAGCTTTCTGGCAGACACACACACACAAAAAAAGATCTTTTAAAGATGTACGTGGGCTGAAAATGAGAGGAATTAATCTTGGGTAGTGTATGATTTGAGGCTGTGTTTGTGTGCGAGTGCTTAATGTAATGCGCGTACGCATGGGCGTGTAGCCACGTCGGTTGTTGCAGAGGGAAGCGAATGTCCTACACAGCACTACAGGATGGTAACGCGTGAGCAGACTAACACGGCAGAGACGTGCACAATGATTTGGGGCAGAAACTAGAGATTGAGACATGCAGACCTTGTTCATTCACGAAGCTGAAAAAAGCGGGAACATGGTGCACGCTCGCCACGTAGAATTCAACCATTTCAAATGGATGTGTTTAAATTTGATAAACGCGGTTTATTTGCGGTATAACGGCGTAAGGAAATCCGCCACTTATTTTGGATTGCAGGAAATGCCATCCAGGGTTTTGTGTCAAGGACTCATTTTCTAGTTCGCAAGAAAATGTTGGATCAGAGGCATAACGAGATCAAATAATCATGTGATCCAGTGGCTCCAGAGAACGATTCCGAATTTTACACCCGATTACGATTTCGGCTTTCACGTTATAAATAAATCTTGAGACTTTTTACTCATTCGAAGCTCGCGAACTTCGCGTTCGTTTAGTTTAGCCGTCACAGGGTGCGTAATCTCATTCAGGATGTTTTCACACCCTCAAACTTTCTTTCTCTTGCACATGTCCAATTTGCTCTCTCAGTCATGCTCTCTTTCAGCATGAGTTGCCAGATCACACTCAATTGCTAAAAATAATAATAAAAAATTGTTAAACAATATTACTACTAGAACATACTTTGTTTTGTAAGCATGGATTATAAAAAGTAGCATTATTATTCCATCCATCCATCCATCCATTTAGGAACCTCTGAAGTCCAACTAGGGCCTATGGTGTTTACTATTGTGTTTATTCCCATTTTTACAACCGTTGTGGGACCGGTACGCATTCACACTCTACAGGCTGATTCGGGAATGCTAATTAGCCTAATCTGCATGTCTTTGGACTGTGGGAGGAAACGAAGGGAAACTCAGCATGCACGGGGAGAACATGAAAACTCCACACACACACACCCGAGATGGGAATCGAACCCGGACCCTGGAGGTTCAAGGCAACCACTGAGCCACCATGCCGATTTAATTCAGTTATTGAACATCTGAAATAATGTTTTCATTTAAACCAAAACAAGTTTTAACCATGGGTGAAATTTTTTGTTTCCTTGTTTTTTTTCGCTGATTCTGAAAAATCTATGACTCAAAACTGACTCACAATCTCTCTTTCTCTCTCTGTCAGCTTTTTTTTTTTCATTACTTACATTTTGAGAAAATTTGCTGTTAAGAAACATACAACATTTTTACAAGTCAATGGATACTTGTATGTGTAATAATATGGTTTTTATTTGCCATAATTCAGCAGCCGTAATAAGACATGCTCTTCTCCTCACCACGATTGTAAAGAGTGCTTGTTTAGGGTCAGTGGATGTTTTTTGTGTTTCGCACCATCCTGAGTGAAAATCTGAAGAGATCTCAACAAGCAAGTTTGAATTATGATTAGATAATTGCATGTATATGGAGGCGTATCGTGTATGCAGTGTACTATCTAAGATCTTTGTATCGAAGCATAAGGAAACAACTTGAGTGGAATTGTAAAGAGGTGTTTGAGGCATTTCAGTGTTCCTTTATTAGAAGCTGTCCGTTTTTTGTCGTCATTGAATGAATAAATTAAATTGTACGAATAAAAGGCACCTCGTACACGTTTGAGCGGAATGTCTCTGTATACATGTACAAGTATCTGGTGTTTTTGCAGTTCCTCGTGATGTCTCCGTTCCTGGTAATCCTCCAGCGGTTCTCGTAGAGCGTCCGATGTCGGCAGACCTGTTCAGATTCGTTTCCATGGAAATCCTGGCCTGCAGCAAGACAGGGATAGCACATCCCCCCCCCTGGGAAGGGGTTGCTAAGCAACGGCGCCCGAACCAATGGGGACTTGTTACAATTGGTTTATTGCGTATGCAAAGGTCAGAGGTTGCCAGTTCTACAGCAGGGTCGTTCGAGACCGAGAGACCGGTCCGAGCGGTCATGTCAATCTGGATGTCCTGACGAATCTCTCACGCTGCGCATGTTGTGCTTTCCTGCATCCTTTGTTGACTAAATGAGGAAGGACAAAAGGCCTGGCACAAGCTGACACACGGTCTTTTAGCCTGAGCTACAAAAGACCTGAAAAGAGGCTTTTCTCTGCAGGGGCCCGTGGGGTTTTCTCCTCTCTCCTGCTGCCTTTTACAGTGTCCACTCCAGCTCAAGGATCCCTGTCACACTTGTCAGGAAGCGTAGGCTACCTAGCACACACTCCGCACACACTCGCCTCAAACTGCATTTTCAAGCAAAGTGAAATAAAGTGCATCAGGATAGGCTTAATTATCCAGACATGTGTTTAATTAACTTTAGTCATTAAAGTGCCCAATCTGTGGAGTTTAATTAGACTGAATTTGGCTTTGTTACTGGTTATAAAATAATTTGGCGGTTTGTACACAAAAAGTGGAAAAATCTTTAATCGACTCAATTTTATCTAATATTTCTTATTATAAGAAATAATAAATAAGCAATAAACAAAATATAATATATAAGCCTATAATTAGATGAAAATGTTAGATAAATTTGAGTAGAAAGATATTGGGAGGGGGTGGGAGGGGGGATGGCGTGGTTGGGGGGGCGGGGTGGTTTGGTTGGGGCTGAAGCTTATCCGAGGAGACTTAGGGCATGAGGAACCGTGGACAGGGTGCCAATCCATCACAGGGCACACACACACACACTCTCATTCACAAACTACGGTCAATTTGGTAGCGCCACTTACCTGCTTATCTTTGGACTGTGGGAGGAAACCAGAGTACCTTGGGGAAACCCACCAAGCACAGAGAGAACATGCACACAGACTTGAGGCGGAAATCGAACCAAGACCTTGGAGGTACAATGCGCGACAGTGCTAAACCACCATGCTGCCAAGGGAAAATCAATTAAAGGAGATTATTTTTAGTTTGTCTATTTATACTTCAAGTTAATTACTCACTGCTTGCTGCTAGCGTTGCCAGTAGGATTCAGCCAGTGGTTCATCTCTATCTAAAGTTTCAAAAAGTCTTTTAAGTTTTATCAACTTGCATGTTAATATCTCCTGTCCATGCTAATATCTCCCGTAACTGTATCGTATTCTGGGATTTCTCTCTCCTACTGCAGATTACCATTAACTTCTAATGGAAACAGTCAGTAACAAAAAAAAGTCTCACTAAACACATCGAAACTACTGCAATATAAATATACTTTGTGTAAGCCAGGATGATGGTTTCCTTTAACTGACACAAGTACTTTACGTAAATTTTACACATAATATATCAACCTGAATTTGAGTCTTTATCAGCTCGTTAGTTCTTGTGATTTACGGATATCATGACAGGCTTTTTGAGCTTATTTGCACAGTTTCATATCAACACACAAAACTTCAGCCAAGATTTGATTCATTTCAATGGTCTGCTTTTCCAGTGTTCAACTTATACCTTTTTTGAGTGTTTTGGTTCAGGATGGAAACTTGGCTCGCAGAGATTAAGTCAGACTGACTTGACTGAAAGCTGAGCCATTCCAGTTCCAAAATAAATAAAATCCCAAGCTGTAAATATAGTGTCCATAACTGCCTCCGAGTGCCTGCTCAGCTTTCTACCAGATTTTGAAACGTCTCAAAGGTCTCAAATGTCTCTGTTAATGTTCCAGCTGAAATACTGCATTCAGATCCTGCATTGCTGCATCCCTGAGTTTTTTTGTTTGTTTCACTCCCTTTCCAAACACGCTGTTTCAGTGTCTGTAGCTGTAAACGATCTGTCCACGAACATCATTTGGGGAAGCGCATTTTCCTTGCCAGTCAGAACATAGGGAACAAACATCCATGTTTTGGACTTTATCAAACATTTCCCACAGGTTTTTTTAAAAGCTTTTTCCACATGCATTCATGACGAATAAAATAAAGGGAATAATCTACGTGAATATATGTTTGTCAATATTTAGCGATAGGTAATAAAAAAAGTCAAATTAAGTATGAAGTTCGAAATTACTAATTTAACCCTTCCTAAGTGCTAAAGAAGGCTATGTTAGCAGTTAGCTGCTAACTGCTCACCTAGTCTTATTTACTGTAACTCTTGATGATGGCGCCTTTTGTTTGTTTGTTTTGTTTTTTGTATTGTTGTCTCTACTTGATCTAGAAAAAGAAAAATGCAATAAACAGTTGTTAAGGGGAAATCTGATTGGCCTGTTTTTTAAGCCGTGAGTTTTTTTTTTTTGTGTGTGTGTGTGTGTGTGTGTATTCATAATTATAATAATAATTATTATATTTTGAATAATAGGTTCCCTTTAACAATAAGCTTAGAGTAATTTCAGTAAGAGATCAACATACTGGATTTTTTTTTTAAAGCTATGCTCAGGGATAAAAGCGTTTGTTTGTTAATTGTACCGTACTTTTCCATTGTGTGCTTTAATACCATTGAGGCGTTTGCCAGAGACAAGCACCTTTAGCTTAACAGTTCTAGAATCTTCCTCCCTGATTGAGTTACTTCCTTCCTTAGATCTTGGATAACTGTAATCTTCCCGGCATTGCCCTTTGATTGGCTTGCTATTGTATCACCTTTTCTCTAAATGTCAGTGAATACCGGCTTGGCACTTGTAGCATTAGGTGTGTCTGAGTGAACCAGAGCTGTAGCATTCCAGTGTAGTAGTATCAATAGCATTCGGATCCGGAATGAACGGTATTATATAGTATGCGGTAACACAAACTGCTAAAAGCCCAAACGCTTCCCAGTCTGGCTGTTTGTGCCGTATACAGCGTACGTTCGTTAGTGTTTAATTAGCTCTGTAGCTTGACGAATCTCTTCTGCAGCCGTTTCAGGAGGTGTGAATGAAGCTTTCCCCCCTCAGGATATTATTCCCAGTAGTTGGAGTATAGTTTGTGTGAAAGGCATGTATTGTTTAGCTGTGAAAGCTGACAAATCTAATTAATGTTATTAGGCCTCAGGGTCCAATGCGGAAATTTTTAGAGTCTTTGTCTGTCAGTCATTAAGGTGACAGAAGCTAAAGTAATTGCAGCTTGTGTTTGAGTGCAGTACCTTTACGGGCAGTTACAAATAAATTTCTTAGTTGAGAGTTTCAGTATGCAGATATTTTTACCTTCGTCCCATTTGGAATTGCCTGGTTTACAATGTGTCCTTGTCCAAAAACATTTCCTTAATGGCTTCTTCCGCCAGCTCATTATGTGTTTGAGTAAATAATGGAAAAACGAACGAACTACAGTAGACCCCGGTTTGATGTGCTTCTTCCATTTCTGATACAGAAACCTTGACTACCGACACTTTTTACTAAATATGGCTGACAAATTTCAGACATTTTCACGTTGTGCATGGTATTTTTTTGTCCATCAAGTGTTTGTAAATGTTTGTGTGAGGCAAACTAAACTGCAAGTAATGTACAAATTAATAGCTATGCGAGCTTTTGAGAAATATTATGCAAAACAAACATTATCAGTTAATGCATTTTCAATCATTTGGATTCTTAACACCAATTCAGTTTAAAATTTGTCGTGTAATGATTAACATCCCTAGTTCAAAGTCATGTGTCTGTTGATCAGCTGTGAAGTGCAAATCGTGTTCCCGGCGTTTAGTGACGCCCACAAACTCCATAAAACGCCACACTAAATAAGCCATACGAGTCAAAATAATAAGCATAATTTAATAGTAGTAATAAATAATGTATTCATTTTAATTAATTGGTTTGCATTGGCTTATTCCTAACTAATGCCAGGAAATAGATTTAGTTGGTTTTCTCCAGAGCTCTTCTGACTCTCAATGCTGTAAACCTGTATGGTAATACAAATAAATCATTTTATACTAGTAATATACATATAAAGGTGCAGTAATCCAGGAGGTTATCTCATTTGAAGTTGATCTTTGCATCAGTTGCCTGCTTTGCATCAAAATTGCTTCATTGTATGTGTTCATTCTTTGGATAAACCTGCTTGTCTGAATAATAAAAACTGGCCCAGACACATGAATTGGTTCTCCCACTCGAGTGGTTTGTTCACCACGAGATGGTACTGTAACTTGGGTGGCTCCTGTTACTATCACAGCACTTAATGTTATATTATACTACAAGCAATTTGCCTGATATTGATCTTCAGGTAAGGGGAAATAAAAATATCTTGGTATTTTTAGGCTAAATATTGATAAACAATATATGTCAAGCGGCCATAATTAACGTTATGATCACTGATAGGTCAAATGACAGCTTTTAATTTTTCCCAATGAAAAGCTGCCTAAGGATCTAAAGAAGGCTGAACATAAGGGATCTCCTGTCAGTCTGACAGAGTTTGAAGGTGAAGGTTGTGTTCTCTTTCTGATGATGATTATTTCATCCCTGAAGTTGATGTGTTGTAAGCAGAAAAAATGGGCAAGTGTAGGTATTTGAGTGACTTTGACAAGAGCTAAATTGTGACGACTGGGTCAGAGTAGGATGTTTCCTTACTGCATTGGTCAGGACCTATCAAAGGTAGTCCAAGAAAGGACAAACGTTGAACCGGCGACAGGGTCATGGGCGGCCAACGCTCATGGATGCACGTGGGGAGTGACGGCCTATCTCTGAGAATATTTCTTCAGTTTTTCTCAACAAAAATAGCAGATTGATAAAAATAGGGTTAAATACATCAATAGAATGTAAACTGAAGAACAACAACAGTCCCACTTGCTCTAAAAAAAAACTTTAAAGTTTAGTCAACTTGCTTTGCTTGGCTTAACACAGACACAAAGAAGTATGGATCGGTTCCCAGACGTACGTGCAACTTAGCCGGCGTTCAGTTCACCTCGGTCCGTTTGCTTCTTTAACAAAAAATTTTCGCATTTTTGTGCTCTAATGCAAGGTTTTACTCTCTAATTCAAAATTCTGCAGATGTTTCACTAGATAGAAGTTATATTTGTTTCTTTAGGCTAATATAACTAGGTAGGCAGAACCTATAAGTAGGCAAATTCTGCAATTCTTTATCGTTGGCCCATTGATTAGTTCATCAGCGAATTATCAAGAGTCATAACTCAAATCACCTTTTTGGAACATGATCAACCTCGACAGTACATTTTTCCCAATGAAAAGCTGCATAAGGATCTAAAGAAGGCTGAACATAAGGGATCTCCTGTCAGTCTGACAGAGTTTGAAGGTGAAGGTTGTGTTGTCTTTCTGATGATAAAGTAAAAGTAAAAAAAAAAAAAAAAACCTGACCCCAGTCATTAAAAGTCATGATGAGGAGGGCACGTAATGGGCTGACCCAGGCTTTATTTTTCGATGGTTCTCTCGTCAAACTTACCTCATCCTGACATCAGTCCGTACCAGATCCAGATGTCGTTCTCGATTTCATGCCTGTCGAGTCCGAGTGAGGAGTCAATCTGATAAAGGACTAGCTGACTTACAGGAATTAATATGTTTTCTCTTCTTCACATCCTCTCACAGTGTTTCAATCTGCGCATCTGTTTCACATGTGTCTGAGACGTTCACGCCAGGACCGCGGGCTCATGTGTTTTGGGTGAATGACTTTCATGTAGACAATTTTTGAATGGGAAATGGACGTCATGAAAAGCCCGGGCTTGGGGTTGATGTGGCTCATCCATAAGGACTGAAGTGATGACATTACAGCGCAAGATGCCGGGAACTCGGAGAGGATTTGTGGAAAACATAGCTAGTTATTAGTGGGTAGAATGATAGACTTTTTATCCAAAATGTATTATTTTTATTATTTATACCACATCGTGGTTATTTGCCGTTCTATTTTACGGGTCAATGGATGTTCATTAGGTTCTTTTTTCTTTTCTTTTTTGTAGAACACCACAGCTGGGATATTACAGTAGGTCCCAGCCAATAACATGAACAGTATGTTTATTATTAATGCACTCATTCTCTTGTGTCACTGTTTTTACAGTAGCGGCTCAGGTACAGGAAGGTGGATGACAGACGTGCTACGTAATCCAGGACTTATAATAAAGGGATTTGATTAGCAAAGTAAAAGGTGTAATCGTTCAAGTGGTTACTTTTTTTTAGGAGACATTTATTAAACACTCATGCTTTCCAGAATCGGAAATTATTCAGGAAAGTAACCGTTGCACTTTTCCTGGCTTCCTGGGAGCTAGGTTTTTGGTGCTGCATAATTAATCGCACAAAAAAACAGAATTGCAATTTTGATCTGTGAAATTACTTAAATGCAATGGGCTGAAATTTATTACAGGTCATGTATGCTTTTTTGAGTTTGTCAAGTTTTTTAGCAGGAAATATTGGGAAACATCCTTCTAATTAGAACATTTGTACCATTATTTGCTGTTAGTAAATTGTACAATTAATATTCATTTCCAACCGAGTAATCTGATTAGACGAGAGGCAAGTGTTGATAAAAGACGGTAACAGCACTGGGACATTTAACTATATGTTTCACTCCACGTCTCGGGTGATCTAATGACAGTAACTACACTAAGACAGCTAAGCTCCTGTTATCACATACGTACAATAAACACTCATTTCCTCGCCAGCATCTCCACATCATCGCCTTTCTCTTTCACTCCTTCTTTGTTTTTCTCATACCTACAGTAAGTTCAACATACCTAATTTTAAAGAAATGCCTTCTGTTTAAAAAAAAATTATAATCTCACCACAATTCTAATTATAGGTTTCACTTTGTTCAACAACAACACAATTTTTAAAGTCTGCTTCTTCTTCTTATTATTATTATTATTATAAGCCGTTAATAATGAGCATTAGATTTAGATTATGCGGACCATCCATCGACAAGTTCCTGTCAATATCTGTTACTATAGAAACCATAACAGGGAAAAAAAAAAACAATAGAGATGGGATGGGGAAAAATTAGTTCAGTGATGTATTGCGATTCTTTTTTTTTTTTTTTTCTTTTTTTTTAACTCGTAGTTTTTTATCCTTTGAGGTGGTAAAATGTTGCAGTTCCTCTGTAATCCTACATGTGGCGAATTATTAGTCAAGTTTGTTTAGAATTGTAACAAAATCTGAGAAAAACATTGATATCGAATAAGGATATTTATAAAATCGAGATACTTATAGAATCGCAATACAGATGGAGTCGGCGTTGAGGTATCTTGATAACATCGTATCCCTGGTGATTCTCTCCCTAAAGGACAAGCTCAGTAATGTTACAGCCGAAACATTCTGACCAATCAGGTTCCAGAGTTCATGTGCAATCTGGTACGATGCTTTATTTTAATTTTTTTAATGACATTTTCTTTAAATAGTTTGAGAATGAGAGAAGAGTTCTTGTTTACGCATCGCTTGCGTGATTTGTAATTTAATTTATTCTTAAATGAATAGTTGCTAATTTTCAACCCACGGTTACGTCTGTAATTCAGATCCCAGGTTTATATTAATGTGCTTATTCTAATATGGTATGGTTTCCATAGTAACGGCGCGTCGGCAGGGACAGGTAATAACAAGCGGCTTGTGGAGTGTGTAACTCTGCTGATCTGCGATAATGCCGAGGATGAAGGATTTAATCATTTATTTGTCCCTGTGTATTTGGAGACAAGTGTTTAGACTGAGAAAGAAAGAGAAGTGTGTGTGTGTGTGTGTGTGTGTGTGTGTGTGTGTGGGCATGGTAGTGTTGGGGGTGTAACATGCAAAACACACACACACACCAGCCTGAATGACAGCGTGTTTATTATTCTGGCTGGTGAGAACTGGAACGCAGCCCAGGCTGCAGCTGACGCACTCTGAGGACTTGAGCAGAGACATCACTCTTTCTCTCTGTTTGTTTTCCCTCTTGCTCTGTCTCACTCCGTTTTTGTCTCAACCTCGTTAAGGCTCCGGCTGGTTCACATCTCTCTTTAATGATACTGCTGACTAGTTTTCTGTGTGTTTTCGTCTCTCAATACAAACATACTTTTTGTCAGTGGGTGTGAGACGGAAAACTTGTATGACGATCCGTTTAAACAGAGCTGTGGGAGGGTGTGGGTATGGGAGTGTACTGGCATGGGTGTGTTTCTGGGTGGATTTGTTTGTGGAAATAGGAGTGTGTTTGTGGCTGCGTTTGTGGGTGTGTGGTTTTTAGAGTGGGTGTGAAGTTATTTTAGTGCCTGTTGGCCTCTGGGGTTGTGTGTATTGGCCTGTGTGGGGGTGTGTGTGTGTGTCAGTTTGATTGTGGACGTGTGTTGATTGGTTGGTGGGTGTGTCCACCTGTTTGTGAGCTTGTGTGGTTCTGTGGGTGGGCATGTGCCGGTTTGTTTATAGGGTGGGCGGCCCTGTGTCAATTTGTGGTTGGACATGTGTTGGTTTGTTGGTAGGCGTAGGCCAGTTTATGGGTGGCGTTTAATATTTTGAAGGTGGGCATGTATTGGTTTGTGGGTGGGCATGTGTAGGTTTGTGAGTGGGTGGGTGTCTGTTTGTGGGCGTGTAGGTTGTGGGTGGGCATATGTAGGTTTCTGTGTAGGCGTGTGTCAGTTTAAGGGTGGGCATGTGTTGTTTTGTGGGTGGGCGTGTGTAGGTTTGTTAGAGGGAGTGTATCGGTTTGTGGGTGTGCGTCTGATGGTTTATGGGTGGGCACGTATTAATTTGCGGTTGGCATGTGGGTGGGCGTGTGTCGGTTTGAGGGTGGGCATGTGCTGGTTTATGGGTATGCATGTAATGGTTTGTGGTTGGCGTGTAGGTGGACGTGTGTCGGTTTGTGGGTTGGCGTGTCTTTTTGTGGGTTTCCGTGTATAGGTTTGTGGGTGGGTGTTTGCTGGTATGAGGCTGGGCGTGTGTCGGTTTGTGGGTGTACGTGTGCTGGTTTATGGGTGGGTGTGTATTAGTTTGTGGTTGGCATGTGGGTGGGCGCGTGTCAGTTTGAGGGTGGGCATGTGCTGGTTTATGGGTCTGCATTTATTGGTTTGTGGTTGGCGTGTAGGTAGGCGTGTGTCGGTTTGTGGATTGGCGTGTCTTTTTGTGGGTTTCCGTGTATAGGTTTGTGGGTGGCTGTTTGCTGGTATGAGGCTCGGCGTGAGTCGGTTTGTGGGCGGGCGTGAGTCGGTTTGTGGGCGGGCGTGAGTCGGTTTGTGGGCAGGCATGTCTGCGTCTGTGGTTTGGTGTCCATATGTGTGCGTATTGGTCTGTGAGTGTACTTTTTTGTGGGCGAGGGTGGGCTTGTCTCAATTGTTTTGTGGTCGTGTCGGTTGTGGGTGGGCGTCTGGTGGTATGTGGTCAGCTTGTTTGTGTTGGTTTGTGGGTAGATGTGAGTTTATTTGTTGATTCATTGTTGTGGTTGTTTCAGTGTGTGTGTGTGTGTGTGTGTGTGTGTAGCCCTTTATAACAACCAAAAATCACCATATTTACTCATAACCACATGGGACTTACAAAATTGTGTTTTCTTAGTTAGATTTGCATTAGTCCTTAGATCTGTAGATGTGTGTGTGTGTGTGTGTGTTTGCTTGCTCTTACTCACTTGTACAGTAATAATGAGAAGTAAATACTCCATCTCACTTTCTCTTTACCAGTGGGGGGTTTCTGAGTATTTCGCTGTAATTCTTCATAAACCGGATACTTATGAATTCACTTCTCCTAAGACCGTGATCTCTCAAGGCTTTAAACATTTTCATTTCTTTTTTTTCTTTTTTTTTCTTCCTTCCTCTGCTGTGACTAAAAATAGCAGCCAGGGACAGTTGTGAGAAAAGAACTAGGGTTAGGAGGGGATAAGAAAGAGAAAGAAAGCGAGACAGAGAGATGGCTGCAAAAAACGAGAGCGTTTAAAGGAAGAGGCAGAGGAGAGGTGTCCTCATGCACGCTGCGATGTGCCACTTCCGTCGTGGTTTCTGGTTGTTTCTGTGTAGTGGGGAGCTTCAGGTAATGGAAACTGATGACTGATCTACTGTAAGCTTGTGCTTCTGAGTTCTTCTGGGTCTGGATTATGTGGTAGGAGGCAAATCGTCTCGTTCCATCCGTGCCGTTGAATTGCGGTTTTCCAAACTAAAACCTGTATATTGTTCTTCCAGAGCACTTTAATCAGAAAGCACAACGCTTCCTTTTTTTCTGCCAACGGCGCCATCGGTCTTCAACCAGCACTTCCTAAAATCAAGCGTTAAACATTCTCATTCTTCACTAGAAGAACTGATTCACTTGCTTGTTGTCTAACATGCACACAAATAGTGTTTTCTGTTATAAAAGGAAGAAAGATACACACCACTGATCTGAAGTAAAAGAGTAAAAGCTTCTCACATGCTCACAACTGACTAAGCTTAAGAAGATCTGCAGTTGATATGAGTGTGGATTGCATTGCATTTGGATTCTACCCCTTAATATGAATTCCAAACAATTTGTCGCTACCAATACATGAGGTTAATAAACCCATCAGAGAAATGTAAAACCATTAAGTTCCTGTGAGCATGTAGACTGGATTTCAGGTTGTCTGTAGAAGGTCCTTAAAACTCAAGACATCTTTAGAGTTCTTTACGTCATCTTCCAGATTAGGAAATTAATCCTAAAGATGATTGAAATGTTAACATTTTTAGGGATTTAATGGCTCATGAAGACGTCCCAAAGACGTCCTTTTAGTCCTGAAATCTCTCTAGTACTAGTTCTGATGTTGTCCCAAGCAGGTTTCTTGTCTTGGGCTTCGTCCACACGTGCGGCGGCGTCTCAAGAAATATCTGCGTACATACGAAACCACTGAAAACGGTGTAGTATATATATGCCAGACCAGTATGGGGCGCTGTAATTCTGCCATAGAGACGGAGAAGAAGACTTTGAGCATGCGCATGACATCATCGTTTCACAAAATATACGGATTGGTTGTACACACGAAAACGCAAGGGTGTCGTTTTCAGATTTATCCACTTTGGGACCCAGTTTCAAAAAATAGCGGTTTCAGTCTCCTAAAACACCGGATCCGTGTGGATGAAACGCCAATACGATAAAAAATGTATACGTATACAGCAAAACGCGTCTCCGTGTGGACAGGCTCTTAAAGACATCTTCAGAATATCTGAAGACAATCTCGATAGGTCATTGGCCTTGAAGGCATGCCCAGTAGGTCACTGGTCCTGAAGACATGCCCAGTAGTTAACTGGTTCTGAAGACATTCTCAGTAGGTCACTGGCACTGAAGATGTCTCCAATTGGTCACTGGACTTGATGACATCCACAAAAGGTCACTGACCCTGAAGACGTCTTAAATTGGTTACTAGTCACGAAGATGTCTCCAGTGGGCCACTGGTCTTGAAGAAATCCACAATAGGTCACTGGCACTGAAGATGTCTTAAATGGGTCACTAGTCACGAAGATGTCTCCAATGGGTCACAGGCCCTGAAGACATCCTCAAAAGGTCATTGGTGCTGAAGATGTTCTGCAGTCAAGCCTGTGCCGGTTTGAGCCAAATGA
The DNA here is from genome assembly GCA_013621035.1 of Clarias magur. NCBI lineage: Eukaryota > Metazoa > Chordata > Actinopteri > Siluriformes > Clariidae > Clarias > Clarias magur. Next base: position 3,421,256 of record QNUK01000007.1, on the reverse strand, counting down.
ATTAAAGTCTTGAAAAGAAAGAATGCACTAAAGAGATCAGGAACACCGGAAGACCACGGGGGAAAAAATTCTTCACAACAGGTGACCAGATCAAGCACTTAGTGAGGAGGGTGAAAAGCTGTGAAAAAGTCAACAATCCAGTCTTCGCTAGAGTTAATACAGAGGTTTACAGCAGGAGGTGAACCTTTGGTAAGATTCAAGGGCAGATTAAAAGTTACTAAACATATCTAAAAAAAAAAATCTGGACAGACGAGACAAAATTTTACTTGTGCTTGAAAATTGAGAAGGGAAGGAGCTGCCGAAGTACCACGAGTATCACCAGGGAAGAAATCCAGTGTCTCGTGGTGGAGTGTCTGGGTTCAAGACTTCAGGCGACATCAAATGTGTTGAGAGGATGTGCAGCCATGTGACAAAAACGAGCAATTATTCTACGATTGTTATCATGAAAAGCCCCACGTGTAAAAACGTAGTAATTTCTACAACACTGGAACATTTTATTTTTGTTTCATTTGAGTCTCAGTACGCTTTAGTAGACAGCTGAAATAAGAGTTCTGTTGAATTATGTGACTTGCATTCTGAACATCACTATACAAAAGCAGGGGGGAAAAGAAAGATACAGTTTAGCACTCTTTCTCGCATCCCGTCTTTTTCGTTAGTCCGCCTCATTTCCACCTCAGCCAAGCATAAACACAACATTCCATTAAGGATTCAATTTGCATTTTTTAAATTTGTATAGAAATCCTTGATTTGGTTTGGTTTGCTGGTGCGTTCAGGATAAAGCGTCGATAAATTGTGATGTCTTCGCGCTTGACCGTTGTTCTTGTTTCATCAGTATGAGTTTTACATGAGCGAGAGAGAGAGAGCAAAGTTCAGGCTTGGGTATTGGGCAGAGGTACAGATTCTAATGCACTCTCACACACGCGCGCGCACACAAAAAAGAGATGTTGTGCCTGCCATGTCAAAGCGGCTCCAGATGTGCGGTGTGTAAAATGGCTGTGGTCAGTCGAAGGGGCATCTGAAAAACCCCTTACACACAACACACACACACACACACACACACACACACACACACACACACACACACAGGGCTGTTAGTTTGTTCCACTTTTCCAGCTTAAATTGAAAGAATAACAGAATGACAAAGAGAAGAAAAATGAAACCCGGTAAGCTTGCTCTCCCATGTGCTGAAAATACAAAGTAGTGTGTTACACACGAACAGATTTATCAACGTTTGATCCAAACACATGCACGCACGCACACACGCACACACACCCCTTTCCTCTTTCGCTCCGTCTCTATCATTTCTTCCACTCCTTCTCCTTCCTTTTATAGTTTGTTCTTTTTCCCTCTCCATTATTAGTTCCTGTCTCATCTTTCCGTTCTCGTTATTCCTTTCCCTCACCCACTCATCTGTTCCCTTCCCTGCTCCACGTCCCCAGCCATTACACTAAGCTGCTGAAAAAGCGAGTTTGGATCATGCTCAGCGTCTGTAGGGGGGGGTTTAGAAAGGGCCGGGCAGCTGGCCGAGTCGTGTTTTGGATCCAGAATAAGATCAGCTGCTCCCCATGGTGAAGGGAGGGAGCGGGCAGTGAACAGTGGTGTCCTTCTGGTAGCAGCTGTCCAGCGCTGTTTGTGTTTCTGCGTGTGTGTGTGTGTGTGTGTGTGTGGTTCGTTTTGTCATTATGATCTCACTTTTGGTTCATTGATAGCATGCAATGCGATGTTCAATTGACTGTGATGGTGTTTATATTTACATATATATAAAAGTCCAGCAGCTGTCTGAGTGAGTCAGACGAAATTGTTTCGAATAGATTGCGCATGATTAAACACTGCAGCAGCCCGAAGACTCAAACCAAACACGGAGTAATTACTGATACATTAAGCGTATTTAATCTTGAATCTAAAGTTATTTTTTATCCCTCATTTAGTCGTAGCCAATTCCCACCGTCTCTCTCTCTCTCTCTCTCTCTCTCTCTCTCTCTCTCTCTCTCTCTCTCTCTCTCTCTCTCTCAGGACACTTGTCCCATTAAGGCAACAACTACCAACCAGGGAGGACGAGAACAATCACTGCCCTTCGTTTTATTGCCACATAACTTTGCTGAGCCTAGACCTGACCACAGATTATAACACTTCCTCCAGAGGCCACTATGCATGACGGGTGCACCGCTTCATGCGCTTCCCTCTTTACCCATCACTCTGAAATAGGATCAGTGCACTCATCAGACCACAACTCATCTTCATGTCTCATTAACAAGTGCTTTTCTTACAGCTGTTTAGTTCCAGTCCTGTGAGTTCTTATGACAGTATGTGTTCTTACTTTCACTATTAACCCTAACCCTATACGTCTATACTTTCTACATTCCATTTGGTTTCACTTGCTTGTTCTGTGGGCGACGAGAGGCTCAGGCTCTCGGTTATTAACCAGAAGGTCTCCGGTTTAAGGCCCTTAACTCTGACTGTAAAATTGGCCGACACTGCTCTCTGATCCTGGCCTACTAACAAAGCTGGGATATGCGAAGAAAAAAAAATTCACTGTGCAGTAATGAATATGTTACAAATAAAGGCTGAACCTTTTTTTTCCTCTCATCTGGAATTTTCTTCGTCATCAATAAATTATCTATGTAGCTCTGATTTCTACTGTCTGTTTTTTGTTATGTCGCAACATCACCAATGTTTTTACTGTCATTCACATTTTTAGTTCTGATTACATTCCTTCTATGAAGTTGACAGTTCAGCACTATCCTTCCAGGTTTCATCATGTCTTAGAATATCTGAGACACACGGAGTGTGCCCCGGTGCTGTTATACCCTAATATCGCCGCTCATGGAATTCCGCGAGTCCAATCAGATTACTCGGTCAGAACTAACTGATGTTGAAAATGCAGTAATCAATCTTATAAATATCCAGTTCCAAGAGTCCAAATTGAATCTTTGTCGTTTGGTACGAGTCACAAAATCTGATGTTTAGTGCCCTTTCTAGTCTTGTATACCAGGATGAAATGAAACTGTCGTTTTTTTCTGTGTGACTGGAGAACTGAGGAGACGTCAGACCACACGACATACGCCTGTTCCAGGAAAACCCGAATAAAAATGTGAGGGCTCATGTGAACGCAGCACAGACGCTGATCTCTGATCTGTTCAACCTGTTGTCGTTTCAGCGCCGGTCCCAAAGGAGACAACATCTATGAGTGGAGGTCCACCATCCTGGGTCCTCCAGGCTCCGTGTACGAGGGCGGAGTCTTCTTCCTCGACATCGCCTTCACTCCCGACTACCCCTTCAAACCGCCCAAGGTGAGAGAGAGAAGGTGTTTCACTTAAACAGCACTTTATTAAAAGCAGTGTGAGAAGAATTTTCATCTTCACAGCTCGCTCACTTTGGGATCTTGGACATCTGTGTGTGTGTGTGTGTGTGTGTGTGTGTGTGGAGTTTCTGACGCAGCACTTCTTTGCCCACTTCTTGTAATTCTCGTATTTGCAGAATGCAGCCTGGAAGCAAACACAAGTCCTAGACGATGAGTTACTAAGGATTAAAACCATGTGTTTGTTGAACGTAGCACGAGCAAACACTAGCGTGTAGTTTTACACCGAGTCGTCCCGAGCAGCTGTCTCTCGCCTCCTTTATTTGTCGTCTCAAATTCAGACGCCTTTAAGTACGGTGCTTCGTTTCCAGGGTGTGGATTTCAGACCCAATAAATAATGTTAAAGATTCCATACACGAAGAGAACAGCACGAGAGAGAGATTAAAAGAAAAAGAGGACTAGAGAGAAGAAAAAATGGAGAGGACAGAGGAATAAAAGAAGAACAGAAAGACAATGGAAAGAGAGAGAGTCGGGGGGATTGTAAAAAGAGAAATGCCAGAGTGAATTGAAGAGAAGAAAGGAGAGATTGAAATGAAAAGAGAGAGAGAGAGGAATAAAGAGAGGATAAGAAATAGGGAGAAGAGAGAGGATTAAAGAGAACAGAATAATGATGTGAGCAGTGGGAGAGATAAAGAGAAGGAAAGAGAATGTAGAGAGAGATAAATGGAGAAAGAGTGAAAGAGAAATTACTGAGGAAAATGGAGAGAGAAAGAAAGAAAAGGGAGCAGAGAGAGAAAGGATGGAGAAAAACAAAAAGGAGAGAAATGACAGAAGGTGAAAGAAAGAAAGACACAGAGGACAGAATAGTTTATTTCTCTGTTCGTCCCCCCTCCCCATTTCTCTCCTCTTTGTCTCTCTCTCTCTCATGTTCTTTCTTTCTCTCACGGTGAACTCTGAAACAGAAATGATCCGTGAGCACTTCCTGTCTCTGGTTCTTCCTGTAATATAAAATCTGACTCCTTTGAGCACGTACTCCACACGGCCTGCTCTCTGACTGAGCTTGACCTCACATGTCTCTCTCTCTATTTCTCTCTCCGCTGCACTCCATTTTTGCAATTTCCCTCAGGATTAATAAAGATTTATCTTATCTCTTATCTTGCCCCCTTTCCTTCTCTTTATGTTCCTCTCTGTCACGACTCTCTTTCTCCTCTATATTTCTCTCTCTCGCTCCTCTGCTTCTCTTTTCTGTCTTTTTATTTCTCTCTCTCGCTCTCCATTGGCTCAACTCCTTCTCCTAATTTCTCTCTTGTTATTCTGTGTCTGTTATTTCCGTGTCCTGGCGTGTTGATCATGGCTGTACAAAAAGCAGGAAGTAGTGAAAGAAAGAGAAAGCCCTGGTATTTGCTTAGTGATTAGTGATTAGGACGAGAGATCAGAGCTGAGACATCAGACCGGTTAGGAGACATCAGACCATCAGAAGGGTTTCAGTCAAATCATTTTATTCCTAAACTATCTCTCTTCTAATTATCCTGACTTCTTCACAGCAGCAGAGGGGCTTTATAAAGCCAGCACTGACTCATTAATATGTATTACTCCACTGTGTGTGTGTGTGTGTGTGTGTGTGTGTGTGTGTGTGTGTGTGTCTGTTTTCAAGGCCAATTTTGTTCTCTTTCTCTCTCTCTCTCTCTCTCTTCTTCTGTTTCTCTTTGCAGAGTCTCGCCCTTTCTGTCTCCCTGTGTCTCTCTCTGTGTCATTCTGTCTCTCTCATTGTCATTTTGTCTCTCTCTGTCTTAATCATTGTCATTCTGTCTCTCTCCGTCTCTCTCATTGTCATTCTGTCATCTCCGTCTCTCTCATTGTCATTCTGTCTCTCTCCGTCTCTCTCATTGTCATTCTGTCTCTCTCCGTCTCTCTCATTGTCATTCTGTCTCTCTCCATCTCTCTCATTGTCATTCTGTCTCTCTCATTGTCATTCTGTCTCTCCGTCTCTCTCATTCTCATTCTGTCTCTCTGTGTCTCTCTCTGTCATTCTGTCTCTCTTTATGTCGCTCATTGTCATTCTGTCTCTCTCCGTCTCTATCATTGTCATTCTGTCTCTCTCCATCTCGCTCATTGTCATTCTGTCTCTCTCCGTCTCTCTCATTGTCATTCTGTCTCTGTGTCTCTGTAATTCTGTCTTTCTGTGTCATTCTGTCTCTTTCTGTCTCTCTAATTGTTATTCTGTCTCTGTAATTCTGTCTCTCTCCGTCTCTCTCAGTGTCATTCTGTCTCTCTCTGTCTCTCTCGTTGTCATTCTGTCTCTCTCTGTCTCTCTCGTTGTCATTCTGTCCCTCTCTGTCTCTCTCGTTGTCATTCTGTCTCTCTCTGTCTCTCTCTGTCATTCTGTCTCTCTGTGTCTCTCTCTGTCATTCTGTCATCTCATTCGTGTCACTCATTTGTCTCTCTGTGGCTTTCTGTCTCTCTGTCATTCTGTCTCTCTCTGTCGCTCTTTGTCTCTTTATCATTCTCTTTATCTGTTTGTATTTCTCTGCATTTGCTGTTGTCTGTTAACCCGTTTTGCTTTCTCTTTTCTTTCTCTCTTTGCCTCTTGGTGTCTTTCTCCTTGTTTTAATCTCTGTCCCTCTCTCTCTCCCTCTCTCTCCTTTCTCTCTTTTTCTGCCTTTCAATCCTGCTCTCTCTGTCCACCCATATGTCTCTGTGTCTATTTCCGTCTGCTGTTCTTCATCTCTCTATGTGCCTCTTAATCTTAATTTCTTAATCTCTGTCTTCCTAAATTTGTTCATCTATCTTTCTGTCTGTCTCGCAGTCTTTCACCTGTCTCTGTCACTCTTTTCCTGATCCCGGTCACATTTTTTCTCTTTTCTCACTCTTTCCCTTTTTTTGTAATCAGTGTACAACTTTCTTGTTGTCTCTGTATCTCCTCTTAGTTTGCTTATCTCTCTGCTTGTGTCTCTATTTTGCATTTTTCTCTTTTCTCACTCTTTCTGCCTTTATTTCCCTTTACAGAGTCTCTCTCTCTCTCTTTTTCTGTCTCCGAGACGGTTTGTAGTCATTTGTCTCCTTGTTGCTCTCCTCCCAGGTGACGTTTCGTACCAGAATCTACCACTGCAACATTAACAGTCAGGGAGTGATCTGCCTGGACATCCTGAAGGACAACTGGAGCCCGGCGCTAACCATCTCCAAGGTGCTGCTCTCCATCTGCTCTCTCCTCACAGACTGCAACCCTGGTAAGACGCACAAACCCTCCCCCTCAGGACGTCCCCGTTACCCTGACCGTCCTCTTGTTTATGTGTGAAAAATGTTTCTGCATCATCAGCTATTTTAAGCCCCGAAGCTCAGTTTATCATGAGCGTCTCTTAACCTTGGACTATTTAAACGGCGAGCCTGATATTACGATGTCTGTGCAGTCCTTCGTCATGAACCAAAACAGAACGTGTGTAACAGGAGCCAAAAGCCTTGAACTGTTATTCACACTGTAGTCGACTGCCATGCCGTAATCAGTCTGGTTTCACAGACGAGTCGACATTCCAAGGCGTTCTGAAACACTTTCAATCGGCGTTCCGACCTCAACCTGGTCGATTGTTCTGATGGCCTTGAGTGCACGCTGTTGGCATGTGGATGAACTAAGCATAGAGAAATCCATTTTATTAATGATCATCTGTGACACGATGAGCAAGAGAGTCATGATGAGACGGCGGCATACAGTGTATTCAGTCTATTTATAATCAATGCAGACTTATCACATGATTAGTTGCATCCCAGTATTACAGTCACAGAGACACGGCTGATATATGACAGAAGTGACAAATCACACTGTTCTTCTGTGAATATTTTATATAGTGTAATGCATACTGCCCGACCAAAAGTAGTCAGTAGTCACGTTTCAAAAATGATCAGGCTGCATCAAGCAAAGAAAACAACTAAGGAGATTTGAAATGACTAAGGAGGTTTGAAATGCTACAGAGCATAAAGATTGAACTTTGGAGCGATGGAAAAAGGTCATGTCGTCTGATGAGTCCAGAGTCATGGGTGTGTCAGGGTAAAGAAGGGAAGCGCGTACCGCGATGCGCCCATCATGCATAGTGGCCACTGTACAAGCCTCTGAAGGTAATGATATGACCTGAGGTTGCTTCAGCTGGTCAGGTCTAGACTCCGCAATGTTATGTGGCAAAAATATGAAGTCAGCTGACGACGTGAATGTACTGATTATCACATCTATGGTGTTTTTCTTCTCTGATGACACAGACATATTCCAGGACTCAAATAGTGCCAAAGAGGTTCTGTAAGCATGAGGAATCATTTTCAGACATGAACTGACCACCATCAAAGCTAAAACTCAATTAATGAAATCTTAAGAGTGCGCAGCTTTTTTTGTCCAAACAGATTCCTATAGCTTCTGTAATTATTATGTAATTTATCATATATCAGTATTAGTCATTTTGCCCAGTCGTAATGGACACCGTCTTATAGTCAGGGATTTGTTTTATTACTTAAACCCTTTGGTTTTTATACCAAAGCAAATAAACTGAATAAAAATCTGTCTCCGTTTATAATGATTGAAAAGGGGTGACATCCTTAACAGGCTTATTATTCAATGTGCTATCTATTTGCATTGCATTATTGCTGCCTTGAAATGACGTGTAGATGAGGAACCTGTGGCCATCTGTGTAAATAAGGACCTGTTTATTAAAGCATCTGGCAGGCTAATCAATATGGAAAGGAGGGAACAGTGCAGAAAAAACAAGCTAGCCTGCCCACTTTTGATGGTATGGCTTACAGCTGGAGGCAAATTAGAGCCGCGGGTATTCTTGTCCTCTAAATAATACCATGTGGTCTTTGATTCTGTTTCCACAGTGTACTGCCAGTCGGGCATTAAAGAAATTGACCTGTGGAGGACTTTTTCAGGACTAGTTATCTATTAGGGGTGCCTTCAGGACTAGTGGCCCTTTGGGGACCTCTTCAGGACTATAGGCCAATTGTAGACGTGTTCAGGACTGCAGAATTATTTGGGTCTACACACATACTGATGTCTTCATTACTACAGACCTTTTGGGGACATCTTCAGGACTACAGATGTATTGGAGACCTCCTCAGGATTAGCGGACCATTGGGGATGTTTTTAGAAATAGAGACGTTTTGGGGACATATTGAGGATTAGAGACCTATTGGGCACATCTTCCAGAGTAGAGACCTATTGGGGACGTCCTCAGGAATAACTATAGGGGATCTAATCAGGAATAGAGACCTATTCGGGAGATCTTTAGGAATAGAGTAATACTGGAGACATTTTCAGGATTAGAGATCTATTGGGGATGTCTTCAGGAGTAGAGACACATTGGGGATGTATTCAGGAAAAGAGGGCTATTCATGATATATTCAGAACTATTGGGTACATATTCTGGATTAGAGATCTATTGGGGACATATTCAGGATGAGAGACCTATTGGGGACGTATTCAGGATGAGAAACCTATTGGGGACGTATTCAGGATGAGAAACCTATTGGGGACGTATTCAGGATGAGAAACCTATTGGGGACGTATTCAGGATGAGAAACCTATTGGGGACGTATTCAGGATGAGAAACCTATTGGGGACGTATTCGGGGTGAGATACCTATTGGGGACGTATTCGGGGTGAGATACCTATTGGGGACGTACTCGGGGTGAGAGACCTATTGGGGACATATTCGGGGTGAGAGACCTATTGGGGACATATTCAGGGTGAGAGACCTATTGGGGACATATTCAGGGTGAGAGACCAATTCGGGATATCTTCAGGAGTACAGACCTACTCAGGAATAACAAACAATAGGGGATGAATTCAGGAATCAAGACCCATTTGCGATATCTTCAGAAATAGAGACATAGTGGGGATGTCTTCAGGACTATATGCCTACTGGAGTCATAATCAGGACTGGAGATCTATCGTGGTCGTGTTCAGGGTTAGCAACCCATTGGGGACATTTTCAGGACTGGACGCCTTCACTACTGGGGACCTATTGAGGCTGTATTCATGACCAGAAACCTCTTGGGGACATCTTCAGGACCAGTACAGCCCTAGAAATATTACCAACCAAGAGGTCTTTATGAGCAATTTCCAAATAGTAAAGTCTTAATAATGACCTAAGGACCTCTTAAGGAGTGTTGAATTGTAAAGACGTTCTACAGACGACCCGAGGACTAGCTCGGGACTAGTGTCCCAATGGGAGTAGGAAAACTTTTTCTCAGGCTTACTGCATGACTCATAGTTTTTTACTCTGGTGATTCCACTGTGTAGTCCTTTACAATTTTTACTTGTCACAGTGTATGAAATGATCCCAATAAAATCTTGACAGGATTCTACAGTGTGTACAAGAATGTGTCTCCTCCATGTCAGATGAAGATCCTAGATATATGATTAAAGGAAATTACTGTGCTCCAGCGCCATACTGGTGCACAGACACACAGGACAGGTTTGTAGCTTTTTGGCTGGAAAGCTTTAAATAGCTTCACGTTGTGGTAACAGTAAAAAGACAATGATCTATGTGATAATGAGCTAGTCACACACACACACACACACACACACACACACACACACACACACACACACACACGCACACACAGGCTGTAATATCTTCCTCAGTTTCTTTTTATGTCGCTTCCTTTTTTGACACATCATGACCTAACTGTGATGAGACACACTGTCTGCTGCGACAAGTCAACAAACCGCTCTTCCTGTTAATCTTATGTGTAGTATTTATGTTTCGCCCTCACCACTAGCATATTTGTAGTCACCCAGTAAGCTGTGTCTAATCCTATGCTGTCGTTCTATTGGTGGGTTGGTGGGTAGCTGTCATAGCAACGGTCTCACACTTTGAGATTCTTCTTTCTCATTACCTGACTTGAGTCAGTGTGGCTTAAGCTCAGACACTGCTGAGCATGTCCAAGACTGCCAATCTTAACGCACAACCATGATTGTGTTTGCAACTAATAATCATACAACGTGAAGCAAATTGAACTGTGACAGCTGTTAGACAACTATTGCTTTTTAACCTGTTTGTGTTATTTAGCCCACATAATAAAACTAAACAGATAAAAGTTAGCATAGGATTAGCTCTAGAGTTATGAATATCATTATGAGTAAATAGGGACGGGGTCACACAGTGGTTAAAGCATTGGACTACTGCACACAGAACCCCAGCACCACCAAATAGAAGGTAAGGGTTAAGGGCCTAACCATTTTCAATCTGCTATATATACCAAGATAAAAATATAAGTTGCTCTGTAAATGCAAATAAATATATTCTAAAGATTTCCTAGCTTTTGCATTCTCCAGTTTCTTCAAGCACTATAGAAGACGTGTTGGCGAACGGCGTTCATACAAAAGCACTAAATGAAGGGGTGCCAATAATTCTGACATATGATTTTTTTAATAAGGTGTTTCTCGTTAGTGTTTACATTTGTCATATTTTCAATGAAGCCACGGCGGTTCAAAGGGCTAAGGCACTGAGTTACTGAGGTTCAAGCCCCAGCTCCACCAGGTTGCCATTACTGGCCCCTTGAGCAAGGCCCTTAACCCTATCTGCTCCAGGTGCGCTGTCTCATGGCTGACCCTACAGTCTGACCCCAGTTACGGGGGAATATGCAAAGAAAAGAATTTCCCTGTACAGTAATGTATGTGTGACAAATAAAGGCTTAATTTAGTCAAATGTAGAACAAGGTGTGTGTGTATATATATATATAGATGTAGGTGTGTGTGTGTGTGTGTGTGTGTGTGTGTGTGTGTGTATGTGTATATATTTATATATATATATATAGATAGATAGATAGATACTTCAGATTTACACAAGTGACGGACGTAGCTAAGAGACAGTCAGAGGAGGGAAAAGAACCCAGCTTGAGAAAATAAACAAATAGGAGTCAAATTTAGGTGCAGTAACTTGCAACAAGAAGGAAATGGGTTTATTGCTGGAATTTGTATCTTTACCCAGTAGCTTTGAGCTAAAGATACTTGAGCTAAAGAACTTAAAATAGCAGACTCGTGTCTAATGGGAGGTGTTTGAGGAATTATTTGTGTTTTTGTCTCTCAAACGCTGTTATATTGGGTGAAGAGTAAACTCTTCCAAGTGTAGACTAGCAAGGTAACACAGTCCAGGTCATTTTTGACAGGTTAGATTAGATTAGAAAATGCACTGAGAACACGTATCGGGAAAAAATGAAAACACTCAATGAAAGGCAAAAGAGCTGATAGATTTGTTTTGTAAACTGTATTTTAAATAACTAGAGGTAGTAGGCTAGCTAGCATCTAGCAGGTCAAGCTATGTAATATTCTGGAACATTTTAATTTCGTTCTCAGATTTGCTGTACTTTAAGGGAACACCGGTTTAGACCGGTTTATTATATAAATGTCTACTGACTTGTTCCTCATAGCTGCGAGATCGATTCCTGAGGAATAGCGCACGGCACAACTCGTGTTCCAAAACTAGCCTGCAGAGGCAGTTTTCTACCAGAGAGGGCGACTTCTTTGAATCTCAGTCAGCATAGGCGATCGCTATGAGGCAGTTAAGTTGCATTTGTAACTCGTAAACTTCTTCACCGGGAATAGAATTTTTGTTTCTTAAAAGGAATTATGGGATGCCTTCCCTGAAAGAAATAGTCAAAATGCGAAATAACAAGGTCTTTGCTGATTAAAAAAAAATCACATGTTGTAGCAGGCAAATGGCGTCTCCTCAGGCAGAGGGAGTTAATATGTTCATCCTTTTCGTACGTGTTGAATGTTTAGGCACAGGAACGCTCCCTCGTTCCCTCTTCACCCTTTATTCACAGGGAATAGGCTTTCACATACGCAGCATTGAATAGGAACATCTAGCCTCCCCCCACCACCCCCCCGCGCTGCACGCCTGAAGGTGCTATTCATGGAGAAAAGATCAATGAGACACAGCTTATTAAAGAGGGCCCAGGGTGCAACGACAGTTAATTAACCCTCACAGGCCTGTCGTTCCTCCGTCTCTCACACACACACACACACACACACACACAGAACTGTATTGCCATGTTCGAGCACCTTTGATTTTGAGGTCAGTGATTAGTGGTGTGGATTTGGCTGTAGGAAGCTGATCTGATTGTATTTATCATGAGGTTCCCACAATGTGGAGTTTTTTTTACCCAGCCTCTTCACGAGCGCATGGAGAGTTCCGGAATACTCCAGAGGCTCTTGAAGAAGTTACGCACCATTGCAACAAACAGCTTAACATATTCTTCACTATTGGGATGAAGCTGTGAAAAAGTAAAAAAGCAAAAAGAAAAAGCCTTTTTTTCTTGTATATTTGTCACAATTAAATCATCAATCAGATCATCAAACAGATTTGAATATTGCACAAAGATCACTCAAGTAAATACAAAATGCAGTTTTTAAATGATGATTTTATTTATTAAGGGAGAAAAACCTGGCCGTATGTGAAAAAGTAATGGCCCCCTAAACCGAATAACTGGCAACAGCGACCTCAGCGATCACAGTTTATGGTTCCATATTCCATAAATTATAGCAAGTCATCCAGGTCCTGAAGCTGCTTTGACCATCACACTACCACCACCATGTTTTACTCTTAGTATGATGTTCTTTTTATGAAATGCTATGCTAGTTTTATGTCAAATGTAACAGGACATGCATCTTCAAAAAAGTAACTTTTTTCTTCTCATCAGTTCAGAGAATATTTGCCCCAAATCTTGAGTATCATCAAGATGTGTTTTTTTTAGTTATTTTGTTTTGGGATTTTTTAGCAAATGTAAGATGATCTTTTGTGTTCTTTTTGGCAAGCAGTTGCTTTCGTCTTGGAACTCTCCCATGGATGCCATTTTTGCCCTGTCTCTTTCTTATTGTTGAATCATGGTCACTGATCTAAACTGAGGCAAGTGAGGCCTGCAGGTCTTTTAGATGTTGTGCTGGGTTCTTTTATAAGCTCCTGAACGAGTCGTCGTTGTGCTCTTGGAGGAGTAATTTTGGTAAACTGGCCAGTTCTGAGAAGGTTCACCACTGTCCCAATTTTTCTCCATTTGTGAATAATGGGTCGCTATAGTCTCGAAGCCATAGAAATGGCTTTGTAACTCCTTCCAGTGGTAAAGCACTTGCCCTATCATCCGGAGATCGCGAGTTCGATTCCCGGGTGATGCTGCTATCTCTCACAGCCGGAAGCCTAGAGAGAGCTAGCGCTGTACCTCTCAGAGGTACACAGGGATGACAGGTACTCCCACATTAATCACGGCTCTATGGCCAGTCATGGGCGTCTGTGAGTTCATGCAAGCGGAAGGAGCGGATAGCGCTGTCCTCCGAGTGTGTTACTCCGCCCCCAACGGTGCTTGTGCAAGCATTTGCTGGCGTGACGTGGTTCAAAGAAAACGCATGATAGTCTTCGGGCCTCCCGACTGAGTGGTACTAGTAGCCTTAATGTGGGAGCCACTAGTGATGGGGAATTGGACACAACTAAAAATTAGGGAGAAAATTGGAGAAAAATCGCAAAATAAATACATTTCTTTTCATCGCAGCATGATGTATTGCATTTTGAGATCTTTTAGCATGATTCAATTTGTCAGACAGGTTCTAGTTAAGTGATTTCTTGAATCAAAACACCTGGCAGTAATCAAGCCTGGGTGTTGTAAAAAATTCATGATTTAGCAAGGATGGATTACTTTTTCACATAGGACCAGTTAGGTTTGATGAGCTATTTCCCCTTAATAGTAAAATCGTCATTTCAAAACTGCGTTTTGATATCTTTGCGTAAAGCTTTTAAGCCAAAGGCTTCATTAAATTAAAATCACAAAATCGAATGTACCATCTACCTTCGCTTCATAGCTATACTGCTGCTCTCCTGGGATTTCCACACGCAATAGTCACAAAACAGATATTTTTGTATATAAGCAGAAAAGCATCTCAGAAACACAACACATTTAAAAGCACAAGTGGATGAACTAAAACAGCAGGAGGTCACACCAAGTTCCACTTCTTTTAGCCGAGAAGAGGAACCGAGTCTACAGTTGGCACAGGATGAGAAAAATGATCAGAATCTTCATCTGGCGTAACCGTTACCATTGCATTGCATTGATTTACTACTGTCCTAATGCAGCACGGATTTCAGCAGCTGTGAGCTACACTTGCTGTGAGCTAACGTTACCTCCTTGTTCTTCTTCTCCACAGCCGACCCTCTGGTGGGAAGCATCGCCACACAATACCTGACCAACAGAGCAGAGCACGACAGGATAGCCAAACAGTGGACCAAGCGCTACGCCACATAGACCTTCCCACAATGCTTCACAGCTCCGTCCCTTCCCTTATCCTTACGACCCTTATCCCACAACGAACTGTCCTTCGTTTTCTTGTTGACTTGAACGCTTTTTTTATACAGTGTATGCATAATAAGAGCAAGCTGATCAGGATTGTACTTTTTTTTTTCTTTCTTTTTTTCAGTACACTGAATGTTGGCATGGTCATCAAAAGCTGTATTATTTGTAATGTTATATTGCTGTTATGACCGTTCTACTATTATTTCGCGTTATTCAGAAGTGACCAGAGTGCACTTCATATCCAGCCGGTTCGACAAGTGCGTCCATCATCATAGAGCGAGTGGAAGGCAAAATGATCACTGAATCTTTTTTTTTTTTTTTTTTTTTTTTTTTTATGAAGCGGACATTATATTCCCCCATAAATGATTGTTTTAACTCAGCTCCCCTTTCTGGTAAGTTGTATATGTGGAACACTATGGCACTGGCCTGTTTATCTCGAAACGTCTCGTAAAAGTTCAGCAGCCTGAAGCTCGCCCTCGTGCAGCCGACGGCAGATTGTTGTAAAATGCACATAGTGAGAGAAAATTAATTCGACTGATTCCCTGTAAGTAACTGAGTGAATAAATGATGTGTTGAGTTGAAACGTGGTCTGGTCGGTCTGGTTTGTGGGGCTGTTCTGAACACTTAACCCCTCTCCTTCCATGCTCAAGATTTTGCCACCACTTTTTTTTTTTTTTTACTGACTCCGTGCTATCTTGAAGTGAATGCGTTTTACCAGATGTTTTGGTAATCTATTTTTGAATGTGTAATAAATTTGAACAGATCTCAGCACACTTCAAGCATATACAGGGTGGGCCATTTATATGGATACACCTTAATGAAATGGGAATGGTTGGTGATATTAACGTCCTGTTTGTGGCACATTAGTATATGTGAGGGGGCAAACTTTTCAAGATGGGTGGTGACCATGGTGGCCATTTGGAAGTCGGCCATCTTGGATCCAACTTCTGTTTTTTCAATAGGAAGAGGGTCACGTGACACATCAAACTTATTGGGAATTCCACAAGAAAAACAATGGTGTGCTTGGTTTGAACGTAACTTTATTCTTTCATGAGTTATTTACAAGTTTCTGACCACTTATAAAATGTGTTCAATGTGCATTGACAAGCCATTGTGATGGATTGTCAATGCAACCCTCTTCTCCCACTCTTCACACACTGATAGCAACACCGCAGGAGAAATGCCAGCACAGGCTTCCAGTATCCGTAGTTTCAGGTGCTGCACATCTTGTATCTTCACACCATAGACAATTGCCTTCAGATGACCCCAAAGATAAAAGTCTAAGGGGGTCAGATCGGGAGACCTTGGGGGCCATTCACCTGGCCCACGACGACCAGTCCACTTTTCAGGAAACTGTTCATCTAGGAATGCTCGGACCTGACACCCATAATGTGGTGGTGCACCATCTTGCTGGAAAAACTCAGGGAACTTGCCAGCTTCAGTGCATAAAGAGGGAAACACATCATCATGTAGCAATTTCAAATATCCAGTGGCCTTGAGGTTTCCATTGATGAAGAATGGCCCCATTATCTTTGTATTCCATATACCCCACCATACCAACACTTTTTTTTGTTCCAACAGTCTTAGAGGGATCTATCCAATGTGGGTTAGTGTCAGACCAATAGCGGTGGTTTTGTTTGTTAACTTCACCATTCACATAAAAGTTTGCCTCATCACTGAACAAAATCTTCTGCGTGAACTGAGGGTCCAATTTTTGTTTTGCCCATTCTGCAAATTGTGTGCGCCGATCTGGGTCATCCTCGTTGAGATGCTACAGTAGCTGGAGTTTGTAAGGGTGCCATTTGTGAGTAGCTAATATCCGCCGAAGGGATGTTCGACTAATGCCACTCTCCAGTGACATTTTGGCAAATCCAACACTGAACCAGTTTCACGAAACTTAGCAATCAGTTTGCTAACTGTAGCATGGGAGATGGGTGGTCTCGTGCATTGAAATCTGCTGCAATTACCTGGTTACTGCGTTCACCAGATATCAACACAATTTCGATCCGCTCATCACGTGTTAACCTCTTCGACAAGTCAATGGCTGTGAACAAAGAGAAACTTGTAAATAACTCATGAAAGAATAAAGTTACATTAAAACCAAGCACACCATTGTTTTTCTTGTAGAATTCCCAATAGGTTTGATGTGTCACATGACCCTCTTCCTATTGAAAAAACAGAAGTTGGATCCAAGATGGCTGACTTCCAAATGGCCACCATAGTCACCACCCATCTTGAAAAGTTTGCCCCCTCACACATACTAATGTGCCACAAACAGGACGTTAATATCACCAACCATTCCCAGTTTATTAAAGTGTATCCATATAAATTGCCCACCCTGTATATATATTTAAAAAAGTCATTATGTAGAAGTAAGTAAAAGCTCACCATATTGTGCATGTGGCACCTGGATGATTTCCATAGATGGACAAGCTACAACGGGTGTTCAAGTCAAATTGGGACTTATGATTGCGCAGAAGAAAAAAAAAAACAGAAAACAGTTGTGTGAGTAAAACTGCTTGGATACCATGAAAGTAGAATTTAATATTTTTTTAATCACACTGCCTGCTTCATGTCTAAAACCCTGGCCTACCAGGAACTCCTATAATGTGTCAGGACTGTACATCAATGCAGCAGTCGCTCCCAGTCGAGTTCCTGTAATGTGCAAGTGGTGCAGGAGAACGATTGTGTGTACAGTTCCCATGCGACAAATTATCCGTTAGTTTTCAAGGATCAGGTGTTCTACTCGCTCAGTGTTTTCAGGAATGACGTCATTGGGCCCAGAACGACCTCAACCGGGATCGTCATTCACGGACGAACGGCTAACTATCTCGTCACTAGTCCCGGTTTCACTCGAACGCCCTTCATACAAGACCTGTGCTTGGGGGTTACAAACAGCTCGACTCATTCCAAGCATTCCAACGTCCTCGTGTTATATTATTTACTTATGTGCTTATTTATAGCGCCTCCTGCAGTACCGGAGCACTGGTACGCCACATCCAATGCAGAGTATGTAATCTAAGCTCATACACATGGTTTTGTTTTGTCTTCGTGAGGCCCTCGGAGACAAAAAAAAAATTGTCCTGAGGTGTTGGAATGTGCTGCCACGAAGGAAAAAAAAACACGTGTGAAGAGCATTTGAGTGCAGCAACAGAACAAAACACCTTCAGAGGTCTTGTGGAGTCCATGCCAGTCTTATTATCTAGAGAGTGTCATGAGTTTGAATCCCAGTGATTCCACAGAATTTTATCTAAGAGAGCAAAATTGCCCAGGATCCTCTAAGCGTCCTCCTCTTACCAAGACTAAATTAAGGAGAAAATCACTTTGTAATGATGATTTTAAAGTACAGAAATATCATAATGGGTTAACGAGCAGATGACACGGTGCATCTGCAGGCCCTCCTGGGGATGTTTAAACGGCGTCGTTTGCCGTGTGGGGGAAATTTCCCTTCCTAAAACCTTTGTCCTAGTTTGAGTCATCCGCTAAGAATACGCACAGTATCAAGAACTAAACGTTCGCTCAACTTCACTTCACATATGTTCCCCTCTTAGGACTGCATTTCCATTGATCCATCTGGTACACAAGCAACGCAGAATAGAACACAAGCACTCTAAAAGTATTGGCACCCTTGATGAAGTTTTAAAGCTGGTGCAATCGTCCTGTCAAATATTTTTATATTAAAATGAATCCACCAAGTGGCTTAGCGATCCAGGATGTTCTTTTACATTCTTAAGGTTTATACTGTACTGTACTTCCTTTTTTTTTTCTTTTTTTTTCCACTTCAGAATCGACAGTTTCTCGGTAGTGTCCCCGAGATGGTGGAACAGTAATTCTGATAAACTGAATATGGGTTTGTGGTCATTATCTTGCAGAGAGATCAATTTATACAACCAAGTGTTAACTCTCTGAGTATCAGCCAGGGTTCGAACACGGATTTTCACGGCATTCGGCAGACACCCTTCTCCTATTATACATCTGAGCAGACTTTGGTGTTCTCAAGGGCCCAAAAGGCGGGTGCTGGGGTTTGAACCAATGACCTTCTGATACAAAGGCTCAAGGGCCCAGCACCCACCTTTTGGGCCCTTGAGCAACACCCAAGGGCCCAAAAGACGGGTGCTGGGGTTTGAACCCATGACCTTCTGATACAGCCCTGAAGCTTTCCAAAGTGAACTAGTTTTTCCTCCTCTGTATATCATCCTCAAAAGTTTGAATCCAGTCTCAACGCTTGTTGAGTTGAGTTGAAAGTTGAGGCAGTGCAGTTTGTCACTTGCTCTCTAGAGAGGCTGTAAACATCTCATTAGAGAGATTGCATCTACTCGTACATCCTCTTCCTGACAACTTTTCAAGCCTTGCAAACGTTTAAAACCGTCTCATATGGACATGGTTGTCTGTACTTGTTGTGCATTTTATAGGATTTTAAAATCCTCTACCTGACTTCAGTAGCTATTTCTCTCTCCTATGGCAATAAGATCAAAGGAATCAACATGATCAAACAGATTGGATGGAGACTGATTCAGATACAGTTTAATTATTGTTGAGTGTAACGTTAATGACTGCTTTGCTGAGTAATTACAGGTTTTCTGGTTTCCTCCCACCTCCATCAATAGGACTGGACTGGTTCCTCTAACTTGCTTCTTGATGTAAAGAAACCACGATTTCCTCCCTAATTTAGTCGTGTCCAATTCCTCCCTGTCACTAGGGGGCGCTCCCATATTAAAGCTACTACTACCACAGGGCCGAAGACTATCACCTGTTTCCTCCGAACCACGTCACGCCAGCCAACCGCATCTTTTCAAACTGCTCATTCACACATCGTTGGGGGCGGAGTAACACACTTGGAGGACAACGCTATCCGCTCCATCCGCTTGTGTGAGCTCATAGACGCCCCTGATTGGCTGTAGAGCCGTGATTAACGTGGGTGCACTAAGTACCTCCCATCCCTCCCCTCTGAGAGAGCTCGGCCAATCAGCTCTCTCTAGACCTCCGTCTGCGAGAGGTTACAGCATCGAACTTGCGATCTCCGGGTGATAGGGCGAACACTTTACCACTGCACCACTCTGACGCTTTTAACCCCTCGAATTTTTAAGGATGCACTGCTGAATGTTCAAGGGAACGGGAATCTGTGTCACCTCGCCCGGGATCGTCCTTCACGGATGTACCGCCTTCTTTAAGACATTTGCACCATTCAAATTTCTTACTGCGGCAGAGTCTCATCACTGTACCGTGCTTGACGTCTTCTGTAAATATCAATCGGTCTCAAGAGGTATCCACTGTTAGCACTGTCGCCTCGCACCTCCAGGGTCCGGGTTCGAATCCCGTCTCTTTGTGCATGGAGTTTGCATGTTCTCCCCGTGTTTGGTGGGTTCCCTCCTGGTGCTCCGGTTTCCTCCCACAGTCCAAAGACATGCAGATTAGGCTAACTGGTGTTCCCAAGTTGGATGGATTGGCACCCTGTCCAGAGTGTACAAGTTTACTGGGATAGGCTCCAGGCCCCCTCGTGTTCCTGAATACAGGATAAAGCAGTATAGACGATGAATGAGTGAGTGTACTTATAAATGCAAATTAACAACTGATCCCTTACCCTTTTGTAGAAGTGTATTTTTCTAGCCAATAAGTACACGGAATATGAAAACGGTGCCCAGAAGAGTCGAGCCAGAGGTCAGGCTATGTAAATTGTTCCTGGCATTTTTTTTCTGCATGCCTAAAATTATGTCATACCAGGTGGGAAATTTGAATCACATATACAAAAAAAAAAAAGAAAGGACAAGGGATGTTTTATTTCCTTACATTCATTCTGTCTACATATAAAAAAGTACTTTTTGCATAATAAGTGTTCTTCAAAGAGTCAAGTGTAAATTTTATATTGATAAAGCAATTTCTTTTATGTACAGTGTAACTCACCCACTCATCATCTATACTGCTTAGTCCTGTATTCAGGGTCATGGAGCATATCCCAAGAGAGTTGGGGCACAAGGCGGGGTACACCCTGGACAGGATGCCAATCCATCGCAGGGCACACACACACTCATTCACACACTACGGACACTTTGGGAATGCCAGTTAACCTAACCTACATGTCTTTGGAGAGTGAGAGGAAACCGACCAAGCAAGGGGAGAACATGCAATCTCCATGCACACAGAGACGGGAATCGAACCCGGACCCTGGAGGTGCAAGGTGACAGTACTAACCACTATGCCACCTTGAGGAGTCCAACATTATTGCTAATCCAGAGTATGATTTTGTTCCTTTGTGACCTCTAACTGAATACAGCATTATGCCTTCCAGAAGAACGTGACAGCCTGGGAATGAAGACATCACCTACGTGATATTTTCCAGTCTGGCATTGTACAGAATTGTAATAGGAACTATTTCAGAATGATGTTATACCCTGTACAGTGTGACAGCCTGACCATCTTTTCATTGTGTCTGAGGAAACACCCGATTAAGTACCTCGCGCTATCACACTGGGATTACTTCAGGGTCTCGCGCAGCACAGTTATGGAGTAGTAACGTTGACAGTCCGGCAAAGCCACGAGGTCTGGTTTGAGAAAGACGGAGATCACATTTCTGATTTTTGTCCAGGTGCTTCATATGCGCTAGAAACAACTCGTGTCTGATCGTCTGCTGCATGTAATGCAAGCAGACAGCGAGACAGGCAGGAAACAGATTGATTGACTGCTCCGTGCAACCGTGTGTGTGTGTGTGTGTGTGTGTGTGTGTGTGTGTGTGTGTGTGTGTGTGTGTTTGTGTGTGTAACAGAGCGGAAAGCCCTTGAAACCCATCCTGTTACAAACTCAAAGATCTTTGATGGTGGAGGGGGGAAGAATGAGAAAGAGAGTTCTAAACAAGCACCAAGTATGTCTTATATTATATCCATGTCGGTTGTTTACATGCTTGATTCTCTTAATTGCATGTCAATGCAAATACAGTATGTCTGAGTAGGACTAACATTCCTGTTCGGTTTTGTGTTTACAAACACTTTCATCTTAGCTTTCTTACATTTTAGGGCTAATGATCCTGAATACAGTCTCTGTATTATAACGAATGAATATACTGTACACTACCAGTCGAAAGACTGGACACACCTTCTAATTCCAGTCTTTCCTGATTTGTATTTCTTTCTACAGTGTAAAACAATGCTGAAGGCTTCCAAAATATACAATAATCTCTTTTTGATCTCCTCTGTAAAGCTTTCATAACGGCTCTAATCTGAGGTGCTGGTTGTTAATTGCTGATTTCTGAGGCTGGTAACTTCAAATGAACTTTGTAGATTTTTTGGAGTTTTGGAAATTGATTTCGTGGGAAGGTCTTAATGGAACACGTCATTAGAAAATACATTAAAAAAAAAAAAAAAAAACAGTCAAGCATGAAGGATGTCATGCGAAAAGCTCATTTTTGTGTGTGTGTGTGTTTTGACCTAAATGGAGCTTAGGGTTAAATCCTCTTTCAGAGGATCTCTGTTGTTGCCTTTAACCATATCCTGTTTCCGCAGGGTATACATCTGAGGTTACACTCGTATACAATCTCGTCATCATGCATTAAAACTCAAATTGGGTCATGGATAGAAGAAGAAAGAAAAAAACACACAAGGATTTTTTTTTAAAAAGTAAGCAAATTATGGCCTTGAAACAAAGTGCTCTAAACACAATTAGAGGAGAATGATGGAAAAAAATTAATACAATTGTGGTTGTGAACCTTCAACTGTAATGTAAATTGTTAAATATTTACTGTACATTACAAGCCATTTCCATGAAAGAAGACTTGCTTAAAAGCACGAAATGGGTTGAAAAGCACTTTTGGTCACACTTTTTGGTCATGTGCCTGATCAGCATGTTTGCTGCAAAAGGGGCCAAAGTGTGTATGAGGTCGAGCACCGGATACCCCGCTGCCAAATATGGCAATGTGTCATTAATGCTGTGGGGCTGTTCCATGGCTTGTGGCTCAGGGGCTCACGTGGAATACAAAGATAATATCTAATGTGTAGTATGAATGTAGGGGAGCCCAAAATGTTTGGTTTTTAACAAACTTCTTGTCAGATATTAAATGATGGGACTCTCATTCACACCCTTTAATCCTTATCCTGTACAGGGTCGCAGGAGGCCTGGAGTCTATCCCAGGGGACTTGGGGCATGAGGCGGTTTACACCCTGGTCTTGGTGCCAATCCATTACCGTGCATAAGCATAAACCCACTCACTCACTCACTCACTTACACACTGTACCAATTTGATGTATCCAGAAGAAACCCACCAAACACATGACTCCACAAACAAAGACCTGAAGGCAGGACTCGAACCCCTGACCCTG
The DNA here is from genome assembly GCA_013621035.1 of Clarias magur. Lineage (NCBI taxonomy): Eukaryota > Metazoa > Chordata > Actinopteri > Siluriformes > Clariidae > Clarias > Clarias magur. The sequence continues at coordinate 3,398,336 of QNUK01000007.1, read as the reverse complement.
GAGGTGTGAGGCCACAGTGCTAGGAAGACACTCTATAATAGAAAATAAGGTCAAATACAAGTTCCCCTAAGTCTCTAGTCATCCTAGCCAACTGCCTGGAAATTTGCTGGAGAACATGGAGCCACAGATGAGGAGAACATAGCAGGTTCTCAGCAAAAATGACTTCCTTCAGAATCCTGTGCATTGCATCCCTGGCCGTTTGAGGAAATGGGTTGAGCCCAACGGCACCTAGGTTGAAATTTTCTTCAATGTAATAAAGTTCATATGAATACTCTATATTGTAGCCTTAGTAGCAGCAATTAAACATTTTTTTGCTCTTGACCAGCATGTAGCACCTGGAAAAGATGGTCTACCAGTTTGACCAGTTCAGCCTGTATTTAAGCAGCTGGTAGCTTATCGGATTATTCTGGGGTTTTCAGGAGGGCAAATAAATAAATTATTGTATAAATAAACCAATAGTATAACACACATATATAGCTGAAAACTGTGGTAAAAATGAAAGAACACTTATATGCCCAAAAGTATGTGGACATCTGACCATCCCACCCGTTAGTGCCCATTCTACAATTTTCAATCAATCCTCTATAGCGTGGTTGTAGAGATTTGTCACTCAATAGTGCAGGGCTTTATCAGTTTGTACCTGAGCCTCCGATAATGAAAGTGGACTTTATATAACTCTTCTGTTATACTGAACTTGCAGCCTCCTAACACACATTGTGTCTGCTGATCAAGCCCTGCTATCTGCTATCACCCAAATGAGTATGGGTTCCTCACAAGATTTCTTCTCATCACAGGGAGTTTTTTCCTTGCCAGCGCTGCACTCGGCTTGCAGATTTCCTCACACCTTTCATACTCATTTCTCTAATTTACTTTTGGCCTATGTAAAGCTGTTTTGTGACAAAGACTACTGTTAAAAGCGCTATATAAATAAAACTGAATTGAATTGAATCTGTGTTCCTTTAGTGAAGTCAGAAGTGTTTAGTAGGATTGAGGTCAGGGCTCTGTACAAGACTTTAAGACATTCTTCTACATCATTGGTTCTGAACTCAAGTTTTGTTGAATTTCTTTTCTCAGCCCCGAGCACACCAAATTCTACGGGAGCAGGGTTGAGAACCATGACACAAATCATGTCTTTATGGACCGTGCTTTGTGCACAGGGGTATTGTCATGCTGGAACAGGTTTGGGCTTATTATTGTAGGTTCAAAGACATTCAATGCAACTCTGTGAGAACAGTTTAAGGAAGAACCTCATATGAACTTGATGATTAGGTGTCCGCATACTTTTGGCCATATTGAATGTTATATAAATGTTAAATGTTCCGGACTAAGGAGTAACAATCATTTTCATAATTTTAACTATGAATCGAGATAATACCAAAAAAAGCACAACTTTATGCACTGGATATGTATTATGAGGTAAATACATGCAGGCAAAAGATCCCAGAACAACTAATCCTCCAGGGACCATGTCTTTATGGAGCATGCTTTGTGCACAGGGGCATTGTCATGCTGGTGCAGATTTGGGCCTATTAGTTCCAGGATGAAGAGAAATTATTCTATACAAGTGTGTGCTTTTACTTTTTTAATGAACAAGCACATATGAACTTAATGGATAGGCATCCACATACACTCACTCACTCACATACCTCTTAATCCTATATTCAGGGTCACGGGGGGCCTGGAGCCTATCCCGGGAGACTTGGGGCACATGGCAGGGTACACCCTGGACAGGGTGCCAATCCATCACAGGGCACAGACACACACACATACACTCATTCACACACTACGGCCAATTTGGGAACGCCAATTAGCCTAACCTACATGTCTTTGGACTGTGGGAGGATACCGGAGTACCCGGAGGAAACCCACCAAGCACAGGGAGAACATGCAAACTCCATGCACATAGAGACGGGAATCGAGTTTGGCCGGGGATCGAACCCGGACCCTGGCGGTGCAAGGTGACAGTGCTAACCACTACAGCATCGTGCCGCCCATCCACATACCATTCTGTAAAAATATTTTTTACATTTCTAATAGAGATAAACCAGATGTTTGGCCAGTGACCACAGCTGGTTAGTTTTCAGTTTGATTGGTGTGATCAGTGATGCAACAGAAATGTTTTTATTTTTTATGGTTTTACATGATCAAAAATCATGTGCGTTACAAGCCTCTGAGCTGCCATTTTTTGCAGCCCGTCCCAGGAGACATAGGGTAATCAATCTCTGGACACACACACACACTATGGCCAATTTTGGAATACCAATTAGCCTAATCTGCATGTCTTTGGACAGTGGAAGGAAACCGGAGAACCAGGAAGAAACCCACCAAACACGTGGAGAACATGTAAACTCCATGCTAATTCAGTGGCACATCAATGTTATAGAAGCTCTATAGAGAGGCTTAACATGCTATCGAACTGAGTATTCTAGAAACCAGAGAACCTGAATAAGAAGATTTATAAAGAATTATTGATATTTTTATTGAGCAGGTATCTTGAAGCAGAAGTTCTATAGTCCCCTGTTGAACCTCTGCTCTGGAGGTGCAAGGAGACAGTGCTAACCCCTAAGCCACCATGCCACTGCACACTGAACTATTTATATATTTTCATTCCGTGTGGTAGAAGTGATGAATATGCCGAATAATGGTTAATGACTTTCCGTGGGACATTATATTGACCCCACCCTTGTGGGGGTTTGGGTGATGTTGCAGGGTGCTTGGGCCCGTTCATCCTTGCTTGCAAATATATTTACTTATTAAACTTTTTTGAAGGTTTAAAATCAGGAAAAAGTTCATTTTAAATCAGGATATTTATAAAATCGTGATACTTATAGAATCGTAATTTTAATCGTGGTATCGTGATAATATCATATTTGGAGATGACTGGTTAAAAAAGATTAAAAGCTAATTAACCTCCATGCCTGTGTAATCACTATTGAGGGGGTTACTTAAAGGGAAATTCTACGTCACAGCGTCAAAGATAAGCTTCCTCTTTTATAACGTGCTTGATGAGAACGTGACATAACCGCTTTTAAGCGTTTTATTTATTTAGTGTGTTATTTATTCCCCTGACACGGCCTGTGTGTGTGTGTGTGTGTGTGTGTGAGAGAGAGAGAGAGAGAGAGAGAATACAGAGAATACAGAGAAGTGTTTCCGCGCTGTGCCGCTGGTGTGTTGTGGGCTTGCGCCGGATCGCCACGGCACTTCCGCTCGGCGCGAGGGCGATTACAAACACGCGCGTCCAAGGCGACGGAAGAGGCTCGCGCAGACACAAAGAAAGGTAGAAAAGCAGAATTAAAGCGGAATGTTGGTTTTGTAGTTTATATTAGACTATATTATAGATTTGGATATATAACGAACGGGTTTATTCAGTATGGTTTAGAGAGAGAGAGCGCGAGCGAGAGGGGGGAGAGGGATTCGGGTCTGTTGTTGTTGGACAGTCGCGAGCTTGAGCACGAGACCCAGACCCAGCGCGCGCTCTCTATTCGACGTGTTTACTTGTTTGTTTATTTGTTGTTGTTTGTTTGTAGTCGGAAGCTTTGCTAAGTTTGTTCAAAGTCGAGGAGGAAAAGTGAAGCTAATTGTGTGTGTGTTTGCGTGAGAAAGTGTGTGCGCGCGCGCGGCGTCGCCCAGTCGGTTATTTCGGCTTAATCTGCTAGTTTAAATCGATCATTTTGTATAGCTAGCATTATTTCATAAAAAGTGTAAACCCAGGGGTCATTATTATTATTATTATTATTATTATTATTATTATCTCGGTTTTTATGAAGTGAAACAACTACTGTTAGATAAGGGGGCTGTTTAAATTCTCTCTCTCCCACACATACACATTTTGTTATCAGAAAGTCTAGCGTCACATTGTTCTTTCTGTCTTCCACGACTACTCTCTTCCCAGTTTCTCATTTTCTTGTCCCCTCCCACCATTTTTGTCTATCAAGGTCGAGAGGATGTCGGACGAGGATTCGCGTGCCGGCTCTAGTTCTTCCTCCTCTTCATCATCGTCCTCGTCCTCATCGTTCTCGTCCACGGTCCGTCAGCAGTCGGAGAAAGACACGCCGAGCAAGAAGCGAGAGAGCAAGGCCGGCATGAACAAAAACTCCAAACTTCTCTCAACCAGCGCCAAAAGGTCAGTGTGTGTAGACCTGCCTTATTTTATTCCAAATCCCCTACAGTTACGTCTATCCTAGAGCGACATACAGCTTTATACGTCTGAGCAGTTGGGAGTTAAGGATGCAACAGTGGCAACTTGGTGGTGTGGTTTGAACCTGGGATCTTCTGATGACTTAACCACTGAGCTACTGTACTTCTGACCTACACAGGGAGGAGACTACTACCACTACTCAGGCTCGGTCATGGTGCACTGTGTAAGCGCACTCAAGTTCACAACTTGCAGTCGTGGTGTTTGGGAGGTTGGAGGAAACCTGAGTGCTTTAAATCTTTGTCGTTAAGCAAATGGTTTCTGTTTCTTTCACAGAAATGTTTAGTCTGTTGGTCCACACACAACTGGCTGCATCCAGTGGCTGGGGTTTGGCATTGGGTGTTTAGGGATTAAACCCGGACCTTCCGCATTGGCAGGTGATAAACCTACCACTGAGCCATTCATGGCTATTTTTCATTCAGAGAAGAATAAGCTCTGTCCTGAGCTGTAAAGTTAGCATCAGATAATCAAGAAGAAATCAATTCGATCGGATCACCCGGTCACCACGTCCGATATGGTGCGTCAGCGGCTGCTGCTTTAAAATGTGGAAACGTTTATCTTGACTGTATTAGCACATTTTATTCTTAGGGTTTGGCTTGGAGGCTTGGTTTCTTACTCGCAATGTTGCATGAGGAAGTCGATAGCAAAGACTTATTTCTCGTCTGATCAGGCAAGTGACGTTTCAGTAGAACACCCAGGGACATTTTAATACGGATGGTTTGCCTTTTTTAGTAGTTGTTTCATGAGAAAACGTATCTGATCACTGTCACGAGGTTACACGACTGGCACTAGAAGGTTCGGTGTTCCGTGCGTACGTTACGAAGCACTTTATCACGAGGGGCGTTCAGGTCAAGTCCTTGAATTTTCCTTTGATTGTGTAAAGCTGCTTAGCGCCAATGACCGTTGTTAAAAGCGCTATACATAATGAATGGAATTGAAATCAAACTGGGAATTATGATGATATTTCTGGTGAATGAAGCCGTTAAAAGAGATTGATGTTTGCAGAAGACAGCTATGAGACCCTTAAAACATTAGAACGGTACCAATGTTATAGAGAGATCCTTATATCTATGAATGATCCCGGCTCGAGGCCACTGCAGTCATTCATGCGAACATTGAGCAAGTGTAACGCTTGATCCTTGAAAATCGATGAATAACTTGAGCAGGAGACCACTTTCACATTAATTAAACTCGACTAGGGGTTGTTGCTCAATTCCCTGACCCTTCTCCAAGCTATTTTTTATAGCTTTGGTCCATGGAAGGAGTTCCTGGGAGGCCATGGTTTCAGAAGTGAAGCAGGCAGTTCGATCATGGCTCTGGCATACTCAGAAAACTTTCTACCTTGTTGGTGTATCCAAGCACTAGTGAAATGCTGGAATAGGCAGGGGATTATAGCGAAATAAAGGGATCTTTTACTCTCATAACTGTTCTGTTGCACTGCACAATGAAAGTCCCGTTTTGACTCGAACAGCACTCGTATTAAATTTTTTTTTTCTTGAGAATTTTCTTTGTTTCTTGAGACCAGACGCATTTGTCTCACTCCAGTTGTGTATTCGCTTAAAGTTCCTAATGCTTTGTTTCACCGAAACCTTTTACTACACTTACTCAGGGCTGTTTGTCAGTCTGTTTGTCACCGTGGCAATGTTCAACCCCTTTACACAGTCAGACCCCTTCTCTGAAAACCTGTTCGGCTCCATCAGTAAAAATAAGCACAACATCCGAAGTGTCAATCGCTCGATTTTGTTTTCTTGCATAATAGCAGTGGATCAGTCGAACAGATTAATTGTGGCTGATGTAGGACATTGTTTAAATTGAAAAGTTTAAACTTGAATTCGCTAACATGGAATATATCATGGGCGGTGTTTAAGATCACAGGATTCGGGGTGGGAGATTTCTGACCTGTAGATCGGCTCACAGAGGCCTAAGAAGCAAGGAGGGGTACATCCACCTGATGATGAGCAGGTAACCAAATAAAGATGTATTATTACCTCACAGTATGACATCGAAGTAGGCAGCGTCATAATCAACTGTACATTTGTTTAGGAACTTGCCTATGACTCACTCGGGCCGTGCAAACTCCGGGCCTCCAGCCAAGCTGAATTTCATATTTATATAATGTATATAGATTTATAATCCTTTAACTATTTGCTGTTGTGTTTGTGTTGCAGGATTCAGAAGGAGCTAGCTGATATCATGTTGGATCCTCCACCGAATTGCAGGTAAGTAACCGATATGAATCCGCTGTCATTCTTCGCATCTTTTTATCCTTCCTAAATGAAACACGGCATTCCTTTGTGTTCATTAGCTAGCGAACAACTGTTCTTTTTTTTAAAGAGTGTTTAATAGATTTAATTTTTATTTATTAAGAGTGTAGAAATCTAAGTAACTTTTGATCGATCGCTCTGTAATGAGCAACAGGTCCTGTGAGAATCACGTGACTCACAAGTAAATTGTTCATATCTGTACTGCAGGACGTTTGTTTAAAAGCGAGTCATTTGCTTTGGAGCTTTGGCTGGCAGCTTGTCAGCTGTTTTTGATTGAAGGTGCGAAAAAAAGCGCAGCTTCATTGCTTTTGCCGGATTTGCAAAAATCGCTGAGAGATGCGCGCAAGGAGCCAGGTTCGGCAAGGGTTTCAGCTCTTTTTATCTGATCTTGGACAACATGTGAAAGTGGGTCAAATCTCGTGTGTGTGTGTCAAACAGATTTGGTTCATATTATGTTATTTCATGGAGATGATGTTCCTCAAGTCAGGCTTTCCTTCCTCATTTGTATATTTATTTTTATTTGCTTTTTTTAGCTTTGCAGCTTTAACTCGCATCAAAGTCTGGCATATCATCAACCTGGAGATTACGACAAAAAGCAAACATGTCCCTAGTCTCCAAAATGACTTCCTGTGTATGACCCCCCCCCTCCCCCGACTTATTTGAACAATAAGTCGAAGAACCGTCTAGAGAAGTGCGCTGGTTTCCTGTTTTCTGTCTTGTTGTTGTTGCTCTTGTGTCGTGTGTGTGCATCATCTGTTTATATCATGCTGAGTACAAATAATTTACACCCAAGCTGACTGTATTTACACTTCATGCTCGATTTGAGCAGTTTCAGGTTTTTGTCTCTCTGTCTCTGCCCTCTGAGCTTTTTATTTCTCATTGTATAAATCTTTTATAAAATTACATGTACGTTATGGCATTTGGCTACTTACATTTCTATTTCATTATATGTCTGAGGGTTAATGCCCTTGCTCAAGGCAACTTGGTGGTGGTGAGATTAAATTCTGGGATCTTTGCATCACTAGTCCAATGCCTTAACTACTGAGCTGCCCATGCTCTGCTGTTTACTGTACGTAAAAAAAAAAATGCTGCCTTGACAAAACACAAACCGTGCACTGTATTATTTCATTGGACCTCCATTTGCTCTGATTTCAGTTTGCATCATTCGACATCTTTATGCAAGGTCTTATATTTTATTTCCATCCAATTTGTGGCTGAGATCTTGTAGAATTTAACCAGTTGTCTCCAGTCTTTTAATGCGGATTATGGCCAGGACCGTGTTCTCACCAGTCCATGTGCGAAAATTATTCCCCATGCTCCCAGAACTACCCTTTCACAATACGAGTCCGGGAATATGGTCATGCCGTTGGAGATGATGTGATAACCGGGTCATTCAGTAAACTCGGTCATGACGTCATTTCATCGCCGCTAGTCTAGATCTGACCAACTGGAGCAACACCAGATCACAACGCTGCCTCCAGAGGCTCGTAAAGTGGCCACTATGCATTGCTTGATGCGCTTCCCTTCTCACCCTGACGCGCTCATCGCTCTGAAACAGGGTCAAATCTGAACTCGTCACACCACATGACCTTATTCTGTCGCTCCAAAGTCCAAATTCAGGCACTTTTTTTGATGTCTTACTAAGAAGTGGTTTAGTAGCTGTTCAGTCCCGATCCTGATTTTTTTATTTTTTATTTTTTTGTATTTAAGTGAAGATTTAGTAAAAAATATTGCATTTGATGGTTATGAAAGAAAAAAAAAACAGCTGATTCTTAAGGTTTCAGTATCAGTTTCAGGAAACCAAAAATAGCAGGCGTGTCCTTTCTAGTTTTCTGTAGTGTTTATGCTATAGTGTGTTGGTTGTGCAGACACACACAGATGCTCACACACTACTATGTAGCTTATCAGGTCTGATCTCTCACCCTATTCTCAGCTCTATTCTGGGTAAGCTATATTTTGTTCCATTTGAACATGATAAGAGCACATTTGGCATAAAACTCGAGTGATAATAATGCGCTCGCGCGCGCACACATTCTCCGCCTCAGCTAGAAGGTTAAGAAGCCGCAGTTTAACACCTAATCAGTTCTCATGTCTCGGTCCAGACTGCAGCAGAAGACGCTCAGCTCGAGTCATGTTCACACCGCAGCACTTCTCACATCAGCAGTTACAGGGACAACATGAGACACGACTGAATATTTATGTATTTATTTATTTTTGAGGGACAATGGTCTGTGATTTGCTCATAATTGTTTAAAATGATCTATTGAGAGTAAATGAAAGTAACAGTATTATAAGCTGAAAGAGAAGAGAAAACACAGAATAAGAGAATGCACTTTTCATTTTCTCATGATCTTTAAGTAATTCAGGTCATATGAAATTTAAATGTTCCATAAACACTTCATAGGTCAAAAGTGCTCAGGGTACAGTGTTCAGTACATTTAAAGTAAAGTCTTTCACTTTCTCAAAATAATATAATGCGGGAGTTTTCTAAATGACTTTTAAGCACGAAATGTTGATTTGTCCAAACTTTTTAATTAACCAAGGATTATTATAGAGGTTTTATTTAATATCCGGTCTGATGCAATGCATCTCAACCATGCACCTAGCCTTTGTTTCCTCGTGTTAAAAATTACTTTTTTTGCTTTGCACAGGTTTACATACAATGCCCGGCCAAAGAAAATCCATGTTTGGATTTAAATAAGCAAACACTTAAGAGCCTTTCATTGTATAATCAATATATTTCACCCGCAACAGTCCTTCAGCTCGCACAGTCAGTAACTTCTCATTTCCTAAACAGCCACGTCAGAAGACGCATCCTGCAGTCCTGGCCAAAAAAAAAAACTTACTCTTCTTCAGAATGGTCAAAATATTGGGCTGCATCAAGCAAAGAAAACCAATTAAGGAAACTAGTAAAATTGGGTCAAGAACTAATACAATGCTTTATTAAAACCTTATGGTAGAAATGCAGTCTGGGGGGGGAAAAAGTCATGAATGGAGATAAATTTGGCGCTTGGTGAAGTTGCATCATAAACAGTCAGGAGAAACCAGAGCTGTTCAATAGTGAAAGTAAGAGCATCTCTATACACAGTGTGGCAAGAACCTCTTTTTTTTTTTTTTTTGGTTGTTGACCTCAATCACTTGCTATGCGTTTATAAGAATGTATTCCAAAATCAATCCTAAAAAAAAAAAAGATTTCATTTTTAGATTAAAAAATCTGATCTGAAATCTAAATCTAATCCGTTTCCATTACACGATGAGATGATTATACTTTCTTTCCCTGATATCCAAAACCAACAACAAAGCAGCGCTATTTAGGGAGGGGCGATACATTATATTATATTGATATGATATTATATTGCAATACACTTACTTCACTGAGATATTGTGGCTATTGTGATATCTTTAAAACTTAAGATCTTTAAAATTCCTGTAACAAACTTAAAGCAGATTTAATTGTAAAATGCTCAAATCTTTAAATTATGTAATTGTTTATTTACTTGTTTTTTAAAGATATTTTAAACGTACAATACTGTGTTCTTATCATATCGCCCATCTGTAGTGCCTTGTAAAGAAATGCAACTTTTGTTTTTTCTTTCCGTCCCTGACTTTCACACCTTGCTGAGTGTATGTGCAGGATGTGTGTAGTCAAGATAAAACATTTGCTTTGTTTTGTCATGTAGCCAAAAAATTCAGTTTCACAATCCGTCCTCGAACTTGCCAGTGTTTAAAATGGGCGCGCTGGTCGATAGTAAATTCAGCGCCACCGTTTTAGCGCTGGAGACATTGCCGTCTAGCGTTAATCCGTTGAGGCTTCGACTGGGGTGTGATGCGTGAACGCGTACAGTAAGCGTGTGTGGTTTAAACAGTTAAGTCGGAGGCGGCTATTAGCGGGTGAAGTTCATGTTTTTTGAGCACCGGAGGTCTCGACCCTGTGTGCACTTCTTCAGGAGCTGCTTTTTGCAAGCTTCACTCTGCGCCTTCTCTCTCTCTCTCTCTCTCTCTTTTTTTTTATTTTATTTTTTTTATCTCTGCGCCTTTCTTGTCTTTGATCGTATCCTGTGCACAGCCGTTCACATCGTTTTGTGGAAATGATCTGTTTCCTGTTCTTGGCTGATAGATTTCTCTTTAATTTTTCCCCATGTTGTGTTAAATTCAGCAGACTGGCTGATTCACAACTTTTTTTTTTTTTTTTGTATTTTTTTTATTTTGTGGTCATGAAAGATTCAGCATTGCAGCCTGTGTAGGTAACGAGTCTGATAACGATACACAGCAGGGGAAAGCCGCCTTTATTCTTCCCTCATGTGCGTTCTTTAATGCGTTACAGCATATCACAGGCATTATTACCTTAACATTATTACTCTCAAGACACCGGTTTTTATGCTTTTCAGCTCTTTTTGCTCTCCTGCTCCGTTCCTCCTGCCTCACTCTAGAACATGTGCTTTTCTCTACTCAGCTTTTGTAATCAGGTTTTATTAGCATTTTCACGTGCGTGCTAATTAATCCACCGAGTAAATCCAGCTGTAGGGCTACACTTGTGCAGTAGAAACATTTAATTGTCCATTCATAGTCTTAAGCCCTTTTGGGATGGGATTAAATTAATACAGGGTCTTGTGGTCATTTAGATTGTGATGGTTTTCATTCAGAAAATCTTGACAAACTCGACTGGTAACTGATCACAGATGTGCGTTCCAGTTTCCACTGTAACAGGACCGGCATGGTGGGCCGCCATGCCAACGAGACCACTCCATGTCTACACGACAGGCCATTTTTACAAATATTTCTTGTATCCAATGTCCACTCACTTTAACATCAGTTTGTAAGTGCACATCATTAACGTTCAGGGTGATGAATGTGCTAAAAGTTTTCTATATTCAATTATTATATTTATTATTTCAATAGTCTTTTTTTTTTTCTTCTTTTTTTAGGTAAAAACATTTCACTACATATCATACTGTGTATGTCTGTTAAAATACTGTGCATGTGTTAGTGACATCATGTATAAAATTTTAATTTAAAATTCGAATTTCAACAGCAGAGACTTGATTCATTCACACAGAAAGCGGCTCTCGGACAGCCACAAATCGTACGTTTCAATGTTTTGAGAGCGAGAGAGACCAATTCATCTTGCGCTTCGTGAACCTGTCAGTGTCCTCAGTGGGCGGGGCGTCACTGTTACCCTCTCTGTCTCTCTCCATCATTCCAGTTGAGTCTCGTGCAGCACCGTGACAGTCGAGTAAAATGTGCTCCTGTCAGTAATGGTGGTGAACACGAGGGCAGTTTTCTTCGCTGCGTGTTTGTCGCGCATGATGAATTTCATGTTTGTAAAAAAACACCTTAAAGCACACATGTGCTTTAGTTCAAATTTAGTGCAGTTTCACAAACCTTGGAGTTTTAGTTTTAATTATTTTATATAATTATTTGGAATTTACCTTTTTTTTATGTACATTTTTTTTTCTTTTTTTCTTAAAGATTGTTTTGATTATAAAGCAATTGGTAGTTTTGTCAGTTATTTCAGTTGTGTCCAATAAGTCCATTTTATTAATTCTCTTTGTACTCCAAATATATTTCCAAATTCCACCCATGTTGCCTACAGACCGTGCTCATATAACCGCATGACGCGCATCATGGTCCGTAGAAATCTCAACCTGTAGTCTTTTATTGTTGTTCAAAGGCAAAAGATTTATCACTCAAGTTAATGGAAAAATGCATTGCAGTCGTCCTTCAGGTACGCTGATCTGACCCGAGACTCACCAAGGATCATCCGATATCACGATACCCAGGTGCAGATTCGACTTGTATTGCGAGTCTAAGTATCCTGATCAGCTGTTTGACTTATTTATGTTTACATAAAAATAAATAATTTTCAGAAACCTTTCAGACATGTATAACATTTAACTTAATTTATCTGTATTTATTAAGCGTTTGGATAAAAATGGGCGTCAGGTAGTTGCGGAAATGGATTCTGGTTGATTGGCCGACGTGTGTAGTACAGCCGGAGGTGGGATTTGAAGGCTAGTGCTTTAGTCGTTCTCTTTTTTTTTTTTTTTCTTTTCTGCTAGCATTACTTTTTCTTCATTTCCTTTTTTTTAAAATTTTTTTTTATTCTCCTCTCCCCTTTTTTTTAAGCCCATCCCTATATATTTTTTTATAACTTCTTCCTCCATTCCTTTCTGTTTGTCCTTCTATTTATCTCATCTTTACACTTCTCTCTCTGCTGTTCCTGCATTTAAAAAATAAAAAAAATAAAAAAAAATTCCCTTCTCGTGTGGATTTTGCCCGATGGGTGTCTGCCACACGTTTGGGATTCTTCACATTCCAGCGCCGCAGGCTGACTCAGGAGGCCGGGACCGAAATTAAAAACAGTGTGCCGTTCTAATTGCCCTGCTTGTGCTCTGTACTGCTGAGCCCAGGGCTGTTTCATAGGCCTTTCCTGTTTTTTTACTCCTCCTCTGAGGCGTGCAGCTTGATGGGCTGCTTGTTGTCCAATAAAGCGAGAGAGAAAGTGTGTGTGTGTGCCCGCATTACCAAAACCCCTGGGTGCCGTGACCTTTTGCATTGTAACACTACAGTGAGCTAATGTTTATAGATGTAGTCAAAGCAGCAGCAGATGACTGACACTGAGCATGAAAGACACATGGGTGAAATTTGAGTCGGTGTGGATTTCCCCTTTTTAACACCGATTTCTCTGATACACTTCTCAGGGTCTGTTTATTCTGGCAGGCTTTTGTATCTTCGCCGCTTGAAATTCGACCGTATTGCATCAGAAATTCCACCGTAATCAGGCGAGGGGTTGCGTGGAAGCATGTTCAATGTGTTTCGAGCGCCGGAGTCGGTCACGGGTGGATAATTGGCACTTGGAGTGTTGCACTGCACCTGATGAAGTGTTGCTCATCAAAGAAAACCTACTGGGAGACCTTCTTAGGAGATTTTTTTTTTTTTTCCCCCCTCTTGTGAAAGATATGAGAATTACACAGATTAGCCATAATATTAAAACCACATGCCTAATATTGTGCAGGTGTCACCAAAACCCCCCCTTTGAGATCTAGACTCCACTAAGATCTCTGATGGTGTGCCGTTGTATCTTTTCATCATGACGACGTTACCAGCAGATTGTGTAAATTGTGAGTTTGTTATTCCAGATAACGCATCCCACGATGCCCGATCAGATTGAGCGTTGAGGAATTTGGAAGGCAACACTCTTTCCAGTTCCTCAAACCATCCCTCTGTAATCTTTGCAGTGTGGCAGGAGGCAATATCCTGTATCCAAAGATCACGGTCATGCCTCGAAGGGGTGTACTTGGTCAGCAATAATGTTTTGGTGGTTGTTTTTTTTTTTGTCAAAGTAAGATACACATGAATGGGACCCAAGAACATTATGCAGAGCATCACGCTGCCTCTGCCTGCAAAAATAGGACTACACATCGTGGTGACGCAAACTGCAACAACTGTGATTGGTCCCTTCCAGGTGGCTGGGTATGGGACAAAAAGTCAACCTCACCGGTTTCAATGAATTGGAGCACGATTTCCAACGTCTTCCCATGTTCCCTTTAAATGAGGTCACCGCGATTTCCCTTGATTTTGAGGCGCAGTCTCGCGAGAGTATAATGCGGAACCAAAACACCAAACCTGTTTATCTATTTATTTATTTTTTATGCTTTACATTGTATATTTGTATCAAAGGTGTACAAGTCTCACGTTGTCTGACTTGCAAACGAATTCGACTTATGAACGTGCTCCCAGAACGGAACTCTGGGACTACAGTATGTTGGGAACTTCTTGTATTCATTTATTTCGACCTTGGACTCCGATATGTGAGTATACATCAGGTTTTTTTCTGTTAATCGCCACCGTATGTATGAGATGCTTTTAAACATGTTTAGTATTCGCTTTTTGTGTCTTATGTCCGTAAATACAAATCGCATAGAAAAGACCAGGCAATGCTTATTCATATTTTTTTATAAATTTTATTTTTAATTTAATATTACTGTTTCTTAACGGAAGATGGAGAAAAGTACAGAAATACTTGTTTATTGTGGTTTTGTTTGAGAGAATATAACCTGAATGCTCAGTGTAGGTGCCGCATAGACTCGGCACAGAAGCATAAATTAGTCTTTACACTTGCCCATTTTTTTCCACATAAAGAATTGCCAGTGGTTTCTAATATAACCTGTCTGGACCAAAAAAAATAAAGTCGCGCACACTAAGATTTCATTCAGCTTAGATTACAGCACACAATGTGATACCAGTTCATGTGTGAAAATGATTACTTATTTTCCTAGAGCCTTCACAATGTGAGTCCTGGAATATGGCCATATTGGTGATAAATATATACGTCCTAAATGTACTGTATGACCAGTTTAAGTTTTAGATTTAAGTTTTTTTTTTTTTTAACCATGCAACTTCAAGTGATTTCATTATTCTTTTTTTTTTCCAATCAAAGTTGACGATTCAGCACGATCCTTCCAAGTTTTGATGGTGTTAAAGGAAATATCCTTAGTTGTTTTCTTTGCTTAACACAGCCTAATAATTCGATTGTTTTGAAATTGTGCCTTTTTGTTTTTCAGTCTTGTGAATCCTTTTCACTGCTACAGTGTATGCATCGTTTGTGTAGTACATTTGTTGATTTAAATTTTTATTAAAGCATGACTTTTAAACAAAGCCGTTCACGTGACTGAAGGTTTTTTTGTTGCTGTCTGTTGTTGCTGTGTTGCTTCTGTCATTCATTGAAAAAGCTTTACACTTTATCTTCCTTGCATGGTTTGCTCGCGTGTAAAGATCAGAAAATTCTTCACTAGCAGATTCTTCCCCCGGCTTCTGCTGCTGCAGTGCAGTTCTTCTGTGCTACTGACTCCTCCCCGTGTTCACAACCATATCCTGACTCATGTGCAGGATTAATGTCCGGTCTTTCTGGTTGTTTCTACTGGTTAGCTGTTGCTGTGTAGGGTATTGGTGGTGTTTATTAATTGACAGTGGCTGTAAACGTCCTGTATGTTGTAGCACACACGTTCACACCATATTTGACCATCTGTTTAAGTAAGATTTGTGGTGTTTAACAAATGACTGGATTGGTCGTTTTTCCATGCAGCAGATGCGTTTATAGGAAGTAGCATGTGGGGGAACTCTTCTCAGGAACTGGAGAAGCACAGCCACGGCGTCCTCCTTCTTTACTGCTTCCAGACATATATTCAAGAATTCAAGATGTATATTAATTACGATTTTTAGCTTGTTCAACTCCTGTTTGAGTTACTGAAGTTGGGCTAAACTCATTTAACTCAAGTATTGAAGAGTCCAATGTTGAGTGAGCATTTTAATAGAGAGGAGGATGATGGGGTTCATCAATTAAAGTGGAAACAGCTGTAACTACAATAAATAGACAATTATTGGAGGTATTTAAATAATGAGGCCCATATTTAAATGTCTGGCTTATGTTCATAAAATAGAGATTTTTATTCGAGTTGTAGTTTTTGCTTAGTCGAGTGGGGTAGTGGTGGTTTTTTTTTTTTTTTACTTTTTTTTTATTTTTTTTATTGTTTTGGTCGAGTCTTACAGTTAATTTTAATATTTTAATTCAGTCTAGTCGATGGGGTGGTATTAGTTTGATAAAGTGGAGCTGTTGATTTGTTGGAATTATCAGGTTTTCTTTGACTTATTTAGGCTGAATTATGTTGAAGGCTTGCATAATGTTTCAGTTGTTTGTTTACGCTTTTGCCTTTTGTCTTCAGTTTGTTTTGTTGAAAGTTTCCTAGTAATTTATTAGCTTCTCTTCAGACATGAGCTCTCTTTATAGTACTTAAGGACATCATCATCCTGTTATAGTCTGCTGTTCATTTGTTTCCCCTTAAATTGATTTTAATGGGATCAAAAGGCCTGGATTCTGTTTCTAAACTGAACATAATATTTTTAATAATAATTGCTGTTAAATTACAATACTAAATGCGAGTGTGATAAAACGGGTCACACTGAAGTCTCACTCTTGGTGTTTCAGACTTCCCTGTGCTCATCCCGTCTCTTATTTAACATGCTTTTAACACAAACTGCTTTTTATTTTATTTTTTTACTTTATTGTAGAGGACTCTGGAAGGGTATTCATTTAATAATAACCTCTGGTTTGTTCATTATCGATCTACATCCTCATTTCTGCAACGGTGCTTTTGTTTAAGCGATCTATTGTTTGTCAGGTGTGTGTTTCTCTGTAGCTCTGTTGTGCTCATGTAATCAGTCAGATAAACAGGCAGTGATATAATCCGTGTCTGTGAGGGCTTTGTGGTAAAAACATGCTATTGCTCAGCTGAAGCATCAGTTTTGGTCATGAGCAGAAACCTCAGGCTGCACTTACACCGAGAGATGAGTAATTTCTTTTACTTCACTATTTGCACTTGACCTAGCCTGGCGCATGGCTGCTTTTTATTAATATCTGGGAAGTTTTTTGTATCATGAAGCGAGGGTTTTGTTCGGCTCATTTCACACACCTCGGTGTCGTCACACCACTGAGATTTTTCCTCTTGTTTATGGTCTTCTCACTCAGTCCTGTGTATGAAACTTGTGTTGAGTGCCGCATGCTAATGAGTTGATTTCTCGGTAACGGTTTTAAAAAGTAAATCTGGGTTCTTTTTTAAATGCAAATATTTAATCAGACATATTGATGGCAGTTTAAACATGTATATCTGATTTTTATATATATATATATATATATATATATATATATATATATATATATATATATATATATATATATATATATATATATATATATATATATACACACACACACACACACACACACACACACACACACACACACACACACACACACACACACACCAGCTCTAGTCCATTTTTAAAAGTAAAGGGATTTCGAAAGTCACAGAAAAACCCAAAGTGAAGATGTTTAGAAACTCTTGTGTTTTTGGCTTGAAAGGGAAATTTTTTTTTTTTCATGTGCTGTATCTTGTGTTATTGACTTCAGAGTGTGACACGCTCATAGAACTTCTGATTGACCAGGATGGGTTCATGGTGAGGGTGATGTATCTTTGTGCCCGTGTGTTTCTTAAAGATCAAAAGAGGAACTACTTTTTTTTTTTTTGTTTTTGTTTGTTTTTTCCATGTAAATGCTTATGTACATGTGAACTCTGCTTCAGACAGCGTTTTTTTTGGTGTGTGTGCGCGCCCTAGACGCATGCGAAGGTAGCATCCCTATCTTGCACTTGCTGCGTCGCTGTTTTAATTACCATCATCATGGTTATGTACCGGGTTTATTCATGTGGTTGTGTCCTCTCGTTTTAGTTCGAAACGTTCATGCTTGGTGCCACATGCCTCTTACTGCTCATCACAACGGCTACACAAATAACCACATCAGTGTTTGTGCTTCTTACAGAGAGAACAAACTTTTTTTTTTTTGGTGTCAACTTTCCATTTCTAGGCACTGAGTAGAGAGAGAGAGAGAGGTCTGTGTGGTTTAAGTGGTTATGCAGTTTAATAGATGCTTTTGTTGCTTGAATCAATGCGTCAATACGCAATTCTGAATATATTCGACCCGCACACTGTGTGGACGCTCATATTTAAAATCCTATAAAATTGTTGCCTACCACTCCTTTTTGGAGTTATGGGTGTTTGGTGAAGTGAAATACCGCCACCTACTGGACTGGAGTATTGAGCGGGCTGCTGATAGGAAAGATTTTGCAGAATTTTGATGCACATGTCCAGTTCGCACATGATTGATATCTAAGGACCTTGTAATTATTAGAAAATTACGCAGCCTCCATTCTTCTTCGAAGATGGATAATAAAAAGGAACAAAAACCAAATCCTAGCCAAATCGCAGACGTGCTGATTCGCATGAGGCTAATATCTCAGGAAATCTGTGGAATTTTTACTTTAAAAGTTAAACGATTCGCATGGGATTTAAGATTGCAGACAACATCTGCAATTATTACAAATCGCACAAGATCCCTAGATGTTACTAATCCAGTGCAAGTACGCCTTTAGACACTTGGGATGTTTTTAAATCCTGTAAGAAATCTAGCCACTTGGGGAAATAAACATCAATGGTATTGAAAGACAAATTCTCAGCTCGCGCAAATCGTCATCCTTCTTGTGATTTGACAAGTTAAACCCGTCATTTGACTATTTGTTAAATGCTTTCTATTAGCTAAACATCTCTAGTAGAATTGTTATAATTTCAAGGCTTTGTTTTTGTCTGTAAATTTGAAATTTGCTTTCATTTACTCAAGTTTCAAATAGACAGCAAATGTTTTTTTTATTATTTATTTTGTTCAAATGCACTCCATGTCAATTGATAAATCTCCCCCCTCCTACTTTTTTAAAATGTTTATTTAATCAAAAAAATAATTCCCCCTAAACTCTACTTATAGAGAAATATTCAACACCAGGGCAGAAACGTGTGACTTTGGGCGATCATGTGACACCCAATCAGACAGGAAGGCTATTCAGACGTAAATGTTTTGCAAATCCTGGGGCGTTACCCTCTCTCAGGTTGATAATGATGCAGCTATTCATTCAAGGAATGTAGTGTACAAAATGCAACACAATTTCACTTCACAGAAGACAATGAAGCTCATTTCACTTGCGGTGAAGGTACTGGAAGAAGACTTTTTCTCCCCTAGACTGGAGACAAAATTATTCGGATCTTTTTTTTTTTTTTTATAGAAAGGTGTATCGACCAAGATCAACTTCATCACCAGTAAGTTTGAAATGTATCGTCACTTGTTTAATGTCTTAACAATAGTAATATATTCTAGGTGAATAAATAACGTTTTACACTGATGGCATTTAGCAGACTTAAGACATTTAGAGAGTTAAGGGGCCTTGCTCAGCGACCCACCAGTGGCAGTTTGGTTGTGATGGGGTTCTGGTCAGTGGTTCAATGCATTGACTTTATTTCAGGGTCAATTTTGAAGGAGGAGAGTTTTCCCCAAGCCCTTCAATGTTCCCCGTCCGATTGATTGTCCAATTGGACCAAAAAAAAAAGTCAGGAGCAAAGCGGTTTAGCAAGCGGATTCTCAAACTTTTTCCGGGACGTTGTGTCTCTGTACATCCTTGTACCGCTGCTCATATGAGCACTGTTGGGTATAGTTCTTTTGCCAGACTTTAATTAACTGGTTGAAGATGTTAACATTTACAGTTATCAGCTATGGATGTAGAGAAAGTCAGTAGAAGCTACAATTTACGAGAGTAGAGTCTGGGTTTCAAGAGGTTAAATTAAGTTTTTGTTTCCTTATAAAAGTAATAGAATACCATTCCTACCACAGGGGGAGGCCTGAGCACATTCCTAATTAAACATCACAACAAAACATTATAGCCGTGATGATGCACCATGATTTTATCTAATTATATCCATAAGTTTTATACGTTTTTGGGCAAAATGTTATTTGCAGTAGTTGATTTTATAAAGTTGTTTTGAGTCTCACTTACTTTACTTTTGTGAGACAGATTACCTGTCTTGAGGTGAGGATACAGCCGGGGATGGGTGTGAATAGTTTTGGGTGTGTCTGAGGTGGATGATTGGAGGGTGTGAATAGTCTTGCATATCAATGAGGGGAAATGCAAATGTCTCCGTCTTGTTTCCAAGTAAAAGGAACTTTCCTGGAAAATGTAACTTTTATTTTTTAGTTTTGTGTTCTTTTACAGTTTTCATGCATAAGCAAAACTGTGCAAAATTTTATCAAGTGTGCTTAAAATGTAGGTCCCGTTAACATTGTGGTGTTTTTTCCCTCACATTCTAATCCACTTTAGTTTATACAAAACTTTTTTTTTCAATATAAATAGTTTACCTGTTTATCATATTATACCTGAGGTTTAATATTAAATTAAGTAGCATAAGGATTAAAATGTAAAAATCAGGTTGTGACAAAACCTGTAGAAAACGCTACAGTTAAACAGACACACAGTACATGATGAACAGTGTTGGGTGTAACGTCTTGCCAAGTAACACATTAGAGTACTTGGATTACTTTTTTTTATATACATATAATGAATAATCTAACGCGTTAGGTAAGCCATTTAAGTACTGTTATTTGGTTATATTTTCAAAAATGTAATCCGTTATTCAGGCAATTTATGTAATCCGTGAGCCAGACAGCAGTCATTCCGTTGGTATGTGCGCAAGTCATCCTACAAGCCCCGTCTCCAATAAAACCCCTCAATGCCCCCCCCCCCCAACCCCCGTTATCGCGGTGTTGGGCACTGTGAGCCGCCTCGAGTGACCAGCATTCCACAAAGTTCTGCAAGGTTTGCGAGCTTGGAAATGTAATCACAGCGCCAGAACTTGTGGTGAATCATGATGATCCGTACTTGCGGGCACCACACGAAAACGTGTTGGTAAGATGGGGGTGTTAGTAGTTAACTGATTTATGGGCCAAACTTCGCTGAGTGATGATGGTAGAATAATTATAAAGGTCTTGACTAAAACAACATGCATGAGGAAGCACAAAGGAGTTTTCATTTTCTGCAGTGGAAAAGTACTGGAACTAAGAAAGTAACGCTATCATGTAACTTATTATTTTTTAATTGCAGTAATTTTGTAATGTAATTAGTTACTTTAAAAAGTAACGTCTCCCAACGCCGGTGATGAATGCTATTTGATGTACTTATAAACTGACATTGCTTACATTTTTCCCATTTCACAAACACTTCCCAGATCAATCTTAAACAGGTTTGGCCACTTCAGGCAGTATCAAGCGTTGCAGCATTTTTTCCTCAACTGTGAAGCCATGGCAATCTTCTTCTACTTAGAACTTCAGGACTGTTCTCATACAATGAACTTTGCCTCCATGAACGTGGACTTCCCAGTGTCTAAAAATTCCCCGCAGCAGTTTATCGCCAGGTTCACGCCGCCAGATTTATTGTGACGTTAAATAACATGCCATAAAATCCTGACCCGACTCATGCAGGTTTATATAATGGGGGATTTCCCCGCTATTCGGTAACGCAGGCTGGTGAAACTTGTCATATGAGTGACAGAATGCCTTCAGGTTTTTTTCTTTTCTTTAGAGGTTAGGCAGACATTATTTCGACTGAGTAAAGGACTGTAATGGACAAGTTGAGTTGATACTACTGCGATCAAATTTTTCTGCCTAGTAGTGATGGGTTGGAATATCATCACTCTAAGTCCGTTATTGTGTTTTATTAAATAAATAGATGTTTAATTTGTACATGTCTGCATTTGAGGTGGTAAAATGTTCCAGTTGCACCTTTTCATAATCCTACAAGTGACGCACTTTAAACTATTGACACGTTGGCAGGCAGCACAGCATGATGTGTGGTAGGAGTAAATTATTTCACTTTTGATTTATTGTCTACATTTTTGAACAATATCAAAGGTATAAAATAACATGCATATAATTAAATAAACAGTAGTAGTCAGGTATTATTTTAAAACACGAAGGTCAGCCTTTTTGGAATAGTTCTTGAGAACAGTATTGTCAAATGCATTTGGAAAACCCATCAAGCACCATGAAACTGGCTCTCATGAAGACCTTCCCAGGAAAGCAAGACCAAGATTTACCTCTGCTGCAGAGAAGTTTATTTAGAGTGAACATAGAACTCATCAATTAACAACCAGCACATCAGACTAGACCCGTTATGAAGGCTTTATAGAGTGTAAGTAGCAGATGCAACTCGATCTCAACTGTTCAAAAGAAATTACTGCATGTATTGGACCTTCATCGTTGTTTTGTAATGTGGAAAGAACTAAAAATTAGAGACCATGGAATTAGAAGAGGTGTCCAAACTTTTGACTGCTAGTTTTTCTATATGTAATCGAATTTGTTGTGCATTTATATTTGTTTGGATGCCTTATGCAAATAATTTTAGCTGGTTAAATAATTTTATTTAAAGTCGTTTAATATTTAACAAACGGCTAGATTTTTTTTGCGGTAGCATTTAAACTGAATCTGTAAAACCTGCAAGTGTCTGTGTACCGGCAAATCACATTCGTTTCTTAAATTATTTATACAAATGATTTTAGACCCCAGTCCCTTTTCAATCACCTATAATCGATTTAATTCGTTCATTGCAGTTTTCAGCTTCTTAAACTGACCCATCTGTCTGAATTATCTGATCCTGACGCATCTATTAGATATGCTGTTTACACTCTGTGGAAACTCAACCTCATTATTATTATTTTCCTTTACGATCAGTGACCAGTCTTAAATACTTGCATCAAACATCACTTGGTCTCAATATGTCTTATTTTGCCTTTTTGTGTTTTTAGTGCCGGTCCCAAAGGAGACAACATCTACGAGTGGAGGTCCACCATCCTGGGTCCTCCAGGCTCCGTGTACGAGGGCGGAGTCTTCTTCCTCGACATCGCCTTCACTCCAGACTACCCCTTCAAACCGCCCAAGGTGAGACGCTTCCTAGGTTCCCACGAAATGATAATTTTCTCGACCATCTGCAATCTCCGCTATCCTAAAAAAAAAAATTAATCTAAAATACAACACTCAACAGGAGACAAAATCAAATAATAAGAGCTGTTTTCTACATACCACAATTTACAACTTGCATACAAAATGTACAGGTAGTCCCCGACTTAGGAACGAATTCCAATTTGGAAGCACGTTCGCAAGTCGGATTTGTTCTTAAGTCGGACAAAATGTCTCGTCCGCCTTTTGATACGGATATACAATATAAAGCACAGCAATCTACTTGACTAAATCCATGTCCCCTTTCTCCATACTACCATCATGTGGCCAACAACGGTAACTGATCTTGAAATGAATTTTACAGGGAAATGTAACAGTGTTGTCCAAGTGCCTTTAAATCGCGTTGGGAATCCAGGACGCCAGAGCTGTTTTCCACCGTATTGGACTGTTTTGTCGAGGATTTTTCCGAAATTACCATACCTTAGACGTTTTATACACTTACGTACACACTGAAAATGTTGTATAGAATTATAAATATTGGTATCTGGTGCACGGCAGTGTCTCTTTTTTGAACAATACACATTAGCTACTTTCATGATTTGTTGGCAGATCCGCGGTCTGTTTGTATCTGTGGAAATTCAGAAGTCGAATGTTTGGAAGTTGGGGACTTCACGAACGTGGACTGTATAATCAAACACGGCGGATCATACACCGGTATATCGGTATACAACTGAATGATGTACACAAAGCAGTTTCACGGTCCAGGACAGTGTAGACAGAAGGTGCTTAAGCCCTTCTGATCTTCTGTTCAACCAGCAATGCAGGAAGCGTGACCGACAAGGCTAGAGCGATTGATCATCCATTAGATCATTTGGAAGGAAGGTGAAATCGGCACACTGTAATTCATGTTTAAATCCAGATTATTTCAGAGATGCACTCCAGGCACAGATCATTATATAGACATATATAACATAACATTAGATTTAGCATGTGATACAGAAAACAGATAATCTCTGACTAAGATTAATACGTGTTCGTGCTGAAGAAGTCTCAACCTGGTGTTTAAACTGAGCTGCGCAGTCTGTAATGACTGTATGGTGTAAAGCTGCACTGAGGATCACAGCAGAAGGATCAGAAGGACAGAAATACCAGTGCTGCCCCATCCATGAGGTCACTGGATGTTTTCGTGCTGATGATAAGCCTCTTGTGGTGCTTTTATAGACCTGTTATTCGGAGCAGGTTTGCTTTGGCAGAGCGTTCTGGCTTTCTTCACACACTTTTCCAGTCTTCCTCCTTGCTGGTAATAAAACTATAATTCTTGTAGAGCTTGCGGAGAATTGCTGTTTTCTGACATTAGTGATGGACTGATTCCAGTTGCGTAACACATCTTTTGATAACATTTCATCTCTGTTGACTTTCTTACTGCCCTGTTGTGATCACATGATCTCTCTCTTCACTCTGTATTTATTAGGCTACTGCATTGTGTTGCTATTAGCTTCACAAAACAGTTTACGGGGCTGTTTTCTTCCTCTAAAATGACTCCATGATGACAAAAACAAACAGTTTATTTTTGTTAACGCTGTAATTAGTGTGCAGACCTGTGCTTTTCAGATTTAGACTCAAGAATAACCAAAGGGAAATGCATGTTTTTAGTTTGGCACACAATCTAAAGAGGGTTTGTGCTGCTTTCTATAAATATATCGGGGGTTGCATGACTACAGACGTTTGCTAGTTGACTTGTAAATTAATAAATTGATTTTAAGACGCATAATTTTGAGTGACGGTCACTCGAGTTGTTCTGCGTAAGACTTTGCCAACTTTGGAGCCGGCTTTTTGTGCACAGTGGCATCGTCATGCTGGAACATGTCTGCGCCTCAAATTTTTGCCCATGGCCGGGTGTCCATACTTTCGGCCACGTAATGCTGCTCTTAATGTCGCTTTTTCAGCCAAGGATGTTTTAATCTTTTATTATTCTTGGATTAAAAAAAAAAAACCTAGGTAACGTGTGTATGGCCGAGGTGATCCTTATTGTACCCCACCACACACACCATATTTTGTTTCAAAGAGTCAGGCTTTCGTGCGTTTTTAAGGTAGACATGAACAGTCCTCCAGGCTGTCTAAAAGACTTTTCACTCTTATTTTTGGCAAATTTGACTTTCATTTTCAGTCCAGTCCCTGTACTTGAACAGTTTCAGAGGATGTTTTTTTTTATTTTTATTAAGTTGCACAATGAGCTATGATTCATTCAAGCATTAAAAAAAAAATCTTACTTGAGGCATGGACTAGTGAGAAGCAAGTGCAGATGATCAAGCTGGTGATTGGAACAGCAAGAGGGAAGCTGAGGTTGTTGCATAAAGAACCAATTTTTTAATTGGATCTCCAGGCACTTTGCAACCCATCACAAAAAAAAAAAGTTCCCATTTTGTTAATTTATTCTACATCATTTAATTTAATATGAAGAAATGAAGGGTGTTCAAGCCTTGTTATTGATGTTACTGTTAAAATGTTATTGTGAAAGTTGTATTGATTGATTATCGGCATATATATTACATAATATATGGCCATATAAAAATTCATAACACTCAACAGATTTCTACTGAGGTATTCTTTTAAATAACAGACTCTATAAACCAAATGTTCTTTAATAGTTATAACATGTATGAAAATAAAATATAATAAGAAAATAATAAACAAAATATTACACACGTGTGCAAAAGTATTGACCTTGATAAATTCTTCATATTTTGCTTCCTTTTTTAAAACATTTTTTAAATGCAGTCTAGTGGAACAGTTCTCAAGGCATCCTGAAGGACTTTTTAGCTCTGATTTTCAGTGATTTTCCCTGAACCGGAGCAGTTTCTGAGGATTTGTTTTGTTTAAGCCACACAGTGATCGATCAATCATTTAAGCATAAAAAAACAGCTAAATATTAGCATGAACCAGTGAGAAACGGGTGCAGATGATGACGGATGTTCAGGCCGGAGAAAAGTACACTGGTGAGTGGTTGGGACAGACGAATGCCACGGACGCCTCGTGACCATGGAAACCTTACCGCTGATGTTCAGTCTAGGAGAACGTGTACATCATTTTCTGCCCCATTACACCGAGTCTTCAAAGTGTTGAGAAAAACATCACAGTCAATCTTGGATGCTCAAACCCGGTGTAATCATGACGTGCCAAGTACAAAAGTTCTGTATGAATCGTGTTAAAAAAAAAAAAGAAAAAAAGAAAACTTGTACTTGGACCCGGATGTTGGTCTCCCCAGAATGTTCAGGGGAAAGTGGGATGTTTTTTACAATATTATTTACGCACTTCCTTTTACAATGAGCCATGACAGTGATGTGATATGAAAATGATAAATGAAAATATAAAATAATTTTAAAAGCTTCTCCTCACACACAGTGTGCATTCAAGTGTAGAATTTGCTTCATCCAGTCTGAAGTATTACTTAAGTACATTTCATTACTCTAAGTCTCCTCACATACAGCAGGGATTAATGAGCAAATATGTTCTAAAATAATTTGAATGGAAACGATCTCTCGGAGTGTAGAAACGACCCCTTTTTTGCTAACCCTGGTCGCGTGTCCACTCTCCTCCCAGGTGACATTTCGTACCAGAATCTACCACTGCAACATTAACAGTCAGGGAGTGATCTGCCTGGACATCCTGAAGGACAACTGGAGTCCGGCGCTAACCATCTCCAAGGTGCTGCTCTCCATCTGCTCTCTCCTCACAGACTGCAACCCTGGTAAGATATTTGACGTTAAGTTTAATTAATCTCTTAAACAAACAAAGAAAGTCTGAGATAAAAGAAATAGAGAGTGAAATGCATGTTGCATCATTTTGTAAATGTGGGCGCAAGACGATGACGTAATCCAAATAGCACATAGCTAAACGTGTTGTAGAAAAGCACAAAATCCAACTGGGTGAATAAAACCGTTTTCATTGTAAAAGCGTGGCCACCTGACCGCAACTGAATATGTTCTCAGCCCTGGTCCTGGAGGTGTTAACCTCATAGTGCACGCTTTAATCTGTTTCCCCTGTGCGAACCTGCCCTGAGGAAATCAGGTAGAATTCCTCCTGTGGAAGCATGGAGCAGTTTTCCTTGTTTGCAATCCTACACATTGATTTTGTACACAAACTGCTAGCTAACTTTAAAAAAAATAATAATTTTTTTTACTAGATGTGCCTCGCATTTTAAGAAATGTACAGCGCGGAACGAAAGTGCGAGATCACGTTTTTATTAAGTAGATTTAAATTACACACTCGTAGTGGGCCGATATATCGTGTAATTTTTTTTATTATTATTATAATTAACACAAATTAAGTACCAATATTAAAGTTTTTGGATGCTCATCATACTATCATAAATGAAAACTTACAAACGAGGATCCGTTCTCGTACCCGCAGAGCTTTTGCTTTACCAACACTTGCTATACTATCAATTGTATCGAGTGTTTGATCTTCACCACCCTTTCACATCATCATCCTGAAATACTGAATCAGGAAGCAGTGTGACGAGTTTAACCAGTAAGGTTTCCTCTGTACGTGCGTGTCGGTCCTTTTGATAGAAACGGCTTTCACACTTGTACGGAGCAGGAGGGTGTGAGCAGGGGCCTGGGTTTGAGAACATCTCTTATTTTGTTTTTTGTTTTTTTCCCCCCCTTTCTTCAAAGTGGCTTATGGTTAAAACAGAATCCAGTCACACAGCTGAATAGTTCATATCGATGATTATGATAGATCTCGCTCGTTTGTTCTCTGGCGGTGCTGAGATTTTTAAACTCGTAACCTTTTTCACCGTCATCAGCACAGAGCTGTAACAACCTTTTCCTACCCTCGTATAAAAACCCCCAGGAATTCCTCTACTCTCCTGTCACGTGGTCTTGGCCCGAAGTTGCAGCGTTGCCGGTCCCGGCAGTACGCTGGAGCTAGAGCCGTCATAAGACCTAGAATATAGCAGAGTCTCATCGCTCTGGCAGTTACAGGTGTGAGCATTCATCCAGCTGTTTAATGCTCATGTATGCTGCTGCAGACATTTCCCTTGGTTTAACATATTACAAAGAGTTTCCATCTAGGGCAGGATGTGGTTTGAGACGCAGCCCATGGATGCATTTAATCATCACACCCTTTTCAGATTCATACATGTTTTTTTTTTTTAACTTCATTTATTCATTCCTAAACCAAGCCTGTGCTTCCTCTCCTCAAGCCGACCCTCTGGTGGGAAGCATCGCCACTCAGTACACAAACAACAGACCGGAGCACGACAGGATAGCCAAACAGTGGACCAAGCGCTACGCCACATAATCTCACACTCCACCAGGGAAGGAGAGTGCTACTGATGATGACGATGAAGATGGAGGGACGGCTCTGAGGGAGAAGGAGGTGTAATATAGAGGAGAGGAAAGGGGAGTGGGAGGACACGTGGGTGGTTTAGGGTGGGATGGGGAAATGGGTTCAGCTGTAGGATAGTGTACAAGGAGTGTTTTATGGTGGAGTTAAAGTCTTATTTCCTGATTATTGTCATTAAACATATGATCCCTTTCTTCTCCCCCTCATTCCCTGATTTTTACCCATGTAGAATCCGACTTTGGCAATAAATGGATCTTAACATGTCTTCCTTTTATTTTTGTTTTTTTACCCCTCAGTTCTTGTAAATCGATTTTATTTAGGGCTTCAGAAGAGGGCCATGACGATCAATCCTGATTTTGCGTGTAAAAACAAAAAACAAAATCTGACGTCTGGTCTTTTGGCTGTACAATGTATTTTTCTCCCCACTGCTTATTAAAGTTCCATTCGACGTACAATCCGTGTCTGTCTGCGTCAGTGATCGGCCACAAATGCACTCGTATAATGACGTGCCTGCATTTCTCTAGTTGAGTAACAGAGTTGTGATGGTTTCACCCACAAGAGTCCTGTATTATTTAGCTGTATTATTAATATTGTTTATATTCCATACATCAGGCTGTAAAGCACAACCAGGAACACCAGGATTATTTTTGTTTTTCACAATGATTTAGATTTAGAGTTATTTTTTTTATAGCATCAATACAGATGCTATAAAATAAATTTTTTTTTTCCTTCCATGTTCACCGATGCACACTGACTGAAAGCAATCAGGCATCATGGAACGTTTTCATTGTTGACCCTGTGGGTGTGCAGAGCGCACTCGTTACTGTACGTGCTCGCTTTACTTCGACTGTTAGACTCATTCTTAAAGGTACGCTTCTAGATTGTTGACTTTAAAAAAAATAAATAAATAAAATAAAAAATCAAGTAGTACAAATAAATGGATTGCCAGTGGCGTTTTTTTAATGAAATAATTGACAAATTTTTAACCGATCCAAAGTTTTTAATATTCTGGTCCAAAAATATATATTATGCTGAAGACATATTTCTTATTCAGAACTTGCATGTGCATAGTTGGGATTGTCGCATGAAACAAGGGAGAAATAATTCTCTTAAATTTGATTAAAATAAACCAAAGTGAAAAATCTTGTGTTAATTGGAGACTAATAGAATTTTTATTGTTTTTATTTTATTAACACACTGTATTGATTTGGAGTTGCGTTTTACATCTTAAATTTGCTTTTATATAAATACAGTTTGGTCTGGAAAGCCGGGAATTTTATTGTTTTATTCTAGCACCAAGATTGCTTCAATTCGAACACTAAAAGATGGAATAGCACCAGGTCCAAAGCCGCCCAACTTTCAAAAAATTTTCTTGGGGCTCATCAGATTCCAAGGTAGCACTGTGGCCTTACACTTCGTTAGCATGGAGTTTGCGTGAGTGAGAAACGATGATCTAAAGTCAGTAGTCTGTCAATCAGGCCAGGTGGGTTTAAGTGTTCAGCACATACCGAACTGCTGTTCATCCATCTTCCAGTTAAGACCTTGTGATCACTCCTTCAGCCACCCGCCCGTGATCTCTGGATAATCAACCATCATTTTCCCCATGCATCGATCAACTTACTCGCTCTTGTCTAATTCTTCTTTATTGAAGAATTTTCTTTATTTAGAATTCACCCATTTCTTTCTCCACAGCTGCTTGCTCGGTCCCCTCAGGCTCTCTGTAGCCGCCCGCATCAAATTCAAAACCCTGATGTTTGCCTACAAGGCTGAAAATGGCCAAGCACGCACTTGCCTCTCAAGTTGTTTGATCACACCCCTCACCGCACAGCACCACGTTCCCTCCAATCCTCCAGCTCTGCTCAGCTTGTCCCGCCAGCTCTCAGAGATGAGCAAGACTGGTGATGGAATGAACGTCCGTACAGCCGAGTACAATCTTTGAATGATGACTTGAGACGTATCGGTTTCTTCAGTACTTTAGTTGTTTAAAAACAGGAAAGGCAAAAAGAAACCCTCCTCCCAACAGTGTTTGACTGACCACATACAGTAGTTAGTAACCCAGTGTAAGGAGTTGCATTAATTTCTATACATTTGACTTTGCATTTCCGTATGTAACAGATGAAATACACAAACGCAATAGTGAAGTACAAGTAGAAGGCCCACTTCAATTAATTTTACTCAAGTTGAAGTACCAAGCTCGTGCTTTAAAATATACTCCACACACGTACTCCACAAAAAAACTGAAACAACATAATTGAACTTTTTTTTGTTTGTTTTTTTAATAACCGGAATAAAATATGAATTATACGTTGTTTACATGCTTTACAAGTTCATGGTACCTTATCGGTAATTACAAGAGAGAAAATGTTCGAAGCCAATTTATTTAACATTTTAAACATGGACGGAGAGGACTAAACACTGCACAAGTCTTTAGAGAAAAGGACATTACAGCCTGAATGTTGAATTGGTAAGTTTGATGTAAAATGAAGACACCAAGTTGAACAATGATTTGTGAGGAGCCACAAAGCTGTGCTTGGAGTTTTTATTTCAAAGTAGCTGTCGCTTTTCAGATACTAAAAATAAATTGATCGTTAACTTAAAAAAAATAATATTAATGTTTCAGCTTCTAATTGTTTCATGTCCTTTGTTTATTAGAGTAATGCCATACAATAGGTTTATATCTCAATACAGTATTATGTAGCATTTTTATAGCTATCAAAATCTGAAGAAAAAAAATACAAAGAAATAAAAGTAGGACTTGAAATGTACAACATCAACTTTGATCTTCTGTGTCGTCGTCGGCGAATAGTCCAGATCCGTTTAATCAAATCTGCGCTGATTTGAGGGTGAAATGTTTTGAGATTTGAGAATGACTGGCGATAATTGTTTTATTATCTGAAGCAGTCATTCCCTTAAGACTACGGTTATGACATTACATACAAGTGCCAGGTTATAAAGTTGTGCAAAACCATGATGAATATACAAAACTTTCTCAGCTTCACAATTAGAGCAGCTCAGGAAAGAAAATACTACTTTCTTGTCTTCTTTCTTTTTTGTCTCTAGTGCTACAAAATTAAAAAATCTCTTGCGCTATACTGCAAAGTGTAATCTCAGTCACATTTGAAATGTAATTGGAAGATCGAACCTCAACTTCACATTCTGAAATATTTGAAAGCACTTTTCCAGCCAGTGTCTTATTGTATCATATTGTTTTTAGATGCCCAGATGTTAAAACAGCTTATTTTACTATTGTGGAAGCACTACATTAATTTCACATCTGTTTTTTTTTTTTTGTTCTGAAGTACAGTAAGCTTTAAGATTATCAACCACTTTGACTCAAAGCTCAACCACCGTACCATGTTAATGATTACTGGAAATCCAGATGTGCGCGTCGGTGAGGCTGCAGGTGCTCGAGCTCAGATGTCGTTGGAGGGAGTCCCCTTGCTCTTGCGGCCAGGCAGGGGGAAAGCCGACTTGCTCTGAGGCTGCGTGAGACGGCTGGTGAGAGTGGTGAAGGGCTCGATGAGCGAGCTGCGCTCAGCCACGCTCACCTCCCATAGTTTCACTTTCTCGACCCGAGCCCACTGCTGAGCCGCTTCCTGCTCCACCTGACGCTCCTCGAGCAGATCCGCCTTGTTACCCAGGACGATCACCATCACCTGGTCACGTGGAGAAAGCAAGCTGAAGGTCAACGTTCACGTATGGTTTTGTATTAATTACAGAACTTCTCTCTCAGCCTGTGCATTCTTTGTTTGCTTGTAATATTCTGAAGACCTTTCCCTAATGGTGGAAGGTGTACTACAGGGGGTGTTCGAGTCAAACTGGGACTTTTGATCTCTCTCATTTATTCTTTTTATTCATGGGAAGTTTTATTCATCATAAGTCTTTGAATTAAACGCCTATTGTATTACAAAGCACTGATGCTGGAGGCGTGCTAAAATATATATAGTTTTATTATATAGATATATATAGATATATATATAGATATATATATAGATATATATAGATATATATAGAGATATATATAGAGATTATATATAGAGATATATATAGAGATATATATAGAGATATATATAGAGATATATATAGAGATATATATAGAGATATATATAGAGATATATATAGAGAATATATAGAGATAGATATAGATAGAGATAGATATAGATAGAGATAGATATAGATAGAGATAGATATAGATAGAGATAGATAGAGATAGAGATAGAGATAGATAGAGATAGAGATAGATAGAGATAGAGATAGAGATAGATAGAGATAGATAGAGATAGATAGAGATAGATAGAGATAGAGATATAGAGATAGAGATAGAGATATAGAGATAGAGATAGATATATAGAGATAGAGATAGATATATAGAGATAGAGATAGATATATAGAGATAGAGATAGAGATAGAGATAGATATATCGATAGAGATAGATATATCGATAGAGATAGATATATCGATAGAGATAGATATATCGATAGAGATAGATATATCGATAGATATAGATATATCGATAGATATAGATATATCGATAGATATAGATATATCGATAGATATAGATATATCGATATATATAGATATATCGATAGATATAGATATATCGATAGATATAGATATATCGATAGATATAGATATAGTGTTATATAGTTATATATATATATATCGCTCTGAATGTTATTACTACAGATACAACATCTAACAGAGCTTTAAATGAAAGCACCGAATGTTCCATATTTCAAGATTTTTTTTTTAACAAGTTAACACAGGTCTCCTGTATATGGTGTATTTTAAAGCCACCGCTAAAATACCCCAAAGATAATGCTTTTTATTTATTTATTTTTACATTTTATATAAATGTATATGATGCAAAATATTTTTTTAGTCATTCAGTTTTTTTTTTGTCCCAGTGTATGTGTACAAAAAAACAAAAAAAAAATGTGGGGAGAAAAAAAAAAAACACCCTGCTTTTTGTACTTTTTGAACAAGCCAGTTGTATTTTTCCCCTAGTATGACTTCATACAGGATGCGCCTTGATACACAGGCCGGGATC
Organism: Clarias magur; assembly: GCA_013621035.1. Classification (NCBI taxonomy): domain Eukaryota; kingdom Metazoa; phylum Chordata; class Actinopteri; order Siluriformes; family Clariidae; genus Clarias; species Clarias magur. The sequence goes on along the minus strand of QNUK01000007.1, from coordinate 3,365,097 downwards.
ACAACAGGACCTCTGTTCATTCTCTTTCTGTCTCTCTCTCTCACACACACACACGCACCATAACTGCTGAATTAGCACTGTTGTTATAGATACATCAGATATTGATCTAAGAGGAAGCTGCATAGGCAAGATTATCCTATATGAGGTCACGCTAGGGGAAAAATCCAACTAGCTTGTTTTAAAAGGACAAAAAGCAATGTTTTTTTTTTTGGTACACACACACACACGAGACTTGAATATCTGAATGACTAAAAAAAAAAAAATTTCTTTTGCATCATAGGTGACCTTTAATATATAAAGAACTGTCTGAGATGAGAGTACTGTTTGTTCAGAAGGTAATGCTTAGTTTCTCCATCAGGATTAAGATGTAATCATTTGTCACATTTTACCTTACAGCACAGTGAAATGATTTTTCGTGAAGCGATGTGACGGATAAATTTAATACTGAAAAATGATATGCAGGTGTAACAATGGAAAGTTGGCAGTGCTAGGGCTAACCGTTTGAGCCAACACTGCCCGAATTAGATTCGAGAACACGTCAGCACTTTGATATCCGCCATAAAACTCTGTATACAATGTACCGCTTCTTTAATATTTAATATGCTTTGCTGTATTCCCCAGAGAGAAATCTTGCCCATCTCATACAGTAACTGAAGCATGCGTCCTCCTGTAGATCAGCTTCCGATGGTCAATTTCTCTGAAACTACGGAGCGTTACAATTTATTTTTAATAATAATATTTAATGAATTTTCTGCCTCTCGCTAACCTAATCATGTACAGGATTTCCCTAAATCTATCATCATCAGCAGTGCAGTCTGAAAATTCAGCCATTCTCATTCACAACACCACCTCACAATCGTACACCATAACTGCTGAATTAGCACTATTGTTGTAGATACACCAGATATCGATCTGAGAGGAAGCTGCACAGACAAGCAGTGTTCCTTTTATGTATTTATTTTTTTATTACATTACTTTGCGCTCCTTTAAGAAGGCAAAATAAACACTGACGTCTTTGAGGGTCCTTTGAGTAACAGCATTAAACGCCTCCTCTTACTGTATGTGCTGTGTTTACGGGCAATATTCCAACATTCAGTCAGCTTTCTTTTGGATATGAGATCGCCTTGTATAAAAAAAAAAAATTAAAAAAAAAAAGCTGTGTGTGAATTAACATCAGACAAAAGAAAAAAATAAACAAACACGCCACATGACCGTGCTGTACACTTGTAACACTTCCACAGCGATAGGATGCAAAATTAAATAGAAGTATTAAGTGCTGTGCATGCTCACACTTTTCAAAGTGTGTACAAAATTTCTTGTGTTTTAAGTAATAAAATATGTAAGTAATATTGTCTTGAGTAACATTCTAATTTTCTGAGATACTGAATTTTGAGTTTATCAGCTGTAAGCTGTAATCATCAAAATTAAGAGATAAACACTTAAAATATATCAGTCTATCTGTAATAAATCTATATAATGAGTTTCATTTTTTTTTTCTTTTTTTTCATTACTTTGACAATATTCTAATTTTTTTTAGATGCATTTATGGATGATCATTTTCAGTCACAATCATCTCTCACTGGTGATGCACCGGGATGCTGAGTATACTCCGGGTGTCTGGTGGATTTTGCAATTTTACTTATCTTCATGTGACACAATCAAGTGCAATTTTCCATAAACAGGAAAAGAATTGCTTTTCAGCCATAACATTATGGCTAATATTGAAAAACAGCGATGCACCGTGTTTCTATGGGAACCGTACGCTACAATATACGGACTCAGTTTGTCAGACTTCAGAACAAATCCAACTTACGAACGTGCTCCCAGGAAAATGCTATTTATCAGGGCCGTGCAATGAAATTTCAGTTACAATTTTTGATTCTGATGATCATGAAATCACCACTTGTCATTCCGTTAAAAAAAAAATTTTTTTTTTTTCACCACTGATGTTCTAATTTTGAGACAGAGATCCTGTACATCCTTTTATTATATAGTTTTATAGCAGTGCAATTTCGTCCCTCACTAAACGGCCTCTCATCCACGCTGCGCTATTAATCTCTGTGGTACTGTATTCATTTCTACTTTCAAGAAACACCATGTGTTGTTTAAACTTGAATAAATGCATGATGTCATTGAGATATCGTGGTAAATAATCATGATCTCAGTATTGACCAAGATAATTGTGGTTATGATTTTTTTTTGCCATAATCGAGCAGCTCTACTATTTATGGGTATTAGATATATCTGAGCCCCGTGTTGTAGTATCTCAACCAGTTGCTGATTCACAGGGAACATGATGGTTGAGAGGCAGGAGGATTTAGTTTTCTTTTTTGCATTTATTGAAAAATAATTACTTTGTGTATATGTTTATACCATAATATATTATGCACATATAAACCTATTAAATGTGGTTCTAACTGTTATTTCCCTCACTTTTCCACACTGTTATTTATCATCACGGTCGTACTCTCGTCTTTTTCTGTACCTCTTTTTTATCCCTCGATTTGTCGATTTCCTTCTTCAGCACGTCGACTTTCTTGAAGGACTCCATACTGTTGACGCTGTAGACCAGAACAAAGCCGTCAGCCACAGAGTAGTAGTGTTTCGGCAGCTCCTGGCCGTCCTGGAGCCCCCTGGTGTCGTATAAGCGTAACTGTTCTCTCACGCCGCGGTCCGTCTCCACAGAGGCCACGTAGATGTCTTCCTGCGTTTCATTCGTTTCAGCACCTGAAAAGCGTACCATTAAAGATCCTGAACAACTCAGATGTCAATATTAATAATCAACATGTTTTGTATGACTTTAGAATTTCTGCGTATGATTTCTTTAACAATTAAATTATAAGTTGTCGTTGGTATGGTAGCATCGAGGTGAGTCGAAATAACTTCCACTTATGTCTTTTTAGCTTTTACCCTGATCGATGTGCTCACAGCTTTCTTTGCACTTGACCTATATATGGGCGCTGAAAGAGAGAGTGCCACTTTATTATCCTACTGTCTGTCCAACTCCTCCATGACCTCTGCTCACACGGATCACCTTCCAAAGATTCAGTTTTCATCCTAGTACCCTTGTCAAGGACGTCACCCTTGTAGCCAAGGAAAACTCTCAGCGCCTCGTATATGAAAATGACCTTTTACTCCTTATGTTCTGGCCATGCAAATACAGGTCATACCACAATCAGAATGGGGAAGAAATGTGATCTCTGTGACTTTGACTTAAAAACTGAAACCGTACTTGGTGGAACCTTTTGAAACTTTTACTTTTTTGTAAGTTAATTCATATATCGGATTTTGCAACTTACTTATAATAGGTATATTGTAACTCCCTTTATGTCTCTATATAATCCTCTGCTACTCTAATGCACAAATCCCAGTTTTTCCCTCAAGGTCAAAATTTTTTTCCGTGCAGCCGCAATGATTCTCAATACACCGCCTGCTTCACGTCTGCAACGCCAGCCTCCCAGGAACTCCTTTAATGCCACAAACATGTGGAAATGTCTCGGAGCGAGGTCAGGACTGTACAATGATTGTGTGTATAGTTCTAACACGGATGCGTCTCTATCCATCGATTTTCAAGGATCAGGCGTTCCACTCGCTGAACGTTCATTGAAACGACAGGGATAGTCATTCACGGATGTTCACATGTTTTAGTCTCTTCGCTGTACTCGGCTTGAAGTCTTCTGTAAATGTTAATCGGGAAATTTCATCACCAGTGCCTTGAACGGACCTCATAGAATATAAGAAAAAATAAATAACCTAAAATAACCGATCTGGTCCTACCTTAACTTCCTTGTTAGCCGGACAAACTCTTTGTCCATAAGTACAGAACCATATTTGGACTGTAAAGACCCCCCCCCCCACCCCCCTCTTGATATTAATGAAACTTTTAAACAACTTTTTTTTTTAAAAACTTTTTTTGTTTAAAATTTTAACTTTTTTTTTCAATTAAATGTTAGGTTTAATTGAATCATCACTTTCATTTTTTTAAGTCTACACTTTGAAGGGGGATTAAAAAGAAAAATTGCATGTACACTTTTAGACCGTGTCTTTATTTTCATGAGCTCAAAAGCAATCAGACAATGGTCTGATGTTGGTGTTCGTTATACGTACTGAATTTGCATTTGCTATCCCTTGTGGTTGTGGATGGAGACAACAATACAAGACAATAAAAAAAATAAAATCAAAAACGGGTCACTGTCCGAATACTGTATCCTGAAATGGTAATTTGAGAGGTTGTTCCAAACTGTTCACTATTTTCAATCTTTTATTTTCATGTTATTTATTGGATTGTTACATGTTCCTATTTTCAAAGAAATATTTAAAATTGATGAATTTATATACAGAATGTTATTTCCACATTCTTGTTACATGCACGACGCAGTGAATATGATGCCTCATTCTGTAACTCATGGTAATCTCAGCAAAAGAGTGGGAATCTTCTTTGAAATTCCTTTCCCCCACCATATGGCTGTAATGTAAGTAACAGAGATTTTCCAGATCAGCTTTGAACCAGTTTACGCTTTTAGTCCTGCACCTCTCTCCAAATCCAGATCGACAGTTCCGAAGATCACACTCGCTTTGATGTGAACTTTTACCTGAAACTTGTATCTACAACATCGAAGTGTTGTGCTGACTGCATGAACAAGCAGCGTTACAGGTGCCCCTATTAATGTGGCCAGTAAGTGTATTCAGTGTGTTTCAGGGTGGAGTTTTGTCTGTCTGTTTTAAAAGGCTACAAGAGGTCACAAATCAGTGCTTTGATATATTGTATAGTATGTACAATAATAAATACACATCAGAAAATGAACAGTTCTGATCGTTTCTCTGTGTGTGAACATCAGGACTGACCGGGTGTATGGTTTCCGTACAATAACTGCTCGAGAATCGCCGTTTTACCAACGGAGGCCCAACCACAGACAACCACCTTACAGCCTTTCCCCATACTGCAGTTCCCTGCAGAGAGATGAAGAATACGGACAGTTAAACAATTGTCAGTGACGACCAGCAACCAGCTGGAACTCGTGGACTTTCAGGGAAAATAAATCATTCATTCATTCTCTATCATCATCTATATACAGGGTTGGAGGAGCCCTAGAGCCTATACCAGTAGACATTGGGCACGAGGCGGGGTACAATCTATCTAAGGATAGGCGGCCACACTCATTCACACACTTCGGAAAACAAATCAGATATAAATTTTACATATACTGTTTAAAAAAAAAAAAAAAAAAAACGATTTTGGATCTAGTGTGACAACCTATCTATCTATCTATCTATCTATTTATCGACTCATTGTAGCATGACCAATGGCACTTGCCAATTCATGTGAAAAATCTCTGTGACAGATTTGCCTAGAATTTACGCAGAATTTATAATTCGCTCTTTGTTCTTTAAACTTGCTGTCCAAGTGGAAATAACAGATGTGGTATCGCACATGGTCAGAATAGCCCCAGTCGCATAGCTCCTGAAGTATACAGGACGATGTCTTTTGGCACACTGACTTATGAAGGTCGGTGCTCCCTGTGACTGTGCGTGCTGCCTTGTGCTGTGTGACACACTCTGGACAGGGTGCCATGCCATGCACACTCCACACACACACACACACACACACACAGATTTAAACCCCATCCCTGGAGGTGCAAGGCTAATTATAAATCCGCCGTTCCTCCTAAACACCACTTGATATATATATATATATATATATATATATATATACACATGATATATATATATATATATATATATATATATATATATATATATATATCATGTGCATGGTCTCTTGAAAATGTATAGCAGATAATAGACAAAAAACACAATGATGGTATAGTTATTTATATATAGGTCTTGGTGTTATTTTGGTGCATTAAACCACCATGATAAAACACTTTTATGCTTCTTTAACATTTATGCTTCTTTATACATTATACATTTAAAAACTCCTTGTTTGTATGAAAACATTTCTATAAATCTACTTAACTACAGTCTAAAGACAGCAGCATGCACATTTTAACACTACACACACAAAACACCACAAATCTACCTTTTTTCTCAGTGATGACGTCACTCCTGTGCGACTCGCTAAATAATCACAACCCGGCTCTGTTCTTCTTATAACATTCCCCTAAACTCCTCGATCACTTCCGGCTTCCTTTTTTGTTCTCAACCTAAAAGCGTACACACAGTCAGACATATATCCTACCTCAATCCTCCTCATTGACACACACGCGCGCACACACACACACACACATTAGATATTCGCACTGTTTCGTCTGGCTACCACCTCCCCCCCTCTCGATTAACCTTCAAGCAACACGAACTACATTTCCCGTCAAACCTTTGAAGCGGAAGTCCCGGCACGAGCTTTTCATAAGGCATTTTGGGTAATCCGCTCTCTCTTTCCGGTTTGTACGCCATCACGTAAGAAACGCTTTTCTATTTTTCTCAGCCTCGAATCCGGTATAAATCTCACTCTGAATAAAGCCATCTTTATTTAATATTTCGTATAGACCCCCCAGGGGGTTTAATGATGTTCGTTGTGTCGGTATTTCGCTCCTGTATCACGGTTTTGTGGCATATTTCGGGTTTAGATGTTTGTTAGCTGTGTTAGCTTCATTTGGTAACCGCTCGCGCTCTCAGACACGCTAGGGTTCAGGCTGTGTGTAATGTGAACTAATAGCGAGTTAATGAGCAGTAAAACATTCTGTATTTACTTGTTTATATATTTTGTGTAATTTTTAATCAGTGGTATAGTTATTTCAACTGTTAGATTGAGTGGAGAGGTGAAGAAGCTGAAAGCAGCCTTCAGGAAACAAAAACATGAAAGCTCGAGTTCATTACTACAGAATAATTTCTGTGCACAAGTCTGTATTTTGACATTTTAAATGTGCTGCGTCTAGGTTTCTGTTGTTGATGTACTCTTGTCCAGGGTGGGCCAAAACTTTTGGAAAGCATGCCACTACAGTGCCAGTATTATGTGAGAAACATGGTAATTTGTGAAAATAAACTGTTTGGTCTCTTTCATTCTTTAACACAACCTACATATGTGTGACCATTATTTTTAGTGTTGTTGCAGAAAAAAAAAATACAGGTTGAGAGTCAGACAGGGACTTTAATATCTAATTGGTATGTGCACAGTGATGCACTGTCACCTTGCACCCTGGTTGGAATACAGAGGTTTCTTAATACATTTGGTGTACTACTATAAGTTAGTTAGTACTAGTATCTACTTTATAAGGTATCTGGTATGCTATTTGTTAGTATCGTTATTATGCACTTGGTTTGTATAGTGTATAATTGGTGTACTACTAGTCTTTACTTTTTATCTTTATCTATTCATATAGATCGTGTTAATAGTGTGATCTGTGATTATTGATGTGCTTCTGCTGTATTTCTCTTTTGCAGGTAAGGCATCATGGGTGCGTACAAGTACATGCAGGAGTTATGGAGGAAGAAGCAGTCGGATGTGATGCGCTTTCTGCTGCGTGTCCGTTGCTGGCAGTATCGTCAGCTCTCCGCCCTGCACCGCGCTCCCAGACCCACCAGACCCGACAAGGCACGAAGACTCGGCTACAAGGCCAAGCAAGGTGAGGGTGCCATCTCATTGTTGGCTTTCATCTCGTTCAACGTAAAGCATGCACACATGTACTACAGGCAATCTGGAACCAATGTTTGATTTTGGGCTGTAGTGTACGAGTGTGTGCTTTGCTATGAGTTGGCACCGTGTACTTTTTGCTTAAATGGCATCCATTGTTTGAAGTGGACAAGCAGTCACACGAATGTGATACTTTTTAACCCAGATAACGTGAGCAAAGTATCGATTTGGGGAAATGGCTGCATTTTAGCAAAATTATGCTTGCAGTTTTGATCTGGAGGACGACAGGCTAGGAAGATGATTTATTTTTTACCTTTGCTGCTGCCACAAACCTCATCCAAAATCTGCCAATATGTAGGACAGTGTGATTTTTTTATATTGTAGTGAAAATAGTCATACCTGAACACCACACGCTACAAAATATTCTTTATGGGTCAAGCTCGTCAATATGTTTTTTTCACAAGTCAGACTGATGACAAAAGCGAGTATAGATTAAGCTAGCCTGTCAATAGATGAGCTTTGTTGTGTAATTTGGCGCAGACATATCGCACTGTAAGGATTTTATTGGTAATGTGTACTTTGTGTTCTTGTTCGAGCTGTTGATGCTGCGTTTTGCTTTAAGCGTGTTCTCTTCCTCTACCAGGTTACGTCATCTACCGGGTGCGTGTCCGTCGCGGTGGCCGCAAACGCCCCGTACCCAAAGGCGCCACATACGGCAAGCCCGTGCACCACGGTGTCAACCAGCTGAAGTTCGCTCGCAGCCTGCAGTCCGTCGCTGAGGTACGTTCATCACGAGCGAGCTTCTCAGACTTATTGTTCACTGTTTGTCCACGACGCAGATTTTGTCCAGCGAGGCTTTGCCACACGGATCGCTTTATACCTTTCCATGTTTGGTTTAGATGCAATAAAAATGAGAGGTGGAGATATTTTAGAGGATCTTCTCAAAAAGGGTTTCAGTTTCCTGACCTTTTTAAAATTTATTTATTTTTTGGAGCTCAATTTGAAAACGGCACCTGAAGTTTTTCATGTAGTACCTGATTTATTACAACTAAAGTATGGTGCTAGAAAACTCGTAATTCTTGCGATAGTTAAATGTTCTCAAATATTCAGTCGTTATAAGCTCTTTGGCAAGGTAGCCCTGAAAAAGCTTTAGATTAGATCTCATATTAAAGTGATCCCTATAAATGCTTACCTTGCACAGCTAAAATTCCTTTGAACTTTTATTTTCCCGTTAATAAAAAAAAAAATAGTAATTTAATTTCAGCTGGTGTTCAGTTATTTTACTGTTTTGGTTTCTGTTGTGCTTTTCATGTATTTCTACAGATGTATTTAAAATAATTTACTATATTCTGTTACTTCAAATTCTCCCTTCATGAACATAGCACTTCATGCTGAACTTGCCGTTTATAATTAACTACCTAATTGACCTGTTTCAGTGGGATTGAATTGTGCACCCAAGTGAGATTAAAAAAAAAAAAGTACAACAGCATCTGTACAGTGCCGATTTTAAATTTTTTCAGCCGTTGCTGTGAAGTGCATGGAACGAAAGGGAGATTGTGCGCTTTAAATCTATTTAGTATATGCAATCATAATCGTGTATTAATAAGAAAAAAAACCTGTACAGTGCCCTCTGTTGGATTTTGAGTAGAACTAACTTAAAAAAAAAAAAACCTTGGAGAGCGGTTTTTTTTTTTATTGAGGGCATTTTGCATTTACATTTCAAAGTAGCACATCTCTTCCTGTGCCAACTGAGATGAAACAAAGCCTATACGTTATCTCAAGCTCAGCCAAATGCTGGTGAAAACCCCATTAAAATTCATTTGCACAAACAGAATGACTGACCAAATATTTCGTCCTCACAAATATCTTTAATGTACAGACATGCCAACTTTACGGTTTTATATGTGTTGATAGAAAATTTATGCAAGTACTAGTCTGGTTGTTGTTGATGTCAAAACGCACTGTTTGGTGTAATGGGCTCCATACTGAGAGATCGTTAGTGATGCTTTCAGATCCACTTCTAATTCCCAATCTCCAAATCAATAAAAAACTTAAATTCACATGACTTCATTCTGTTTACATTGACAACAAATCGAAAATTTTTATTTATTTAATTTTCCCACTCTAAGGAGCGTGCTGGGCGTCACTGCGGTGGTCTCCGTGTGCTTAGCTCCTACTGGGTGGGCGAAGACTCCACATACAAATTCTTCGAGGTGATCTTGGTCGACACGTTCCACAAGGCCATCAGACGCAACCCCGACACACAATGGATCACAAAGGCCGTGCACAAGCACAGGGAAATGCGTGGCCTCACATCAGCCGGCAAGAAGAGTCGTGGTTTGGGCAAGGGCCACAAGTTCCACCTTACTATTGGCGGTTCTCGCCGCGCAGCCTGGAGGAGACGCAACACTCTGCAGCTGCACCGTTACCGCTAAAGTGTGCCGAACATCTGTACATTCATCAGAATAAAGTACCTTTATATGGTCCACTTAGTGCCTGGTGTCTTTTTTTATTATTAATTTATTTTTTTCCCCTGTTTTACCAGTTTCATGTAAACGCACTCCATTACTTCCAGCAAGGTCATTGAAACAATGCTGAGCTTTTACTGAAATAAGTGAGTTTCTCTGTGCTAAGGTTTTCGACAGTGTGGACGTGATCAGATAGAATGTGAAAGTTTTTAATATCGTTTTACACAACTAGTGATCATAGTTAGCTGACCACAGTTCAGTAGGTCTCAACCCCCTGTCCTTAACGGTTCAGTTCCTGATTTTAGCCGATTTGCAGCCTTTCCTGAATAAACATGAAGTGAAACACAAAAATGTGAACTACAAGGATTCTTCCAGAGCCTTGATTGAGAACCCTGAATCCTGAACTTGGATCTCCTTTTCACAGCATGTTAAAATGGTTATGTGCGACTTTGCAAGATATGATGCACATCCTGTGATAAATTTCCTATCTAGTGTCCTGCCACTGCGTCCTAATAAATATTGTTTAGAACCGGAACAAACCATTTCTGTAAATGAATTTTAAAATAATTTAGTTTTCAGCTACAGAGCTGCTCATCTCCATACAACCTAGAATGTAATTTTACAAAAGGGCATAAAATCACTTGATTATTACTGTTAGTGTTAAATAATATGGACATGGAAATTTATAGTTCAGAATTTAGAAGTTTTTTTTATGGTTTATGATCAAATGAATCAAGTTCCAGCTTTTAGAGACTGTAGTTATTTTAAAAAATTATGTCTTGAGAGGGGACAGCTCACTCATTCTGTGCAAGTTAAGATTAAGGTTCCCTGACTTTGCTATCAGTAACCTGAAACCCTTCATCGTTTGAGCCACCACTGCCTGGAGGAAGAGTCATGCGACAGCCACCGCTGGGATTCAAGCCCATGATCTCCTGTTTACAAGGTAGGTGCTTTCACCAAGTTGGCGCTCTGGAAGCTCATGTGTTAATAAAAATAAAAAATTTTTTTTAACAAGATTTATTTTGATGTGTACATTTTATAAGACAGGGCATGGTCGTGTAGTGGTGAGCCTTGCACTTTCAGGGTTAAGGCTTTGATTCCATCCTTAGGTCTGTGTGTGTAGAGTTTGCATGTTTTTGTGTTTGGTGGGTTTCCTCCAACATTCCAAAGACATGCAGATTAGATTAGGTTATTTTCTGTTATGCGTGTGTGTGGGCCATGTGATTCATAATCAACACACTTCAGGAAATATCTGGCTACAATAACTTATCATAAATCAAGACAGTATATAATACATCGAGTCTCAAACATTTGTGGAGAATCTTCAGCCGTCTACATACACACCTCTTACACACACACACACACACACACACACAAAAAAAAAAAACAGTTCATTTGTTAAGCAAATGCACCACAAGTACCAAAACATCACAAACATGGTTTAAAGTAAACCGGTTTATAAAAACCCAATGAGTAAACAGGACATCAAGGACCAAATGGTTGATACAGAGAGTGAGCGAGTCAGCTAAAAAAAAATTAACCACTTCATGAAAAGAAAAACTTCTATAAATGTATAGAGTATTAGTTGCTATATGCTGTGTATATACAGTCTTATGCAAACGTTTAGGCACCCCTTGATAACAGATAACACAAGTCACTCTTGGAAATAGAAAAAAAGGCACAATATTTTTAGCAAGCATTGCTGTATAGTTATTTATTTTAGAAATTGAACAAAAATAAGAAAATTAATTTGTGGGCATCAATAACTTTCATGTTCAGAGTCTTACACAGCTGCTTATGAACCCATGGTTGTTGAGTGCTTTAAAATGAGCATTTATTAATGACAGCTGTTGCTATGCATCATATCTAACGAGCTGATTAAGGTCTGAAACCTTCCAGAGAATCTGAGACTCTGGAACTCTTAGGGTGCCCAAACTTTTGCACAGTGCCATGATAATGTTTTATTTATTAATTAATTTTTTTGTTCAATTTACGGCATAAGAAGTAACTATGCATCAGTTTTTGCTGAAAATATTGTGCATTTTTTCCATTTCCAAGGGAGACTGTGTTAACATCTTTTCAATTTAAAAAAATCACCAAAACTTATCAAGGCTTGGACAATGAAACTGAAACGCCTGGTTTTAGACCACAATAATTCATTAGTATGGTGTAGGGCCTCCTTTTGCGGCCAATACAGCATCAATTCGTCTTGGGAATGACAGATACAAGTCCTGCACAGTGACCAAAGGGATTTTGAGCCATTCTTCTTGTAGAATAGTGTCCAGGTCACTATGTGATGCTGGTGGAGGAAAACGTTTCCTGATTCGTTCCTCCAAAACAACCCAAAGTGGCTCAATAATATTTAGACCTGGTGACTGTGCAGGCCATGGGAGATGTTCAACTTCACTTTCATGTTCATCAAACCACTCTGTCACCAGTCTTGCTGTGTGTATTGGTGCATTATCATCCTGATACACGGCGCCGCCTTCAGGATACAATGTTTGAACCATTGGGTGCACATGGTCCTCCAGAATGGTTCGGTAGTCCTTGGCAGTGACGCCCCCCTAGTACAAGTATTGGGCCTAATGAATGCCATGATATTGCAGCCCAAACTGTCAATGATCCACCCCCATGCTTCACTCTGGGCATGCAACAGTCTGGTGGTACGCTTCTTTGGGGTTTCTCCACACTGTAACTCATCCGGATGTGAGAAAGACAGTGAAGGTGGCTTCACAGACAAGGATATTGAGGCTACTAAGATTGCACCTAAATCAAAAATTTATAGGATCATCAAGAACTTCATAAGAAGATCATAAGAAGGCTTCAGGTCGTCCAAGAAAGTCCAGCAAGCGCCAGGATCGTCTATTAAAGAGGATTCGGCTGCGGGATTGGAGTGCCACCAGTGCAGAGCTTGCTCAGGAATGGCAGCAGGCAGGCAGGTGTTAGCGCATCTTCACGCACGGTGAGGCGAAGACTTTTGGAAGATGGCCTGGTGTCAAGAAGGGCAGCAAAGAAGCCACTTCTCTCCAAAAAAAAACATCAGGGACAGATTGATCTTCTGCAAAAAGTATGGCGAATGGACTGCTGAGGAGTCATATTCTCAGATGAAGCCTCTTTCCGATTGTTTGGGGCATCTGGAAAAAGGCTTGTCCGGAGAAAAAAAGGTGAGCTCTACCATCAGTCTTGTGTCATGCCAACAGTAAAGCATCCTGAGACCATTCATGTGTGGGGTTGCTTCTCATCCAAGGGAGTGGGCTCACTCACAATTTTGCCCAAAAACAAAGCCATGAATAAAGAATGGTACCAAAACACCCTCCAACAGCAACTTCTTCCAACAATCCAACAACAGTTTGGTGAAGAACAATGCATTTTCCAGCATGATGGAGCACCGTGCCATAAGGCAAAAGTGAGAACTAGGTGGCTCGGAGACCAAAACCTTGAAATTTTGGGTGCATGGCCTGGAAACTCCCCAGATCCTAATCTTGAGAACTTGTGGTCAATCCTCAAGAGGTGGGTGGACAAACAAAAACCCATTAATTCTGACAAACTTCAAGAAGTGATTATGAAAGAATGGGTATTTGGCCTCAGTCAGGATTTGGCCCAGAAGTTGATTGAGAGCAGCCCAGTCGAATTGCAGAGGTCTTGAAAAAGAAGGGCCAACACTGCAAATACTGACTCTTTGCATAAATGTCATGTAATTGTCGATAAAAGCCTTTGAAACGTATGAAGTGCTTGTAATTATATTTCAGTACATCACAGAAACAACTGAAACAAAGATCTAAAAGCAGCAAACTTTGTGAAAACTAATATTTGTGTCATTCTCAAAACTTTTGGCCACGACTGTACACTAGTATTTGCACTTCTGGGAGATGCTGCACTGCATTTCACTGCTGAGTACCTGTCCTATGCTTTCAGTACTGTTACTTTCGAGTCTGCAAAAATGGCCGGACTTTGTTAAAAATCAAACAAATACTTATGGCCATATGCAAGAACTGTACTGTACTAAAAAAGTTCATGTTTGATCAACACTTGTTGATAAGTGTAAAGATTTTCCACTTTGGGGTTGACGACGGTGCGAGAAAACAATCGTTCTAATTTGCACCGAGTGCCAAACACATGGGTGGTGAAATGCGATCATTTCCCTTGCAAATATCTGTATGTTTCTTACCTCATCCTTAAAGCCTTCCATACACACAGGTCATGCAATAAAAGAATTTCAGCTCACTGCCTTTTCAGGGGAAAAAAATTCAGGATTTGTGTTATACTGAAGCAGGAACATTCACTGCTGCCCTTCACTGCACTTTGCTCTCCATTTTGGCTTTGAACTGAAATGGAAGTCATTTTCCAGAGAAATAAAATATGGAGGTGTTCGCCAAATGGAGACACGTAACTGTATCTATATCAATTCTTGACGTCTGCTGGTATATCGACGTTAGATTTTTCACATTTCTACAGTTCAAGGCTCTTCCTGTTTCATCCCAGTGCACCAGATCTGCATAGAGCTTTTGCATTTGTGACTCGTGCTGTACTACCATGTGTGGTCCGTCATTGCATCATAGACGTGGATACCCTCAATATTTGCACAGTCTGGTATCTTGTTTCAATTGGTGATTTGGTTGCACTGAGGAGAATGCACAGGAACAGCACATTCACTACATTCCTGTCTTTTTTTTAGAGCAGCCTTGCTTTTAGGTCAGTTCTCAAAATGGAATACAGCTCATGACTTTAAAAAAAGTCTGGTTAAAAGTGCAGGTTTAGAGTAGGGCTATGTAGGAAAAAGAGAACCGAGACAAATTATGCCTGTTTTTGTTTTCCAGATGTTTTTGATGCTTTATTAAAATGTGTAGTGTAAACTCTCTCTCTGTGTCTCTCAGTACTGTGCAAAAGTATTGAGCCCCCTCATTTCTTCATATATTCGCTTCCGAAGAGCCAGACTTTCTTAATGTAGTCTTGAGCAATAGTTCTCCAGGCTTTCCGAAGGACTTTTTGACACGTTTTTGTCTCTCATTTCCTGTTTCAGAGGAATTTTGTTTAAGCCACACAGTGACCTGTGAATCTTTCAAGCATAAAAATACATCTAACTTAAGGCATGACCCAGTGAGAAACAGATCAGGACGGTGATTAGTATACCGGTGATGCTGAATGCTGAGTGGTCGGAACAGACGAGAGGGGAAATGAGGCTGCTGTTTCATATACAACCCATTTTTAAATTGTATGTTGAGGCCCTTTGCAGCCCGTGACAGAAAAAACATTTGTTCCTATTTCTTTAATATAATTTAATTTCTTTAGTTCAGTTTAACTCAAATACTTTTATTTGAAATGATAGGTGACAACAATTTGAGTCGATAGTGGAATTCTTTTTTATTTTTATTTTTTACATTTTCTCTGTATTTTGTACATCCCCATTACACTACATCTTGACATGCTGCTCATTCAACATGTTCTCAGTCACAAGTATGACTTGTTGGAAATGTTCGAAGATTATGCATATTAAAAAAAAATTATCTTCCAGGTAAGGCAACATGTTGGCATAATAGTTATGGCACTGCGGCCTCCAGGACTGACGCCTCTGGTCTGTGTGCATGGAGTTTCCATGTTCTCCCTGTGCTTGGTGGGTTTCTTCCGGGTACTCCGGTTTCCTCCCACAGTCCAAAAACATGCAGATTAGGCGTTCCCAAATTACCCAGCCCTGTGCCCTAAGTCTCCTAGGATAGGCTCCAGGCCCCCCATGACCCTGACTACAGGATAAAGCGGTATAGAAGTTGAGTGAGTGGTGATGCTGAGTGGTTGGAACATAGGAGAGGGGAAATAAGATTGTTTCATAAACAACTGTTTATATATTGCATCTTTCGACTCACGGAAGATGAATAAATCTTTCAGACTGATTTTTTTTAGTTCTTTATTTATATTTTTGGAAGGGAAAAGAAATGTAATCTTATAATTATATATATTATACAGTATATATTAAATTGTGTAAATTTATCCATTGTTACTCTTAGTGACTCCTCTTATTCATCTAGCATGATTTCCTCTTTTTTTGTGATCAGCATTTATGCTGTAGGGGATTTAAACTTTTATAGGCCATGTTTAATCATCTCAGTTCACACTGCCATGCCCTATATGCATGCTCTAATTTGCTTATATCACAGAGAATGAGAGAAATGTGTGTGTGAGAGAGAGAGAGAGAGATTGAGAGACACACTGATTGTGTCTGTGAGAGAGAGATAAAGAGAGAGAGATTGTGAGAGAGAAATCGAGATTGTGTGAGAGAGATGTGGAGCTGGTTGAAAATGAGAATGCTGCGTTCATTAGCTCAGTGTGAAAGTGTGTCAGTGGGTTACATCGACACCGATGCAGCAGCGCACTGAAGGAGGAGCCGGTGATCTGGGTCACATGGGCCGCAATGAGGAGCACTTTTACTCGAAACACAACAGTCAGCACAGTGCTACAGATCAGTCGAGCTGTTTGTTACTGTCGCCATTCTTTTCCGTCTGGACGTTCAGGTTTACTCTTCAACTACTCTTCTCTCTATATATCTTTTTTAACGGGCGTGCAGCGTTCACTAACACGCTGATTTTGGAATGATTTTTGTTTTCCTTATAATTTGAAACACATGGAACAAATCTGATCCAGGGCTATATCTGATAGACTGATTTGATCTTGGGATTTAAAAAAATAAAAAAATAAATATTTCAGAGACAGATTATCTTTTCATACACGGAAAGTTTGGCACACCAAAGACGACCTCCTGAGCTGTGTTGTCCAAAGACATGGAATCAACAAAGGCTGGTAAGAATTATTATTATTATTATTATTTAAAAAGAACACACACACAATAATAATAATGATGATATTATGCATGGCGTGTAATTATTACACTCTATTTCCACTTCCGGTTGTCCAGCTACTGTTTTCATTGATCATTTATGCTTATCAGAAGCACAGAAAGATTACAGTGTAACTTATCTATCTACGTTTCGCTTGTTTGTGCGTCTGCTGAGAGAGTCTTGTGTATAGTATAGTACAGTATAATATAGTATATTATAGCGCAAGAAGAAATAAAAGTAGAAGACGTCCGCGTTTGGACGGCACTGCAGTCGCTCGATTCACATGGACGTTTCGCCCTAGCCATGTGCAGGTGTGTTTACGCTACGCGTGCGTGCTCGCTGATTGGCCGAAACGCGCAGTGACGTAGGTATTACATAATTGCATGGCGTGGCTCTGAGCTGCGGATCCACGTGAGGCGTGTACAGTGTGTCTGAGAGCTGACCTACTTCTGAATCGTGTTTCAACACCATCACCACCACTCTGTGTGTGTGTGAGTGAGAGCTCTGTCTCTTCTCTCAACCACTTAATATATGCAATTGGGTCATTTTTAACTTCTCTATGGCAAACCAGAGTGTCCTGAATCCAGAACAAACCAGCATTTTATTTTTCAAGCCTCACTTATATACATTATATTATAAAGATTAATAAAAAAATGAATCCCAGTCTATTCATCCATCTAGGAAGCTCTGTAGTCCAACCAGGTGATTATCATTGCATTTATTTCCTATCGGTCAACATTCACACACTACGGGCAACGCCAATTACACGACTAATCTAAGTATTGGGCTGTGGGAGGAAACCGCAGGAGTACCCGGAGTAAACCCACCAAGCATGAGGAGAACATGCAAACTCCATCCACACAGACCCTGAACCCGGACTCTGGAGGTACAAGGCGAACGCTAAGCCCCTCCATGTTGCCAATGAATCCCAATATTGTCATCAATCCATCCATCTTGGAACCTCCGTAGTCCAACTAGGGACCACTGAGTCCTTGTATTTATTCCCATTTTATGACCGTGGCAGGACCCATTGTCAACATACACACACCCACTACGGGCAATTTGTGAACGCCAATTAGCCTAACATTAGTGCATGTTTTTGGACTGTGGGAGGAAACCGGTGTACAAGGACAAAATGCAAACTCCATACACACAGACCCTGATGCGGGAATCGAACCCGGACCTTGGAAGGGCTAGGCGACAGTGCTAAACATGAAGCCACCGTGCCACCAACACTGTCATATGAACCACAACATATTTGATATATATGTGGACTGATGTCAATAATGTACATTTAAGTTGTGATAATTCTCGTCAGTTTAGCTGCACTCCTCTGAAAGGGCAATTATGTAATGGAGTTACCTAAGCACAAAGCATGGAGGCAGAATTCACGTTGGACAAAGTGGGAAGTAATAAAAACTATGCACGCACATATGAATCCAAGTAATAAAACTGTTCTAAGAATAGCTAAGAATTTTATTTAGTCTATGAATTTCTGTACTGTATGTATGGGACGTAAGGGTTCTTGGTGGCTCACTACTGTCGTCTCAGACCTGGGTTGGGGGTTTGAATCTCTTGCTTCTGGTTTGTGTGTGGGGAGTTTACATGTTCTCCCTATTTTTTGAGGGTTTCCTTCAGGTACTGTGGTATCCCCTAAAGTACAAAACCATGCATTGTAGGCTGTGAGCCTGGTGTGCGGTATGGAAAACCTATTGATGAATACATGAATATATAAACACAACACCTGTTCAACACCTGTGCATACAACTAGGAATAACTGCTAGAAGGGCAGAGTAACAAGAAGCGTAGAACAGACAGTGCCTGATATACTGCTAATATGTGTCACTGTGTGCTTTTTAAAAATAGCAAGAGGTGGGACGACGTGGTGGCTAAAAAATCTCTGCATGATTGATTTTGAAAGTGCTGCAAGGTTTTTCTAATTATTTTTTTTTTGTAACCTTTTTAAAAACTCCATAAGGTTCACATCGTAACCAAAGAATAACCTGACATAATATAGCATACTCGTTATTTCCAGGCCGACCCTGTTAACACTGAGATGTACTACACTGTGACTATTTACATTGAGATTCCAGAGTATTTTTCTGTCAGATTTCTTTAAAATTTTTAAAAACATTTTAAAATTAGAAACATTTTCATTAGACCGTATTCAATTTTTTAAAACTGATATTTTACTATTTCTTGAACACAGGTCTTAGAGCTCAGAGTGTCTGTTTATGCCCCTCAAAAAGGCATCTTTTTCAGACGTTTTCACTCCTCCTCCGAACATACTGTTTCAGTGTCTATGTAAATGAGCTACTGCTGAGCCACGCCCCTCCAACATAGAACTGTAGAGCTGAGCAAAAAACTGGAGGAGTTGTTCCAGGAGGAGTTATATGAGGTCATATTAGTGGAGAAAAACGAATCAGGTTGTTTAAGCACCGGTCAATATACAAATAGATGTTTTTTGTTCGAACACGGACATCTGTATGTCCCACATCAATATGTGCCCTTTAAAATAAAGTTGTGAAAAAATTTAAATATAAAAAATGAAAAACTGACGCAACACAACCAGCCCCAGCTGTTTAGATTTGAATTTCACACTTTAGTTCAGAGTTTCCAAGCTCGCTCTTCACCTCTCACCTATGTTGATTCTTCACCAGGGGGCGTTATAGCCTACATCAGCTCGTCGAGTTCAGCCTCCAGCCCCGAGTCGTGCCACAGCGACAGCTCCAACAGCAGCTACCAGTTTTCATCATCTTCACCTAGTGTGTCCTTTTCCACCCGCCATGACGGACAGCAGGTCGATCCGGCCAACTTCTCCCAGCCTCAGAGTCACAGCACGACCAAGACGCGCTCGCCGTCTACCACCAAATCTGGTATCACCAGTGAGTACGCCTACTAAATACCAGTTTCAGAAAGCTACCATCTTGATTCATTTATGAGAAGTGAACCAGTTCTTCTCATTTCTTCTGATTGGCAGAATAACATGATAAAGTTAAAGTATGAATTGTGCTTAAATCTATTCATTTGTACCCATATTGGGGTCCACTGTCAGAAAGTGTATATGTATGCAGTCATTTTGAAAAGCAGTGCTTCATGCAGCTTGGTGACTCATAACTCAATACTCTTGCAGAGATCAGTGGTCTGGTGTTGCTGTGTAAAGTGTGTGGAGACGTGGCTTCGGGATTTCATTATGGTGTTCACGCCTGTGAAGGCTGCAAGGTGAGAAAACACACCTAAGGCAGTCTGAATGTGTGAAGAGATATTTTTGACCATACGGCCTAGTACATTTTTTTTTTTTACAACATTATATGTTACCTATAAAGACCCTAAATACACTAATGTTAATCTTAATTATTGTGAGAATGAATGATTTAACATCAAATATGTTTAAGCGTTCAGAACTACAGCCAAAACAAAATGCTGGCTGAGTCAAAATGATCAAAATGATCTAGTCAATTATGATCAAAATGAGTCACTGTTTCCAAATGGTCAAATGTATTGGCCTGCAACAAGCAATGAGAACAACTAGGGCGATTTGAAATGACTGTCCAACACATTATTCATACCTGTAATGATGATGCTAAACTGTCAACTTTGCTAAAGAAATGAGCTCAGGAAAAAAAAAAATTGTGAATACAGATCACTTAAATGCTTGGTAAAATAGCATGGTAAAATATGGAGTGGGGTTAAAGGTCTTGGAATTCGGACATGCCGGTAATTCGTAAAGTATTCGTGTAACCGAATCCACCCTGGTGTCTCATTGTGAAGTGCGGACCTCGGGTCAGGCAGAAAGCAACAGCTGTTAACAATAGAACCGTGGTATTGGTCTTGCTGCTATGTGTAAATGATTTAGAGTAGTTTTATTACAACATCCTGGTAATCTACTGTATAGATAAGGATTGTTGCCTGTACTGTCAAGGAGGAGTAATTGTAATAAAATATATTGTAGGATTCTGCGAATTGCGAAACGCTTGTTGTGACCCAATAAAATGAAATTAAAAGCACTGCACAATGACAATAAAATCTAATCTAATCTAAAAGGACACTATGATTCAAGACCAACAAGATTTGGTAGCATGTTTTTTTTTTTTTTTTTTTTTTAACTATACACCCCAAAAAGATCGCCACAGTGGACAATCCGAGCCACACACAACTTGGCACAGGTTTTATGCCAGATACCCTTCCAGATGCAACCCTCCCATTTTATCCATGCTTGGGGCCAGCACTGCATCCATTGGCTGTTTTTTTTGGGGGGGGGGCATTTGGTGGGAATCAGGTGGGAATCGAATCCTAGTCTTCCGGATGGCAGCCGAGAAACCTACCACTGAGTCACTAATGCCCAAAAATTGTTGTTGGTCTTCAGGCTGTTCCCATCGAGCGGCGTCCACAGTGGTTAGGGTTTAGCGGTTAGTGGCTAGTGTTTGGGCATTGGGTGGGAATTGAACCCGGTGCTTGTGCATGGCAGGTGAGAGACCTACCACTGAGCCATCAATGTACATCCTCTCACTGAGTCATGTAAAATTTAATGATAAATGATAAATGTTCCTGTTTTAATGTTCCTGTTTTAATGGGAACATTTGCCACTTTGAATGGCAAGTACTTTGAATATTTACATATAACATGGACATTGTGTGTTTGAGGTTAAAATTTGAGTTTACTTTAATTCATGACCCTATTCTCCTGGCTTGTTGTTAAACTGAAACAGTCCATGACCGAAAAGGTCAACCTGCTTCTCACAGCAGTTTAACTCCTAGAGGAACAGATGCAGACCTTTGGATTTAATAGCATCTCTATCTGTCCCGCTGGCTATGATTGATTTGCTCATTTCCTCTCTTTCATTCCTTGCTTTCACCCAGGGTTTCTTCCGGAGGAGCATCCAACAGAACATCCAGTATAAGAAGTGCCTTAAGAATGAGAACTGCCCCATCATGCGCATCAACAGGAACCGGTGCCAGCAGTGCCGCTTTAAGAAGTGTCTGCTAGTCGGCATGTCTAGAGATGGTGAGTTGGCGCACTCGTTTTGTATCTTAAACATTTCGTGTGTCCAGGACATTTTTGGGACAGGAGGCTAAAGCTTTTGGCAAGTCCATTGTAATGTTGCTGAAGGATCAGGATTCCAAGGAGTGGAATCAAACCTGATCTAGGTCCTCCTACCTAGGGTGGAGTCAAACCAGAATTCAAGGATTTGGAGAAAGTGTGTTTGTCGTTCCAGTTTGTTGGGAGCAGTTGGACTAGATCCAGGTCCAACCCTGGACTTTTTAAGCTTCAGATGGAGAGGTTTCATATGATTTACCAGATGGTTTCTCCAGTGTGCAAACAAAAACATGGGATTTTTAAATAATTATTACTCCTTTTTCATTTTTGTTTTGGCTAGGTTTTTGAACTTTTTAAACAAAGCAACTAGATTTTCCCAGATTGTGACCTCATAAGAGAAGAGAATAGCCCCTCTCCTGGCTTGTTGCTCTACTCTGCTGTACTCTGGAGGGGTGTCCCTCAGAAGTAGCTCATTTACATAGACACTGAAAAAGTGTGTTCAGAAGAGGAGTGAAACAGAGGCAGTTTTAGGTATGAAACATCAATCATCAATTAAAATAGTTTTTTTTTTTCAGTTTCAACATTAAAAGATGCACATTGTCAGACCTCTGAAATGTGTGTTAATCTGTTAATTAATCTTTAATGCTACTTCATGTTTAATTTTACACTTCACGTAAAAGGATCACTTTTTGATTTAATTGCTGTTTAGTCATATGATAATTACAGTCATTTACCCAACATCATTAAGCTAAAAATAGGCTTTTGTACTCTAGTCCGATGTTTCCTGTAAGGTAATTATCACAGCGAAATTATTATCATTATTAACATCTTCATCAGGCAACGTTCATCTAATTAGCTGAATGTGATTGGCCAATGAAAATGAAACAATTTATTTAAGAATGCTGAACGTTGAAATTAAAGTGAACACTGAAACAGGAAGCTGTAATAATTCCTATGTCAATGGCATCTGCATGGTTTTTGCATAATAAGCAGTAAACAAGAACTTGTTGATCATGTTTTTAAAGCATTCGGGTTTAACCGTGCTTTGTTTTTTTTTAATTTTTTAAAATTTTTTATTCTTGATCAGAACCGAGTACAAATAGCCATTGTTTACCTTTATCAGTCATGTTGTAATGTAGCAGTAGAAGGAACTACTCCTTCTACTCCTACATTACAACACTTCTATCCTAGTAATGTTGTAATCAGATCAATGTTTATCAAAGATAGGCAGATAACATCATACAAAGGATATCAGGGTCAAGGTCAGGAATTTGAAATCAATCAGGGCTCGGATTTAACACGACTGACTGCCATCACACGATTCTGACACAAGTAGACAAGGACAAGAGTCCAGTGATGTAATGCCTCTGGCTTGCTGATGGGACGTGTGTGGTGACTGAGGATGGTTCCATGTGAGGACCATGAACATGTTGTTTGAGGCGGCTTTTCCGTGATGACTTCCGGACTGAAATTCTGTCTCAGACAACAAAAGTAGACTTTCTTTTGACTTTCAGCCTCATTGCTCACAGATATTCCAGGGCTCACCCAAATGAGAATGGGTTCCCTGTTGAGTCTGGTTCCTCTCAAGGTTTCTTCCTGTTGTCATCCCAGAGATCTTTTCCATCGCTCTATATTTTATATTTTTTCTATCTATCCATCCATCCATAATTTTGTGAAGCTCCTTGACTATTTTAACAGTGACAATTGTTAAAAGTGCTATATAATTCAAATTGAATTGAAAGTCCTGATGTCGCAGAACAGGTGCAGAGACGAGTCCAAATTGACTCAACACACATGTTCAGACACAAGCACAGGGCATAAATAAAACCGCATGATTTGTAGCACTCTGCACCACACCACCTGCTGAGATAAGGAATTCATGAGTGGATCTCCCATGGTGAAGGGCGAGGGTTAAGGAGAAACAGTGGTCTGAACTGAGACTGGTGTATGATTTGGGAATGTATTCTCCGCCTTGTCTAGCTAAACTCAGCTCTGTGGAAATGCTAAATATACTGTATGTGAAATTAGAACTCGAACACACCGATATGTTACATTAATTTATTGTTAATTAAATGAATTGTTTAATCGCCAGTGATCCCTACCCCTTGAGGAAAACCCCTTCCTGTTCCACTTATTTAACATTTTTTTTAATGATGTGGTGAGATTGACACCAAATGCACCAAATTTCATTTATTTATTACAACGATAAAAAACTTCAGTCCCAGCTTGACTTGAACGCCCCTTATCTGTGTATGTATGATTTAAAGTCAAACTTGAGACTAAGTGTTCTCTTCTTTTTTTTTTCTTCTTAGCATTATATTTTGAATACACATTTTTTCAGGTGTATTATATAAAATGACATTTAAGTATGGTTGTATTTTAAATCACATTTAAGTGATATGTTATAATGTATGTCAGCTTTAGAACTCACAGCACTATGCAAAAGTCTTGAGCCCCCTCTTTTTGCTCCGACAGAGTCAGACTTTTTAACATAATCATGAGGAATTGTTCTCCAGGCTTCCTGAAGCAGTTTCTTGGCTCTTATTTTCAGTCCAGTCCCTGTACCTGACTAGTTTCAGAGGAATGTTATTTGAATCATTTAAGCCTTAAAATACATCTAATTTAAGGCATGAACCAGTGAGAAATGATGGATGATCAGGCTGGTGATTTAGTATACTGGTGATGCTGAATGCTGAGTGGTTGGAACAGATGAGAGGGGAAATGAGGTCGCTGCTAAGGTTGTTACATACTGTAAACTACCAATTTTTCGTCACTTTGCAGCCTGTCACAGTAAAATATTTGTTCCCACAAATAGTTCCTTTTAAATGAATCTATAATAATTGTATTTATTTTAGTATAAAGAATTGAGGCAAAGGTTTTTGCACAGTACTGTATATACTCATGCACATGGATACAGTTTAGTTCTAGCATGATAATACTCTCAGGATATTTAGGTATGTAAACTTTTTTTTTTTCAAAATGTGCTCCCCAGCTGTTCGTTTTGGACGAATCCCAAAGAGAGAGAAACAGCGCATGCTGTTAGAGATGCAGAGCGCCATGAACAACATGATGAACAACAGCCAGCTGCATGGCAGCAATCTTCAGGTTTCCAACAGCATGGCTCAACCTTGCTCGACGAAGCTCGCCTCTGAGTCCACGTCCCACGCTGCTCCTTCCTTCTCCCCTGCCTCTTCACCTCAAAGCAGCCAATCTGAGTTGAGCAACGATCCAGAGCCTTCGCTCGCAATGGACACGAGCCCAAGCTCTGACTCCTCCAGCACAACAGACAGTGGCGAAGACGAGGTCGTTGGAACGAGGCCGGGTCATGAAGCCGAACGCATCATGGAGGACACGCAGGAGATCTGGAACCTTCATAATAATATAGTTACAGTAACTCGCCAGCACCCGGGTTTACAATGCACTCCTCAGGAACCACCACAGGAAGATAATACGCTCAGCCTGTGCCCTGTTCGAGCGAGCAACAGTCCCTCCAATGGTCAGGTTCATCTGCTCACCAGTGCTGCCCCGAGTCACGCATGTACGGCCTCTGTTATGAGCCAGTCGCTTCAGGTGCAAAACTCCAGTGGAACCTGGGCCAGTGGGAGCTATGCTGGTTCTGCATGGAGCGGAGGCAACAGGATGCATCTGGTGAGTACCTCGAAGAACAAACAAGTGTTTTCCCCCCAAAAGCCAGTACTTGCAGTACAATCTTGCATTCGACATCAGGCTAGTGAAGGGCAAAATACAGAAATAAAATTAGTAGAAAGTAAGATTAGATATAGTCAGAGTTTCTCGGCTGCCATGCGTAAGACCGGAGTTCAATTCCCAGCCATTGCCCAAACGCCAGCCACTGGATGCAGTGCCGGTCTCAAGCCCAGATAAAATGTAAGGGGTTATGTCTGGAAGGGAATACTGCGTAAGACCAAGTTGTTGTGCGGATTGTATGATCCGCTGTGGACACCCCTCGACGGGAATAGCCGAAAGACTAATAACAATTTGGGGGCATTGGTGGCTCAGTGGTAGGTTTCTCGCCTGCCAACCGGAAGACTAGGATTCGATTCCAACCTGATTCCCACCTAATACCCCCCACCCCCCCCAAAAAAATACCCACTGGATGTGATGCCAGTCCCAAGCCCAGAGAAAATGGGAAGGTTGCGTCAGGAAGGGCATCCGGCGTAAAATTTGTCCACAGTTGTGCGCGGATCAGATGGTATGCTGTGGTGACCTCTCGACAGGAGCGGCCAAAAGATTATCAAAAGTGCTGAGTGTTTACAGTCAGACTAAAAGAGTCTCTTGCTAATTTCATCGCTAATGTCGGTACCATTTCCTCTTTCATTTGATTTCAAATGACTGCATTTGACAGAGGGAAGTCTAATCCTTAAATTATGCATAACAGTCAGCAGGTGGCATTATTACCACTTCAATATTACATACCACTGTGGTTATCCTCTAATTAAATAACCCCAAGTAAAGTACAGGTTACGTGAGAAATGTGTACTATAACAAAATGAAATAAATTTACCTTCAAGTGACCTTACACCTCTGCACATGGGTCATTGATATTCCAAATGACATCTATTACTTCCTTTCCCAGGTGTGTCCCATGAACACTTCCCCCTTTGTGGACCCACATAAATCAGGCCACACTATCTGGGAGGAGTTCTCCATGAGCTTCACTCCGGCTGTCAGGGAGGTCGTGGAGTTTGCCAAGCGCATCCCTGGCTTCAGGGAGCTGTCACAGCATGACCAGATTAGTCTCCTCAAAGCGGGTACTTTTGAGGTATGTGCTTCTCAAATGCTTAATCTACTGTAAACGTCATCATTTATTTAAAAAGCCTTAACTTAATACACAGCGCTTTGTATTTCCGACTGCAGGTTCTCGTGGTGCGTTTTGCATCGCTGTTTGACGTGAAGGAACGCACCGTGACTTTCCTGAGTGGGAAGAAGTACAGTGTGGAGATGTTGTGCTCGATGGGTGCCGGTGACCTGCTCAACTCTATGCTGGACTTCAGCGAGAAGCTGCGTGCTCTGGACCTCAGCGAGGAGGAGATGAGCCTCTTCACTGCTGTTGTACTCGTCTCCGCAGGTACTATTCACATCCTGTTACAGACAGATAACACGTGGACGCATCCGTGCATGTAGACGTCTGAAAAAAAACACATGTGGCAAGGTGGCATAGTGTTTGCACCTCCAGGGTTGAGGGTTCGATTCCCGACTGTGGGCATTGTTTGCATGATCTCCTCGTGTTTGATGGGTTTCCTTTGGGTACTCCGGTTTCTTCCCACAGTCCAAAGATATACAGATTAGGCTAATTGGCATTCCCAAATTGCAGTTAAAACAGACCTAATAACCTTATGATCTAATCAAGAGGATGGTAGATTGAATTTGCTGATATTGAGGATATAATGTCTTACTTGCAAACTGACCGCATCACGCTGGTGTTTCCTTAGACCGTTCAGGCCTGGAGAACTCGAAGTCAGTAGAAGCGCTACAGGAGTCGCTGACCCGTGCCCTGCGCAGCCTCATCACCCAAAGCCACCCGAACGAGAGTGCCATCTTTACCAAGCTGCTTCTCAAACTGCCTGAGCTGCGCTCGCTCAACAACATGCACTCGGAGCAGCTCCTGGCCTTCAAGGTCCAGCCATGAATGCCAGTTCTTCTCCTTCTGTAACCGTGCTGTTCTTTGACCACAAGAATCTCCAGATTCTGTATGTACATTCATCAAATCCGAGCTTTTCTACCTCACACTGAGGTGGAAGGGAGCAACAGGTTATATCGGACTCATTGTATTACAAAGGTGTAACGTGTAGTTTTTGCCGTAAAAGCAGAACCTCTTTCAGAGGCACCTTCTTGAATTTTTTTTTCTTTTCTTTTAGACTTAAACTGCTTAACTGTCTGTGCAATATGTGACCCATGTTTACTGTTCATGCTTAATGGTTTGAGAGATGCTGCTGTCTACATTCTGTGATCCTGTGTACGATGAATGGTGGATGTAGGTACCATAGAAGAATGTTTCTTTTACTTAAGTAGTTGGTGCCTAATTCATACACACACACACACACACACACACACACACACACACACACACACACACACACAGTATATACTGTATACACCGATCAGACATAACAAATTGACCACCTGTTTAATATTGAGTACGTTCGCTGTTGCCACCAAAACAGCTCTCACCCATCCATGCATTGACTCTACCAGTCTTGTGAAGCCACAGTAGCAGATCCTTCAAGTCCCGTAGGTTGTGAGGTCGGACCTCCATGGATCATTTTTACAGCACATCCCACAAATGCTCGAATGGATTGCGATCTGGAGAAGTCGACACCTCTACTTTGTTGCATCTTGATGCCAACTCTTCAACGTGTGCACACTCACCCAGCCAGCCACATGATGTAAAAGAAAATGTGATTCATCAGCTCAGGCCACCTTCTTCCATTGCTCTGTGGTCCAGTTGTGAGTGCTTTTTCGTATATCAAAGAGTCTTGGCCACCCATGATCTTGTCCCCGGTATGGTGGTTTTTCTTCCTTGGATCACTTTTGGTATGTCCTGACCACCACAGACCGGGAACATCCTACAAGAGCTGCAGTTTTGGAGTTGCTCTAATCCAGTCGTCTAGCCGTCCACAATTTGGTCCTTGTCAAAGTCACTCAAATCCTTATGCTTGCCCATTATATCTTCTTCCGACACATCGACTTCAAGGACAAAAAGTTTGCTTGCTGCTTAATGTATCCCACCCACTTCCACTCGCCGTCGTAATGAGATAATGATATTCACTTCACCTGACAGTGGTCATAACATGGAATGTCTGATCGATGTATATGCACGATATATATAGAAAAAGCTAGTACCAGAGATAAGATGAATATGGAAGAAGCTACTAAATTAATGCTTTTTACTACACTTGGTGGTAAAATGACGCAGTGTCGCTGATTTGTACGTGCGGAAAGAGAATGTTTAACAGATATAGATGTATTTTTAATAGCTGAGTAGAATGATGCTCATTTTTAGTTTAGCATAATGGTGCAGCTATGTATATGTTTTGTGAATAATAGGACTATATTTCGTAGAACTGAATAATAATAATAATAATAATAAACGCTCTGGCAGTGTTTGCATATTACAGGGATTTAGAAATAAACGTGATAAGTTAGTAACCTGGATGGAATATCCAGTAGTTATCAATGGGACCCAATGAAAACATTCGGAAAATGCTTTCAGGTCAGACACTCCCTGATGGATGACCCTATCAGATTGTGTATGTGTTGAGTTGGCCAAAACACGGTATTGGTCTCACCTAGGTGAAAAAGTGAATTTTCAGATCGAATCATATAACACCATTCCATTTTTCATAACACTTATCTCCTGATCCATGCTTGTTTTTTTTGGTAAATATGCGTACAAATTTTATATTTTTATCAGATAAAAAGAAACACAGTTGCTAAATGCTATGCTATGCCCTTTTATGTAGTGTCCGTAAATTTTTAAAAATTAAAATCTTTCAATGATCTTAACTGTCATTCACATGACAATTTAGATTTCACATGAAAAGACATAAACCTGAAAAAGTGTATCGTTCTAAAAAGCAGAATTGTTAAGATTGTTAAGTGAGTGAGTGAGATATTGTGACATGAATTCGACATGGTTACAGACACTAATACCAAAAACTAATTTAAGCAATTAATTTTTTACAGGACATATGCTTCTAGAAGCTTACACCAATTTTAGGATCAATACTCAAAAAGAAATATGAATAATTTGCACTTTAAATTATTATTGTTTGAAGTGAGACAGTATAACGCTGAAAAATGGTCATTTTTGGGGGGAACATATAAAACCATCTCTCAAACTGCTCAAGTTAAAAATTTTTAGGGAAGCAAGATTAATCACTTCCATATTGCATAAACTTTAGAATGTGCTTCTTTGGCAGACATTTTCTGCAATACATGTGTAACATAAAAATAATAAATAATTAAAATCTGCACCAATATTGTGTTTTGGCTGAGAATATACAGTATATGGGCAGGGTCTATCAGTGCTAACTATTAGAAAGCATTTTTTTCTCTTTTGCTGAGGGGTTAAGCTGATGTACTGTATTCTTTCTTATTTGAGTAGAAATAAAGATTTTGGATGGATGGGTGACAAAGAAGAAAATAAAAAACAGTAATTCTATATATAATGTCCGACTCGGGAACACCCTGTATGTAGCCATGATGAGGGGCCACATGTTCACTGGGAGAGAAGGATAATTTCTAGTCTTTTTTTTTTTTCTATGATGAAACCTCTCCACCAAGACCGTGAGGAAAACCTGCTGGAGAAATAATGATGTTCGTCCTTCCAGTACGCTTTTGAAGACATGAACGATCGGTTTATGCCATGTTTCATTTAAGCTGTTCCTTTTTTTTGTTTTTAATATGTTTGAATTTGTTTCCTTTCCATCACCTGTATGTACTTTTTTTTTTTTTTGGGTCAACTCCAAGGTTAAGTCCAAATTTTTGAGAGTAGAGTCACTTTTGGATCAGTCATCAACACACAAGCATATCACAAGACAGGCTGAGAGAGGGAGCTTGAATCAGTTGTGCGAGACGGACAAGGTACCTGAGCAGCACATAGTCCCGTTACTGACTTGCATTTTCATTTTACGAGAGGAATGGCTGCGTAAGCTGCTTAGACTAAAATATCAAACTTACCGCATAATGATTGTGATGTAGTTGACACTTGATTGTATTTGCAGTGAAGTGAATAGCAGTGATAGTGAATTTTTTAAAATTTTATTTCATTTTATTTCAGTCATAGTAGCGTTGATTGATTAATTTCCTTGTATTCCTGTGTCCTGACTGCATTAAGCTTCCTCTCAGTGTCCATCTTGAGCATGTGTCAGCATTGCCAGAAGTTGGTCTGTACTGGATTTTATTTGTGAAAATACCTAGATTTATATGTGTAAGATAATATATATATATATATATATACAAATAATATATATTACATATAAAATAAAAACTATAAATGAAATTCTCCTGGCTGATGTGTTTACTTCATTCACATTTTTTTGCCCATAGCATTTGGGGGTCCAGCTGTATGATGATAATCCACATCTGGAATCAGATCTGTCCACTGTTGTCAGTTCTAATTTTCTCAAAACCATAGGTTGCAATCAGAATTCCAAGCATTAACTTTTCCACAATCGGTTGGACTGCACATAGTATTATCAGTGAATATCCATTCACTTAGGATATTAAACTGCATGGGTCAATTAACAAAGTGAACCTAATTTTACTAAAAGACAGGACTAAGAAAAAATGAAAGCCCATCTGCTTACGTTCTTCACACTTTATTCAGTATATGTTTATGTAACGAAGACATTGAGCCTGGGGTGGCGTATTGACTTATTGGTTAGCACTGTCACCTTGCACCTCCATGATCTGGGTTTGCTTCCCACAGGGTCTATGTGCAAGGAGTTTGCATGTTCCCAAACTCCTTGGGAACATGCTTGGTGGGTTTCCTCCTCATACTCCGGTTTCCACCCACAGTCCAAAGAAATGCAGATTAGGCTAATTGGTGTTCTCAAAGTGTGTGAGTATTTGTGTGTGTGTGTGCGCCTTGTGATGGATTGGTACCCCGCCTGGGATAGGCTTAATACAGGCTAAATCGGTATAGATGTTGAGTGGAGTGGAGTGACATTCAGCCTGTTCACCATCTGAGCAACATTATCTAGAGATCTGAATAAACTGTGCATACATGTCACACGCTGACAAGTGCACTGACAGGTGAAGTGAATACCATTGATTATCTCATTACAGTGGCACCTGTCAAGGGGTGTTACTGTGTATATTAGAACAAATAAAGCAGATGTGTTAGAAGAAGCAAAGATAGACAGGTCTAAGGATATGAATGAAAATCGATCCTTATAACAAGGTCATAATGATAATTAGATGACTGCATCAGGGCATCTCCAAAACAGCAGGACGTGTCGGGTGTTCCCTACCATAAATCATCCAGGGACAGATAACCGGTGAACCTCGACAGTGTCATGGGAGCTCAAGGCTCATGGATGCATGTGGACCAATAAGATTCGAGCATTCTTCAATTATGTTTCGTACACACCTGTTCAACATGGATAGCTGCTCAGGTAGAGATCTGAATGCAGTAGTGATGGGTCGTTCATGAACGATTCGCTCTTTTTGAACGAATCTTTAACATGACTCAGAGGAACGAGTAGTCTCAGAGAGTGATTCTTTCATGGTCTACTGGCTGCGCACGCGCAAGTCATCGCAAAACCCCCGTAGATTATGTACAGGAAACAGAATTGAACGGTTCTCAATGACTCTTCCAAGTTTGAGTCGTTTGTTCTTTTGTCATGTGACTCCCATAGACGCTATGCAGTGCAATAGATTCAAACGAACGAACGACTCGGACTAGAAGATATGATGGTGAGCTGCTCATGCTGTTTATAATATGTCCTTAGCTGCATTGTAATATTTTCATTACTGGAACTATAGCCAACATTTGTGTATGTAGACATGTTGGGGGTCTGTTTATTGAAAATGTAACAATTTATTTTATTTCTGTTCAAAAGAACGAAATAAACTAAATGACTCAAAAAAGATTCGTTCATTTTTAACGAGATTTAAAGAACCGTGTCTCTAAAATCATTCCAACTTCCCATCACTAGAATGCAGTAGTGATGGGTCGTTCATGAACGATTCGTTCTTTTTGAACGAATCTTTAACGTGACTCATAAGAACGAGTAGTCTCAGAGAGTGATTCGTTCATTTTCTACTGGGCGCGCATGCGCAAATCATCGCAAAACTCCGTAGGTTATGTGCAGGAAACAGAATCGAACGGTTCTCAATGACTCTTCTCAATGAGTCGTTCATTCTTTTGTCACGTGACTCCCATAGACTCTGTGCAATAGATTCAAAACGAATGACGCAGACTAGAGGATATGAGAGGTGAGATGTTTATAACACCGTGTCCTGCATTGTAATATTTTCATTACTGGAACTATAGCCAAAAGTTGTATATGTAGACGTGTTGGTGGACTGTTTATTGAAAATGTAACATTTTATTTTATTTCTGATCAAAAGAACGAAATGAACTAAATGATAAAAAAAAAGATTTATTCATTTTTATGAACGAGATTCAAAGAACCGAGTCACTAAAATGATTCGAACTTCCCATCACTAATTGGAACTATAGCAAAATTTGTGTATGTAGACATGTTGGGGGTCTCTTTATTGAAAATTTAACATTTTATTTCATTTCTGATCAAAAGAACAAAATGAACTAAATGACTTGATGAACGAGATTCCAAGAACCCGGTCACTAAAATGATTCAAACTGCCCATCACTAATGCAGTATGAGCTGGTGCAAAGGATCAGGGTAACCGAGTGGGCTAGAAATGCTGCAGCCCCAGGCATCAGCCACTAGGGGGCCTCAGAGTGAATATGAGATAGTGTTTGAACATAGTGAGATAGACATCAATCTGAAATACCGACACACTCATCTCAAGACAATTACAAAATATTTTAAATGTCATCATTGGTGAGTCTTAATCTGTTTTCCTCACATGCAGCGCTGCTTGCATACAATATCCTGGTGATAGATTTTGCAGTTTTAATTGCTGGACTGGTTGCTGAAGGCCCTAAGCAGCGCTGCTTGAGATCCCTGGCAGAAAGCCTAATGCAGGGCAAGCTGCTTAATTATTTGCTGAAGGCCTAACACATGCTGACCTGCTGAGCTGATTGAGGGAACATTATGAGTATTTGGTCATCTACTGTATATGAGGTTGGTGGTAACATGTAAGGTCTCCATGCAAGCAAATAAATGAAGTTTATTGGAGAGTTGAGGCGTCCATGCTGGTGTGATTTTCAATCTGCTGCTTATAATTGATCTTGGCTCTGGTGAGTACTACTTGAGAGTCTTTTTGAGATGCAGGAATTGCTTAAACATATAATTTTAACATGCTGTTGATTTGATTATTATTTTCCATTACTCTCAACTCACAATTGAAATGTATACACACACACACACACACACACACACGAGGGTGAGTCAAAAATGAACTGCACTCCGGTTATATTAAAACTTCTGTTGTCTTGTTAGCGCTTTTTGTTCAAGGCTACTGTTCAAGGATGTCAGTTCATTTGTCACTGCAGTGCGAGCAAAAATGGACACCCCAGTTGTCAAACAAGAGTAGCATGCAGTGCTTAGTTTCTGGTCTGAAGGTGTCGAAACAGCTCCCTCATGGAAGAGCATAAACAGCATTTGGACATCTGCCAAGAACATGTGGACCGATCCTCTAAGGAAGGGAAAAGTTTCTTCATCAAAGAGAATTACAGGTGGTGAGACGTGGATTCATCACTATGAGTCTGAGCGTATGGAACGGAAGCATCCTCAATCACCAACCGAGGAAAAAGTTCAAAAGTCATCAATCAGCTGGAAAATTCATCAATGCTTACAGTTTCCTGGGATTCTCATCTCAAGGGCCAGAAGTATTGAAACATTATCAGGAAAACTGTTCCACAATCAACAGTGATCGTTACAGTGATTCGCTTATTGAAGAGCTGAATAATCTTTTTATATACTTTAGATACTTTTTAATGCATCCTCTTTATACTCCTGATCTGGCTCCATTGGACTTTCACCGGTTTGGTCCCCTGAAAGCAGGCACATGTTGAAGATTCACTTTTGATGAAGAAATGAAGACAGCGGTGCATTTGTGGCTCGCAGCTCAGCCTAAAACGTTATTTAATAAGAGCAAATGAATGTTTTTCTAAAAATTAATAAACACGCACAGTGTGGATAATGTTTGACCCACTCTCCTATAAATTATTGTATAGATAAGATGACAAAAAAACTACTTTCTATTTCTTTGAAAGAAAAAATCTTATTTTTATAAGCATTTCTGTGCAGGAATGGGTATTAGGGTGCAATGCAGGGCTGCAGCACCGATCATTGTGTTTGTGAAAGCTTTTGGCAGATGGCAGCCTAGGGCTATCCGAGAACACAGTACACTGAGTCAGGCTCAAGATTGCTGCAAGCTACAGTACCTCATCATGAGACCGGCTCAGTAAAATCTGTCAGAATTTACTTTACTCCTTTCTAAAATCATTAGCTTACACTGCATTGGTTTACTTTTAGTTCTAGGTGTGGTCTATTCTGATGTTTGCTATATTTTTTTCCCTCTTTTCTGCTGCTGCCACATGATCGATTGGCTGAATAATTACAATAATGTATGTTCATAACAAAGTGGCCTGTGTGTATGTATTTGCATGAGAGGTTGAAGTTGTCATGCTGAGCCATTAAGCACTGCATTATCGATAGCAATGTAGCAATTGCCAGATCATACCTCACATGTATGAGATATTTCAACTGACCAGGAAAAAAAAATACTATGTATTTTAATAATTGCTTTAGATGTTACTGCTTTTGAAATTTTGTGACTCTGCTTTTATGCATGCATAAAATAATTTCATTAATGCTTTTAAGAGTTGTGACTCATCATTATATTGTTGAACTGTCAAGTCAATCTGAACATTGTAATTTCTACTGTGCTGTAACTGTGGGTAAATCTTGTATATTGATTTAATTAGAGCAATTTTATTTGCTTATGGTGGCTTGATTGCCGCCTTGGGTCTGTGTGCATGAAGTTTGCATGTTCTACCTCCCCGGTTTCCTCCCACAGTTCAAAGACCTGCAGATTAGGATAATTGGTGAGTTTTGTGCCCCAAGTCTCGTGCCCTGATCATGGGCAATATGTTTTGTAGGCCCAATATGTTGTCAAGGTTTTGATGTTTATCTAGCACTTGAACCCCAGTTTTGTCAGACCGTATGAGCCACTAGTAAGGCTACAAGTGGGCCACTATCACTTTGCCCCACCTAGACAACTTATGCTATTATAATAGCTTGGCTAGTTGATGTACAGGAACTCGCTTATGCTTCACCCTATTTCACACATACTGTAAACACCGTTTAAACTCCTCTTTATATAAAAATGTAAGCAGACAATTTCTGGAATGTCCTTTTGGGGTGGCCTGAAAAAAATGTACAGTCGTGGCCAAAAGTTTTGAGAATTACATAAATATTGGAAATTGGAAAAGTTGCTGCTTAAGTTTTTATAATAGCAATTTGCATATACTCCAGAATGTTATGAAGAGTGATCAGATGAATTGTATAGTCCTTCTTTGCCATGAAAAGTAACTTAAAAAAACTTTCCAACTCATTTCATTGCTGAGATCATTTCAGTAATCATCTTGTTCTTGGGGAGAATGTTGACGAGCACAAGGCTGGAGATCATTATGTCAGGCTGATTGGGTTAGAATGGCAGACTTGACATGTTAAAAGGAGGGTGATGCTTGAAATCATTGTTCTCTCATTGTTAACCATGGTGACCTGCAAAGAAACGCGTGCAGCCATCATTGTGTTGCATAAAAATGGTTTCAAAGGCAAGGATATTGTGGCTACTAAGATTGTACCTAAATCAACAACTTATAGGATCATCAAGAACTTCAAGGAAAGAGGTTCAATTCTTGTTAAGAAGGCTTCAGGTCGTCCAGCAAGTGCCAGGATCGTCTCCTAAAGAGGATTCAGCTGCGGGATCGGAGTGCCACTAGTGCAGAGCTTGCTCAGGAACGGCAGCAGTCATGTGTTGGCGCATCTGCACGCACAGTGAGGCGAAGACTTTTGGAAGATGGTCTAGTGTCAAGAAGGGCAGCAAAGAAGCCACTTCTCTCCAAAAAAAACTTCAGGGACAGATTGATCTTCTGCAAAAAGTATGGCGAATGGACTGCTGAGGACCGGGGCAAAGTCATATTCTCGGATGAAGCCTCTTTCTGATTGTTTGGGGCATCTGGAAAAAGGCCATTCATGTGTGGGGTTGCTTCTCATCCAAGGGAGTGGGCTCACTCACAATTTTGCCCAAAACACAGCCATGAATAAAGAATGGTACCAAAACACCCTCCAACAGCATCTTCTTCCAACAATCCAACAACAGTTTGGTGAAGAACAATGCATTTTCCAGCACGATTGAGCACCGTGCCATGAGGCAAAAGTGATAACTAAGTGGCTCGGGGACCAAAACATTGAAACTTTGGGTCCATGGCCTGGAAACTCCCCAGATCTTAATCCCATTGAGAACTTGTGGTCAATCCTCAAGAGGCGGGTGGACAAACAAAAACCCACTAATTCTGACAAACTCCAAGAAGTGATTATGAAAGAATGGGTTGCTATCAGTCAGGATTTGGCCCAGAAGTTGATTGAGAGCAGCCCAGTCGAATTGCAGAGGTCCTGAAAAAGAAGCGCCAACACTGCAAATACTGACTCTTTGCATAAATATCATGTAATTGTCGATAAAAGCCTTTGAAATGTATGAAGTGCTTGTAATTATATTTCAGTACATCACAGAAACAACTGTAACAAAGATCTAAAAGCAGTTTAGCAGCAAACTTTGTGAAAACTAATATTTGTGTCATTCTCAACGTTTGGCCATGACTTTACATAGGAACTTCAAGGAAACACTGCATTAGAGAAATATGCAATTGCCATATATAACCAGAAGATGGCAGCAGTGTGTCACATAACAGACAGTGTGAACAAACCAGCTGTTTGTGTGAAATGAGGGCAGCCACTGAATCAGATCCAGTCATGAAGATTAGGCTTTTCCCAAATTGAGTCTAAGTCTGTGCCCTGCAATGGATTGGCGCCTCATCCAGGGTATGCCCCACCTCATGTCCTTAGTCTTTGGGATAGGGTCCAGCCCTGAGGTGACCCTGTTAGTGAGTGTAACAGAATGCTGCTTGAGGAAAGAACCAGTGGGTTGATCTACCTTGTCTAGACACTACACTAGGTAGCTGTGTTTTTCAGTCTGTCTTTTTGGTCAGTATAATTCCAACACCCAGTTCCTGACGTAAGCACTTTGTTTATAGCCCAACAAAAAGTTTATGCCCCTGTGGAACCATTTTCTTTTTATTGCTGAAAGCTGGTTCATTTTCTGCTGAAATGCAAAAAAAAAAAATGGTTTGTAACCAGGAACTGGCCCTGAAACTGCCTTGGAGGCAAAAATGGGAATGAGATGTTTTGATTATATTAAACTATTTACCCCAGATGATACAGCATATACAGCTTTCAGCTGATTTGCTTTGAAAAATCTGGCTCCCCTCCATGAAATTATATTCTGTTAAACAAACACCACCATCAGACCCATATGTGATTTTGAATGATTTTTTAGATTTCTTCCCTATTGCTGTTATAATATGCTCTATTCTCCAGGGATACAGTTCCAGAGATTTTGGAGCGTGGCTGTGAATATTTCTGATCATTCAACTACAAGAGTATTATGGAAGCCAGGCACTTTTGTAGATTGAGGAGGTCCAAGGTGTAGTTGATGTTCCATCCCAAAAGTGTTCAGTAAGGTTGAGGTCAGGGCTCAGTACACTAAACATGTGGACTATTGACTCAAGTGTTTTGGTGGTATAAAGACAGTACAGAAAAAAAAGGTCATTGAACTGGCATCAGCAACAGATGTCGGTTGTAAAATGATGTTTTCTTGCCTGTCGACGAAATAGCGACCTCTTGTGGAGATGCTTTTTACCCTGCTAAATGTCAGGGTGATGGATTTCGTGTAAATAGGCAGCCAGGTCTATACAGTCACAACACATCTTCCAAGCATTTCTCAAACCATCTTTATTCCCAGAGCCAGTTTATTATAAATACAAACATTACCATTGTCATCGTTCTCATTCATCATCTGTTCTTTCACTGTTATCATTTACATTCACCATCAGTCATCAGATACAGGATTGTGATCTTTTAGTGCAACTTTTCTTCCAGGGTGCCCAAATTACAACATTGCTTAAAACTGCAAAATTAAATTTTTTGAATCCTAGGTTTCACTGTCTCACAGTGGCCTTGTGCAACACATTACAATCCTTAATCGTTTACATTTAGAGTCGACTTTTTTCTCACTTGTGTTCACAGTACGACAGGAGGATGTACCGTGAAGCTACAGGTCTATGGGTTTGTGAGCTAAGGAACACTTTAGGAAATAAACTTCCAGGATCACACTAAAGTCATTTAGGTTAATGTTATACTGTTTATCTTGGTGCTTCCTTAAACTATATCAACAGTTCAACAGTTAGCTCATTCACCTTGTAATCCAGCCTCATTGTACATCCTGCGATCTACATGATATCAAATAAATTTTGTTGCCCAAACAATGAGACATGAATGAACAGAATGCATTATCTGGACCGCTCTTTAACACAGCTCTCCTGAATTTGGCTTAGACAGTTGGAGAGGGAGGTAAGCGTTGTAATTACTATAAAGAACTAGGGATTGGTGTGGTAGAGGTGTGTGGGAATATCATGAATCCCAGCCCAACTGAATATTGACTAATCCTACCTGTCCTACAGAAAGTCTGACTAATCCCACTAATTTTACTTTATGGTTGCCCAAAACCTGTTTGCTCAAGCAAAAAGTCTGACCAATTCTGCTTACTTGTGAAGTACAACTAATTGCTCCTGCAGAAAGTTTGACCAGTCCCAACAACTTCTGCAAAAAGTCTTGACTAGTCCTGCCTGCCTACCTACAGAACGTCTGACCAGTCCCCCCCCCTTTACCGGCATACAGTTTGACTTATCCTGTTTGGCTGCCTGCATAAGGTCTGATCAGTCCTCCTTCCTCATAAAGAAAGTTTGACTAATCCTGTTTGCTCCTACAGAAAGGCTGAACAATCATATCTCCTACCTTAGGGTTAGCCAGTCCCACACTACTCTGCAGAAAGCTTGACCAGTCCCACCTGTTCTTGAAGGAAGTTTGACCAGTTCCACCCACTCCTGCAAAAGATTTGATTAATCCTGCCAACTCCTGAAGAACATTTGATCAGTGCCCCCTCCTCCTACAGAAACTTTGACTAATCCTGCCTGGTCCTACCTTAGGGTTGACCAGGCCCAACTGGTACTACAGAAAGTTTCACCAATCTCCCTCACTCATGCAAAGGCTTGACTAATCCTGTCTGGTCCTGCAGAAATTTGACCAAGTCCTCTTACTCTTGCAGTATAACTAATTGCTCTTGCTCCTGTAGAAAGTTTGACCAGTCCCTCCGACTCTTGAAAAAGGTTTTTACTAATCCTGCCTGTTTCTGCAGAATCAGGTCTGATCAGGCCCCCTTCTCCTACAGAAAGTGTGACCAATGCTGCTTGCTCCTACAAGAATTTGACTAATCTTGCCTGCTCCCACCTAAGGTTTGAACAGTCTGCCTCCTACAAAAAGTTTGACCAGTCTCTCTTGCTCCTGAATAAACTTTGACAGGTCCCACCTGCTCCTACAGAAAGTTTGACGGTTTAATCTGTCACCCCAGGAAGTTTGACCACTCCTTCCTATTCTTGCACATAGTCGACTAATCCTGCCTGCACCTACTTTAAGTTTTACCAGTCCCACCTGTTTCTACCTTACATTTGACCAGTCCTGCTTGCTCCTACAAAAAGGATGACTAATCCTAACTGCTCCTACATTAAAGTTAACCTATTCTGCATGTTCCTACCTGAGGTTTGTCTAATCCCGCTTACTTCTGCATAACATTTTACAGTCACTCCCACAAAATGTTAGACTAATCTACCACTGCAGAACTATTGTCCAAACCTACTGTTGACTGTTTGACTAATCCTGTTCAATTCCTCGGTTCCATCAGAAAATCTTCTCACTCTTACAGAAGTTTTGACCAACCTTGGCCACTACTGAAAAATGTCTGACCAACCCTTTATCTTCCTGCAGAAATTTTGACCATTCCATTCTACATCACAAAAATATTTTTTATGTAGTTGTTTTAATCAAATTAAAATATTTGCTTGGCCATCATGACCCTGACCAGGAAAAACAATTACTGAAAGAGGGCTGAATGAACGCAATAAATGGGATAACAATACACCTCCATGTTAAAGAAAGTGGACTTTATTTGTCCTACGAACTTCATATCAGACTGCTTGCGACATCTTTGTTGGGCCTCATGGTAAACCAGTCCCGATACACACCTCTATTCTGGAGCATTCATTCAGGATGAGTTGCCTTCTGATTCTAACTGGCTCATTTCTTTTGGAATGGTGAGAAGTAACACTGGAAAAATTTACAAAAGACTCGAACATATTTAACCACCTTATCGACAGTAAGAGATTTGGTTAGGCTTCTGAGAATAGAACTTTATTATCATTGACGATGAAATGGGGAAATTTATCATCATATGCAACTCTGTAAAAATATCTGCAGAAAATATACAACTTTTATACTGTAAAATAATGCATTTTGACCTCTTCACTGTAACTCTGTAAAGTGACATGTCTCTTTGTACGTCCAGATGAGTGGATCTGCAACACGGGATGACATTTGCCGCTGTCTCAAACCACATACCACCATACTTAATAGTGGGTAAAAATAGTAGACCGCCTGTGTTGTCATTCTGTTTTGACACACCATGTAGTACAGTACTATGAGGAGTATGAGAGTTTAATACATGATCATACCCTGCAAAAAATGTTCCAATAGAATTTCTAAGTTAATTCTATAGAATTGGAAAGACATATGGAAAACCCTACAAACGTTATAACCCAAGTTCTTTAGGAAACAACTATACTAAATACATTTCAGCAAAATGGGTCTATAGAAATGGTTCAATGATGGATCAAGGTAAAAGTTTATGCCAGAAGCCCTTCCTGACGAAACCTTCCCTATTTATCCGGGATTTGGACCAGCACTAAGTGTGCACCGGCTTGTGCAAACCTCACAGGCTAAGGTTGGCATCCGGCCCTAGAATGGATCCAGGACCACGCTGGTGAAAGCACCAAATGCTAACCACTAGTCCACTATGAAACCTAGAACATCCTGTCCTAATTCTCAACTTTTAAATAAGGATGGATATTTGCTGGTTATAAAGCACTTTTGTTTCTGAGTATCAATCAGGATGAGCTTCTTCTGAAACATTTCGAACAAAAATTTTATGATGAAGATGACGAGCAAAATGTGAACAACACAGCTTGGAAGGAATAGAATGGGTGTGCAATGCAAAAGAATCTTAGCTAACCAAAGCTATCTATAATTTCTTAAAATAAGATTACGACAAACCAGTTTTTGTCTAGTGAGATGTTACTAAAATTGCAAGTAATCAATTTCCATTTCTCTCACTCATCGTCTATATCGCTTTAGCCTGTATACAGGGTCGCAGGGGGCCCTATCCCACAACACCCTGGACAGTACGGGCAACTGGGGAACGTCAATTATCCTAACCTTAATGTCTTTGGACTGCAAGAAGAAACTGGAGTACGTAGAGGAAACCCACCAAGCACAGGGAGAACATAGAAACTCCATGTACACAGACCCAGAGGTAGAATCGAACCTGGAGGTGCAAGGCGACTGTGATGACCACTATGCCACCGTGCCACTATGTCCTTTTTTATTGGCAGATAATTTTGCTAGCTTTTAGGAACTTATTTCTAGAAAAAAGCTAAATTATCTGCCTGAACAGAGCAAGACATTTTTCGCTTGCAATTTCAGTAAAATGTTACTAGAAATAAGCTTAATTAGCTTTGGTGATGTCAATCCCAAAGCTTAATTGCTTTGTTAATTAATATGTGGGATTGATATTGTCCTCTTGTTTTCCTTTTTGGGTCGTAAAC
Source organism: Clarias magur (assembly GCA_013621035.1). Taxonomy (NCBI): domain Eukaryota; kingdom Metazoa; phylum Chordata; class Actinopteri; order Siluriformes; family Clariidae; genus Clarias; species Clarias magur. The sequence goes on along the minus strand of QNUK01000007.1, from coordinate 3,322,500 downwards.
AGTCGTGTAAGCATTTCACTGCTCATTACACTGTCTATGGTTGTGTATGCGACAAATAAAAACTTGTAAACTAATTTTAAGAAATTATAGATAGATTTGGCTAAATTCAAGAATCTTTCACTTGCTATAATGTCACTTTTTGCAGTGTGAAAGGACTAACTTGACCAGGAAATGGCATGCCAACTAATCTAACCATGTCTGTAGGCAGATCTTGCAAGATACAAATGGAGAATTAAAGAGAATCTATAATCTGTAACTTGTGGATATTTTATAGTTGTGTAAAAATCTTAATAAAAGAAAAAAATCAAACCATTGGATGGAAAGGAAACATTCTATGAACAAAGTAACAGTTCAACAGAAATTTTATGGCTTTTCAAGAATTCCTTCTGCTTTCAAGTTCTCTGAGGTCTATAGCGTTCTATAGAACTGAGAAAAATTCTCTATATGAGGGTGAGTCAAAGATTACCTGCACTCTGGCTGTAGAATTTATTTTTAATTAACTTTCAGTAAAGACAAATACATCATTTTTGACATTCTTGCTTTTAAATACACTTTTGTCCATCTGTCAACAAGCATTGGTAAATATTAAAGTAAAAAATGTTTTGGGTGGAAGTGTGATGGAGCGAGATCAGGTCTATAGGGAGGATGCTTTAACACCTTTAAAACGAAGGTTTTGCAGAATGTCAACAGTGTGAGACGAACAGGTGTCCTTGAACTGTCCTATACATTCATACACACTTCTTCGTGACAAAACACTTTCTCCATACTGTGCGCACATTCTTTCATAAATAACTGCACCGGCTACACCCTCAGATTAGAGAGAGAAAAAACAACAACAAATCACTGCACTTTCCTCTTCTTTCCTGCAAATCACAAGTGGGGTGCTGATAAGACAGCAGAAGTTTTAATCTAACCCGAGTGTGGATCATTTTTGACTCACCCATATATCATCCACCTCAAAAACTGACGTTTTATGGAATTCTATTGGAGGTTTATAGAGGTCTATAGAACGGAGTACAAATTCTACAGAACTTGTGTGCATGTCGCATGGGATTTCTACGTTCTATAAAGACTCTATAAAGTTCTCAAATTTTTTTTAAAACATTCTTTGCAGGGTGATGAATGCTTTCATACAATCATGGCCAACTGTGAACGCTCGTAACCTATTAGCATGATGTGGTTTGCACAATGCTAGCAGGTGGCTACGCGAGCGCACTCACTGTTAGCAGTGCTAAGATTTCTGACTGAATGCTGAACATCTCTGTTGCACCTCTCTCTCTCTCTCTCTCTCTCTCTCTGTCCCTCACCTCGCATTCTGATTGTCTGTGCATTTCCTCTGAGTCTGTGCTTTTGAGTGCACATACCTGTATGTGTGTGTGTAAATGTGTGTGTAATTATAAATAAGCCGAAACACTGGAGCAAATATATTGCTTACGAAAGGCATCACTTTTTTTTTCTTTTTTTTAACAGAGAAAATCAAGCTTGAGGCATTGTTGCGGTTGATTTTTTTTTTTTTCTTTTTTTTTTTCGTTGTCTTTTATACAAAATGACCAGTTATCATTATTTCCTAATGAACAGTAGAGGTATGTGATGTGAAAAAAAAATTTCGCAGTACAATATGTTATCAGAGGATGACGTCAGAGGATGATGTCACGTAGGAAAGAAAAAGAACACAACAACAACAACAAAAACAGATAAACTGAAAGTGTCTCCTTGACATATCCTCTATACCTCAGAGGTCACGTTGTGTTAGGAAGCAGTGTGGGTCGTACTGCTCTGTGTGTGTTTGTGTGTATATGTGTGTATGTGTATGAATCATCCAAATTCTGAGGCTGACTGAAAAGAGGTATAAATAGACAAACTCATAGCACCAACAAGTCTGAGCGGAGGCATCACCTTTTGTCTAACTTGTGAAAATATATAAAACGGATAAGAGTTCCTACGAGGTAAGAGAGACAGTCACAGACGGTCCGGCAGAGGGTAGGATCTGAAGTCGGATGGGTAATGGATTTGGGGGGAGGGGGGCAGAGGGAAAAGCACGCCTTCATGAACACTTTTGTCGTAATCCTCATTAGTTTTGGCACCCGAACAGTGGCAAACTTCATTGAAAGCAGATTTTGGCGTCTGGATAGGCTCGTGCGTACTTTGATCTGAAATTACGTTCTTTTTTTTCCTTTTTTTACCATTACATCCTTTCTGCGTTCCGAGAACTCATCGTTGCGTGTGTAAACCTGTGAGTGAAGGAAAATCTTTTCTCAAATAATTTTCTGGATTCGAGTTCATGTAGATAGTGTGACAACTTTGCACAAGATGAGCTGAGGTTCATCTTGTGTGTAGCTTTTTTTTAAAATATCTTTCCCCAAATGGGATACAGATCTGATTTCTACTAGGTGTGGAATGTTGCATGATACAAATGCATAGATCACACAACCGAGTGCGTGATGAGCCAACGCCAGCGACTAGTAGATATACTCATTCACCAAACTGTACAACAAAAATACACCTTGAGTAACTGAGAACAACAATGTACAAGACAGAGAGAAAGAGAAAGAAAGAAAAAAAAAACGCTATTCACATGTACCCGCATCATAAAAGAAATGGTCCGTCTAGAAATGAGGGCCGGGAGCTACTTTAAAAAAAAATTTTTTTTTTTTATCGATCTGTGGAATGCAACGGCACTCAGTAGTGAGAGAACGGATTTCATTGAACGTGTCCGAAGAGGGCTGTGTGTGGATAAGCGCCACCGTTGTGTGTTTTGTGTCTGTGGGTGCGAGTGGGGCAGGGTCACATGATGATGGGCGGGTTTGGTCAGTCCTCGAACACCTCAAGAAAGAGGGGAGGAAACAGCTCGGTGGGACACTCCACCTTCATGTGCAGGAAGCGGCTGGCGTGGCACGCGCCGATCATGCGCAGGTCTGTCACTTTCATCAGCAGCTTGGGCCAGAAGTGCGCCACCTTGTGCTTGCGATAGTTGACGTAGTGCTCGAAGGCCAGCAGGAACTCCTCCTGGTAGCGCTCGATCCGGTCCACGCTCGTCAGTCCCGGACGATCTGCGGAGGATACAGGACGTTAACGATATGGACAAATATGCGATACGACAGGGCGTGGAAAGTTTTGCATCCGCATGCATAGTCAACTCCAGAATCCTTTATTAAAAATGTACACAATGGGTGTCCGGGTAATTAAGTACATATTTCACAGATCATCTATATTTTTTATTATTATTATTATTATTATTATTATTATTATTAGTGGATCCTTTTTTACTTTTACTCCATTATATCCTACAACAGATATCTGTACTTTCTACTTCACTACATCTTTGCATGGGTTTGTGTTACATAACCAGAGTAGTGTGTAGTATTTGAAGCTGTAAGCATATTCCTGCTGACTGACTGTTTTTGTCTTCCCTCTGTGAAATGCTCAGTCATGTAACAGGTGTCTGAAAACAGAAATGTTCTGGTCCTCTTTTACTATGACTTTAAGGCTGCTGTGAGCTAATATAAGCTCAGTACAGTGGAACCTTGGATTACGAGCATAATTCGTTTCAGAAGCGGGCTCGTATTCCAAAACACTCTTAAACCAAATCATAATTTCCCATAAGAAATAATGAAAACCCAAATTATTTGTTCCACAGCCCCAAAAAATAAATACATAAAAATAATTAATACAATCTATAAAATGAAAATAAAACAAATTAATCTGCACTTTACCTTTAAAAAAAAGTACAAATAAATCCTGACAGATAAGTGTTTCTGTTGGTGCGCGCAGGCGCCGTGTGTGTGTGTGTCTGTGTGTGTGTGTGTGTGTGTGGAATTAGCACCTTCCCTCGCCTCGTTATACACAGTAACACTCCTCCTCCCTCTCCCAACCTCGCTTTTTAAGATTCACAACAAACACACACACACAACGGAAACACCGTTTTAAAAGAAAAAAATAAAAATCTTTCTGAGACTGGCATGAGCGTATATTAACAGACTCACTTTTTCAGTTTCACAATAAGTGCATAAACACAGCGGAAACACCGTTTTAACGGAAAAAAGCGAGACTGGCACGAGCACATACTAAAGGAATCATTTAAGTTTCACAACAAACGGACATACACACAAGGTGAGAGAGTGACGCTTGGTGTCGCATGTGTGAAGTAAAGTAAACTAATACTTGCACGGTTTTCGAATAAAAAATTATTTAAAATCTTTGCTCGGTTTGCGGAACACTCATAAACTACGTTACTCGCAATCCGAGGTTCCACTGTACTTTTAATTCTTGAGGAAATTTAAAGGAGATTATTTTATCTATTGTATCTTTCTATTACTTTGACTTGTTTGGCCTTAGAGAACAAGCATAACACTTTCCATTCTTTGGGCTCTTCAGCCAGTGATGGCTGCTGCATCATCATCATCAGTATCATCATTGGGATTCAAACTTGTGATCTTTGGCTGAACAGAGCAAATTTATTTTAACACAGTACAAAACTGTTTTCAGAAGCTTTGGCACTGAACGTTCCACTTGCAATTTTAATGATTTCTGGAGGTCCATTCTTTACTTTGGTAGAAAAGTATTGTCTAATTGTTTATTATCAAGCTTGACAACGCCAAGAATCAAATAAACTGTGAAAGTGTGAGCTCTGGGATCTCGTTCTCCTCAGTTAATGTCCCAGTGTTGCTCTTCCTTCACAAAGTATTAACTCTGAGTAGCCAATAACTCTTAAGCAATCTTTCATGCAAAACATGCACTACCCAAGTAAAATAAATCAATATAATGAGACACATTATTAGAGGGGAAAAAAATGTAAGCAAGGCACTGGGCCACAAAACGGCATTCATGGGTCTTGGAACAGATCATACAATTGTCTAGAAGTGTATTTGGTGAAATAAACACTGTTGGGAGAGTGCTCGAAAATATTAAAAATGTTTCATTAAAGTATAAAGATGATCAAATAGAAAAAAACTTTGTCCACCAGACCAGCTTTAGGCATTCAGCTTTGTACAGTACATGTTTACAGGTGCTGATTTTATAAACTCTTAAAACTCTTTAAAACTCTTTTATTATATATAATATAGAGAATGTGTGCGCCAAAGAAGCTACTTCTGAACTTCATGCAACATGAAATTTTTAGGGAAGCAAGATTGGTCAATTACAAGTTCAACCATTTTGGAGAGATGATTTTATATGCGCCCCAAAAATGGCCATTTTTCAGTTTTATACTGTCTCAAACAATAATTTAAAATAATAATTATTCATATTTCTTTGAGTATTGATACTAAATTTTGGTGACTTGTAAAAATTGTACCTTAAATTTGGTAAGTTTTTAAAAAGCAAAAAATCTGTAGTGTCATTCATGTTTCAATATCTTAACAATTTAGCATTTTAGAATAAATCACTTTTTCAAGTTTGTCTTTTCATGTGAAATCTAAATTTGGCCTAGTTTCATCTGAATGACAGTTAATATCGTTAAAAGATTTGAATAAAAAAAAAGTAACGGACACTACAGTACATACTGTTAAAGGGACATGAAACTGTATTTAGCAAATGTGTTTCTTTTTGATAAAAATGTAAATGTGTATGCATATTTATATACAAAAAAAACAAACAAAAAAAAACAAAGCATGGATCAGGAGATGGAAAGCATTAAGCATTATGAAAAATGGTTCTTTAACTGCTGACATTATAGGAAATAAATAATCATTTATAATGACCGTATAAATTTCCACATCTCTTTAAACTGCTGCCTATGGTGTTAGCACTAAACTGTGCATTCATCTTTGTTAGTTAAAGATTTACGAACTGTAGCCTTACTGTAACCTTCTTTGCTAAAAAAAAAAAAAAAAAAGTTCTAGGTCACCTAAACTGAGAGCTGCTTTTCCTGACCAGATTGCCCTCGCATGAGTATTACTGCCTTTAAATGTGCACTAATCACTTTCCTGTGTATTTGAATTGCTGCTCAGTTTGTTTAACTGCAATCTGCAACTCGCCGCTCGTGTTATGTGATTCATTTGTTCTTTTCAAATTGTTAATTTTTAATTAAAGGTCCCAATCATTCTTCGAGCAATACAAATAAACTGCAAGCAATACAAAAGGATATGAAACACCACTATTACTCGTTGTTGTTGTTGCTCTTTCGCGGGCTCCCATTAGGGGTCGTCACGACAGATCATCCGATCTGTACAAGTCAATTTGGCACAGATTTCACACCAGATGCCCCTCATGACGCAACCCTTCCATATTTATCCAGTGGCTGGATTGCGAAACTGGGCCTTCCGCATGGCAAACAAGAAGCCTCCTTGTGAGCCACTGATGCCCTATAAACACCACCACTGTAACGCACTTAAACAGGTCTTGAAATCTCAGCTGATACCGAGTAACTTGAGTCATTATAAATCCAGATGGGACATTTATTTAAGAGAGGCTGACGCTGCAATCTTTAACTATTGATTGTAATTATCATGGCTGAGTTGTAATCGTGTTTTAATCTAAATCGCTGAGTAGTTTCGCTTGAGTGGCCTGTGTAATCCTGGGAAGATCTGCCATAGCTGATCTAATGCCTCTTAAATACAAGTCAAAAGCTGTATGGAAGAACACAGATTATACGCTTGTGCCAGAAGGCTGGAGAGACTAACATTCTGTGTCATCATACACAGCCTGACTTCATAATGGTGCCAACTTATCACAGGGCACAGGTGGATACACACCCAGTCAGACACTACGGGTTATTTGAAAACGACATTCAGCCTACAGAATATACAGTAGACTATATTGCCAAAAGTATTTGCTCGTCTGCCTTCACATGCGTATGAACTTGAGTAACATCCAATCCATCTCCAATCCATTGGGTTTAATATGATGTTGGCCCATCTCCTTTGCAACTATACTAGCTTCAACTTTTCTGGGAAGGCTTTCCACAAGGTTTAGGAGTATGTTTATGGGAATTTTTGACCATTCTTCCAGAAGCCCATTTGTGTAATTCATCCCAAGGTGTTCCATCAGGTTAAGGTCAAGACTTTCTGGACCTTGCTTTGTGCACTGGTGCGCAGGCGTGTTGCAACTGCTGTGGAGTTGTTAATCAGAAGTTAGGCTCTGTCCCCTTAGTTCCAGTAAAAGGAATTCTTAATGCTTCAGCATACCAATTTTGGACAATTTCATGCTCCCAACTTTGTGGGAACAGTTTGGGGATGACCTCATCCTGTTCCAACATGACTTCGCAACAGTGCACAAAGCAATGTCCATAAAGACATGGATGAGCGAGCACCACCTGTCTCTCTGCTCGGCGACTACTACCAATCAGGGAAGGTGAAGACTGTCACTTGATTCCTCCCAGACATGTGAGGCCTACCAAGCGTATATTCTGCAAACACGATGCTTGGGATGGCGTAACATGTTTGGAGGAAAGCTCTATCCTCTCCATCTGCTTGTGTGAGCTCAGGGATGCCCTTGATTGGATAGTGTCACCATGATTGATGTGAGAGTATGTGTATGCCGTTCCTTCCACCCCGAGAGAGAATCTACTCTGTAGACTCCTGGGCCCGTATTCTCAAAGCTTCTTAAGCCTAAAAGTTTCTCCTAGTGACAATTCTAAGAAAAATCTTAGAATTATGGCATTATGGCATTAAATCTTAGTAAAGATAAAAATGATTCACAAAACATCTTAGCCCTAAAACAGCTCCTAAGGTAAAAATTGTTATGAGTAGAGAGGAGGACTTTTAAGAGGTTTAAGAGTTTCTCTAGCAGAGGACAAAATGGTGGAAGGAAGAAATATTCTGGACGTAAAGCTAAAAGTAAACCCTAATTTTCTATCTACTTTGGTTTTCTTGTTGTTTTACTTCCTTCCATCTCTCTTGGATTGTTGGCTACATATCCTCCAAAAGTGCAAATTAAAGAGACTGTCCTGTAATCATGTACACTGTAAAAGCTGAGACATTTTGCTCTTAGAGTTGCTCTAAAACGTTTCCTAAATCACTTTTAGTCTAGGATTCCCAGCTAGGATTTTTTAAGCTAAGATAGGAGCTCTCTGAGAGAATTCTAAAAAGCTTTGTGAATACGGGCTCTGATCTCCGGATGATGGGGTGAACATGGTTCCATTTCGCCACTTGGGTGCCGATTCGATCATTTAAAATTTTTATTTGTTTTTCTAAGTAGGAATTTAGAATTTTATAAATTTCTGAATTTTACAATTTTGAGTAGAGATGCTTGCAACAATCAAACCACTCAGAGGATTCTCACCAAACCTTACTGGATTATGGCAGTAGGCTTAATACAAACCTGAAGAGAGCAGGATAACAGCTTGTAGCAGCGCCACCTCCGAGTCGTCTAGGTTGAAGGAGGACAGAGAAACCCCAAGGTCAAAGATGGCATCCGAGACCACACCCAGGCCGCCGTTCTTTAGCTGGCCGCGCGTCACTGCCATCTCGCCATTGAGCGTGAGTGTCTCGCTCTCGGCGTCATAGCGCACGGCTGCGCGCAGAGACATGATCTCCATACAGCAGCCTTTCAGCAGGATGATCTGATCTTCACAAGGCAGCTAGAGCACACAACCGGCAATAGGGTTATGCCACACATTACACACGCAGTGCACATAAATGAAGCTGCATGTGGCAACATTTTTAGAACCCCGTGTAATTTGAAAAAATCTAAAGGTTATTGCATTTTTCTTTACAGTATAATAATAATAAACTAGTGTTGTTTTATTTATTTTTAATAAAAAAAAGCAAATGCACAAATAAGCAAATTTAGATAATAAAACTGTAAAGTTGGCGTGTCTGTACATTTAAAGATATTTGCGAAAAAATTATTTGGGGGGGAGGGGGAGTGTAAGATGAGTATTAGAGCACATCAAGACAGTTATTGGAATTATTGTCCGTCTGTTCGTTTGTTCACGCATCACATAAAACCTACTAAACAAATTTTATTGGGGTTTTGACAGGTGTATTTGACCAAGCTTGAGGTTACATATAGGCTTCGTTTCATTACAATTGGCCCATGGGAAGAGAAGATATGCTGCTTCGAAATTTAAATGGAAAACACACTTGTATCATTAAAAAATCGACCTTCGCTGTAATCGCTGAAGATCTTTTAAAACTTATGAGTGCTTATGAGTGTGCAATTGAAATCTACTTAATAAACGCGATCTCGCACCTTCATTCCCTGCACTTTACGGTAATATGTAAAAAATTTGTTCACTCCAAAATTCCACACATGGCGAATTTTTTTAAATGTGCTAATTAGTGCGCAATGCAATTCCATACGAACAACATCTAGTTTATAATAAAAAGTAAAAATCCAACAACAGTAATGGACGCATCGATCCTGATTCTGTTATCTTTTAGTAGTAAACAAATATTCCAAAATTGGTATCTGATTTAATGTGACCAAAAGGTTGATGCAAAATCACAGCACTGTGCACATATACACTATATGGACAAAAGTATTTGGCCGAACCTGCAATGACATTCTACCCAAATACATACACTTTAATATGGAGTCCGTCCCCCTTTTGCAGCTATTACAGCTATATACACTTTTCTTGTAAGGCTGTCCACAAGATTTCGTAGTGTTTCTGTAGGAATTCGTGCTTTTTCATTCTGTAGAGAGTTTATAAGGTCAGGCACTGATGTTGGATGAGAAGGCCTGGCTCGAAATCTCAGTTCCAGTTCATCCCAAAGGTGCTCGATGAGGTTGCGGTCAGGACTCAAGTTCTTCCACAATTAACTCATCAAACCGTGTCTTTATAGTCCTTGTTATAATAGAAAAAGATCCTTTCCCCAAACTGGAATTTTCTTGGTATCCTAAAGCATTAAGATTGCCCTTGACTAGGGATAAGGGGCCTGATTGAAACTCCTGAATTCAATAATTGACAGGTTTGGCCAAATACTTTTGTTTACAATAGACTATTACAATCAGTGCAACTTGGACATCAAACTGGTTTGGGAACTGCAGTATCAGCATCATCCTACAATACACAATTTTAATCCAGTATCTTTAATCGATAGTGTGAGGACGGCTGTCCTGCGCATGCAGAGCAGGTTTCTTTCGACAGGTTATTTTTGTTCATGTTCAAGTCGTACTGTAAAACTCAGCTAACAAAACAACTAACAGTCGGTGAAAAGTATCAGAATCCTTTATAATCCTTTAACATAATTGAAAATGTGGCACTAGTATTTCGTAATTTGTCCAACAAAAAAGTTTTTTGACTGGTTTACTTGCTCTAACGATTGCTCTGCGATTGACTGAACGGCAGTCGAACTCACCTCACAGAACATAGGCAGCTTTTTGGCGAAGTCCACCACTCGAGTGATGGCCGGGGTGATGATTTTTGTAAACTGACTGAACGCTTCGATGTCCACCTTACTGCCCTCCGGCGTGCTGACGATCGTCCCCTGACCTATGTCTTCAGCCTGAAATGACAGGAAATGGGAGGCGCACGGTGCTTAGCAACAGCGTGACTGGCAGCCAAGGCACCTTTTCCACTTGGACATCTACAGTACCACATCGGACACATTAAGTCCTCACTCCCTTCTAAATAGCACGAGAAAAGGACAAGTAATCACAAAGCACACTGCAAAAAGAAAGAAAAATAAATAAATCTGAGGTGCCCAAGTAATTCAGAAGAAGAGGAGGAAGAGGAGGAGGAGGAGGAGAAGAAGGAAACTTAAACGATAGGACGACCAGAAGAAGTGGGAGCGGAGCTGTTTTTAAAAAAAAAAATTTATTATTTCTTTTATTTTTTTATAGGTCTCTGTTATAGTGGTGTCTTTGACTAGGGTTATTCACTGATATTTTGAGGGGTTTTGCTGTGTTTTGTGGTTAAATTTCCATTATGCCCTTCTGACCAGGAATAACGTGAAAGATGAAGCATGGAAAGGACCAGATTGAGGAAAGAGCAGACAGGGGTGCTGAGTACAGCGCAAAAACCCAGCCTTGCACCTCTTTCTTTTGCGGTTTGGCCTAAAATGTTTTTTTAAAAAAAATTTTTTAATTCATTTCCCTGTTCCATGGTTATAATGCGCTCAGTACAGCTATCCCTTAAGCTTTCCTCTCCTGTGTACACCCTCAGTCTAACACAGCGAGCACAGCACTACACAAACATGGCAAACAGATGCTTCAAGCATTTAGCACATCAATCTATTTACAAAAAAAAATAAATGGAAAAAAAAAATTACAGAATGGAAGCAGCTGACAATTTTATAGAGTGCCTTTTGGGTAAAATAATAATAATAATTATGATAATAATATAAATAAATAAATCACAACAGCTCAAATGTATTTGGTCTATTGGTTCTTACCTTGGTTTCCTTCACCCCCACTGCACTCTGGTCAGAAGTATAGAATAAATTACAAGTTATTTCATTAAGTAGCATTGCTTCCTCGACCTGTTGGGCAATCAACAGGGATCGTGAAGTTTCAATGAAGAACCCGAGTCAAGCCAACTAAAAGAAAAACAAGTTGAAACTGAGGACAGATGAGACAGACAGAAGCAAAGTGAGGTCATGGGATTGCGTGGCGTTTCCATGGAGTTTAGGACAACAGGTGCCGCAATACTCAAACACGACGGCCAAATAAGGGTGATGATCGTGGTGGCTATGATCGAGCTGTTTCAGATTTACGTTTTCTGTTAGCAAAAAAATTTACATTTCCCTGCTATCATTTGTAATTCTCCTTTATATGTCAAATGATGATCCAAAATATAATTTTAAAGTGGATGGGTTTTGTTAGAAGATTTTGTCATGGAAACCCACAGCAACGTCCTGAGACAGACATCAATCTGCAGCGGACAGTTAGAATTCAAAGAAAACACGGGAAAAGCAAATTGGTTAGAGACCGGGGGGAGAAATAAAAAATGAGGACAAGAGGAAACGGAAAAATTAGAGGAAAAAGGCAGAAAAAGAATTGAGCACTTCAGTAGATTGATTTGGTTGAACTGACTGAGAGAATGGAGTTTGAGATAAAGCAAAAGAGGCAGGTAAAACTGTAAAAAGATGTTCCATTAATGTTAGTGCTGCTGCCTTTGTGGAACAGTCTCCAGCGTTCAGCTAACACTCCCCCACTCTACAAGATACAAAAACATGGACATATTAATACAGGGAAAAACAGTGAGGTTGGGAATTGGGAAACATGTGACAAATGTAAGGGGCGGAATAACTGGTGAAAGGGAAACTGGCAGCTGGGCACTAGGGAGGGAGGAATGTAAAACGAAGGACTGGGAAGCGGCGGGCAAGTGGAGGATTGGAATAAAAAGCGTGGTCGGTCAGATGGGAAATGGGAAGGCGAGTCTCGCAGGAGGGAATTGGGAAGATGAATCTCGCAGGTGGGAAATGGGAAGAGAAGTATTGAAGGAGGGAATGGACGAGGAATCTGGCCGGTGAGAATTGGCAAGATGAGCCTCGCTGGTAGGAAATGGGAAGTGTGATCTGTCAGATGGGAAATAGGAGGAATAAACTGGAATGCATGTTCTGGTTGATGGGGAAATGGACGAGGAGGCTGGTTGCTGGGAGTGGGTCAGAATAAAGAGGAAAACTTGGTGCGGCAGGTGGAACTAAGAATTGGGATGTAAGAAATTAAGATCAGTGTCAGGTGGGAAATAGGAGGAATAAACTGGAATGCATGTTCTGGTTGATGGGGGAAATGGTCGAGAAGGCTGGTTGCTGGGAGTGGGTCAGAATAAACAGGAAAATTAAGCTCGGTTGGCTCCGGTGGCTGGGATGTGCTTGTATGAACGTGGACATGGGAAGCAGTGCCTTGAAGTGGCTGGCAACTGGAGAATATGAATTTGGGATGGAATGTGGGCACCTTGTGGAGGACCAAACGAGACACCAAACACAACTGACTATGGCTCTGATTTCGGGAGGAGAACTCTCACCAGGAATTTGCGCTTCTGTTTCCAGTGGTTGCCCTGGGCGTTGGTGGACATGTGGGCCTCCGTGACGATCCGAATCAGCTCCCATTCCTCCTGCGATGGCTCAGGTCGCTCCCACACCATCTTCTGCATCTCCTCACGCTTCCGGCGCTCACGGTTCTCCTCGATCAGCTTACGTTTGGCCATACGCTTGCTGTCATCCAGCACCACTTTGGGAAGGGCGAAATAGATGAGATTGCAGGTTTATTACAACAAATAAGCCTACAAAACTGATTGAAGTACAGCATGATAGAAAAGTCAGCAACTATTAAATAATGGAGGGTAACCTAGAAACATTCCTGAGGTCAAGAGAGATACCATAGGAACCGATACTGCTCATGAAACAGGACAAGGTACGCTTGGATGAATTAAGCACAAATGTCAGTCATGGTCTCGAATAAATAATAATAATTTAAAAAAAATAAATTAAAAAAAAAAAAAAAAAAAAAAAAATATATATATATATATATATATATATATATATATATATATATATATAATTGCTATGTGTTCCATGTCCTTATTTTTATTTATTTATTTATATTTATATAATTTTTTTTTGATTTGTCCAATCTGTAAAATATGTAATAAATGAATGAATATTATATATATATATATATAATAAGTTATATGTCTTTTATGTATGCCGGTGAAATCAATCGTTACATGCACAGAGAACACTCACAGTCGGTCGCCATTCCAACAGCAATGCATTTCTTGAAGCGGCATTCCTGGCACTGGTTCCGCGTGACTTTGTCGATTACACATTTCCCCTCGTATTTACATGCATAGGTTGGGTTCAGGTTCTTCTGGATCGTACGCCTGAAAAAACCCTGGGGAGAAGACAAACATGTCCACTGGGGATTGCACTAGCCCGTGCGCTCTTAGTGCCAGTATCAAGAGTGTGGGGAGGATTGTGTAAGGAAGGGTATCTGGTACAAAACTCATTACACACTTTTACAGAACTGTTTTTTCTGTACAATTGGTACCCCAAGACAGAAAAAACTAATGTTTGTAGCTGAAATAACATAAGTGAAAACATGAAGTAGCTTGTTTTTGCAGACATTTCACAATGCTATTTTTAACTAGAAGTGGATAAAAAAAAATTGTCAATGGTTAATCATGGAATACATGTTCAGTGCTTGTACAGTATGGGTGAAACGAAACACTTGGGTGCGCAGTTCTGATTCTCACCTTGCAGCCCTCACAGGTGATGCACCGGTAATGGTATCCTGTCGCCTTGTCTCCACACACTACACAAAGTTCGTCCTTGTCCAGGTAACTTGGTATGTACCCTGAAGAGGAAACAGAAATAGCAAAGATCTACATTAGGTATTAGGAATTTGTGCACACTGCTAAAAATGGCAGCTTACTAAATGGAAATATCTTGAATCTAATCAAATTTGTCTAGCTAGATGGATGGATAGATAACTGGATGGATGGATAGAAAGCTGGATGGATGAATGAATGGATAAATGGATGGATATCTAGCTGGATGGATGGGTGGATGGATATCGAAATGGATGGATGGATGGATGGCTCCTGAGCTGCCAGTGATCCATACTCTATACAGAGGAATACATTTATGCTTAAAAATGGTAAAAAAAATATATGTCAAAAACATGTTGAATAATCGGGTGTTTGGTGTGTTGTAATCTGCTGTAATCAAACCTAGATGCGGTGCACCAGTTACTGACTAATTTAAACAAATCAAACAAGTCTTACTTCTCCAAAATAACTGAAAGATAATTTAAATATACTGTAGAAATGGAGAATAACTGAAAAGGAGACTAAACAAGTTTTTGCGGATTACATGTAACACAAGACAAATTGAGCCTTGCTTGTCATGGAAACTCCTATTCAACTACCCCATAAAGTACAAATCAATAAAATGGTGCCAAACAAGCTAAGCTAAATCCTAAGCACTAATGCAGTGGATGATGTTGAAGCACAACTTCAGACAGGAGCTCACACCAGGAGCTCCAGAACATGAATCGATAATGTTTATGATCAATAAGAGCGCATAAGGTCATTGCCCCAGTAAGACCAGGCCTTCTGCTTCTCTGCATGTGTCCCAACTGGCATGCTGGGAAATCAATAATGCACTATACAATAAAAGCCATTAAAAAATCCTCAATGAACCGCATGTCAAGAAAAGTATAAACCCATGTACACTGTGCAATGAATCTAATAGTGCTCTCAGTGCCTTATTTATAGAAATGAAGAAGGAAAACCACTGTTCTGTTTACTGTACAGCATCTCTCTTATTAACACATAATAATGTTTAATAAATTATTTGTGGAGTATGAAAACACACGTGCAAGTTAGATCAATAGAACTTATTATAGATAGATAATTAACTTATTTAGTCATTTACAATATTACATCACTTTCTTTATTGTCAGATTTTATTATATTAGTTGTGGCTATGTTTTTATTATGATGATGATGATGATGATGATTATTGTTATTATGTTACATATTTCACATAATAATATAATACATAAACATAATAATAATAATACTTAATATGTCTTCCATTTCTTTAATTTTATAAATTATGTTCTTAGTTGTCGATGTATTTATTATACGTAATATTATTATTATTATTTTATTATACAGCCACAATTAATAACATACTTTATAATAATAATAATACTATTTAAAGTATTATTATTATTATTATTATAGCATGTCCTATAATAAAATATAGGTAATAAATAAGTGTTTTAAACTTTTTTATTTTTACATTTTAAGATTCTATATAATTTTTCTTTATTACCTTATATTTAATTATAGGACCTGCTATTATTATTATTTTTTTTATTATTATTAAAATAAAAACACATCCACAACTAAGAAGGTAATATATAAAATTAAGAAATGGAAGATGTAATACTTGAATGAATAATGAATGACAAATAAATAAGAAAAATATGTAAAATAATAATTGCACAATACATATTACAGTGGTACAGGAAAGTTGCAGGAGCCTGTTTCTTAGAACAATTAAGAAAACTATTCCTAAAAAAGTATTTCTACAATGTAAAAAAAAAAATACTTGAATATTTGTTTCTTTTATCAAATAAGTGAACACATTTAAACACAATTTAAACAATTTATACTGCAAATACCATATTTAGAAAAACGACTGGCAAAAAAAAAAAAATCACGATATTGCGCTTTACGATGATATATCACACTAATTTTTTTTCGTCTCTACCCACACTACTACGTGCATGCGTCACAATGTGAAAATCGCTTCCTCTGTACCTTTCTTATGCGGCACCTCTATCCACTGCATCTGAGGAAAGTCTGGCCTGCCATCAGAGAAGTAATCAGGCTGCTGGTAGTGGCTAAGTGGCACCTCCATGGTGCAGAACTCGCTTTTAAATGCCGGGTTGCTGCCTGGATAAGTGCCTGGGTAAGTGCCTGGGTACATGGCAGGGTATGGCTGGCTGGGTGGCCAGGCCTGCTCCTCCATGCAAGAAGGGTTGTGGTGAAGCGGCTGAGACTCGCAATGGCCAAAAGTGGATCCGTCGCCACCGTACATACAATATTCACCGCCGTCCGGTACGGTGTAGCCTCCAGCCATGCCGTGTGGCATCTCGTACATATCCGGGATACAGTAATTCATCACTGCGCTCGTTTAAGGCTGAGCGATATAAGCCGGGTAAGTTCTAAGGTTCTAAGAGAACTGGATCACGAACAAAGATGTACCGTCATTAGTGCTTATAACACTAATAACAAAAAGGTCAGACAAAAAGTCTGTTGGTGGAACGTAGGGAAAAAAAGACAGATGCAAACTCTTGGATATGTATTTTGAAAAAACCAGTGGGCCGAAAAATACCCAGAGGACACATGGCTATATATATGACAGTGGTATACGACCCACCCCGACTACCCTTCGACCCGCCGCATTGGGAGGCAGATTTATGACGATGCGTTCTTCTAATCTGACTTTAACCCAATCCCGGAAACGGAGCTCGCTCAGATTAAAGCCAAGTGTAACGTTCTCCACCAGCATGTTGACTGTGCTACCTCAAATCTGTCTGCGTCCTAGGAACTCGCAGCACTTGCAATCTCCGGTGATACATCGAGGAGAAGTATGAGTGCTTTTACAATATTATCAATATGAATAACTGTAACTCCTATAAGGGTTTAGAGTTAATCCTCCTGAAAGCCGAAGTGTCTAGTTACTTTGGCTTTCATAAGCTCATAAAATATGAATCTGCACTAATCCATAATGATATTCCTCTGGATAACAATAAGTGCTTACTCGTGACACCCACTTATTGCTTTATAATGTGGCAAGAAGCTCAGTCTTTGATCAAACCCGAAGCAAGCGCTTGATCATGTGCAATGATGTACGTGTTAACATCGACATAAAGAGCAAATTCCATTGAGAATTATATATTGCATTGATTAAAATTGTAATATTTCATCTTTAAAACAGCCTATGATTCGTCAACAGGTGTTAAATCTTTCACTGGAATTAAAGTTAGGTATTGGACATGGTATTATATTTAGAATAATAAAATTGACTAATACAGTGATCACTTATTGTATATACCTAAAAATAATTTTTTTTTGCTTTCAGAAGATTCCAATAATGCATTCGCATTTCAATTAATTTTTCAATTCTGAATAAAAAAACAAACAAAAACAAATCACAGACTTTCTTAATAATTAATAAATAAAAAAAAACAATCCATTGGATCGACAATAACAACTACAAAAAAAAAAATGATTAAAAACAAACCCAGATCTTCGCTGCAGACGGTCGCGGCTAAGACAATTAAGCGATAAGCACGGAACAGCTGTTTACAGCAGGGGCCTCTGAGGCAAATCTGCTCCTGATCACAAGCTTAACTCGAGTTTAACTTTTTGATGAGGCGATGTCCTCGCATACACGGGGTATTTCCAAAAGTACTTCACCTGATTAACAACTTCAAACAAGCAGCGATGCAACACTGCGACAATGACTGTAATCAGGCCTCGTTAAGCACGGTACTTGTAGCCTCAAGTTTTTAAATGAGACACTTGCAAAGGACGAGATAAAGGAAAGGTTTGGTGGATGTTGGAGTAAGGGGGACAGAAATTGCTAGCTTGGTATAGTTAAAAAAAATAAAAGTTTTTTTTTTTTTAAGTACAATTTTTTTCAAATAATTTATTGTATGACTTCAAATTATGAAGTCAGATATTTTATTATAATATAATATTGATATAATATATATACATAATTACAAAATATAAAACCACAAATTAATGACTAATCTTGTACTGATTTCCAAACTGGTATTACAGCAAAAAAACAAAACAAAAAAACTATTCTATCAGGACGTATCTGTGTCTCAGAAAAGAAAGTAAAAAATAAAATAAAGACTTTGTGTTTTGTTGCATGAGAAAAAAAAAAAAAAGTCCAGTCAACGTTCAGTCAGACTAAGCTGCTCACTTCCTTATAAACCTGCATATATTGTATCATTTTTAAGCAAAGGCTCATCTCATCGATTTTTATCATTAATTACTGTTTACTGCTTTATATACTGTAGTATATTTTTCAATGCAGAATCTTAAAGACATCCTACACCTCCAGCAGCATCTGCCTACACAGTACTATACAGGAATTATATAATGCTTTCAAGAAAAGACTAAAAATGTCTCAATTCACAATACGCCAAAAATATTCTTACCTTCTTTTCACACCAAAATGCAATCTTATAAATTGTCAATAGATTTTTTTAGTTTTTTTTTTGGATTTCCATACACGAGGATTTCGTTCTCCATCCTCACACAGAGGAGTCTGGCTTGGATCCTTTTCCCCTTCCATCGATCACGCTCAAAAATTATCCCGAAGGTTAAACAAGTGACCTTTCTAATTTAAACAAGCAATCAGATATTCCCACAGGCTCGGTAGGCAAGATGAGAGCCGTGTACCTGCTTGGGCAGTGGACCTACAAGCCAGCTTTTCCACCCATTTATTCCCTCTTTAATCGATCACTTAAGGTCTCATGGGTTCAAAGCTGGTCACGTAGAGTTTTTGGATAGGAGGCCCTCGTGGCATTGGGGATAGGGCCTGGTGTGACATAGCCGGATGTCCCCAGTGACACGGTGTTACCTGAAAACAACACGTCACTTTGCACTGAATGTCTAAGGGTGAGGTGAGGGAAAGCGAACAAAACACAGCCCTGTCCCGAAGAGTCTCCGAAACCGCCCGCTAGTCAAAACTAGAGACAGATTAGACTTTATATACTGCTTAATGGAATAATAAAGACGAAGGTCAATTATGTGTTGGTGTATTCGGAGCTTTTGGTAGAGTATGCAACAAGCATTTCAATGCCCAGTCCAGCATAAAATACCAGGGTTCTCCTTTGTTGTCTGAGATAACACTGGTTTAATCTGTTTTATTTTGACATATGCCAATTCTAAGAGTCTATTGGACCTCCCTCTCCTGCATACTTGAACAATGTTCAACATAACAACCAGACAGAATGATTAATATACTGTTTAGATAGCATTACTCTTTATGATGATGCCAAAAGCAATCATTAAATATTTAAGCATCAAATCCATCCATGCACGTGTGTTTGTTTGGATTAAATACCGAGACTGAGATCGGAGACATCTACAGTAAGTGTCATAACTCCTAGAATTATTGATGTTAAATTATGGTCAGAAATAGCTCTGTAAGTGCAAGTGCAATAAATATTAACACTGGCACAGTACAAACTGCTAGATGTAATTATCTTTCTGCTTGTTTCTCTTCTATAAAAAAATTAAATAAATAAAAACACCCTGTGACCTGCAGAGCAAAAATGAGAACCAATATTTGATATTTGGCCAGCAAAGAACACATGGTTTTCTGCTACAGTCCGCAAAGAGCCTAAAGATACAATTAGAAAATCAGTTGTGTATATACCATCCTCAGCAGCAACCTCATTTCCCCTCTCATCCGTTCCAACCTCTCAGCATTCAGCATCACCGGTATACTAATCACCATCCTGATAATCTGTCACCACCTGCTTCTCACTGCTTCCTGCATTAACTTGATGTTTTTTTTGGGGCTTGAATGATTCATAGGTCACTGTGTGGTTTAACAAACAAAAAAACATTCCTTTGAAACTGCTCAGGTACAGGGACTGGACTGAAAATGAGAGACGAATATGTCCTTCGGGAAGCCTGGAGAAACTATTCCTCAAGATTAAATGAAAAAATACAACATCTGGCTGGTTGAAAGCAAAATCTGAAGAAATGAGGGATGGCACTTTTGCATTTCACACTTTTTTTTTTTTTTCATTCTTATGGTGCTGAAAACAAACAAAAAAACAAACCAATCCAATTCTGTGGATGGAAATACGCTATTGAGATTGCAGATGTTTATATAGCTTATATTTAAAAGTAGATGTGTTATACATACAATAATCCATTGTTTAGCCAAAAAAAAAAAAAATTAACCCACGTATATATCATTTAACTTAAATATACTGTTTTATATGATGTTTAAATTCAACGCACTTCTTTCAATGAAATCAAACGTAATATTAATAACGTCATGCATGAACCCTGTAGCCCTATAAAGACTAACGCAACAAGTATTGCTTATGATCGCAAACAAACGGCGAAGCAGATTTTGTGTGAGTCAGCCCGCCAGCTGGCTTATAAATCAGATGCTGGGAAGATATTTAACAACGGGAAAACAGTATCTTTTTATCTCTTTATAGCTGGTGCCTCGCTGATGACCAAGCAAACAGTCTTTACCAGCTTATTGTTTCCTAAAAAGTGCACCTCTCCCACACTACGCTAATGACAAACACACCAAAAAGCTTAAACAACTTAGGACGATGGGGACCAGACTGCTGGTGAGTCAGGGCTTAATTTGGATTACCGTACATCGCATGTAAAAGTTACACGTCGATGATGCAATAGCGGACTTGGGGCCGCTAGAAGAAAAACAGGTAACAGGTTTGTTCAACAGCTCGTGTAAGATCTGACCGGTCAGGATGTAAATAACATTAACAGGATAAATATGCAAAGAAATGAATCCTAAAAGGTATTTTTATAAATAAAAATCTAATTAAGAACTAACTGGTATATAACCATATCATTTACTCTGATGTAAATAGCTAAACTGATTAATTAAATTGAGCCATAATAATGGGACAGCCTTCATTGGCAATGGTTCTTGTCATCCACTCTAACAATATGCATGTGAAATATTATATTATTAAAACCTCAACTCTGTTGAATTCAGTGTTGGGTGCAACGACTTACAAAGTACTTGGAATACTTGGATGACTGTTTTGATGTAACAAGTAATCTAATGCGTTAGGTCCGCCATTTAAGTTCAGTTATTTGGTTATATTTTCAAAAATGTAATCCGTTATTCAGACAATTTATGTAATCCGTGAGCCAGACAGTAGTGATTCTGTTAGTGTGTGTGAAAGTCGTCCTACAAGCCCCGCCACCCTATGCGGTTTCAGTCGTGGTGAGAAGTGGTGTTGGACAACGTGAGCCGCGTTGGTGAGATAGGAGTGTTAGTAGTTAACAGATTATGGACCAAACTTCGCTGAGTGATGATGGGAAAATAATTATAAAGATCCTGACTAAAGCAACATGCATGAGAAATCACAAAGGAGTTTTCATTTTCTGCATTGGAAAAGTACTCTAACTTGTTTCTTTTATCAGAAAGTAATGCAATAATGTAACTGATTACTTTTTAATGACAGTAACGTTATAATGTAATTAGTTACTTTAAAAAGTAGCGTCCCCCAACGCTGGTTGAATTCTCAAATCTGATTGGTAAGAAAGCGAATAATCATGGGTATATATGGATGTGTTAAATCTGATGTTATAGTCTATAGTAACAGCTAGTTCACTAGTGCTCTGAATTAAAAATTTTGTTGTTGTAGACTTCCTTAAACTTCCAGAAATTATAAACTTTTATATTCCAGCAAAGTACTTGCAGAATAATCACATTAGTCAAAATTAGCATTCCTTCTTCTTTTGAATTTATGGCGTGGTTGGTGTAATACCGCCACCTTCTGGACTGGAGTGTGGCGCAGAATATTGCAGAGCGAACAAAAAACAACAACAAAATTATGACTTTGTATGAGAGATGACATTTAAACAATCAACAAGACAAGTTACACAACAGTTTAATGGTTAATAAATACTTGAAGTAGTTTTAAATACTTCAAAACCTGTGAGAAATATAGCACAAAATTTAGGCAAAATGAGAAATAAAACCTCTACCTATGATTCATTTATGATTCACAGCTTTACAGTTTATGGAACCTGTATGCCAGACATGCCACATAACCGGACAGTAAATAAATGGAAAGCAAATGTGTTTGTTTTTGTCTTATTAAATTCAAGTGAGAGAAAAGAGGGGGTTATAAATGAAGTAATGCCATAACATATCAACGTTGGTTATACGCTGCAATCTTTTTTGTTACGGCTTAATGCTTAATATTTCAACTTAAGCTCTAGACCGATGCATTGTAAATACTTGAGTTGTTTGTGAGCCCATATAAACCTGTGCACTATTGTATCTGGCTAAGGTTACATGCTCATAAAACTATGTCGGAACGGTCTACAGTAGGCCTCCTTATTGTGTCTTTTGAGAGTGAATTTAATATTCTGTAATTGCAAAGAATATTTATTACGTCTGATCCAACATTTTAAAATGAGTGCCGTGGGGGAGGGAGTTGAGTATCCATTACCCACAGACAAACTCTCGGGGTTAGAAAAGAGTTCATGGTAGGTTTAACAATGCCTGAATCTTCTATGCATGTACAGTAAGAAAACTATAACGTTGGCGTGCCTGTGCATTCAAGATATTTGTGAAATTTATTTTTTTTTAAATAATTTTTGACTGCCTGTTTGTGCGCGCATCACGTAAAAACCAGCGAACAAATTTTAATGGGGGTTTCACAAGCGTATTTGGTCGAGCTTGGGGTAACATATAGGCTTTGATTCATCGTAATCGGCTCATGGGAAGAGAAGATATGCTACTTTGAATTTTAAATGTAAAAAACTTTTATATCATAAAAATCGATCCTGAAAAAAACATTCAACAGATGGCGCTTTGCATTTTTGAAATATGCACTTATGACTGTGCAGTTGAAATCTACTTAATAAATGTGATCTCACATTTTCATTCCGCGCACTTCATGGGCATGCGTAAAAATTTTAGTTCAATCCAAAATTCAAAAGATGGTGCTGTACATCTATCTATCTATCTATTTATTTATTTATTTATGTCAGATTTTTATTTATTTATGCCAGATATTTATTTTTTATCCCAGATTTTCTCCCTAATTTAGTCGTGTCCAATTCCTCCCCGTCAAAAGTTCATACATTTTTTTTTCTCTTTGGATTTGTTTCTAATTTAGCCAATTCCCATCCGTCATTATGGCACTCCCCCATCAAGGCGACAACTAACACCCAGGAAGGGTGGAGGCTATCATGTATTTCTTCCGAGACACGTGACGCCAGACGACCTCTTCTTCTTTTTGAACTGCTTGCTCACACACCGGTGAGAGCTCACAGACGTTGATGATTGGCTGCTTGATTGAGGGCTAGAGTTCCTCCCATCCCGCTCCCACATTCCTGAAAGATTCCACTTTGGGGGCCCGAAATGGAATAGAATTTGACTCCCAACCTCAACAATTAAACTATTTATTTCATTTGTATGCTTCTAATGTCTTGGATGTTGTACACAAATGGATAAAGAAAAGCAACACAACCTACAAAACTTTGAAAAAAAATTTTTACTTTAGTTTTATTTATTACACAGCTTATCCAATATACAGCTTCCTGCTGGGTGGGCTAGTAGTCAGTAATAGCCATAGCAGATAATTCATACTATAAGACCAATAATTATTTCATCAGGCCTGGCGTCTGATTGCTTCTCATGAGAATGTTTCCTCAAACATTATTCAACAAATGATTCTCATAGCACATTGTAACATAAATAAGGCGGTCGGATTTTTGATTTTCGCTTTCCAAGAACAGCAAAAAAAAAAAAAAAACAAATCCATGAAGTTAATCGACTCTGCTCCACTTCACGCGGACTGATTATAAATGCTATGTTTATTCAGAATGTGATTTTATAACCGGGCTCCTCGCCAGACAAGGCTGTGAATCTGATTTGAGCGCTAATCCGCAAGATTTTTCACAAACTCCATATTTTGACATGTGCAGAGCTTGGGATCGGGGGGGGGGGAACGGAAATGTAATTACGTTGTAAATTTGTTGTTTTTTTGAGTAGCTGAGGAAAGTTAGCTGGCTGCGCGGCTGTTATTCGAGTCTTCGTTAAAACGTTTCCGAACAGCCAAGTGAAATGAAACTTGTGGACGGAACGAGAACATTATTAAGAAAATAAACCCGCTCGGGAAAGCACGGTGTTGCTCTAACAGTCCGGGACCATGTGTCGAGACTCAGAGCGAAACCTCCTGGCTCGAGTAATAATAAACACACACACACACGCAGTGATGTGGTTTTAGAGTTCATGGTGGTTTAGCGTCAGGCACATACAGTACAGATGGGTGACAAATCAAAGAAAAAGCCGTTGACGCTCTTGCACTTATGCGTTTTGCTATTGCGGTGTGGATCCACTTCTGCTCTTGTAGGCGAGCCGCTGCCGCTAACGCTGAAACACCAACCCTTTAAGAAAAAAGTGATCGTTGATCCGGTTTGAATCTACAGGATTACAGAATGTTTCCACAAACGCTTTGTTTTTCTTACATTTGTCAGAAAGACTCCAAAGAATCCAGGAAGTTTCATGCAGCATAGAGGTTCATTCATACTGTTCCCTGAATTTTCCTTCATCACCTCCAAGCTTCTGAGGTTGTAGAACATGAAACCAGTAGATATTGGAAATGGGTTTCATGATCGTGTGGCTAGTGTAGCTTCAGATTCCTCTTCTGTTGGAGATCATTGTGTTATCGTGCCTTCTGAGATGCTTTTCTGCTCACCATGCTTGTAAAGAGTTAATATACACGTCTAGTGCCCTGTGCCTTCACACACACTCTGGGCAATTTGGGAATGGCAGTTAGCCTAATCTGCATGTCTTTGGACAGTGGGAGGAAATCGGAGTACCAGGAGGAAACAAACCAAAAACGGGGAGAACATGCAAACACTGAAGCCGGACGCCACCGTGCCGCCTTCTCTAATCACTATTATTTACTAAAATTACTTTTATTGATTGAAATAAAATGTCTTCATCATATAAGAGTAAGAGGATATCCCCTTACTTTAAGATTATTCTTACCCACATGCCCACCAGGGTGACGTCATGGGCCGACTGCATCATATAATGATTCAACTGGTTTCCATTGTACAGTAGTTAAACTATTAATATTCCATATGATGCCATTCTAAACTATAGTATATACTATAATACACCATGGTATTACTGTGGATTGTCAGACACTCCCATTGTAGGCACCACAGGACTTTACAGAGTACCAGTGTAGCACTTGAGTTGTAGTACTGTGGTGTGTATCATAATACTCTGGTACTTATTGGGCACCAACATGAAAATCGAAGTATCTAATACATACAGCACCATATGATATGATAGATATGATAGTACATACTTGTATAATATGGCATAGTACAGGCAGTGCCATATTAGACACCTGCTGAACTTTGGTAACCTCTGTGATTCCCAGTAGGTAACATGGTATTGACAAACGTATGGTGTATCAGCCTTTGGAAGGTAGCGTAACAGGTGAAATACATATTACAGAGGTTACTATATACATATTACCATTATGGTACATAAACATGTATGACATATATTTTGGATCATATCATGGTAAGTGATCCAGTACATTTTACATATTAAACATAGTGAATGTACCATGGTAGAACTATGTACCAGAGTGGGGCAGATAAGTATATATATATATATATATATATACACACACAAACAAGAATGAACCAATTTCATGACTAATAACCTCAGTTCTCAAGCATCGTTATGGAATGAGTCTAAATTTTTAATGGCTGCCACCTTAAACCTTTAACATTTGAATAACAACAGCGATCAACTCAGTGGATCGTGATATGCTGATACGCACCTGGGAGGAATTCTCTTATCGCATTGATGTTGCCCTTCGGTTTGCTGCAGGTGGTGGTCACATTGAACACTTGTAAGACAGGGAAATAAAAGTTGATTGTGAGTAGAATACTTGTGACTTGGCTGGAGTTTTGTATTACTTTTCCTTAATAAAATATTGCGTAGTGAAATCGGTTCATTCTTTTCAAATTACCCTGTGTGAATATATATTTATTTATTTGTTTCTTTATTTTTATATATAGATCCTTCTATATATAAATTACACTGTGCATTTCTATATTTTTATTAAAATATTTCTATATTTTTATTAAAAAATATATATTTTTTCGTATATTCTATACCAAATATTTAAATGTTAATTGAATTAATTCAAATTCTTCTAGTGCGATTTTCCTTCTATGGACAGTCGTACAAATATTTCACTGCATGTCATACGGTACTGTGTATGACAAATAAAAGTGGGATTTGAATAACTTTTCCTCTCAGTTAAACAATGCAGAGGGCGGTACAGTCGCTTAGTGGTTAGCACTGTCGCCTTGCACCTCCGGGGTCTGGGTTCGATTCCCACCACGGGGTTATGTGCACGGAGGTTGCACGTTCTTTCCGTGCCTAGTGGGTTTCCTTCATCTTTCCTCCCACAGGAAGGTCGTAGGCATGCACTGGCGTTCCCAAACTGCCCGTAGTGTGCGAATGTGAATTGGCACCCGATCCAAGGTGTACTCGTGCCCGCCTCGTGCCCTGGGATATACCTGACCCTGTACACAGGATAAAGTGGTACAGACGATGAGTGAGTAACAAGGCAGAGCCATTTTGTGCTTCTAGCCCCCTCTAGAGGTGATTTCCAAAAAGGGGGGGAAAAAACAAAACAAAAAGTTCCCGAAACCTCATAAAAAGGTCAGTGGGTTTTTTCTGTCCATAAAAAAAGCATAATGATTTCCAGACATGAGCAGGCCTGGCCACATAAGTTATGAACTACTACTACTACTGGAGCCCACTAGAGCAATACTTCACTCAGTGAATGCTCAGTCATATGACGCTGAAAAAGCACATCGTTACACAAGGATCCATCTCTTTCCCAATAACACTTGCACCTCCAGCGAATTTTAATGAAAAAAATGTGACCATCAAAAACAAAAAAAAAATAACGAACTCTCCGCCTTATCTTCATCAGAAGAACCGAAGTGTTAAAATAAATAAATATATAAATGTATATCTGTAATTGATTTTTCTTATTCCTCTTATTTCTCTCTCTCTCTCTCTCTCGCTTGCTAAGACAGCGCCGGTCGTAACTGCCTGTGGAAAGAACGACTCCAAGCCTCCTTTAATGCTTTTAATGGAAACCACATCACTTGCGTTCACCAAAGTTCTCACTGTAACAGGATTTTATTAGGCGCATTAATGAGATCTATGCTACATGAATTAGTAACGTATGAGAAACGCTCGTTTTCTTTCCCTGGCGTCTCGCGCGTTCAACTGACAATGTTTCTTTTTCCACTCGTAAGCCGCTGACCATGATGGACACTCTGGCAGAGCGAAGGGAGAAGGAGAAAAGGAAGGAAAGAGTGTGTGTGTGTGTGTGTGTGTGTAAGTGAGAGTGAGAGAGTCAGAGAAAGAGAAAGAGGGAGGGAGGGAGAGTGATCCGCCTCACTTTAAATAGAAAGACGAACGGAGAAGGCCAGGATTACGCAACCACTCTGCATGATCTGGTGCTACCAGCGGGGGGTGCATTTTGTCTGCTTTCTTTAAAACAAATCCACTTCATTAAAGTGAAGTGAAGAAAACAAGCGCGCAGACAGGAAGAAGAGAACGTGTGGGAACAACAACAATAATAATAATAATAATAATAATACAAAAAAATATAGCATGGCTAAGCCACGACAAAGATATAAATCAATCTAAGATCAGTGAGGGGCAGATAAAGTGTTGTTTAACATCTGCACCAATGCTTTTAATTAAGATACTGAGAATGAGAATTATATCGATGTCTGACATCCAGTGTTCAAATCAAACAGTGTTCAAGACTTTGCTACACTAACCCATTTATCCCGGCGTTTCACTAGTGCTTGGATACCATCAAGGTAGAAAGTTCTCTCAGTACACCGGACTCGCTGATTCACGTCTGAAACGCTGGCCTCCCAGGAACTCCTTTAATGGCCCAAATATGTGGAAATGGTTTGGAGTGAGGATGTGGCAATAACGCCTCCCAGATGAGTTCCTGTAATGTTCCAGTTTTACGCCTTCTTTTATGAGAAATGTCGTCATAAAATGTCATATTTAAAAAATAAATAAATAAAAATAAATTAAAAGTCCCGGTTTGACATGAACGCTCTTGCTTGAAAGAACCGAGTTTGGAAATCACAAATGCAGCCGCCTGTGTGTGAGACATAGTTTGTCACCACATTTCTCAGTCCCATAATTCCATATTCTCAAAATACTGATACTTCCCTTACTATTGAAATATCGCAGCCAGCCACCATCGCATGACAAGAAGCCTAGCTTGAAGCATTTCCTTTGTTCATTTCCTCTGAGCCTGCATCTCACACACACACATACACACACACACATTGACGCGAATCTGTTTGATGGTGTTGACCACAGAGCCATGCTATAGAGTCATAGACATACGGGTACACATACAGAGAAATGAAAAATCCCCCAAACAGAGTATTTAAGCTATAATTGCAGGTCATGCGTGTTGTTGCATATTAGCAAATTTGTTTAGCTAAGCAGTGAGAATTAAGATTACAAGCTGCATCTAAACCTTGCCATTTACCCAGCCGTAGCTGGAAACAATGAAATAAATAAAAGTGAGCATTAAAGCAGGAATGTAAAACCTGTAATTATCCAAAATACTGGCAATTTGTGTGAAATATGTGTGTGTGTGTGTGTGGAACACAGCTTTAAGTAAACCAGGACAGGAAATCTTTTTTTTTTTTTTTTTAAGTAGTAACCGCAGGACCAGTCAATGGGTACAGATTTACAGTCCTCAATCTCATAAGCACCTGGTTTTCTACTTCACAGCAGTTAACAGTTAAAGTGCTTTTAGGGAAATGCACAAATTATAAGCCGACCATCGGACCAAAAGGAATATAACATATGACCTTTAATAAAAAATAAAAGTGCACACTCATGCACTGATTAGATTATATAAGGATGCAACAATTTGAGAACTGTTGAATGGCACTTTTAAGGAGCTTTCAAAGATCGCCAGCGGGCGGTCACTTTAGCCGACCTTGGAGCTCTATTTCTTGGTGTGCGCAATCAGTGACTTTTCCCTTAAGCTGAGGATACATTATCTGACTTCATAGGATTCAAAATCACGCAGAGACCAGGGTCTCCAAATGGTGCAACAGCAACAAGCTCGTCCTATTATGCGGGTATGAATCCCAAGTGATGCTGTAGCCTCCCGCAGCTGGGAGAAAAGAGAGAGCTGATTGGCCGAACTCTCTCGGGAGGGGGAGGTATGGGAAGCTCAATTGCGGCTCTAGTCAATCATGGGCGTCTGTGAGAGGATACCGCTATTCTCCTGTTGGTGTTTCAGCAAGCAACGATTGGAGTGGATGCATCAGAGGAAGCACGTGACGGCCTTCGCTGTCTTTGATTGGAAGTTGTAGCCTTGATGGGGGAGTGCCTTAATGGCAGGTAGGAATTGGCTACTACTATATTAACGAGAAAATTGCATACAAAAAGTGGTGTAGTGTATCCCCAGAGACCATTTAAAAAATATATATGATTTGAGAATTTATCCATTTGTGAGATAGGAAGAACCTGCGTTGTATCTTTTAAATCCTCGTTCCTACTTTTATTAAATGCCGCCGTGCGTCAAGGCCATCAACATATAACCGCACTACAGACAGAATTTCATTTCCAACATTCCCCGAGGACGTGAAGACTGAGTGCGGAGTGCTTACCTGACATACTGCTCCGGATCAGGGCCTAAACATCATCCTCACGTTGCTAACGGACTCCTCGATATCTGAGAGTGAGAAACGTATCAAGTCAAACAGAAATCATAACGAGGTCTAGACGTAAAGGTTTAAATCTTAATTATTAATGATGAGGGAGCAGATGTATGACTGCTTGGAATTCCGCTCACCTGATATCTGGGTCCTCTCCAATGAGGTTCACACCAGTGTAGCCTGTAACACACACAGAGTCATGGAGAGGCCATTGAAAAGTGTACACTGTCGTACAGAGCACCCAATCGTGTGTCGTATATAATTGTGGAAAGATTTATGTTCAATTAATGTGATTTCCGGGACTTTAACCGTGACATGAATGTTCGTTAAAATGTCTGAGGGTGTGTTCACACTTGTAATTCGGTTCTCTTGGTTCCAACCAAAGCATGAAATGTTGCAGTAGTTTTGATTCGCTAATATAAAATCCTGATTCGCTTAGCATTCACACTGACATCGACATCGCGGCATACTTTATCAGCTGAAAACTCGTAAAGAGGTCATAAAACGCGACATCGAGAACAACACATGCCCGGCTCCAGACGGCGGATAAAACGGATTCCGATGCGCCCAATGTTTTTCATTTTTGACTAACTTTTATCCAGACTGTAAATATCCAGACAATAAATATAAAGCAGTGATCTTTAATCCTTTGATAGACTCTTCCCGCTTCAGTGTCTGCCTGTCCACATGACCATGCGTGATAGTACAGCAGGGCTGCGTTCAATAACGAGAGCAACCAAACACAAGTGTTCCTGTTATTGAACGCAGACCTCTCCGCAACTATCTAGGACTTTCTCACTTCATGCACTGCCTCCTTTACATTGGATGTCCCCGATACACAGTCGATCGGTGCAAGTTCTCAGGTGCGGTCATCATTATCATATAATGCTGGCAACGCAGACTCGATTTATTTATAAAGAATATCTTCGGTCAGTGGTGCATTCACACTGCTATTGAACCGCATTGGAGTTCGGATATTTTCATCAAGTGTTCCTGGTTTGCTTGCTCAGCTAGTGCACACCGAGGTTCGGATTTCAGCGTTTTCATCGTTTCAAACAGGATCATATAACACCATTTGATCTTTTATAACACTTAATGCGTCTTAAACTCTCCTGATCCATGCTTCGTTTTTTTGTAAATGTGCATACACATTCATGTTTTAGCAGATAAAAAGGAACACATTTGCGAAACGTTGCGTCCGTAATTTTTTATTATTTATTTTTTTATTAAAATCTTTCAACGGTCTTAACTTGGCCAAATGTTGATTTCACATGAAAAGACATAAAACTGAAAAAGTGTATTATTCGAAAATGCTAAATTGTTAAGATATTGCGACATGAATTTGACATGGTTACGGACACTACAGATTTATTTTTTATTTTTTGCTTTTTTAAGCTTTTACCAAACATTTTTACAGGTCATATACTGTACTTTTAAGAAGCTTACATCGATTTTACTATCAATACTCATAAAGAAATATGAATAATTTGCATTTTTGATGAGTTATTGCTTGAAGCGAGAAGTACAACACTGAAAAACTGGGCACATATGAAATCATTTCTCCGAAACGGCTCAAGGTGAAATTTTTAGGGAAGCAAGAATTGTTTTGCATAAACTTCAGAAATAGCTTCGTCGGCACACACATTTTCTGTATCACTTGTATAACATGAAAAAAATTAAATGAGCATGGATACTGTGTTTTGGCCGAGTGTCTCTCATGCACTCCCTGTGTCTGTATTCATTCCTGCTCGGTGCTCTGATTTCCTCCAAACCTCCAGTGACATGCCAGCAGTTAGATGATGAATTGCACCTGTGTGTGAATACTGTAAGCACGATGTGTGTGTGTGTGTGTGTGTGTGTGTGTGTGTGTGTGTGTGTGTGTGTGTGTGTGTGTTTGGTTAAGTCTTGCCTCACACCCGGTCTTACCAGGATATATTTGAACTCAACCCTAGTGAAGATTAAAGAGAGAGAGATTTTTATGCGCTTTATCATCTCCTATAACAATTTATCAAGATCTTGGTCATGATACGACCTGAACTGCATTAACGTTTATTGTTTTATTATACTTTCTAACACTGAACAAAGAGTGACTCAACCACAAAGTGTAAATATTCACGACTTGCCGCACACAGTGCCGGCACTCGTGTGTGTGTTTGTGTGTGTGTGTGTGTGTGTGTGTGTGTGTGTGTGTGTTTTTAAATGATATGTTCGATTAATGCATGCTAATGCTTTCAGATTGGACGGAGGTTACAGGCGATAATTACCGCTTCCTGCAGCTGAGAAGGTTTCATAAAACTTACACACTATACAGTACATACAGTACAACCGCGTACTGTAAAAACATCTGTAATAAAAATGCATGTGTGGAGAGAGAGTAAGAACGTTTAAAGTAGAGCTATAATCACGTGTGGCATTCAGGTCAAACCGGGACTTGTTCACCAACACCACTTGCACATTACAATAACTCTGCTGGAGTTATTGTCACATCCCCTGTACAGTCCTGACCTCACACCAAACCATTTCCACATGGGTGGTGCATTAAAGGAGTTCCTGGGAGGCCGGTGTTTCAGACGTGAAGTTGAGCCTTTATTCATTGCTCTTAATCTTATAACTGTATTCAGTTATTGTGCGCAATCAAAAGTCAATCAAAAAGGTTTGACTTGAACGCCCGTTGTAGAATTTCAATTATTAATTAAGTTACTGGAAATTACTACTACTTGAGACAAATGTGTGTGTGGAAAAATGATTATGGGCTATCAAAGATGGTGTGTTTGTCATCATGTTCCGTCATGCTTGAAAACCTTGGCGAGTTCTTAACGGAAAATGAAAACCAAAGCGAGAAAACCAAAGTGCTTAAATCGATCGATTCACTTATTAAAGAAGAAATGTGTGACAAGTAAGTCATTAAAGAAATTACTCGTCCTTTGTTAAACTTCAAAGAGATAAGTGAATACAAACATGACCTCGGATAAGAAGAGAAATAAGGAGTGAAATTAAAGACGGAAGGACGAGAAACTTGCGCAAAGAGTGAAGAAAAAGTGTGATGGAGCAGAAGAAAGAAAGAAAGGAAGAAAAAAAAATTTCTTTGCAAAAAATGTATCGATGGTAAGAGATGGAACACACGAGCAAAAGAAAAATTAAATGTGGAGACGGGGAACGAGATAGAGAAGAACTGAGTAAGCAACAATGGATGAGCAAGGACAAGGCAGAGACAGACGGACAGACATGGATGAGCGTCGGGAGGTTGTTGTTGTTGCTTGTTTTTTCCCCGGGGTTGAACTCCATGCCCTGCTGTTGTTACACGCTGCACTTTTTTTCTTTTTTTTCACAGAGGAAAAGGTCCAGGCCAATGAGTACGAGTTCAGCCAGGACACGCGGACACACGCGGACACACGTGGACACACGTGCACACACACACACACACACACACACACACACACACACACACCTCATATCCATTCTGCACTGACATAAGTGTTAGCATCCCTAATTATTAACTCTGTGCCAACTCGTAAACCGAACCTACACTCCAGGAACATTGGATCTTTTTTTTTTTTTTTTTTTTAAAGATTAATAGTTCTGTTCAAAATAATAATTTCTGAAAAAAAACAAACAAACAAGCAAACAAACAAGGCACCATATGATATGATATGTTTTGGAAGGGTCAAATTCTTAGCTATAAGGGGCCCACGAGGAGGCATAAAGTTCGGGAAAAGGTGATCATGTGATCTGATGAGTCCCGATTTTAGAATAATAGGGTAAGAAAAGACGCGAACCCATCATGCATAGTGTCCACTGTACAAGCCTCTGGAGGCAGTGTTATGATCTGGGGTTGCTTCAGTTGCTTCTAGACTAGGCAATAAAACTAAGTCAGCCGACGAATAAGTGGTTCTGGGAGAAGGAATAATTTTCACACATGAACTGGCCACCAAATGTACGTATTAATCAAAGCCAAAGACTATCTTATAGCAAGTGACTTAATATTAAACCTCCCCGTGCTTGGTGAGTTTCCTCCATGTACTCCGATTTCCCCCCACAGTCCAACGACATGCAGATTAGGCTAACTGACGTTCCCAAATTGCCCGTAAAATGAAAAATGGGAATAAATACAACGCTAAACACCTTTCGGCCTCCACGGCCCCTAATCGGACTACAGAGGTTCCTAGAGGGATGGATGGATGGAAACTTCTATGCAATTGGTTTATTAGAACCGTACACAGGCGGAATGTACTGTAGGGGTTAGCACTGTTCCTGCTTCAGGGTTCGAAGCTCGCCTTCATTGTGCATGTTCTCCCTGTGTTTAATGGGTTTCCTTCAGGTACATCAGCTTCGTCCAACACTCCTCCAAAGACTGAATGGCATTTCCAAATAGCCCATAGTATACGTTCGGGAATGTCTGTGTGTTTGATGTTATGGCTGTACTCCAGCCTTGTACACAAAGTTCCCTGGGATAGGCTCCAGGATAAGTGTTGACAGTATAGATGATGGACTGCACTATGTTTAAGATATTGTGCAGAGTACCCGTTCAGTCCTCACTAGGATATAAAAACAAAGTGTTCTGCACACAGTCCGTTCTCTTATCCAAACCTGTCCAGAACCACAGAAATTTTCCCACATCGTTCCACGCGATCAGCTGACCGCCAGACTCCCGACTGATTTCTGGAGCTAGACCTTAAAAACATTAAAAATACTTTTAAAAAAAAACTAGCTGAATTTTAACTAGTGAATTAAAGAGTGCAGAATCGTGTTGCCGAATAAAAAAAAAAAATTCTCTGTCTTTGAAACTAGAGCGACAAGACAAGAAGTACAGTAAATCCTTCATCTAACGCATTCAAGGTGTTAAACAGGTGACATCCCTGCAAATACAGCAATAAGAATGTCCCCTATGGGAGTCCATGGGAGCTTTGGAAGATTGAAATTTCGGAAAATGTCCTGCAGATGTTTTCTATAGGACCAAATACAGTACATATACAGTACTGTGCAAAAGTCTTAGGTGCCATATTATCTGTAGTACAAATTTTGTTGTACAAATTTGTCTGCATTATTATGTACAAGTCCATTCCCAACACAGATTCTCCAACATGCTCAGTAAAACCTAACAGCTGTTTTATTTACAGTACTGTGCAAAAGTCTTGGGAACATCCAAACAAAAGCCATATGCAATGATGCTTTTGAAAACATTTCTACATAAAAAAAAAAAAAATGTCTATAGAAAGCACTAAGTAATAACAACAATAAACGGTCAATATTTGGTGTGGAAACTCTTTGCTTGAACTTAAGCGGTAGTGTTCGATACAGATGTGTGCAGTATTCTAAATAAAACAGCTGTTAGGTTTTACTGAACATGCTGGAGAATATGAGTTCTTTTAGTAACTTCATCACACTCGCTCCTTTCTATTTTCATACAAAACCCAGGAGTCTACATTATTGAATTTGTTTTTCCCCATCTGAAAACTGGTCTGTCATGTAATATGCCGCTTTCTTTACAAACATGCAAATATTCTTCTGTAATGTTATTTATTCATTAATTGTAGTGTATCTGTGTAGGGAATGGTCTTGTGCATAATAATGTAGACATAATAAACTTGTATAACAAAATGTGCACTACAGATAATCTGGCGCCTAAGACTTTTGCACAGTACTGTGTGTGTGTACAGTGTGTATATATATATATATATATATATATATATACATATATATATACATGTGTGTGTGTGTATATATATATATATATATATATATATATATATAATTTCAAATCCTTTTCTTCCTGTTTTTTTTCTTTTCACTTCTTTCTTTCTTTCTTCTATCTTCTCGACATCATCTCTTCTTCTCTTCACTTCCCTTTTTTGCTATCACTTTATCAGCGTTTCAGTTCCAGTATACGCTTGCTTGTCATGGTATAGC
Organism: Clarias magur; assembly: GCA_013621035.1. Taxonomy (NCBI): domain Eukaryota; kingdom Metazoa; phylum Chordata; class Actinopteri; order Siluriformes; family Clariidae; genus Clarias; species Clarias magur. The sequence goes on along the minus strand of QNUK01000007.1, from coordinate 3,286,658 downwards.
AGCAAAGTATTTTATCTACAGTAACACACCGATCAGAGATTAATGGAAATACCCCTTTGTGGTATTTGTGTGTATGTACACATTTTATTACTCTTTCAGATTTCATATGTTGATAGTAATCAAAGGAACTAAAAGCTTCAATCGACTTTGTGGGGACATTTACTGTAGCTGGTCCCCACAAGAAAAGCGCACCAGAGCGCGCTCACACACACACACATACACACACACACACACACACACACACACACACACACACACATATTGCACGGATATTTTTTCCTTTGTTTGTGTCTCTCATAATCACATGACATAATCAAAGAGCAAATGCGTTTCGGTTTCCAGCACAACACAGAAAAAGAAAGACAGACAGAGTGAAAGAAGAATAGATAGATAGATAGATAGATAGATAGATAGACTGAAGGAAGTAAAAACAGGAGGTTACATAAGGAAGCACGAGCCAGTATTTTTGGCTGGTGTTACTAGGAAATAACTCCGTATCAGAGATATCAGAGATACGTGTCCATTTGATACATTTTGAAGCGACACGTTGTCTCCTTGGCATTCTCTATCACGCTCGGCTGTGTGAGGTAGACGTGTGCCGAGATTCAAATTTCTTATCGCGGTACCCGTGTAATGCTCGAGTAAGGATTATTATGTTATCGCAAGGGATTGAAGAAATGGGATCCGTCCCGGGGGGGTTTGGGGGTGCGGTGTATGACCTATAAAAGAACCTCGGGGTTGATATCAGATTACAGACGTCTATGGCGCGAAGGTATTCGGAGCTGGAGATGTCCAATCTGCATCACTGACGTTTCTGATATGATTGTTTACGTGATTTGCTTTTAGAAATGGTGAAAAGGTAAAAAGCGGGCCTACACCTCTATTGTAGCCTCAGAGTCCTTTGTTCTCGACATGCTTTTCAGCTCACCACACTTGCATCTCACTTCTCCTGGAACCTGGTGGTGATCCAGGATGGTTTTTTTCAACCCATGTGATGCAGTATTGAACTCCAAGTGTGTGAAAACAAAAACAAAAAAATCCTGGAGATTCCTAGATAACAAGACCAGTCGTTCTGGCACCAGAAGACGAATGATGTCAAAAAGAATTGACTTTTCATCTTTTCAAGGATTTCCTCAAATCTTTACAGAGGGTGCCAATATTTTTGGAGACGTACAGTATTTGACAGCCAGTCATTTAAATAGCAGATTATTGAACGTCTTTGCATCTATTCAGCGTTTGAGCTGCTGCTGAAGCGAATCGATACACACCAGCACACACACACACACACACACACACACACACACACACACACACACACACACATGCACTTCAAAGAAGCTGAGAGTATTTTTTTTTCTTTTTAAGTACAGAGGACCTTGGCTTTGGAATGAGAACGCAAAAAATAGCACAAAACCTTTTTTTTTTTCTGAAACGGGGAAGAAAAACCTCCACATGAAAAGAAAAACATCCTCCGCAGACCAGCCACCACACACACAGACACGCACACACACACTTTATACAACACCACATATAATATTCTAATGCAGTTATATAAACTGGTACAGGAATTGGTAGTGAGGTCAAATCCCAGACTGAATCAATAAACGCAAGAACAAATATGACTCATGAACATGTTAGCAAGAGGTTTTTAGGTTGTTTTGGCAAACAGGTCGACTTTAAACAGAGAACACCTCGCTCTAATCGGGCTCTTCTGTTCAGCCTCAGGTGTTAAACCCTGTAAAAGTCTGCCATGCTGCCTGTACTGTGGAAGTAGTTACCCTAAGCTCTTGGCGGTTTCGCTCTAAAGATTACACTGCCATGTAGATTTTGCAGACTTTCCACAGGACAACATTCGCTGTGCGAAAATAATGGCGCCACTTGAGCGGATTTATTGTATGAACCTGCTGTATGAAGCACTACGATGATGTCACATCATGGGCTTTATACGTGGTTCGAGCACATGTACGCTTCTAGTCAAAAGTCTGGGCACACATTCCAATTCCATGGTCATTCCTGATTTGTATTTCTTTCCAAAACATGCAATAATCACCTTTGAACAGTTGATATTGAGATGTGTTCCCTACTTATGCTCTGTAAGGCTTCATATGCCTCTAATCTGAGGTGCTGGTTGTTAATTGGTGATTTCTGAGGTAACTTGTAACTCTAAATGAACTTCTCCTCTGCAGCAGAGGTAAGTTTTGGTCTTGCTTTCCTGGGAAGGTCTTCATCAGAGCCAGATTCATCATGGTGCTTGATGGGTTTTGCAAGAACTATTTCAGAAAGGCTGACCTTCATATCTTAACAACACTTGACTGTTGTTGTTACTTAATTACTCAATGCCAAAGGTGTTATTTCATACAATCCATTATTATTCCAGAGTATATATCAGTACTAGTGTCTGAACTTTGGACTAATACTAGTATGGTATAGCACATATTTAATACACTCTATCACAACCCATGCATTTTGCGCCATCAGTCAACCCTTTTTGAAAATCCTCTTGATGGACTCCGACTGCGCTACACAATGTTTATGGAGATGACGCCATTGACGAGCAATGTATACAGCTAGGTGAAGGATTTTAAACGAGGGAAAACCAGCGTTGCAATAAACCCACCCAGTTATTTAGAATCTGCCAACAATATGGAAACAATGGAACATATGGAAAATATGGAACAATACCAGCAATATGGAAAACAAACATTAAAGGTCCGTTATTTTATTATTTGTTTACGAAGTTGACAGAGACTGGTATTTTTAGGGCCCAAGCACTAATCTCATCAGCATGATTTCATAGTGTTTGGGCCCGCCCTAGAAATACCAACCTGTGTTAATACAGGAACAACAATCTGGAAACAATGGAACATATGGAACCTAATGACATGGTTGGTGATGGCCCAGGTGCTTGGGCCCGCTCATTGTTGCTTGCAACTACAGTATATTTCAATTAGATATCTTACTTATTTTAATTCTTTTTATCACCCCGAAGCTGTGTAGCCAACCGGACCTAGCCATACAATTTTTTTTTTCTGGTGGGAGAGTTACTAAATAAACCATAACTTTAAAAGATATTCATTCGATTTGGCTCAGTGGAACTGTAGGTTAAATTTCCATATGAGACCTTTGGAATGCATTTTTTTTGCACGGAACGAGGGTTGTGGAATTTGGCAAGGATTACTTACTTACTGCACTCGCATTCCGCGTGACAAACTTTACAGCAGGAAAATTTATATTCACCAAGACCTATTGAAATGTAAATGTAGGTACTTCAATTATGATTTAAGACAAACGTGGAAAAAATTCCTTTAGACTGTCATAAATTCATGAAAGTGCTCCTGTTATTGAATACAGCTGTGCTGTATGATCACGTGCGCTCCTGTGCTCTCGTGTTTTGTCCATAGTGAATGTACAGTACTTGGATGCCAGCACTGACGAGCAGGTGGTGAGATAATGTGCAGAATAAAAGAAGAGATTCATTTAATGCTTTATTTAGTAGCATTTACAGATTGTTGTTAAATCTATACATAAGAGTTTTTTCAATTTTGGCAGCTTTTGAAACTCTCCAAAGTGGAGTTTATCATTTTGGAGAGTTTTACCGAGCTTGTATTTACAGTATCAAGCTTGTATTATCAAGCTTGTATTAGCTCACTGCTGTAGCCTTTAAGGCACAAGTCTCTCCCTCTAATGCCAACAGTAAAGCATGCTGAGATCATTCATGTTTCGAGTTGCTTCTCAGCCAAGGGCTCACTCACAATTTTGCCTAAGAACACAGCCATGAATAAATAATGGTACAAAAACATCCTCAGAGAGCAATTTCTTCCAACCATCTAAGAACAGTTTGGTGACGAACACTGCCTTTTCCAGAATGATGGAGCTCCTCGCCATAAGTGCAAAAGTGATAACTGAGTGACTTTTAAACAAGACATAGAACAAGACATAAATTTTGGGTCCATGGCGAAGAAACTCCCCAGAACTTAATCAAATTGAGAACTTGTGGTCAGTCCTTAAGAGACAGGCAGACAAACAAAAACCCATAAATTCTAACAAACTCCAAGCATTGTTTATGCAAGAACGGGCTGCCATCAGTCAGGATGTGGCCTAGATGTTGACTGACAGGGAGAATTACAGAGGTCAACATTGCAAATATTGACTCCTTGCATAAGCTTAATGCAATTGTCAATAAAAGCCTTTGACATGTAAGAAATTCTTGTAATTATACAAGGGTTGGACAATGAAACTGAAACGCCTGGTTTTAGACCACAATAATTCATTAGTATGGTGTCGGGGCTCCTTTTGCGGCCAATACGGCATCAATTCGTCTTGGGAATGACAGATACAAGTCCTGCACAGCGGCCAGAGGGACTTTGAGCCATTCTTCTTGCAGAATAGTGGCTAGGTCACTATGTGATGCTGGTGGAGGAAAACGTTTCCTTACTCGCTCCTCCAAAACACCCCAAAGTGGCTCGATAATATTTAGACCTGGTGACTGTGCAGGCTATGGGAGATGTTCAACTTCACTTTCAGGTTCATGAAACCACTCTGTCACCAGTCTTGCTGTGTGTATTGGTGCATTATCATCCTGATACACGGCACCGCCTTCAGGATACAATGTTTGAACAATTGGGTGCACATGGTCCTCCAGAATGGTTCGGTAGTCCTTGGAAGTAAGATCAGAGAACAATACATGTTTCACATTGTCCACAGCCCAAGATTTTCGCTCGTGGCACCACTGAAACAGACGCCTGGCATTGGCACGTGTGACCAAAGGTTTGTCTATAGCAGCCTAGCCATGTACATTGACCCTGTGGAGCTCCTGACGAACAGTTTTGGTGGAAACAGGAGAGTTGAGGTGCACATTTAATTCTGCAGTGAGTTGGGCAGCTGTGGTTTTATGTTTTTTGGATACAATCAGTTAGCACCCGGACATCCCTTTCAGACAGCTTCCTCTTGCGTCCAAAGTTACTCCTGTTGGATGTAGTTCGTCCTTCTTGGTGGTATGCTGACATTACCCTGGATACCATGGCTCTTGATACATCACAAAGATTTGCTGAACTCTGATATGTCGCCCATAATGTTGTGTGCATTGCCATATTTTAAGCAAAAGGGTGCTATTAAAGAGCTAATTAAACCTTCACATTCTGCTCTTACTGGTGGAATGTGCAATCAATGAAGATTGGCCACCAGGCTGGTCAAATTTGGCCATGAAACCTCCAACACTAAATTGACCAGTGTTTCAGTTTCATTGTCGAACCCCTGTACCACTGTAATATCACGCAAAAAGATCTAAAAACACTGAAGCAGCAGACGTGATGAAAATTTTTATTTGTGTCAGTCTCAAACCTTTGGCCATGGCTGTATAGTAACGGCGTAATTTTACTTGGTTACCTTCCACATCTGACTAACGCGCATGATGTAGCTTAGCTGGCTAGCTAGCCCTGCAATGGATTGGCACCCCGTCCAGGGTGTACCTCGCCTCATGCCCAAAGTCTCCTGAGATAGGCTTCAGGTCTTTCGTGGCCATGTATATAGGGTATAGAATTATTTTATTAAGTGACTGAGATTTATGTCTGTGCAGATTCTCAGTCATCCTGGTGGTGAGCTTATCTGGAAGTTGAGTCATGTCAACTGAACTTCTTTCTTCTTAGCTAGAGACATTTCATTACTCATCCAAGGTACTACTTGGATGAGTAGTGAAACGTTTCTAGGTAACAGAACATGACTCAACTTCCAGTTAGAGATTTATGTTTGTCTGGAGTCCTGTATCTATATGTTTGTCTGTCTCTCTGTCTGTCTGTCTGTTGATTGATTTGATTGATTAATTGATGGAATATGGAAATTCTTTTTTTTTTTTGGTTCGGATCAATAAACCGTGATCTTTCCTGTTGCTGTGCTGAATCGTGCGTGTCCCGTTAGTCAGATTAGATCATGTGAAAGGATTGCACATTCCGCTGTAATGCAAGGATTCCTATGACAGAAGCGAGGGAGGGAAAAATCAGCCCCTGACACTTTTAAGGCCAGCTTTAAATCATTGTCTCTGTTTAATGGGTTTGAATGTCTGCCCATGTGTACAGTATATACAGGATTCCATCCGCCCATTTCTCTTTCTCGCTCACTCAACTCCATCCTCATCTTCCAGCATATCGAAAGGACATTCACAGGCTAGTAATGCTCTCATTAGAGTCCAGAATCATTTCATTATGTTTATCGCTTTGTTCTCACTTCCTTAATATTGAATCGATTTTTAGCGCACTACACGTAACGCACCCGAATCCAAACCTTAAAACTTGTAAACATGACGGCAGGCTTGTTTTCTTTTAACGTGTCTGGAATTATGTCATGATTTCCAAGTGATGGAATGTTTGCGCACACACACACACACACACACACACACACACACACACACACACACACACACACACACACACACACACATCATTACAATGATTTACTGTTGAGGTTGAACAAATAACTGAATAACTGAACAACATTCAAATAGCGCATGGATACAGACTCGCCTCTGACCAGGTGAGAAACAAAAAGTGCACGTACTGTACTGTATATACCGCTCTCACCTTCTGTCTCACCGCATAAACGTGCACACTCATCCCTACATTGAGAAATGAGTCTGATCTCCGCATCGAAAGAGGACGAGGAGTGTGTATGTGTGTGTGATTGCGTGCGTGCGTGGCTCGTCATTTAAAACCTCATGCTCCGTGCAGTCACATCTCCAGCCTTTTATAACACAAATGTCAGATTTAAACGTTCCTGGAATGAGCCAGCGTAAGTCGTCAGTGACTACTGCTCATCGAAAAAAGGGCACAGTGAGCTCGGAGTTCATCCGCCACTGCTCAAGAACGCTACCAAACAGCTGCGTGCACACCATATCCGACTTCAACGCCATATATCCGCAGCATGCACCGAGCCTTGTGAGCTAATTGAATTTTTAAAAAGTGGCCAAAAAAAAGAAATATGATGTATAATTGGCAATTTTCCTCACCCTGGAAATAATCACAACAAAGGTTCCATATTCTACTATCCCTTTATTCTACTGGCCCTTTAAAAAAAAAAAATTCCTCTGCCAAATACACCCTTTCTGTGTGTATGCATATGAGCTACTCCTGAGTCACGCCCCTCAGAACAGCAGGGCTGAGCAACAAGACTGGGGAGGGTTACGACTCTTTTATGAGGTCACAAATCCAAGAACTAGAAGGCAGTTTTAAAAGCCTGTTAAAAGCATTTAATTACTTTTTTAAGGAAGACGAAGAAGACCTATAGGTGGCGCTAATGCAACATACTGGATACCAATCGGCATAAAACAAGAACAAAAAATTAATAAATTAATAAAAATATAGACAATGGAGAAAAAGCAGGATGGTGGTTCATTACTAAGCACTGTCGCCTCGCACCTCCAGGTTTGGGATTCGATTCCCGCCTCGGGTCTGTGTGCATGGTGTTCGCATGTTCTCCCCGTGCTTGGTGGGTTTCCTCTGGGTACTCCTGTTTCCTTCCACAGTCCAAAGATATGCAGATTAGGCTAACTGGTGTTCCCAAATTGCCTGTAGTGTGTGAATGAGTGTGTGTGAGGATGTTTTTGGTGCTGTGGATTTTGGGGTGGGGCTTCTTGGATTCTTGGACACACTTGTTTGCCCAGTGCATCCCATGGATGTGTTGACACTGATCTAGATTGGTCCACCGGACACTCGTCCACGATATGGCCTGCTTGCAGGTCCATCAAGTCCAGCTGCAGCCATACATCTTAAGATGTGTAACCCTGGAATACCAGATGCAGGAGTGGCAGCATTTTCTGCAATTTCCCAATTGGCATCATTGAATTCTGCCGACGTCTTTTTGCATTGTACCAAGTCGAAGCTCTCTCTCTGCTAGCATTGTCAAAACAGGGCATGATGGCGTGAAGTCAAAATGAACAATCAGAATGTTTCCCTTTCTTTTGATACCAAGACAGGTGGATGCAATCACATGGCAAATTACATGCCTGTGCACGGCACCCCTTAAGAAGATGGGGATTGGGAGACAGGGGTAGCACAGTAGTTAAGGCATTGGAAGGTCCCAGGAAGTCAAATCCCACGATCACCAAGTTGTCCCTGTTGGAGCCTTGAGCAAGGCCATTAACGCTCAACTGCTCAGATGTATAATGAGAGAAAAGTCGTTCTGGATAAGGGCGTCTACCAAATGCCTAAATGTAAAATTACTTTCTTAAGTCCGTTTTTTTCAAGTCAAAATGAATCTCTGCCTCTTCTAAATAAACACTGCCATGGCACATTCCCGTTGCTCCCCTACGGGGTAAAAATAATAAATTAAAAAAATTCAACACTCCTTCCAGGACAATGGCCCATTTTTAATGTGTGTGTCTGCAACTTTCTTGAGCAGCACCTTTATGTGTAATGAGGTCATTAAGGGCAAACCTCCAGGATTTCCCTCATTTCAGATGATGAAATACTGCGGCAACAGAAAGCGCAGAAGACGAGAGGAAACCGTGCTTATCTACAAACCGCAACATCCATCTAGCGATCCAGACTAATTCATAATCACTGAATGACTTCAGCTGAGGAGTAGATCATAGTTGTACTGCGAGCGGTGCAGGTCGTGTTCTTTAGAGTAAACTGAATAAATAAATCATCTACAGCCACTTCCTTCCTTCCTCTCTGGAAGCAGGCAGCGCTGAAGCTGAATGAGTAATATGAGCACAGAGTCACTACAGCTTCCTGTTACTAAATCAGAAAGGTAGAAGATAGATTTCACACTTCATTTGACACTCCATCTTCCCTTTCTGATGAAAACGTGCTTGTTGCTCAGAAAACGGCAATAAACTTGATAGCAAAATGAGGCTTATTGAACAAGGAATCTGAAAACACGGTTACATATTTGATTCCACATTAACACACTATGCAGTCGTAATTTGTCCTAAAAGAAAGTGACGAAATGACATTGACACCTATGCACCAGTTCACCTATGCATCAGGCTGTTACAGACTAGTGATGGAAAGTTTGAATCATTTTAGTGACTCGGTTCTTTGAATCTCGTTCATCAAAATTTCATTCATTTTGTTCTTTTGATCAGAAATAAAATAAAATGTATTATTTATTTATGTTCAATCAACAGACCCCCAACACGTCTAATACACCTCCAAATTTTCCAGTAATGAAAATATTACAATGCAGCTAAGGACATATTATAAACATAATGAGCAGCTCACCATCATATCCTCTAGTCTGAGTCGTTCGTTCTTTTGAATCTATTGCACTGCATAGCGTCTATGGGAGTCACGTGACAAAAGAACGAACGACTCGGACTTGGAATATTCATTGAGGAGAACCGTTCATTTCTGTTTCCTGTCCATAACCTATGGAGGTTTTGCAGTTTTGATTTGCACATGCGCGGCCAGTAGAACATGAACGAGTCATGTTAAACGATTCGTTCTTTTTGAACGAATCTTTATGAACGACCGATCACTAATACAGACAAGTGGCCATCCAGTCAAGTCAAGGCATTTCAGATTCAACTGCACACACATTTACTAGCAGCAGCACGGTCCCTAGTGGTCCAGTGATAATCTTGCACGGCTCTCGTCACAGCGACTGGAATTCGGATTCCGCTCAGGCTGTCGGCTTTCTATCAACGTTGAATACCTAAAACATTTTAGCTGAGTTTACTCCGTATCGACTGAAATTCCATTTTACTGTATATAAACAGAATCCATACCATCGGCGTGATGCACAACTATAGCATGATAACTACACACAATCATAAACATTAGCGCAATTAACAATTTAACCAGATCGCACCAGTATGTCTTATAAAACGGTCGTGTTTCCAGGTAGGTTCACTTGCACCATGGCTTCACTAATTAATTTCTAATCTCGCCATCTCTGAGCTCATGCAGGCAAACATACGGTATCATATTCTTACAAGAAAGCTACCATCTAAACTCCAAACCATGACCCAGTTTCCCTACCTGCTTGCCTGACAACAATGAACCTGTTACTCATTCACTAATTTATTCATCTCCACCACTTACCACTGTCCTCCTGCGCGTCTTCCTCTTCTGTTTGTTCCTCTTTCTTCTTTTATGTTTCTGACAATTCATCACTGAGTTCTTTTCTTTTTGACAGCACCACATGCACAGTGATTTAAAGTAATTTACAGGCATGCTAGCGAAAACGAGGCCCCTTCCGGAGGGGATTTCCTACCAGTACAGCTCTCAAGGGGGTTCCTGGCTTTTTGACATTTCCGTGCATTTAACTGATTAGCTGTGCAGTGCTTTGGGCTGCTATGGATTTTTTTTTTTTTTTTTACGTTCTGAAATGAACATGCTGCTGGTGTTTTAAGAAAGAAAAAAAAACACAGTTTATGGAAATGTAGCTGTTCTAAAAACAACGGCTTTGCATATGCAAGTCAAGAGTTATTCTTGTCTACCTGAAGTACCCGTCGTTGATTGAGGGGGGAGTTTTCAGAAATAGTTAAAGCTAAAAATGTCTCTCATCGTCTCATTGCCTATACCGCTTTATCCTGTACATGGTCACACACTCGCACACTACGAGCAATTTGGGAATGCCAGTTATCCTAACCTGCATGTTTTTGGACTGTGTGAGGAAACCAGATTACCCGGAGAAAACCCACCAAGCACGGTGGGGGGACATGCACACTCCATACTCACAGACCAGAGGCGGGAATCGAACCTAGAACCGGGAGGGACAAGGTGACCGTGCAAACCACTAAGCCATCATTCCGACATCACCTTTAATGTAATCAGTGATATTATTATTATTATTATTTCAGGTTGAAGCTCACATAAGTCTGCTTCTTTTTTTGTACGGCAGAACTCTCTCTAACTTATCAACACAAAGCAATTGAATGTTGTAAGTTTGAGTATCTACCGCCTTGTTCAAGCTAAGTCGTGCTACTTTCGTAGTCACGCAAAATACACTCCCTGTTCGGTAATCGGAGCGTGACTTACAGATGAGAAATCAAAAAAGTAGATCGGATAAAGATGAGATGATGTCTTAAAACGACTCCAGTGTGTTAGAATTCACTTGTACAACTTCAGTGCTGTTATTTTAGTTTAAAAAATATAAACTAATCCCAGTAAAAATATTCAGCTTAGCTTTTCTACTCAATATCTATTGGTGCAGGTGTTTTCACATTGAGCAAGTAGCGCACTATTATCTTATTTTAAAGTAGATTATTAAATCCGACACAACTGTTTATAACATCGCTTTTACTCCATGTTTTCATTTCACTTATGCACAAAAACCTAGGCTCTGCCAAAGTTTCATTAAACTCAGCTGGACTGACATGGAGGCAAACCGACTGACATGGAGGCAGACCGATGGACAGACTGACATGGAGACAGGCAGACCGATGGACAGATTGACATGGGGACGGACGGACGGACGAAAGAGCGAGTTCTGACCAAAGTACAGACAAGACCTTTGTTTTGCCTATTTATATAGATATAGATAAGTGACAAAAATGACATTTTACAGACCAAGACCAATACATATTAAATGTCTAACCATATTAGGGCATTAGATTTAAACCATGCAGTCTTGTTATTTATGGCATCAAACACGTAAGAGTTCGTCTACAGACATTTGGGCCTCATTTATCAGTAAACATGCACCCTAGTTAGTATAATCAGTCTGGAAACTGAATGGATCAAAGGATGGAAGTCCGTGACTAGCATGCTGAGACTCTCATAGAGAGCAGTTCTGTAAGCCGCTGAGTGCTAAATGCTGTAAATGTTTTAAAAATAAGCATCTTTAACTCAGCCACAACACTGACGCCATTGCCAGGTGAACTGAATAACATTCATGTACAGAGGTGGCAGAATTACACAAACTTAATACTGAAGTAAAAGTACGAGTGCTTGCCTAAAGATGTACTCCGCTAAGTAGAAGTACTACTTGAATTCAGTTTACTCAAGTTGAAGGACTACGTACGTACTTTAGTCTAAAATGTACTCTAAGCATGTGAAAAATTCACTTACGCAAAGAAAATATATATTTCTTCTTATATTAACTGTCAATATATGAAATGATTTAGTGTTCTGATCTACTGGTAAATTGATAAGATTTTATAATGTTAATATTCCTCGTTGCTACACTGATACTAATTATTAATTAACAGAAAAATATTCACAATGTACAGAATAATATATTGTTTAAATATATTACAATATGCTGAAAAATACATAAGAAATTGATGCTTTTAATATATTGAGAAATACATTCAAATGTATGTCTTAATGTATGTACTTTTATATTCAACAATATACTTCATAATGTATTATTCTTTTTAGTATTTTTTTTTTACAATATGCTTATATGTTAATGTAGTTCGAGCAAAATATATGCATTAACCAGAGCACAGACACAGTAAAAGTGTGTGTGTAATTAAACATGCATACAGTTTCAATGTTTCAATGAAAGTATAAATATAATGGTTTTTGTCTTCAATATCCATACATGGTTCATTCAAATATTGTAATATATTAATAAATATAATATTTTTAATATAGTTTCCTATATAAAAAATTTATTATTTAATATATTGCATTATATTGCCATATTCATTTTTCCGTAAGGGTTCACATACTGTATGAAAAGAAAAGAAAATACATATAGACAAATAATACCCCCAAACTCCATCCATGCAACGCACCAGACAAACAAGTCTGACCCAGAGCACCCAAAAGATGCGCTGCTAACATTCCTGACAGATGTTATGGCTAAAGGGTAGAAAAGCCCCCATCTGCACAAATGAGGTCATTAAAAATCACTGCTTACTCTGGCCAGTCTTCTTATCCGTAAATGCACACACACACTCTCGAGCATGAGTAGGATACAATCATTATCCTGGACATGAATGTATAGGATTGTCATGAATACCAGATTTTTTGGGTTTGTATCCAGCTTGATCAAGCAGAAATTGACTTCCTGTTCCTCTAATCCGCGCTGCATTACTCGAAACGCTGAAGGGAGTGGCACGGTTGTGTACACCGCGATACATTATTCAGCACCGAGCTCTTCACTTTAGAGACAACACAAAGAAGCTGAAAAAACTACAGCGAAACCACGACAGACCATAAAAACTCAGTAATGGCCCTGTCGCTTCTATTATTCAGCTGATGTACACAGGTAGCGCATGCATTATTGATGAGCGTGATCAGAGCTGGGTTAGGGTTGGGTGACTCAAACGGCCAGAGTTCTGGGGAGTAATGGTGATATGAGCATCTTAGCCGAAATGTGGGAGTCCCATAGGGACGGAGATCAAAGTGTTCAAAAAGCAGAAAAGACAAAGGGCATGCATGCTCATACTCTAACACACACACACACAGAGGAGAGATCTCATTTTCCAGATTCCAGCTGTTGGCCCCAAGTGTGACCCATTAAGAGAGTCAGAGTGAGAGAGAGACAGACAGAGAGGGATACAGAGAGAAACAGACAGACAGTGAGAGAATGGTAACCAGTATGTGAAAGAGAGAGAGACAGAAAGTGAGAGGCATAGAGTGGAGAGAGACTGGAAAAGGTAGGGTGGAGTTATAGAGAGAGAGAGAGAGAGAGAGAGAGACGGATAGAAAGAGACAAGTACACAATTGGAGAAAGACAGAGAGAGAAAAACAGACTTGGATACAGAAAGTGATCGACAGAAAGGAATACAAAAGTAAAAAAGACCAGAATGACAGTGAGACAGAAAAGAGACAAGACAGAAAGAGCTACAGATCTCTGAGACGCGAAGAGACAGAGAGAATAGAAAACGCAGAGACATGGACAGAAAGAGAGAGGGAAAGTGAGAAAGATGGACAGATTGAAGGAGGCAGGGAGAGAGGAAAATGGAGATAGACAAAGAGAGACAGATAGGGAGAGAGAAAAAAAACGAGAGAGACAAAGGAAAACAGGAATGGACAAAAAAAGTGAGACGGAAAGAGAAAGACAGACAGTCTGGAAGAGGTCGAGAGAGTGAAAGAGGAACATTGAGATTGAGATTAAAGAGAGATAGACGGGGAGGAGGGAGAGAAAGACAAAATAAAAGAGTGGCAGAAAGACACCTGTCAGATAGATAGATAGATAGATAGAGAGAGAGACAAAGTGCGGGAGACAGAGTGACAAACAGACTGAGATACATAAACAAAGAGAAAGAGAGAGACATGGATAGAAAGAGACAAGAACTAGGAAATCAAAGAGAGAGAAATGAAACACAGGGATATAGATATAGAGAGAAAGAGAGACAGAAAACTACATTGAAGAGGAGAAAGACACTGAGAGAGCAAGAGTTTTCAACACTATATCTCAGCAGGTGAAATCAAACACCAGTGGAATCAACACGGAGGTATTTGGTGAGATTTGCTGATGTCTCACTATATAAACGCACGACTATCTTCCCCTCATTGCAGCTCAGGCTATTCCAGCGACCCGGCATAACTAACTCCATGCTGATTAGGCACAACCTGTGTGTGTGTGTGTGTTCTGTGGGCTGCGTAACGGTTAATCCTAAAGTAAGTGCATGTGTTACTTCAGCTCCGCAGATCATGCGTTGGTCTGAATAGCAGGAAGCCAGAAGGAGCCAAGATGAAGATGGCACAGGTTGGCATTGTGACAGACACCTCACTGGAGGGTTGTATCAACAAGAATGATACCGTCAACAAGAAACAGCCCACTGAAGCTGCTGACTCAGCATCTGGCGCCAGCTGCCATATGAACTCGGGTAGGAAACAGATTTTATAGGGCTTGTTCAGCAAACTAACTTTTCTTCTAAAAAAAAAAAAATGCTAGGAGTGAAATCCCTGACCTACCGGAGCGCTGAGTCTCAGAAACGGGAGTGATGGATTAGAATAATTAATATGATGATTACTATTCATAGCCTTTAGAACCCAGAGCATGTTTATGCAAGTGTTTGGAAATGGTTTTATAACACTTTCCAGATTAATGTGCAGCAACAACTGCCCCTCTAAGACCATTGTTTGTCTTTCCTTCTTGGCATTGTTTAACACACACCTCAGCCAGGTGCGGCTAATCATCAGCCCTTGATTAATTGATCAATTAATTGATTAACCGCCAAAACTTGTGTTTTTATAAGAGGTCTGCAATCACGGGCTAATGTTCAGTAGTAACTGGCTGTAACTTACCCTCTTAAATCCTATGGAAGCCGTAAAGGGGTAATTGTATTCGCTTGCCTCCCTTCAAACTACAAACTTGAGTAACAACCAATTCTTAATCCATAGGGTTTAATATAATGTTGGCACACCCTTTGCGGCTATAACAGCTCCAACTCTTCTGGGAAGGTTTTCCCCAAGGTTTAGGAGTGTGTTTACGGGAATTTTGAATTCAGACACTGCTGTTGGACGAGAAGGCCTGGCTCGCAGTCTTTATGCATTGGTGCGCAGTCATGTTGACAAGAAGGAGGCCATCCCCAAACTGTTCCCACAAAGTTGGGAACATGAAACTGTCCAAATTGTCTTGGTATGCTGAAGCATAAAGAGTTCCTTTCACTGGAACTAAAGGACCGAGCCCAACTCCTGAAAAACAAAGTTCCAACATGACTGCATACCAGTGCACAAATCAAGGTCCATAAAGACAAGCATGAACGAGTTCGGTGTGGAAGAACTTGACAGGCCTGTACAAAGTCTTGACCTCAACCTGATAGAACACCTTTAGGATGAAATAGAGCAGAGACTGCGAGCCAGGCCTTCTCGTCCAACATCAGTGTCTGACCTCCCAAAGCAGGACTTCCGTAAAAGCTCTTGATCATTGACCAATGTTTTGTTGCTGGCATGGATCTGTGCCGCTTGGTTTTAAGGGTTGAACTTGTGGACTCGATCTTTAAAGGTGGCACTGTCACCTCGCACCTCATCAGGGGTTCGATTCGCACCACGGATCTTTGTGCATGGAGTTTGCATGTTGTGCTTGATGTGCTTGGTGGCTTTCCTTCCACAGTCCAAAGACATGCAGATTAGGCAAATGGGCATTCGCAAATTGCCCATGGTGTGTTTGTGTGCCTGCGATCAATTGGCACCCTGTCCAGAATATACCCCGTCTTATCTTCCAAATCTCCCGGATTAGGCTCCAGGCTCCTGTGACCCTTTACAGGATAAGCGGTATAGAGGAAGAATGAATGACTCTTCAGTAGAAAATAGTTACCCTCTTTCCTCTTAAAGTTTCTTCAGGGAAATTTACTTGTCTCCTTCATCTCTGGCTTGATTGTTATTGATCTGGATTTTCAGTAGATTAACTTCAAATACTGTTCAAACATCCTGTATGTTACTATTTCTTTAACAAATTAACCTAAGCCTCAAAGGTCCCCTCAAGTGTGTGTGTTAATGCTCCAGCCCTCAGATTCTTTCATACTTTTTCCTCTAAATGAGCCACCGCTTAGGCCCACCCCCTGGATTACAACAAACCTAAGCAACAAGTCGGGGAAAGAGATCTTTATATACAGTATATGGGATCACATTAGGGAGAAACATAAAACTGATTATGGTGATTCGCATCTTGTCAGCATGTGCTAAATATTTGTGATATACCTACAGCTTTTTATGCCTCATAGGTCTGCTGCTTGTTTACGTAGGACTTTTCTGTGATCGTTTCTGTCCTTGCTTAGTCAATCATAGGAAGCCATAGGGGTACTGCGAGAGGCTTCAAGTGCCAGGATGAAATCATTGGTAAGAATAGCTTTTTTTCTGTCATTTTTGTTGATAGCTATGATAGGTTGTTAAAATGTTTAAGATCGGTACCATCCCCACGTATCATCCAAGTTAGTATACATTGGGTTTAATGATTTTAAACCCTCTAATGTTTAAACCCCCTTTAATTTCTCTTTCTGGCCATCGATAGACACCCTCGTAGCACGAGGTAGACTTGTTTGTAAGTAGTCTGAGGCGCCCTTACTGTAGTCACCAAGTCACCAGCCTAAAGATAATTTACGTAGTTCCACCAGTACTGCCTTTCTGTTCAGTATAATGCCATTGATAATTGTTTCATAGGACCCCATGGCGAGCAAGGATTTTGAAAGAATAGCAGTTTATAACAGCAGCACAGTGACTTATTGGTGAGCACCTCTGGGGTTGGGGTCGATTCCCACCTTGGTTCTGTGTGCATGCAATTTGCATGTTCTACCCATGATTGGGTTTCCTCCGGGTACTCGGGTACTCCAAAGACATGCAGATTAGGCTAACTGGCGTTTCCAAATTGCCCATAGTGTATGAATGAACGTGTATGTTTGTGTCCTGCAATGGATTGGTGTTCTCCGCCTCGTGCCTTAAGTCTCCTGGGATAGGCTCCAGCCCCCCGACGACCCTCTACATAGGGTAAAGCTTTACTGTTGTACTGCACACTGCTCTGAAACAGAGGCCTAAGCACTAAGTACATTACAACACACTGCTGTTTTTGCTTAAGGATGCAACGTGTCACAAATAAAATCCACACTGGTCATTTTTCATAATTGACAGATTGTTGCGGTTCGAACCCAAACCCGCTCACTTGAAACGGCAGAGCTAAGCATAGCTGAAGGTCTGTACTGAATAATAATAATAGTCCATAACACTATATAATTAAAATGGCCTGTAATTACTTGAGCTTCTTTTTTTTTAGTTATTTATTATAATGATATACACAGTTCAGACATAGCATTACAATGGAAAACATTATGACCAATATTGTGGAGGTTTCCCTTTGTGCATGATTCCACAAGGCCTCTGGGGGGTGTGCTGTGGGGCCTGGCACCAGGATGTTGTGGATCCTTTGGGCGGTGTGGGTGCCAGGTGGGCATCGAACGGGTTTGTTCGGGGCATTCAATGGGTGCTCGATCAGATTAAGATTTGGAGAGTTTGGAGGCAAGGTTGGCAATCTTGGGGGAACTGGGTATTCTGGTGCTTTTCTATCATGGCCAGCATTGACTTTTTTTAGCGAATTGTGCCGCATTGGCTTTTCTGTAGGATCGGACCAGGACCAGACAGTAAGCTGTTTGGTCCAAGTGGGCATGGGTGAGCCTTGGGTGGCCATGATCCGGTCACCAGTTTACTGGTACATAGTTGATAATCAATGTTACAATGTTAATGTGTTAATGCTATATGGTGTTAATGTTATGCCTGATCGGCTGTATAGTATAAACTCAAGCAAACACTTTCAAACAAGTTGACTTCTCAGGTGGCCAAGAACATCTGCCACTCATTAGACCAAAGGTAGCCCACAAGCTCCACAGCTGCCGAGAGGCAATGAAGCAGTTAGCGATTCAAACGACGACAAACAAAAGAACAAAGCTCAGCGAATGAATAAGTCTCTGTGTAATCGGGTTGCGTTATTCTTGTACAACAACCAACCAAACAACCACAAACCCCCCCCCCACACACGCACACAGACAGCTTCACAGAGATTTAAGCCAAGTTTACAAAGAGAACAAGAAGATCTCCATTAAAGCAATGATGTCATCAGAATCTTTGCACACACTACCCACTTCTCTTTCAAATGTGTCGTTGTGGTTGCCACACCCATCGAATTTGCCTCCTTGGTTCGGCTAGGGCTTATAGATTTCACTTCCATGGAGTCACAGAGAATTCCACGGAACCCAATGCATATGAAAAATTTAGTTTCTGTTTCAATGCAAAAATGACACAGAAGTATCATCTTATCAGTGCAATTCATATTAAAGATGTTATAATCTGCAGCCTTTTTCTAAGAACTACACGTGCAAGTGAAGGATCCCAGTGTGTATAGGTAGAACCTCAGGACCATAAATGCCCAAATACTCTTAAGTGGTTCCGTCTACGTGCCACCTTGGACATTGGGCAATATATCAGCTCGACACCTGATTGCACCTGACCACATGGGGGGTGAAGGCCCTTGCTCAATGATCCAACTGGGGCTCGTACCAGGGACCTCCTAGTCAGCAGTCCAACACCTAAACCACAGAGCCACCACTGCTCCCTACTTGAGTTATGAGGACCTTCTACAGATGGCTACTTAGGGCTTAAATGGGTTGACAGTCCATTACAAGACAGAAAGCATTCAAGTGCTGATAAGAGTCACCAAACATACAGTAAACAGAGAACCCTATATGAACACGCGTGCAAAACTGATCACATACAGTAATCTGAGATCAGGATTAGTCCAGGAACCCATGTGGCAACTCTACAATTTGCTTTTTAAAATCTGTTTATACAGCAATGGAAGAATTTGCATCATCTACACAATTAAATTATTATTTTTTTAATGCCATTTGCTTTTCTTTAGTGATATTTGGGGTAGAAATGTTGGGAAAAACTTGTTTGCACCAGTGATACGCTCTACTGGTGGAAGAGTAAGCATTCATCCTCTCACCATCTCCACGTTTTTCTTGTAGCAGGATTAAATCCTGTTATTTAATATGGAACGCTCGCATGGCGACGGGGCACGGGGACGAGGGACGGCAGATGGTGTTTTCATTGTAAGGGTCTGTCTGACAGAAGAATAAATCAACTGACTTTGCTCGCGTGCCCTCACCTCACTTATCACATTACACTGTTTGCTCATGCCACTGAGGACAAACATGCACAAATACACACACACACACACACACACACACACACACACACACACACACAAAAGTCAGCCCGGTGAGTTGCCTGATAGTTCACCGGCATACAAATGATGCACCATCTCTTGAACCCTTTGATGATCTCCTACTGTTCTACAGAATGTTTACCAATGGTTACCAATGTCTTACCAATGAAGAACTTCATAGAATGGGAAGACAAAGCATGCATTGGGAGACCATCAGCTGTGACAAAGGGAATTTTCAAAGAGGTATCAAGAGTTGGGTTCAACGATGGTCCAAATGCATGGCTTGTTATAGAGACTATGTCGAGTAGTTCCTTTGTATGGAGTTAGAATTACTTTACGACATTTGCACAAGGTTTTCTGATATTATGTGACCTTTCTCATGCCTGCGTGTCCATAAAAAAAAAACACCCCCTCATTGCGCATCCTCATTCCTTACAGTGCAATACTTCTTCCTATAGCCTGTGTCTAACGAATATACATACAAACGGCTTGTGTCTGTTGGAAAACTTTTGTCTAAATGGACAGTGCTAATGTGTTTCCTATCATCTGTCCGTCTCCGGATCTCTCTAAGTCTTGCATGGGAATAACTTTTGTTTTTTTTTATGTACAGGACGTACGCGAGACAGGGCATCTGTCCAAAAGCTTAAATATGCTCTCATTGCTGATGATAAACTGAGATCATGCGTGCAAGTGTCTATGTCCCTATCTTGGTTTGGAGTGTTGGCGGATACGAGTACCAGTGCGCAGGAGATGCATCAAGCAATAATTCCTTGTTTGCTTTACGTCATCCATGTCTGCACACGTCTTGCCCAAACTTTGTTTTGAGGCGTTAAAGCATCCTGATCTTGCTCCATGGGACTTTCACCTGTTTGGTCCCTTGAAAGCAGCCCTACGAGGACGAAGACTAACGTCTGATGAAGAACTGAAGAACTGAACTGTCTTTTTCTAAAAGTTAATTCTAATCATTTCTACAGACAGAGTGCGGATCGTTTTTAACTGCGCGATATAGTAAAGTGTAAGATACTGGACTGAAGTTGCTTGCGGCCATGTTTGCCATCATCACGGCACCGCGTGCCCCAGGGCAGTGACTCATGCCCAATTATTCCAACAGACTCAAGTGAGCAGCTGACACTCCTGCAGCGCTCTCCGTCCCGACTCCGAGCCTGTATATCTTTTACGCGTCTAAATATTTACACTACAACGGACCCGGGACAAACGCGTCCAAGATCAGCGCCACTTTGCATATGTTTAAGATTTCACAGCGAATGCTAAGTGTTTATGTACAGTACGTTCTCGATGTCTCATGCTTCAGTCATGCAGCGGAACATAAACAGACTGTAATGATTCAGATGGAGACGAAAGTACGGTACGTGAGGAGAACAGTTCTTACCGGACAGAGCTGGGATCCTTCCGTCCTGCCAGGATTAGCGAGCACTGATCAGTGTATGCATAAAAATCTATAAAAGAGAGAGAGATTTATGGTTAGTATTAAAATAAACACAAAACGGCACTTCAGTCTTGGTGGATTTTGAATCAAAGGGTTATATCTTATCGTTTCTATAGTAACAGTCAACTCGTAAGGAGTCCTATGTTGGATGAGCAACATGATCTAACACTTTAAAAAAAAAAAAAAAAAGTGTGTATAAAGGTGGGTTTTAGGTAGTACAAGTTTACTAGAAGAAGTTTCCTGAGGTTTTTCAATTAATAAGAAAAGACTGTTCATATCCGCTGTAATGTAAATGATGACCGGAACTATCTTGACTTGTGGTACCTATAAAGAGTAAAAAAACAAAACAAAAGGATGTTCATTAATAACTCACTCATCGTCTATAATGCTTTACCCTGTATGCAGATTCGCGGGAGGCCTGGGGCCTATCCTACGAAACATGAGTCACTAGGCGGGGTACACCTTGGACATGGTGCCAATATATCACAAGGAAACCAGAGTACAAGGAGGAAACCCACCAAGTACAGGGGGAACATGCAAACTCCATGCACACAGACCTCGAGGTGGAAATCGAACCTGGACCTTGGAGGTGCAAGGCAACAGTGCAAACCACTATGCCACTGTCCCGCCACATTCATTAATATATACAGTATATTAGAAAAAAAAAATGTAAATCATGTGGCAGCATGGTGGTGTCGTTTTTGGCACTGTCGCCTTGCATCTCCAGGGTCTGGTTTCGATTCCCGTCTCTGTGTGCATGGAGTTTGCATGTTCTCCCCGTGCTTGGTGGGTTTGGAAATGTCACAGTCCAAAGACTGTGACATTTCCAAATTAGCCATATGGAATGTGTGTGTGTCCTGTGATGGATTGGCACCCTGTCTAGGGTGTACCCCGCCTTGTGTCCCAAGTCTCCTGGGATAGGCTCCAGGCCCCCCGTGACATTCTGCTTAGATGATAAGTGAGTGAGTGTAAATTATGTCAAATTCTTCAACTTCAACACTTCCAAATGTAATCTTATATTCGTTAGCGGCAAAATCATAAACTTCATCCATCCATCATATATTCTGCTTATACTGTGTAAAGTCGCATGTGCCTGGAGGGAGTCATGCGTAAAGACCGAAAGACTGAAACAGGCAGGGCCACCCCATCAAAGTGCACTAACATGCGCATGCACACACACACACACACACACACACACACACACACACACACACACACACACACACACACATGGTCACACACTTAGTCATACTCTACGGAAAGTTTGGAAACCCCAATCAGCCTACATCACATTTCTTTATAATGTTGGAGGAAACCGAAATACCTGGAGAAAACCCACCAATCACATGGAGAACACACACACACACACACACCTGGGGTGCGTTTCGAACCCTCAATCCTAGAGGTGTGAAAAAATTATAAACATATGGAAATGTACTTCAGCCTGTAGGGGCATGAATACACCCTTTGTGTGTGTGGGTGTGTGTGTGTATTAGATCATGACAGCATGTACTCACAAATATAAGGTTCATCAGAGTCTGTTAAGGCTTGTCATGGCCTCACGTGATTTTTATTTCTTCTAACCGAAAGACTGAAACAGTCTCTCTCAGCACTTTAAGCTTTCTGACCGCAGCAGCGAGTTAGACCGATGACTCCACTTGGCACAATCAAGTGCACAAAGATGCCTTTGCTACTTGAGGAAACAGCTGAGGGTGTAACACAACACAATATTCAGCTTGATGGTGGAAAATGAGCGGATAAACCGTGTCACAGCTCACACAGAGGCTCGACAGAAAAATGTGCACGTTCTCATGCTGATAGCTGCTCAAAATGCTAAGCTACAGTATAGTGACCAAGTAGGGTCGGTAGTTAGCATGTATGTTCAAGCCCTGCTAAGTCACCTTAGCATGACTAATGTTTAAAGATTTAATTGAATCTCTTGCATTACAGGACTGATTTCAGTCATTTGAAAAAAAATATTAACCCATCTCAAATGGCAAGATGTCTGTTATGATGTTTTTTTTTTTTCACACTGTTTGCAGTTTGATCTTACTGTAAATGGGTTGCTAGGTGGGTGGCATTAGGATATTAAGGAGCTCACAAACACAAACGGTCTGATCCTGATCTTCACTGATATACTGCGGCAGTTAAAGATTGGGATGACTAACCATTAAGTAGCAATTTATTAATACAGAGGAACCTCGGTATACAAATGCGCCGCCTCACAAATTTTCCGCCTCAGCATACGAAGCATTTTCGGTATACGAGCAAACAAACATCGGCTAAGTTGCGCGTATGTCCATTAGCCATTTAAAACTCATTTGGGTCAGTGAAAAGTTGAGCGAAACAAGTTTTTATTGTTTGTGGGGTTTTTTTTTTTGCATTTTGTACAAGATTTAGTGAACACGTACTGTAGCACCATGAGTCCCAGCAATGGTAGCAAAAAGAAAAGGGAGCCATTTTTAGTAAAGCAGCTGGTACAAAGAGCAATCAATCTTAAATTAGGGTTAAGTGAGGTTTAATGTCTATTCATTTGATATTTTACTTCATTTATATGTCTTTTCAAAATGTTTTGATTGTTTTTGTGTGCAAACATATGACAATAGTGCTGGAAATCTGTAATATCGGTAATATTTTTGGGTTACGATAACGGATTTACATTACATTATTTCGTATGGGGAAATGCGCTCCGTATTAAATGTATTAAATTTGCGGACTGTACTTCCATCCATCCATCCATCTATCCATTCAAGCCAACTTCTTGAATGACTGTTGGCTGCAATGACCTATGACATTACTGCTCTTACTCTTACTGCTGTAAGACGAGGTAATAGTACGTTGTTGAGAATCTCACACTCCTTGCAACCTAGACACCTCGACTCACTTGCGCAGTTCAAGCAGTCTGGAAACATCAAACCGCCTTCGGGCTGTGAGGAAAACTGAAGCATCCAGAGGAAACACCAAAATGCCATGGTGGTGTTAATTTGGAGATGTTATGGATGATGGAAAGCCGTGGTATTAGAAACTTCAGGACTTCGATGAAATGATGTTGGAAGAACAGGACAATAACGTTGAACAAATTCCACCAACACAATGTTGCAAAAATGTTGTTAAAATCTGGCTTGAAATCTGGCTTACGTGGACCGACATACTGTAAATGGACCAAATAAAGGTTACGATTTTGTTGTTTTGAGGTTGTATTTGCAACGTTATTCCACGTTTTGGGTCGTTCATTCAACTTTATCTCAACGGCATTTTATCAAAGTTGTCCGTCCTAAAATTCAATGACGATGGACAGTGGACGTCATCATGACGTCCGTCCAACGTTCGTCCAACGTAAGGGCGCCTGCTGAGATTTAACATCTTATGCTTGAAACTGTGTGTTTGGGTCGTTCATTCAACGTTATTTCGACGTCATTTTATCAAAGTCAGTCTAATTTTCAAAAAAACAATACTGTCCTGAGGTGGAACGTCATCGCAACATCATAACTGCATTACAACGCTTATCCAACGTTAGGGATTCTGCTGGGGAACATGCCGGGGAACACATACTGTTCACAGACTGGAGGCGAGATTTGACCTCGCACCTCGCCAACCCTGGAGGTATGAAGCAACGGTGACATTTAAAAGACCACCAGTGCATATTACTCTTTCAATCTCCACCAATAATGTTATATATATATATATATATATTTTTTTTTTAACTCCTCGTGTTTCTTAGTAGTAATATGAACAAATACTTGAAAGTGACCAAGCTTCCAAAAGTTCTCATGGACAAGATTATTTTTAATACAAACCACTGGGAAGTGGAAAATGCTAGTCACACCAAGAACCTTAAACTTTTCTGTCTGTACAAATTGTGGACAAACCTTTCAACCCCAGCCACACACGATTTCATGATACTGTCTCAGATTAATGATGAGGAAGTTATTAGAGAGAAGCCAGCAGACAGACAGACAGACAAACAGACAGACACACGCACACAAAAAATAACAAAGCAAAAAAACAGAAGGACTGACAAAAAAGCATTTTGATAGATCTGAGCTGTTTTGAAACGGTACGCTCCCCAGCTGGACAAAATAAAGCCGCATGACAATAATTCGGCTTGTCATGTTTGGAAAAAGGAAGGGTTGCAAGTTGGATCCTTGAACATCGTACACACGGTCAAGTATGGACATGGAGGCATCTGGGGCATTACACATCATTGGGAAAACATGAAAGGATGATGTAGCGTGACATATTAGGCAGGAATTTAATCTCACTGGCCAAGAATCTGGAGAGAATAAGGATGTTTTAAGAAGACAATTTTCCCAAACATAGCTCAGCAAAAATAACTCAACAAGGCAAGAATTACTACATGATTACTTACTGTAGCAACAAAGGGCTCTGGAATGCCAATGTTTTTTTTATTCCATGTTAATGTTATTAATAACATCTTAAATTAAAATGCATATTTTGTTGCTCACACACACACAACCATGCAGAGTAAGGTGGATGCTTTTTCTGACAATATAATGAAATTTTCTTGCATAGATGTGGAAAAGAAATTAGTATTAAAAGGAAAAATTTTAAAAATAGATAGCAGAAAAAGTATGGATTGTAGAGTATGGGCAACATGGCGCTACGGTTATTGCAATGAAAATGCTAATGTGCGGTAGAACTGGATGATTTTTGTTCAATTAATTGTTGTATGTGTTCATATTGTATACAGTGGGACCTCGGCATATTTAATCCATAATCTGGGAAAAAAAAAAAGTCTAAACTCGCATCGCTTGACACTCTCAACAAGTTTTAAAAGGCTCCTGGATGTACGAGCAACTTAGCCGGTGCTCCGTTCCGCACGGTTTGACTGTATGCTAAGGTACCACTATATTTTATCCATCTATCTGTTAAATCCACTAATACAAAGGAAAAACACACACCGTCTGAGCAACTCACAAACACTTAGAAAAAAATAAAATAAAATTTAATCTGTTAACGAGCCTGTGTGTGAGATTAAGAAATCCTACCTCCTTCGTTATGATTGGTTACACAAATTCAGTCTCATCTATGGTTGGTTAGAAACCTAAAGTGTGAAGGCGGAAATTCAGCGAATGTGTTTTTAGTGTTTTTGTAGAATTAAGTGACAATTAAAATGCTAATAAACTAGCACTGTTACAAATCTGTTAGCAGGTTTGTGTGAGATTAAGAAAGAAATAGTTCTGATTGTTGTTTATAAAATCTCTGATTTTTGTTTCCACGCCGAATTGTGCAGCCCTAAATTTAACAAAGGAATACATGTGAATACTTATATACTGTATAACTCATTTAAAGGGAGGAAGTTTTACTTTGTTTCCGATTATTGTTGAGAAGGAATAATATCTCGAGCTGACTTCTATCAACATGTTACAAAAAAAAAAAAAAAAACTATCATACTACTGTATGTTGAGAATATATATATAATTATTATTATTATTATTATTATTATATATCACCTATTTAAAAGAACCACTGTCTGCTGTTTATTATTTCCCCAAAGTCTCTTTTAATGACTTAAAGCACAATTTTAAATGAGTCGTAATTTTTGAACTGTATTCTGTAAGAACAATATAAACTTAAATCGTAATAAACATTGATTAAAAATATTAAATGTATTTCTTTATTTATTGGCAATATCACCCAGCCCTGATGTACAGTGTATATAATAAATCTTTATTAATATAATATAAGAAATACATAAAATATAAATATAACATAAAACTATAAAAAGGGTATATTAACAGGAATATAGGGTATAGATAGATAGGGTATCATATTTTATTTGTTTATGCTAATGAATGCATTTTTTGTTCATAACTCAAATGCATTATGTGAAGCCTTTAACTTTCAATCGGATGCACGCACTGGAAATAAATAAATAAATAAATAAATAACAACCAAAGAAAAGGAAAGGTGCCCCAATAGAGAATACTTATTTCCCCTCACTGTAAATCAAGACTGAGTAAGAGGGGGGAAAAAAAGGACCAGAAAACTCTTACATTATATATCAATTCAGTTCAAACCCGGGGCGAATCATTGAGGATTCTGATGGCGGGGCTCATTTCATGTCGCACTGTTCAGTATTCCTGACGCTCGACGCCAGTCTCCGAGGTGCTTTTGTAATTGGTTTGAACTGAGATGCCCGCTGTTTGAGTGGGGGCCCGTGGGTGTCTCAGCACCGCTTTGCCAGTCTTTTCTCCCGTCCTCGACGACAGTTTCCATGGTGATCGAGTTATATCTGGAAGGCTGAACACAATATGTGGTGGCGCTTTGCTCGTGAACTCATTAGTACTTTTGAGCCGGTGAAAGTGAAGCACGGAGAAAGTAGTGTGGAATGTCGCGTTTGGAAAGCTAGAGGAAGCAGGGATTGAGAATGGGATGGATCCTAATCTCAGTTGTAGTTTGTGTCCGATTGATATTACAAGCACAAAGAAGTGCACAAACTAAAGGGACACTATACCATAAAAAAGGCATTTCGGTCCCAGTAAAACACTCCAAAAATGGGTGATTTTCGCATCAGCGGGTGAATTCATCCCAGCAGGGACAACGTTGACTACATGACGATGGCCTAACATTAACACACCTCCCTAATTTTGCAGAACACTATTTTAAATACATTACCAAACCCGGTGAGAATTGATAAAGTGACCCGAGAGTGATAAAAGTGTCTGAGATGTGTTCTGCAAATCTGGACGTAATGCAGTATTACAGTATGGTAATTTGGGAGCTAAGACGCACCTCACGGTAATTCTTCTAAAAGAAAATGACGTGGAGAGGAAGCATTACAACGCAGAGATGCGTGACCTGAGATACACACACGCTGTGTGTGGGAAGCTGTTGTACTAGTCCAAATCTCCGATAGAAATTCTAAACCCTGTTAGAAACTTGAAGGAGCATTGTGCAAAGGGATGTTAATCGGCATCAATGCTCCAAATATTGGTTCAAATTGTGTAGTTTTGAGGCATTTGTCTTTGTAACTTTGTGTTTGCGTCGTTCATTCAACCGTATCTCAACCTCATTTGATAAAACTTTCAATAGTGGACATCATCGCAACGTTCTAACAACTATATCACGTACAACATTCATCCAACTTTTACGGCTCCTGATAAGGAGGACTTATGCTAGAAACATTTATGACTTTACTTTTGTGTACTCTTTGTGTAGATTGTTCCCACCATTCCTGTTTATTAGCAACTACGAACAGAATCATTGAATCAATTGTATGAGGACATTAGGGTTTCAGAAGGTTAAAAAATAATTCTAATGTGTAAAGCTGCTACATTTCAAATTTTTGGCAAAATTAAGTTACATCAAAATTTATACATCACAAGAAGAAGAGGAAAACATTTCAGTTGTGTGAGATGGCTTGGACAGCAAGATGTTGTGTTCGAACAAAGACTATCCATAATATTTCATATCTTGATATTATATACACTACAGTATATCACAATCACATGCTTTCCTTCGAAGCTGGAAAGAGACTATGATGGATGCAGAACCTGAGGATATTTTATATTATTATTATATTACTCACTGGAGGCCTGGAGCCTATCCCAGGATACTTGCATATGGCACGAGTCGAGGTACACCCTAGACGGGATGGCAATCCATCGCAGGGCACACACACACACACACACACACACACACACACACAGACTATGGGGAATTTAGATTAATTGGTATGTCTTTGTACTGTGGGAGGAAACTGGAGTATCCGGAGGAAACCCACGGAGCACAGGGAGAACATGCACACCGACCCAAGATGGGAATCGAACCCGGACCCTGGAGGTGCAAGGCGACAGTGCTAACCACTAAGCCACCATGATGCCTTATTATATTATATTATATTATATTATATTATTTATATTATATTATATTATATATTATTAAAATATAATAATAAAGAACCAAGGAGATTTAAGTGAAAACCTCTCCCTGAGAGGCAGGTTTTCTTGATTGTGTTGTTACACATCGTTAACCAGCAGCAGCTCAGCTGCCCACATCCGCCGCCAATGCCATAATCACTCTGATTTTTAGAGATAATTTCTAGTTCGTACTACTGTACGCTGACACGCACGCCGGAAACTTGTTATGCAAGTAGGAAATCCTTCGTAGAACAGAACCATTGCAAAATTGATAGAAAGTCCTGATTAAGAAATCCTGCCCACTGTGTCCTGATTGGTTACAAGAATTTGGTCTCGTCTAAGATTGTGTAGAAATCTCGAGTATGAAGCTGGGACTCAAATCATGTGTTTTTAAAAGACCTGGAAGCAAATTACTCACCGAGTTTTGTGAGATCTCAGACTACTTTGTTTATTTTTCTATGTCTTTTTTACTTTCATGTTTCTTTAGAAGTGTCACAGATTAATGCATGTTTTGTGTACAAGGGTTATAAGTTGCACAGCAACACATCTGCCTATTCCTGGAAGCAAAAATGCTCCATTAAACAAAAAACAAAAAAAAAACATGTGCTTGCAGTTGAGGCCCAGGGGAATCTCCAGTAAATCCCAGAGTGACTGCAGTCCGTTAATGAGACCTCACCCTAACCACTGCGCCACATACAGTACTGTCCCGAGCTGTGCTGCTGGGGACGAAGGTTTCAAACCAGATTACATCTCGGAATGCAACAAATAGAGCAGCGAGAGAGCCTCACATCAGATCAGGTATGTGGAAATGGCATGAAGGGCCTTAAAGATAAATCAGGTGAATAGTTACACAGAGAGTGAAAATCACGCAAAAGTCATGAGGATTTTAGCCTGAAAAGTGATGAAATGTTGCTTTTCCTCTATGATCCAACAGGTGGCGCTCTAAACTATTCACATAACACGCCATCCAGAGTGGTAGGTTTGTTAGTAAAATTGTTTATATAAAGTAATATCGAATCGGAGAAGTAATATAGATTTTATAAAATCGTGATACGAACAGAATCGCAATACTAATTGAATCAGCACCTAGATAACATGATAATAATGTATTGCAAGTTCCTTGGTGAGTTGTGTTGTATAGAATCTGACCCCTGGTAACATACACTCACACAACCAATCATAGAGAAGGGCGAATTATGAAGCGTCCGAGACTGGAGGCGAGATCTGAACCCCCAGCCCTGATGGTTGTTTGATGATAAAAATGTTAATATATAAACAGGATTTATTCTGGTATTTTATATACTGATGATTATTTAATCCATTTCTACTGTAGTTGCTATTATCATGCACAGCACCCCGAAATAGGGGTCATGACCCCTTGATTCACAAACGAGGTTGTGAAAGTAACCGTCTTTTCGTCTTACTATTCTGAAATGTTGCTGGGGTTAACGTCTAACTGGACAGATTTAAATGAAGAGCTATTTTAGTCTCTCTTGACACCCTGCACTAGCGTAGGAGTTGGACAAATTGGATACATTTCTCCCTCCGTCCACCTCTGCTAGTCCCTCGAGTGATTCTGACTCACTGGAACAACAGAACTCGAAGATATTCAGCGTGAAGTAGGAATGAAAAATCCAGAATGCAAGAAGATACTTGGTCAAGGCTTGCAGAAAATTCTGAAGGTCCACTTATACATTAAAGGTCCCATATTTTACGATTTTTTGTTAACTCAGGACTCTAAAGTGTGGTAATGCTCAACCCTTAGATATGACCTTTTTTATTACACTCCTTCTCCCAACACACAGTTTCAGTGTCTAGGTAAATGAGCTACTCCTGAGCCACGCCTCCTTATTATTAGTTATAACAGCAGGGGGAGGGGATCTTCTTATATGAGGTCACAATATGTGGAAAATCTAACTGCCTTGTTAGATACAAAACAAACAACAACATTTTTTCAATTTTTTTCTTACTTGTTTTTGTGTATACATGCACTCCAGAGACCTGTCTGAATATCTCACAATGACTAAAAAGTACATTTTGCATACGAGACTTTAATCAATGAGCCTTTTTCTTTGTTAAATAGCATATTTAAAAATCCATTTATCAGGCTTAGATTATGTGGAGACATCTGCCCCACATGTCCCTGTAAATGAGTTCCTACTATAAAACAACAGATTTAAATACCATGTTAATAGAAGCCTGTGATCTAAATTACAGCTGGCAGAAGGGTGCTGCTATTAAAAAAAAAAAAACAAAGAAATATAAATAAATAAAAATATTCAACATGAATTTACCAGCACTGTGGCAGAAGCGTGGTTAATACTGCATGCTGAAATGACAGACGGTATAGAATATTACCAGCCCATATTTATACTACTGTACGCCTACTGTAAATGTTCACGTTTTATTTTACATCGAAAACTGCTGATTGGATTAAAGAAAGTCCCGGAGTAAATACTTCATGTAAATACAGTATATACAGTATGTGGCTAAAACCCTAATAAAATTAAACTGAAGTGGTTTAAACTTGTGCATTTCCACTTTAAGCCAAGTTAATTTTAAGCTTTATGGATCGCTTGTTTTGTGCTAATGTACAAATATAAAAAATACAAAATATATTACATTCCATAATATACAGTACCATAGAGTCGTTACCATGGTAGGCACTGTAGCACTTTATGGAGTACCAGGGTAGGTACTGTGGGTAGTATTATGGTGTGAACTATAATATATATATATAACTATATAGTCCATCAGTTATATAATATGGTATCACAATCCCATATTACATACCTGCTATGACACTGTAGTACCCAATAAGCACTGTGTATTAACCTTTTGTAAACTACCATAACGGGTAAAATGGCACTGCAGAGGTTATATAAACTTTATATAACCATTATGGTACATCAACCATAATGTATAACTGGTATATACCCTATATGGTAGAACCTTGTACCGTAGTGTACACGTATTATATCAGCAAATAAGTACATTCGTACGGTCAAAAATACCCTCAGACTACCATGGTAGAATCTCTCATGCGTTTGATTGGTCAGGTCTTAGCAGCCATTATGCTCTAATGACAATTAGAAATATAATTGCTTTTTTTTCATAGCAACACAATGTTTAAGTGCCATTAAAAAAATTA
Source organism: Clarias magur (assembly GCA_013621035.1). NCBI lineage: Eukaryota > Metazoa > Chordata > Actinopteri > Siluriformes > Clariidae > Clarias > Clarias magur. The sequence continues at coordinate 3,254,623 of QNUK01000007.1, read as the reverse complement.
AAAAATATTACCCCCCCCCAAAAAAGATGCTTGAATAATAATATTAATGATGATAATGTTATTGACTTACATTAATGTGAATTATGTGAGTAATTAGTTGAATGTACTGTAATCCTCAATAAAAAGTTTCTTGTTTCAATTTACTAACTTTATATGAGGCAATTCTTACAGTAGTGTCCATGAATAAATCTCAATCTAATACTTGATGTCAAACTCACCGTGTGTCACAGTATTGGATTATGTATTTGCATGATTGTTACAGATGCAAATACTTTGCGATGGTGTGAAAATACAGTACAGTGCACTAACATTTAGGACTGAATCGTTAACCTGGTGGATATAATGCAATATTGCTGTTAATTTTAATGTCTCACAATGACGGCTATAAGAAAAAAATTAAATAAACAGCAGCGTACCAGGGTAGTGTTTTATAACCAGTTTAAGTAATTCACGCGTACTTTGTTTACCTGTTTACCTCAGAAACAAACCTTTCATGCATAATTTCATAATGCATAACGCATACTTTCACTTTTTTTCACAACCTTGTCTATGCTAAAATCAAGAATATTTCCCTTGCTACATTTTACATTTAGATGGAAAAAAAGTTCTAATCATTTCTAAAAATATGTTTACAACAAGCCAAATACAATTACAATATTAATCTAATCGTTGATTAAAAAGAGCAAAATTTCTTTTTGTTTTTGCAAAAAGTAGAACAGTTCATGATGCAGCTCAGATTGAAAGTAAAACATACTGTATATATTTGAATAAAAATGCATGAATTGTTTTAAAAAGCCAAAGTTTTCGAAGCTGATGGTAAAAGTAAAAGTTTTGTACAGTAGTACAGCAACAAATCACATGACAGTAATGGCCTTGTGGGATTTCAAGGTGATTTATAACAAAATAATAATAATATATATATATTATTATTTATTATTTTTTTTTTTAAGTATGGATGTGATGTACGAAAAGGTTAGCTTATTATTTTCTCTGTAGTTACCGAATGATGGATAAAGCTATATTTAAGAAGCATAAACTGGAAAATGATATCTGGCGAACGAACCAACACTGACTGGGTGGATAATGGCTTTATCCATGCACTAACAAACACTGTTTTTCTTGTGCAGCGTTCCAGATGTCCATTACTTGGCTCTGGACAGTAAATAGACACTTAGGTGAACCAGAGGTCAATCTCACAGCTAAACGAACAGAGCTTGTTGCATTCGTATTAGATTTAGAGCAGAACCGGATCTTCAGCTGTAGAATAACTAGGACTTTTTTAAAAAAAAATTTATTTTATTTATGGCACCCACAAATAAGGAGAGGACAGAAGGCTGAAATGCTTTGCCAAGGCAAAATCCTTACAGCTTGTTGCTTAAGTGTCCATGTTGCAATGTATTACTCAATGATATTTCGCGGTTTGTTAATCACAAGAGTGTAGGGACATGTTTTCGAAATTGTTCAATGAACCTTTGCCAGTAGAGGCTGCTTATTTAGTGGTTTGCATATCACTGGCACTAAGGAAATCATGCAATCTTGGGCAAGACTATATACTGTATATACGCGCGTGTGTGTGTCATTTGATTAAATCTTTTAATCTTATTAATCACAGTCATAGTCTGTAATTAATTACAATTAATCACTTTTATATGCAGTGTTGGAAAAAACAAATGCATAAAAAACTGGATAAAGGAAACGTACAGATTATACAGTCTTATAATATCTCATCATCAAACATGACCATTTAACAAATGTTAAATTAAAATCTCTGGAATGCAGTGGCTGGGGTGACTATGGGCCTTAAACCCGGCTCCTCAGACACAAAAATCAACAACCTAGAACCTTCACCGTCCAAGCCACCACTCTCACATCTTACATATAATATTATTGTAAAAACAGTTCCCTTTAAAGGTAGCTCGAGCACTTTGGTTTTATCCAAACGTCCATATAGTGTTTGACTTTAGTTTGACCCTAATGTACGGTGTCCGTGAAGTGCAAAACAGATTAACAAAACCGAAAACAAAATAACATTCAAAGACAAAATAACAAATTCAAAACCAAATTAACAAATCCGAAAACTAAATAGCAAATTCAAAATCAAATTAACAAAACCCAAAACAAAATAACAAATTCAAAACCAAATTAACAAATCCGAAAACAAAATAACAAAACTCGAAACTAATTGTTAATTTGGTTTTGAATTTGTTATTTTGTTTTGGGTTTTGTTAATTTGTATTGCACTTCTCGGCCAGTCAGATACGAACCGGAAAAGGTAGGTATAGTTTGCGAATTAAATTCTTACCGCTGATTGGACGAGACACCTGTCACTCAAGATAAACAGGAAGTAGGAAATTGTGTCTCTAACTTTGTTTCTTGTGTGTTCTTGTGTGTTCTGCTTCATTTTAAAACCATTTTTTCGGTGTGCAAAACTAAGAAAATAATTAAAATTTTCATTAGAAAGCAAGGAAATGGAATTTATTCAACGTTACTTTGAGGACGAACATTCGTATGCCGTAGTTTTGGATATGCTGATGACATATCACGGTATAAAGATTAGTTCGCGAACTGCTTTGTCTCTTTTAAAAGCAAAAGATTTTTTCCACAAGAACTGCAAAAATTTGGCAGAACGCCATATTTGAAACCACAATTCACAAAAAGGACAGTACATGTTTGCACATTCATACACACACGAATCTACCGCCGCTACAGTACTTCCTGTATATCTTGAGTGACAGATGTCTCGTCCAATCAGCGGTAAGAATTTCATTCGCAAACTATACATACCTCTTTCGGTTCGTTTCTGAACGGCCGAGAGGTGCAAACCAAATTAACAAAACCGAAAACTAAATAGCAAATTCAAAACCAAATTAACAAAACCGAAAACAAAATAACAAATTCAAAATCAAAATAGCAAAACCGAAAACAAATTAACAAAACGCAAAACAAAATAACAAATTAATTATGGGTTTTGTTATTTTGTTTTTTAATTTGTTATTTTGATTTGGGTTTTGTTATTTTGTTTTTGAATGTTTTATTTTGTTTTGGGTTTTGTTATTGTGGTTTTTAATTTGTTATTTTGTTTTCATTTTGTTAACTTGTTTTGCACTTCTCGGCCACCGTACTAATGGCTTCCCATTAGGGTATGTATAAACGTGTGTGTATATAAATATAAATCAATCACTATATATATATATATATATATATATATAGCGTTTGACTTTAGTTTGACCCTAATGGCTTCCCATTATACAGTATATACAGCATATAATCACAAGGGACGTTTAAGAATTACATCGTTATACAAGTTGTGATCGCACAAAATCCAAAAAGTCCAAGTCACGTCACAGGTAGCAAACATTCGACCGGCCAGTGTAATGTGAAAAAAATGATGAAAAATTTTCAGGGGCATAAAAAAAAAACACCGGGGGCATTGCAAGCATTTTTATCCCAACAGGACATGGGATCTGATGAAACGCAGCAGAGGTGGAGCCGAGCCAAAAGAACTTTGGAATAAAAATAAAGATATTCAAAATGAAACTTATGAAAAAGAACTGTGTGGTTGCTTGAGCAACTGCTTGAGCAAACACACTAATGATGTAGCTACGGCCAAGAAACCCGACAGCGGCCTGTGTGTTACCCCTTAAACCACCAGGTCCTGTCAACAGATGTTTTGTTTTTTTGTTTTTTATTTTATTATTGTATTTTTGTGCTGCCATACTTTTATGTTGTCTTTCGTTCCAAGCTTCAGTTCCCAGCATGCACTACATCTCGCGTCACTGCTCGCACGTACTGTGCAGTCACATGGGTCTTACTTTTATCTGTGCAAGTTGTTATGCCATAATTATAGCCTTTTTATTATTTATGTACTTATCCTTTGTCTGGCCTCCGGATATACCCAGTGTGTCTTAATGTCATCGGGTTTTGTTCTCATTCTATTGCTAATCTAATATTAATGCCGAGTCCTAGGCCAAAGTTCCTGTTTTCAAACTGAGGTTTTGGCTTTCTTTTGTTTTGGTTAACCACTTATTAAACACGTCTGCATTCACATTCCACACATTCCATGTACGTTTCAAAAATTCAAGTTCAAGTCAAATCGCCACTTCAGCAGACTAACTACTACCTTTTATTTCTCCATATAATCCCCGGTTACACTAATGCACTTACCCCAGTGTTTCAGTTTTCTCAGTATGGCCACACGTCTAAAACGCCGGCCTTCTATCAACACAATTCTGCCATCGCTTTGTCATGGTCAGCTTTCTGTGAGCTTTGGGTTTTATGGAATTTTGTAGCAACAGATAGATGTTCAAGTCAGACCGGGACATTTACGTATACAGAATAACAGAAGACAGTTATAAAAGTAAAAACTTTTTATTTCTCTATATAATCATATACAAAAACGCACTTATGGTTGAAAAGCCATGATCGGACTATCTGCTTCACATCTGAAACGCTTGCCCCCCAGGAACTCCTTTAATGACCTAAACATGTGGAAACGGCTTGAAGCAAGGTCAGAATTTGTACAATACTGTATCAATTATAGTGATGGGTCGTTCATGAACGATTTGTCCTTTTTGAACGAGTCTTTAACGGGACTCAGAAGAATGAGTAGTCTCAAAAGAGTGATTCGTTCATTTTCTTCTGGGCTCGCATGCACAATTGCTCAAAGTATCGCCAATCCTCCATAGGTTATGTACAGGAAACAGAAATGAGTCGTTACCTTTGAGTCTTCTAGTCCGAATCGTTCGTTCTTTTGTCACGTGACTCCCATAGACGATATGTAGTGCAATAGATTCAAAAGAACGAACGACTCGGACTAGAAGATGTAATGGTGAGCTGCTCATTCTGTTTATAATATGTCCTTAGCTGCATTGTAATATTTTCATAACTGGAACTATAGACAAAATGTGTGTATGTAGATGTATCGGGGGTCTGTTTTTTGAAAATGTAACTTTTTTTTATTTTTATTTCTATTCAAAAGAACGAAATGACTTCAAAAAAAAAAAAAAGATCCGTTCATTTTGATGGACGAGATTCAAAAGAACCGAGTCACTAAAATGATCCAAACTTCCCATCACTAATCAATTATACTGTATATTTTTTTCAAAACTTGATTATAACCTCCACCCAAGTACTGTATATCAAACAGAAGTGTACATTAAATAGAGGTGAAGTTCTGCATCGTGTCTTGTTTTTCCCAATCCATTTTATAAGTGGAAGTGTTTTTCTTTTCTATCGACAGATCTTTTGACTAGAACTCTTGCAAAACCACAAAGACAGAGACCGAACATGTAATTCAGCGTTCAGCATGACCTCTTTAACATTTGCCAACGTGCAATTTGCAATGAATAGAACAGGGGTAGCGACCAGAACCCCAGAATCTGGACAATAATAATAATAATGATATCATGATTAGCAGTGATTAGAAGCACACGCCTAGTGTTTGTGTGTGTGTGTGTGTGTGTGTGTGTGTGTGTGTGAGGGGGGCAAAGTGAAGCTATTTTTAAATCTTGGCATAAAAAAAAAAAGAAAAAGTAGGACATCACCACGGCAGAAGTAGGGCAGGACTGAGCCACACCTCTTATCATACACCACGTGATACTGTTCAAAAGGCTCGAAAATAACACACAGGACTGCTATCGCACCGCTGATGGCCACTGGAAGACTAAAGCATGACTCAGCACTGAAGAACATGAAAGGATGAGTATAAAGGAACGACCTGAAAAGGAGGAAAGCGTGCCGGTGGTTTCCACCACAGCACTCCAATTGCCGGTGTTGTTAACCTCTACTAGACAGTCTTTAGCCCTATTTGAAATGGATTAAATTAACATAAGGAACCGATTCCAGTCCCAACATTTGCAAGGCACTAGGCCATGATTTAATTCCTGGCTGCCTGTACCTTTAGAAAATTTGTTCGCAACATTAATACCAAACCGATGCCCAGGGCGAGATTCAAACTCTGGTCAATGCAGCGAGAGCACTGTGTGCCCACTAGACCACTAGGGAACATGCTGTAGATGATCATAAATGTGCATACAAAAGTTATTTAATGTAAAAAAAAGACCTCCAGGGTCCGGGCCAGGTTCGATTCCCGTCTCTGTGTGCATGGAGTTTGCATGTTGTCCCCGTGCTTGGTGGGTTTCCTCCCACAGTCCAAAGACATGTACTGTAGGTTATTTGTGTTCCCAAATTGGCCGTAGTGTGTGAGTATGTGTGTGTGCCCTGCAATGGTGTGCAGGCCCCCCGTGACCCTGAATATAGGATTAAATGGTATATATATCATAATCTACCAAAAAAATAGAATGGTCTAAGTAACATTTCTAAAAGAAAATGAAATAGAGAGGTTGGGGTCTGTGTGCATGGAGTTCTCATGTTCTCCCTGTACTTGGTGGGTTTCCTCCGGGCTCTGTTTTCCCCCCATAGTCCGAGGACATGCAGATTAGGTTAACTGGCGTTCCCAAATTGCCCCCCCACGACCCTGTCTACAGGATGAAGTAATATAGACATTGAGTGAGTGAGTGAGCTGGAATTTCCATTGTTTAAATTTACAGTAGTATCAAATGATAAAACTGAAATAACTATAATGTCGCAGGAAAATGTGCCTTAAGAGCTCCACAATAGTGAAAAGCAACAAATCAATAATAGGGACCACTGGGCCACTATTGTACTTTAACTATAAAACATCTGGGAGTTATTGCAGGTTTTTCCACATATTTTAAGTAGACTCTTAAATATACTGTATATACCAGGTATTATATATTCTTAGCTTCAATGCTGCTGAAATGCACCTTAACAATGCTCTGTTCCTTTTTTTTTTTTCCAAATGAGAAAAAGAATATCTGTATATGTTGATTAAAATTCATAAACATATTTTAAGGACATATTTTCCTAATGGTCTCAATTTTTTTTAAGTTGGCATAGTAAAAATTTAAGGTTGACATTGACATTTTTTCACTTTTTTGTGAAAGTGTGAGCTTAGTAATATTCGAATTAGAACTTTAGGAAATACAAACAGGAGTTTTGATTGAAACACACACCTAGAACATAATTTATAGTATATAGCCCAAGTATCTGCTCCATACAAGTGCATTAAACATAAGAATGTATACTTATAAGATTTTAATACATAAGATCAAATAAAATGAGATAAAAATGTAATAATAAATTCAAAATTCTATACTTTGCATCCAACAAAGAAGTTTTTCATCTCCTGTTCACTGGCATGGCTCTATCTTTAATAATAAATAAAAATGTACTATAATATAATGAGGAAAGAGAATAGTTATGTAATTACTGCTTAAAGTGTAAATTTCAGTTGTGCGGAAACTTTTGCGGCTCTCTGCGTGAAGCCTGAAATATAAAAACGGTTTACATGGACAGGTTCACTGAGGGGAAAATGACATAACCTTTATATTTAGAAACTGGTGAAACCACCTTGGCATTAATTACAACCAGACTTTCTAGTCTTTGACACGTGTGAACAGACACATACAACAGGCACGACATTGCAACAAGATCTGAGAGAAGGATTTGTTTCAAGTTTAATGTTGAATAACTTCGTTAAAGGTCCCATATATTAAGTCAACAAAGTTCTCGGAGCACCCCCAAAATATGTTAATGTACACACACTGTCAGAAATACCACTCAGATAACGCTTTTCTTTTAAATGCACGGGAATGACAAACCTCAAACTCTGTATAATTCACTCCTCGTCCAAATTTACCATTTCAGTGTCTATGTAAATGAATTGTTGAGCCTCTCCCCAATGAGAACACCAGAGCTGAGCAACAAGCCAGAGATAGGGGGTCTTCTTATATGATATCACATCTAATTGACTTGTTTAAACCCAGGACAATGCAAAAAAAGTTTGTTTTTTTTTAGATGTCAGAACTGGAGAGTTTTTTTTTTTTGCATAATAGGTTCGCCCTTTTAAGTTGTAGAGTTTCTGGTCATTAATTACAAGTTCTGTATACCTGTAATGTTTTTCAACTCGGTGGATCAAAGTATGAAGCAAAGACGAGTTGAAGAGAGCTGTTCTCATGGATTTCAAAGAAATGTAGTCTGACAAGACAGAAATAATCATGTCTAGTGTTTACAATACAAGGCTTATATTTACCTACTGTACGGATTATATAAGGTTTACTCCAGAACACTCATTCCCGTTGAAAAGTTATTCCGATTGGAACGAATCGGGTCAGACTTTTCTGACTGAGGTATGTAAGATTTTTATCATTTAGACTGAGGTTCAGACGGGTCAAACTCTTCCGACCTGATGCGTTTTTACTCCGATTGGTCTATTACTCAGATTGTTAATGGAATAAAAGTTATAATGTATGTTCCCCGGAGCAGACAGGGTTAAGGGCCTTGCTCAAGGGCCCAACCTGGTGGAGCTGGGCCTCAAACCGTTGACTTTCTAATCAGTAACTCAGAACCATAACACGCTGAGCCACCATTGCCCACCACCCTTGATGGAAAAAAAAGCACACAATGACTTTATGTACAAAAGATAAACTGCAAAAGTACTTATGGATTCTGCAGTGTTGCTTTGTATAATACGCTACAATACGTCTGGGGAGCTTTCTTATTAGTCGAGTGTCCATAAATCATTTCGTAATAGTTTCCAGTTCTAAGAACATTTTTAAAAAAAAATTTCATTGAGGTCCTCTGAAATCCTTCAGTTTGATTAGGTGTAATGTGAATATAATAACACAATTCTCATCTATAATTGCTGTGTATGCCAGAGTATATTTTATGAAGTAAGAAAAAATCAAACCTACAGTACTTGTCTTCTTAACTTATAGCTTCATGCACGTTTTCCATCAATGGCAGAAGTTTAGCGTTTCGCTCAGTCGGTCTCAAAGTGAGGACCCACAGGGTTGTAAGATTTTTATAATATAGTTACAGTAAGGTTACTGATTCAAAGTAATTTTTTATTCTTTTTTTTTTCTAAACCTTAAACGTGCCTTCATTCAACCATCCATCCAGGAATCTCTGTAGTCCAACTAGGGACTGTGGAGGTCAGTGGTGACCACTGTATTTATTCTCCACTTGTATGACCGTGGTAGGTCAGCATTCACACACTGTTGGTCTAATCTGCATGTCTTTGGTCTCTGCGAGGAAACCGGAGGACCCGGAGGAAACCCACCAAACAACTCCATGCACACAGACCCAACACAGGAATCGAACCCAGGACGTGGACATGCAAGGCAACAGTGCTAACCACTAAGCCGCTGTGCCGCCCAAACGTGCCTTCAGTATGTAAAAAAAAAAATATTTTGGCTGCTTCTGTCAAGGCATCCGATCCAAACACAACTCGGCACAAGTTTTGCGCCGGATGCCCTTCCTTCCAACCCTCCTATGTTTGTAACCGGGCTTGGGACCAGCACTGCAGGCAGGGACTGGGTACTATGGGGTTTGGCAAACCCACTGCCGGCGGGTTTAGTAGTAGGGTTTAGCAGTACTGCTACTGACCGTAGAGCCTTAGCCACCTGAGCCACCACTCCCAAAGCCATGCTAAACATATCACTGCATAATGTTCAAGACTTATTAACTTTCAAATTTTGTAAACTTTTATACCTTCGTACCTTTTTTTTACGTACACTATTAAGTATTACAGTATGTTCATTATGAAATATGATCATTATTTAATTGCAAGGTACCAGCCAAATTAAGCGACATGGATACAATAAATAAATGCATTAACACAAAGTCTCTTGTATACACACTACGACACACCCTGCTTTAAAAAAAAAAAAAAAAAAAAAAGTACCAGGGTGTGTCAAAACCACCAAATAAGACACCATGTATGCACTCATCCATTCTAAAGAAGTTCACTATAATTTACTATAACCATTTTCATATCCAAAATTCCACAGGCTGTGCAAAACTAGTAACACTACCCTGAAATCTGACTACTCGCAGTGGTTTACGATACCAGAGCTGCAAACGCTAGCCGCGTCAGTTTACCGAGCACGACCCATATGCGGCCCATATGCTCCTCTCCGCTGCCTCTGACTTCCTCACCCAGTGTCAGTAACTGATTCATGTCTGCTTAATGAAGAGCAGTCTAGCCTTGCAACTGTACAATCTGTCCGCATGCGTGAACGCAGAGCGCCGTCCTGCCATAACGGACCAGTTTCTGCCTGCTGCGTGCCATAGTCCTGTTCATGTAAATCAAACGCCACTTCATTACACTCAATCAATCAACTACTACATGAATATAGAATCTGGTCTTAGATCTAATACAATACAGGAGCTTGCCAGAACAAGTAAGTCGATCACATGCCCATCGCAGTTCACTAAATTTTCGGTTCGGATTTGGTAACGGATGGACAAAGACTTCCCGCTACTGCAAGGACTCTACCAGATCTGTGTGAACCGCATATAAAATTTGTATGAGCACTTTATTATGTACAGCTGCACGTTCATTTAATTATCCCATCAGCCAATCATCTGTCACAAGTCGTCCAGACACAAGTCGAGAGCGTCAGTTAATGTTCACACCAAATACCAAACTGGATGGGGGGAAATGTGATCTCAGCAACTTGGCATAATTGTTCTTACCAGATGGACTGGTTTGAGGATCTCAGAAACTGCTGATCTATTTAGATTTCTTTACTTCATCACATCCCGTGATGAAGGTGGAAATGCCTTGTTTATGAGCGAGGGCAGAGGAGAACAGCTAGTCTGGTTCAAGCTGACAGGAAGTCGTCACTGAGTCAAATATCCACGCTGAGTAGAAAAGCATCCCGGAACGTATAACATGCTGGCGATATAAGCTACAGCTGTAAACGATTACATCGGTTTCCCAGTGTCAGAGTCGGTGTGAATCTACAGTACAGTGCAGTGCAAACGTCTTGAGCCACCCCTTGTTTCTTAGATTACAACATAGAGTACGTCATGTGGATTAAACAAAAGAAACGGGAAGGGATGTTTTACTGTGACAGGCTGCGAAGTACTTCAAGATATCATTTAAAAATTCAATGTAACAACCTCAGCAGCAGCCTCATTTCCCCTCTCGTCTGTTCCAATCTCTCAGCGTTCAGTATCATCAGTATACTAATCACCAACCTGATGGCTCAAGTTTCTCACCAGTTCCTGTTATTTATTTATTTTTTTTATTCTAGTGCACTGATTGGCTCGACTAGACGGAAAAAAATGAGCCAAAAAGTCCTTCAGGAAGCCCGGGAGAACCGTTCCTCTAAAATACCTAGATAATTCAAGAAAGTCTGGTTCTTTCGAAGAAGAAATAAGGGGTGGCTCAAGACCTCAGTACTCTATGCTACACGCTTACCAAAATAAACAGGAAACACGTTTGCTGATACGGAGAAATTTTTACTTTCCTGGTACAAAGGAACATGACGAGCTATAGTTTTGTGTTGTTGTTTTTTTCCATCACCAAGAGTGTGACTGGTAAGGAAACCTATTTAAAGTGTTTCAAATTAAGTGACAACTGGAACACATGATTCCAATACAATACGATCAGTGTCAGCAGTGAAAATGAGTACTTTATTAAAGCATTGTGTTAGTGAAAAATGATCAACTTTAATGCATTAGCTTTCTAAACACGTGATCTGATCGTTTCTCTCTTGTTGGAATAAATATATTCTTTCTGATAGTTTGCCCCACATTAGGATAACATTACAGTAGATGATGTGCTGAATGTCCACCAGGATAATCTTGCTTCAGTTTCTGATCGGTAAACTCAGTATGGTCTTGGGTTGAGGAAGGGCCACTGATCGGCTCGCATCTTTATTTGCATCTCAATTTCTTCTGCTTCTGTTATATTTCCAGCAGAAAAAAAGAAAAGCTTCATGTACAGTATGTCCTGATTAAATGCTTTGTGCATATCGGATCAGCGTCCATGTAGAACAGATGAGTTGGAATCTTTAATTGGAACGAATTCGATCGGATGGAAAAGAAAAAATCCATGCAACTTAGCAACAGAATACACAGAATGGATCCTACTTACTTACATTTTTTTTACTTGAGAAAATACTTTTTTTCTCAAAAAAAAGTCTGCAGGTCATTTTTGGATGTAGTGTTTTTTTGTTTCTTTCACATTTTTCCAGATTTCTCCAGATTTTCTCCCTTAACTTAGTGGTAACCAATTCCCACCCTTCATTAGTCCACTCCATCATCAAGGCTATGACCATCAACCAGGGAGGGCGAAGACTACCCTGGCAACCGAATCTTCACGAACCGTGAAGAACTTAATGAAGTTGGAGGAAAGCACAATTTGATCTTTCCTCTAGTGTGAAGTCACAGATGCCCATGATTGCTTAGAATAACTATTGATATCAGAGTGCTTTAGTGCCGCCTGATCAGCTCTCTCTAGATTCCGTACAGCATCACACAAGATCTCCGGATGATGGCGTGAGCTTGTTACTGCTTTGGCGGCGGGGTTCTACATTTCTATATAATGACCTATAACCTTCACCTCCTTACTGTACAGTGCGACATCCCATAATAAGTACAGCTCTTTATGCATTTTAGTTTATGAATGTTTATCAAACTCTGCTTTGAACTGGTTCCTCCTTACGAAAACCATGCCACTGTTTCAGTTTGCCTTATATAGATATGGTCATTAAGAATGCACGCTTTTTCCCGCAAGATGAAGCAATTCGGCGCGCACTACGCCGCGAAATCCCACAAGCAACATTCGGGAATTTAAATAAATGCGTTGTGCTTCACTGAATATCCGCCAAATGCTTTTTTATCTAAAAACCAGACTAAGTACAACGAAGAACTGTGTATAATTAGATAGTCTAAAATAATAGTTTCCGATGCTGATGCAAACATGAACTTTATTTTGTTTAACAATAGATCTTTCATGATGAATGTGTGTATATGTGCTTCATGTTATTTTCATAATGATGAAATGAGATGCCCAAAATTGTGCTTTAAAATTCATAAGTTTCATATAGCTTTTGTAATGTCTTGTTTTGTAGGAATAAAATTGAACTGAACATAATTACCTCAAAGTTTCATGTCATCCAGTATAGCAAAACTACTTTAAAAATTCTGCATAGTGGGATCATTGCTCATTCAGTACTATAACATAATAACTTCACGTGCGAGCACAAGTCTAACAAGGCGCATAACGCTTTAATATAGCAGATGGCGATCATCTGGAGAAAAGACAGACATGTCTTTAACATTTTGACCGGCGGTGACATCAAAGCTGTGGGAATTCAGATATCAGATATCACATCACATGAGTTCACATTCACAGGACAGTTGTATGACCGGGAGTCCTTTTTTCTCCTGCCTCCTGCCTCACAGCTCCAGGGCTCTTGGTTCGATTCTGAGCTCTGATCTCACGTGTCCTCATGGTTGTCATCTGGGGGTCTTTTGGTTTCCTGACACCACCCACAAAAAACAAGTCAGAACCGGCCTCGCTAAAGTGTGAACATGTGAAGTGCGAATGTATACACGTGGCTCAACTGATTAACCCCGGACGGAGAGGAACAGCGAATCACCGGGACATTCCACAGCAGGAAAACAGGACGTGTCTCAATCCAAAAGGAAAGGGAGGGTTGAGTAGAGGCAGAATACGCTGGCATGAAACATGCTCGCGTCCTCATCAGCTGTTATTTGGACTTTCCCCATCCCATGTGAGTTGGTGCCTCCTAGCTCTGGCACAGCCTGCTGCACATATGTGTTGATGGGGCCATTATGTAACCTTGACTACTACCCTCACCTTTTTCTTTCCACCCTCTCTCTCTCTTTTTTCATCTCAGCCATAGCTCTCTCTCCCCAGACTCCCATCCTAATTTTGTCTCTCCTGGATTTGCACAAGGGCTCATGGGATTTAGCTCGTACACCATTTATGTGGCCATCAATAAAAAGGGATTCTTTCAAGCAGATTTTACCATGACAGCTTCCTTGTAGTGAATTTGTGGGAAAAAATGGCTCTGTATAAAAAGAGGAGGATTTACTTTATGTTTACGGTAGCAGTGGCTACAACGGCAAGTGAAAAATGTAGCACATTCCACACTTAGGAAACGCTCTTTCACAATCTCGTCATCGGTTCGTTATATTCGACTCTCTGAGAGATTTTATTTTTATGGAATTTTATAGCTACCACAAAATGAACAAAAGGCGTTCAAGTCCATCTGGGACTTTTTAGTATAGAGAATAACAGAACATGATTTTTTCCCCCCCTCTCTCATAACTATTTCTCTATATAAATGCTACACTAATGCACTTGTATGTAGCCACGAGATTGAAACGTCAATCAATTTTATGCCTTCATTCACAATAAATTTAATCTTGTGTCTCAGTTTGACATGCACAGCCTTTGTAAATTAGATCTACTGTGAAATAATTTACCAAAATATTTATAATAGTGGTAATTTACCAACATATTTATAATAGAAGTATAAATAAAATGAAAGCTAAAGAAACTTTTATGAATCCGACATATAATTCCTAACAGATCATCATAACAGTGCTGTAAAGTGGAACCTTGGATTGCAAGCATAATTTGTTCTGTAAGTGGACTCGTATTTCAAAACACTCGTAAATCAAAGATTTAGAATTTCCTTATAAGAAATGATGGAAACTCAGATTATTCGTTCCACAGCCCAAAAAATAAATACATACAATATATTTTTTATTAATATAAATTGATACAAAATATAATGTTAAAAAAAATGTTTTAGCGGGGAAAATTAACAAGGAAAATAAAAAAAAATTATTTCACTGAAAAGTAAAAATAAAACAAATTAACCTTTGAAACTTTACCCTTGAAAAGAATTGCGACTGATCAGTGTTTCCGTTAAGTGTGTGTGTGTGTGTGTGTGTGTGTGTGTGTGTGTTTGTGTGTGTGTGTGTGAAGGCGAGAGGAGAGGGGAAGCTCGCTCGTTTAAATCAAAATGTATTAAAATTTTTTGCTCGTCTTGAGGAACACTCGCAAATCGCGTTACTCACAATCCAAGGTTCCATTGTATTTAAAATCACATTACATGATTCACAAGTACTAAATAATGTACATAAAATAATGATAAACTCACATAGAACTAATGGATCTCGTACATGCTTAATGCATTACATTTTTGATAGTTGCTCTGAATTGCATGCTTTATCTCTAATGCGCACATGCTGCTCGAACATACCTCCTCCTCATTAAAACAAATGGACAGTGATAATTCTGCAGTTTCAACTGTCTCCAGTAAGTTCTACCACAAATAACATAATGGATACTGTAGAACTACGGTACATTGGTGGGAGAATAGAGGAGCCGAAAAGGGTTGGGTGTTGCGTCCTTGTGTGACCTTTACCTCCGTCTGAACCTGCTGTTTCTCTCCATGAAGCATGCCAGAAGGTTGAAAATAGTCCCTCACAGCAGCCATCACCCCTGTTCCTCATTACACGTGATCTGTTTACCGGTCACACGCGAACTACTCTCTATCCATTAAAACTCAGGAGCTTTGTTTACCTGTTTCTGTAAAGTACTGCATTGATTTTCCTTTTAATATAATATCATGTCATATGTCATATATTATTTTGACTTGCACCAGCACTGGCCGAGTAATCTAATTGGATGCGTAGTGATAACGAGCATAACAGCGTTTTATGTTTCAACAGAGGTTCTAATAACTGTCAATCACCAGCTCCGCCAGTCACAGTTGGTTAATTAGTTCTGAACTGGGTTTGTGGAACTGTTATATAAAACCAGTATCACACTTGAGGTCATGCTGTTGAGTACAACAGCACTTATTCTCATGTGATATCGGGGTACATCCTGGACGAGGTGGCAATTGTACAGTATATCCTTATAGGATCTTCATAAGAGGAGAGTTACAGTAGGTATCATTCTTTTGTCAAACTTCTTTAGATTTAAAGACACTGACTAAGTTTCGTAGTCATCAGATTCTAATAAAGACAAACACTCATGAGAAAATGCACTGTACACAACAGCTGTACACAAAAGCCCCGCCCCTCCGTGAAGCACTCTGAAGTGTGCGTGTACAGGTCAGGCTGTTGAATGGTGTGTTTACCGGCAACAGCGATCGGAGCTCTATGTGCAAATCAAGGCGGCGGAAGAGGAGATGGATCGTATGAAGGCCGATTTAATCCGGTGTTCACAAGACAGCATGTAAAGAGCATGGCTAGTAAGGATAATTAATCTAATGTGAGAGATTACAGCTGGGTTGTCAAGGTTACGCCTACATGCAAAACAAACCGTGACAGGTTAATAGATTTTTAATCTGGGGTTCAAGCACAGACACCGCCAGGAAACCAGTTAGTTCCTGTACTCAGTGAGATGCAGGGCATCCTCAGTGCCAGTCCCAAGCCTGGAAAAAAAGGAGTGGGTTGCAGCAGGAAGGGCATCTAGCTTGTAGCCTGTGCCAATAACCTGCAGGTTGAATGATCCGATGTGGCGATGACGGCATGAATAAAACAATTAAAATAAACCTGTGTACAGGAACTAACTGGTGTCTTGGTCATTCCACAACAAATAAATAGATAAACGACAAGTACAACTTGCTGTTTATGCTTTAATGAAAAAATCGCAACTGGCATAGTTAAGAATAAAATGTTTGGACTGTGGTTGGGAAATAACACTTCTCCACAAACCAGCCCATCACTGATTATTTTTCTATGACTGCCTGATTTATCCCATATGTAAAAGACCTAAATCAGCATTTTGACAAAAATGTAACCTTGGCAAACTTGATAAATTCCATCATGAACAACATTCATGAATGTAACACTGTGCAAACACTGTCCAAAGAAATAAAGAAGTAAAATAAGAATAAGAAGTGACGATATAAATAGTGAGTGCTGAAAACTTTAATTCCTATTATGGATTTGGAAGTAAGTACTGTAGGACAGACTCATCTCAGCGCACACAACAAGTAGAGACCGATGCACCAATACAATATTTTTTTGTCACCTTCTCTCTCTGTTTCTTTTCCCCCCTCTCCTTCTGTCATCTGGAGCTCGGAGGCCAGCCAAGTCCTGCTAACAGGATGCATCTCGCATATCTTTTTTTTTTTTTTTGGCTGGCGATACATTCGCATTTCACCCTCTCGGCTGCTTTTGAATTTCAAGCAGCTCTGTATGAATGAGCTGAGGACTCGGGAAGGCGTTTGGCACGTTGTCTTGAAATTCAAGTCCTTGACTAGTTGTGACAACCTGCCTTTGTAACACTTAAAGCTAAGCCGGGAGGAAAAATCCACAGAAACAGTTTAAATGCATCGGGAAACAAGATATATCATGATACACGATTATAGAGAAACACAATGCTGTTCGCTTAATCATAGCTTTATAATAAAAAGCTTCATTTAATTACTGTATTTTAATCCAAAAATCTTTGCCCTAAAATCTTTCTCTAATCTGCAAATCCTCATCTTGATGAATATGGCGAAAACGTGGTATTGGTGGTAAAAAGGTGAAAAAGTGAATTTTCACATAGGATCATGCAGTATAAAACCATTTTTCATCATGTAGGTTTATATTTTTATCATATAAAAAGAAACACATTGGCTAAATACTATTTCATGCCTTTTAATGTAGTGTCCGTAACTTTTTTTTATTCAAATCTTTCAATGATCTTAATTGTCATTCAGATGAAACTTTTTTAAAATTTAGATTTCACATGAAAAGACATTAAAAGTGTATTATTCTAAAATGCTAAATTGACAAACAATTTAAGCAATACTTTTTGCTTTAACAATTTGCTTTAAAACAATGACAATTTTAGTATCAATACTCATAAAGAAATTTAAATAATTTGCATTTTAAATCATCATTGTTTAAAACTGAAATATGGACATTTTTGAAGCACATATAAAATTATCTCTCCGAAATGGCTGATGTTAGCAACTTAAAATTTTTTGTGTTATAAATCTAATACAGAAATGTGAGTGCTAAAGAAGCCACTTCTGAAGTTTATGCAACATGGAAATGACCAATCTTGCTTCCCTAAACATTTCAGCACCAATATTGTGTTTTGGCCGTTATGGTGAGGACTTTATCCTTTCTTCTTCTCACATGGGACACCTCCACCGTCTTAACCAACATCTCATCTGACCTGCATGCGTAACTCTGCCAGACAAATAAATCATAGTTTTATTGGTGTATCCAGTCACACACACATTTACAAGAAGGATCACAAAAAAACAATATGTCTCCAGTATAAATTAAACAAGTGGCACACAGCCCACTTGCTCTGCATCATCCTTGCCTTGGTGTGGCTTATGGAAAAGAAAATAGCTCTGACAATTTATTGTTACTGTACATGAAACGCTAGCAAACTTTTTTTCAGTCTAAAATTGATACACAGTCTTGAAGTGCGTGAAGCCAGAGCTATTGCTTTGCTAGCAGGACCTGAAAGTTAAGTTCACTCAGGCAATGCCTATTGAGCTAAAATAGCTAATCTCAACTGTGCAATGTACTTATTTTCAGTAACAATCGCTATTTAAAGCAACCCAATACTTAGAATTAAAATGCTTTAATTACTTGCAAAGCACTGATTTTCTCACACAAAACATTTTTTACTTGCTGTACCTAGCTAGTTAGCTAGCTTGTTAAATAGTATAAATCTAACATATTAATCTAGGATTTTAAGAACTTAGCAATATTAAATAATATTGCTGAATATTAAAAACCTAATTTACCTCAGTACATGTCAAAAGCACAATAGCAGGTACACAGCCACAGCTGTAGCTAATCATAGCCGTGCTATTAGCTATCTTTGCTGATTTACTACATTATTTTTTGTATAATTTTGTAATTACATTACAAAAATTTTAGCAAATCAGCAAAGATAGTTAATAGCACGGCTATGATTAGCTACAGCTGTGGCTATGTACCTGCTATTGTGCTTTTGACACGTACTGAGGTAAATTAGCCACCTTAGCTTTATTTTTAGCTGATCTCAATTACACTCCTTACATATTTTGGTTAACAATTGATAAATAGAGTAACTTAATATTTTAAATAAAATGGCTGCTAACATAATGACTTGGCATAGATTACCTCACACAAAATGAGTACAGTGGTACCTCGGCACACAAAATTTTGCAAGTAATTTGTTTTTATATTTTCCGCAGACGCACAACCGAAGCATGACCACTGTATTTATTCCAATTTTTACAACCATGGTAGGACGTTATGTCAACATTTACACTACAAGCAATTTGGGAAGGTCAAATCAGCCTACCCTGCATATCTTTGGACTGGGGGAGGAAACCCATCAAGCACAGGGGGAACATGCAAACTTCACGCACATGGCCCGAGTCGGGAATCGAACCCGGACTCTGGAGGTGTAAGGCGGCAGGGCTAGGCCCCTATTTAATCTGTTAAGAATTAATTTCACGGAGTTGAGCAAAAATAGTAGCCGTGCTAGCACCATAAACATGACGGATAGTTCCTTAAATTACTTTGTGCTTCGAGTGACACTGCAAGAAGGAGAGTTCCGCTGCATTATGTACTATCATTGTTAACTATCTCACAGGACGTTTTGAAATGCTTATCCTCACACTTACCCATTTATTTAAAAAATAAAAGTTTTTAAAAAGTTTTAAAAAGTTGAAGCTTACTTGTTTTTCTTCATCATTATCAGAATTTTATCATAAAATATCATAAATGCGAAGTCTTGCTCTTTGTTCGACTAATATTTGTCTGAAAGTCCATTACCAAACAGCATGATTCCGCTAGTTTGCCATAAACTGGCCACAGTTGGTATGCCTGAGGTACTGTACAGGTATCTTGATCAATCTGAGACATTCAACCGCTATCAACATGCAACACCCTCTAACAATGGTATATGTATGTCAAAAACTGCATAAATACCTATTAAAAATAAACAAAAAAATAAAATTAGATAAACTTTTTGCTCGGCACAACACAAAAGTGTTGGCTCCATCATCAAACGATCTAATCATATGTTTGAATCCCGAAAAATCCCTGCACCATTCATGGCTGGGAGTCCCTATTCTTAGAGGGGGGGGGGACAAGGCTTGCATATCTTTTCTCTCATATCACAGAGATGTTATTCAAGATCCAAGATCTTGTAAGCAGAACAGGGCGGATAGCATTCGTGAGTAAATCTGGCTGCTTCTTAACATTGCAACGGCAATTCGAAAAGATGCACTCGGCTGGCATCATAAGCCTCGGAGGAAGCACGTGATGGCCTTCGCCCTCCTTGTTTGTCAACTTACTCCATGGGAAACTTGTGGGAATTGGCAAGGGAGGAGAAAAATTACTGTACCATTAATCAAACAAGGCCCCTCAGCATAAAAAGAATTTGTACGCAATTTGGCCTGCAAAAAAAATAAATGAACCATCGTCTTGCTTTTGACATTTTAATGCCTTTTTCCTGGACTCGAATTTGTCCCCGATTATGTCACACCACTTAACTGTGTAATAAAGGAAATGACTAATTAAAGAGAAATGATGCAAAAGAGAAGGAAATCGGGACAGAAGGAAACGAGAACAAACATATTTACCAAATGAAACTTTCATTGAAGCGTCTCTTTAAAGCGCGTTTCGTAAATTCGCTCATTGAGATCCCAGCTGTATTACACAGAGATGTGATTACACACTAAATTATCCTTAATTAAAAACATTATTGAGCGTGCACGTCACGGGGTAGTGTTTTAGCCTTTACACGGCTCCATTTCTCCGTGCAGATTAACGGAATTTCATGCAGGAATTTTATTTGGACCTGGTCTCTGATCTCTTTTATAATGTACTGTATTTTATTTATTTAATTAGGAGTATTTGTGGCTTGTATTACTGTATCGCTTACTGCAATATGGTATTACAGCAACAAAAATGCTCCCTTATAGAAAATGCATGTGTCTCCTCTCTCTTTCTCGACTCCTCCGGCTACATCTTATTAATAGGTGCATCATTCAAGATAGCAGATTTTGACTGATAGTCAGTTCATGAGAAATGGGTCAGGTTGGTGAACGCAGGAATCACTATGGGTAAAGAAGAGCAAAAGCAAACGTTGCCGGATGAACCATGAGGTTAACAGGCTGAAAGCGCGTTACGCGAATCGTTTAATCAAGGCCGTAACGTCGGCAGTGTGTGGGCTTGTTGCTCATTCTAGTTTGCTTTACTGAGAGGTTTGTGTTTCAGACCTCACTACAGACCTCACACCTCTCTTCTGCTCTCCAAACCACACACCAGAAAAGCTCTAATCACACAAATCCACGACTGCCCACGCAAATCCAAACAAACACACACAAAAACCAGCTCCTCAGCTCTCCAACCAAGGATCAAGCATCAATAAATCCAATAGTCGTAATTTCTGCTGCCTTCCATATCGTTTACGAGCAATATTTCATAAAATCCATGTTTAATTATGAGTTTGGTTCTGGTACCTCCATAATCTTCCACCAACACTCCAGACCGTTGTATATTTTTCCAGGAGGCCGCTATCAGCTTTTGTAAACTCTGCATACACGTAATACAAATACCTAGAAGACTTTTCCTGTTCGCAATTACATTATAAATTATCCGAATCAGACATTAATAACGCTGTATCTGTGTATCCCTAAATTTGTGTATATGAACCCATATAAACACACATGGCATACTCGCACACGACATACTTGTGATAAAAATATCATAACCCTGGAAGGGATTTCTGCGCTACAATATGCAAAGACGTATGTTTATACAGACTTTGAATTTCCGTGTCCCTTTTTATGGGGGTGGGGGGAGATGATGATTGGGGAGCGGGGGGGGAATTGGGGTTGGGGGGCTCTGAAGATTTGATCTGGCGCGGTAAATAATCTCTGGAAGGAAAACATACGGTAATAAAACTCACAGCCATGATTCGATTAGGGAATAGCTGATATTATAGTAATACGTTAGACCTCATGGACACGGTCAGGAAATTGAGTTTGCTCTAAAAATGTATGCCGTATTGAATGGACTAAGGAGTCCGAGAAAGTCGATTCATTTCTCGTGATATTCAATTACGTTACTGTATATTTTTTTAAATTTGACACACAGTAGCGGAACAAGGAAGCCATGTTTTCACCCAAGAACTATTTCTGTGCATTATTTAATTAACAAATATGTCTGATTATTTGTCACCAAAATGTCACAGGTTCTTTTTGGCTGCCTTTAATTAGCCTTGTTGCACATATTACATAAATGTCAGCTCACCGGACAAATAAAATCACTCATACACAGCTAACACGAGGCTGAATCCCAAATCGCTCTCTAACCCCGATCAATCAAAGGCACTACTTAATTTAAAACATACAATGCACTGATGAATGAGACTTTTGATTAGACAGTAAGTCTCCGTAAGTCATGTTCAGTCTATTTCAGGCAAAACACCTCAAAAATTACTTGACTATGTACAGTATGACTACATTACTTGTGATAAATTGCAGCTTTTTCTGTACTAGTCTAAAGCTATTGTTCTTACAAGATTTGAAGTATTAAAAGTATCTTAAACACTTGTGTTGGCAATCTTCCGCTCCATAACTCCAGGCCAGTAGATGGTTATATTGTACGATAAATTTAAAAGAAAATGAAGCTATGTTTTCGTAAAATATGAGTATCTGCGGAAGATGCAAATAATTTTATGCTCAGCTGTGATGTATTCACCAATTTTACACCGTTTAACAGTGTAAACGGTGTAATCAACAATGGGTCGATTGAATTGCATAACTGCTTAAAACGCACAGCTTAAAGGTAGACTCATTACAAAATTGCTAAATGTACACCGTCACAGAAAACACTATACATTTCACTATAGCAACAATTACATATTTGAAGTCAAGTAAATGAATGATACGAATGATAGCTGGAACTGTTGTTAGAAAAAAGTAATTGCATACCCCTGTTGTTATTGATTTTCTGCAGTAATCTTTAACACTGAAAGGATTAACAGTATATTCTGCCTCATTCTTAAACAGGTTTCCTTCCTTTTTTTTTTTTTTAAGCTGTTCATGGTTCACCAGAGTCCCTGAATAGGACGCGGTGCTTGTAGGCCACAGTAAACATGCTTTTCGTGATTGTCCCCATGGCGAAACGGGACTCTCTTCAATCCCAACACTCAGAAAAAGACAAGTCGGATTCAGACTCCTTTTGAATAGTGCGTATTGTGGCCAGCGATTTCTTCTCAAGCTTGTTCTCTGGCAGCTGATCGCTGCTGCACACATGTGTACCCATTACTCAGTGCATCTGTGCGTGCGTATGCGTGCGTATACGAGTGTGTTCGCGTACATTTGGCCATCTTTGGCTCGGCGTGATCGGCGTCAAGCAGAAAGACCGTGCCCTTGTGAACAGCTGGCTGAAGAGAAGGAAGTCTTTGTCTACTGGAGACGTGGAGAGACCTCGTCTCTCGCTCTTACGGCTCTCATCTGACGCTAACTGACACCCGGCCCTAACATAACAGGCACAGACACACACATGCACAACACATGTACGATTAGGAGCAGCTTCAAACAGAGCTGTCACTAGGCCTACACAAAGCACACGCACACACATGCATACACATAAGCAAACATTGATTCTTACAGACGCCAGGACTGAAGCATCTGACACCTTCTCCTACGACCGCAGGAGGGATGGTTCAGCTCCTCTCGCAAATATTAAATAGCACGTCCGACCACAGAAGCAGGATCCTATTTCCAGGGGTAACTCCGGCCTTACTGGCCTTTGGGCTATAGCTCACAATTGGTTCTGGATTGAAGAGCGAAAGGGAAAACAGCCCGGTGCACAAAAGCCTATCTGTTCCCAGTGTAGTCAGCTTTCAGGCCACTGCGAGATTTATTTCTAAAGCTTTCAGTGACTGCAAAGCCACTGTTATTGCTATTAGGTCTGCCTATTTTTTCTTTTCTTTTCTTCTTTTTTTTTTAAGAGACAGCTTTTGATGAAAAAAAAATGCTATCGACAAACAAAAATTAAAGGGTTTGGGGGAAAAAAAGAAAAGAAAATCATTGCACTCTGGGAATTTCTCTTTTGAATTTTATTGAGTGAAGCAATCATTTGTCATCATTCAAAACATTCCCATAAACTGTTCTTGTGTTTAGTCTTGGAGTCTCTTCATGAGAAAACTGTAAGTGTCTTCAGTTCCTTCTCTTCTATTAATTGCTCACAGATGGGACACTTTTTAGCATCTGTCTTCATAAAAAAAAACAGGAACGCGAGTTTGAATTTTAATGTTGGTCGACGCTATGGTCGTATAGCGCCTGAGATCACTAGCGATGGGCAAATTAATCTATTCGAATAATTGTATCAGTCAGTCAGTTTTTTCGATTGCAGAATCTATTCACACTTTTTTAATTATATTTAAGTAAAATGTAAATAAATATCGACAAATTTACCACAAAAGAATACACCACAGCTTTTTTGCTTCCGAAAACAAGAGCGTCTCTTCTTCTTTTGAATTTTATGGGCTGTTCGTGCACTACCGACACCTACTGACGACAACACAACAACAACAATGTTGTTCAATGTTTTCAAAAATCGAAATCACAACGCTTAAAAATCTGATCAAATTAATACAACACTCTATGTACATATCGATCGCGAGCATCTGCGAGGTCTTGTATGAAGAAAGCTTTCCTCCAAATGTGTTACGTTGCCGTGTGCTATAGTATGAGGAAGACTTTGAATTAGAACATGCCTCAGAGGCACTACATTCTCAGAAAACCTACCTGGTGTCTAAGAGTGTTCTCACACCTGCCTTGTTTAGTCTGGTTTCTCACTCCATACTGTAGTTAGGACTGGGATTTTCTACATTCTATCTGATCATTTTGATTCATACACATTTTTCACATTTCATACACATTTCCATAATTTCCGTCTGATTCTGTAAAGCTGCTTTGCGACAAAGACCAAGGTTAAAAGCGCTATACGAATAAAATCAATTTGAATTGAATTAGTTTATCTGGACAGGTCTGAACCCAGCAATCTGGATTCGGGTGCGAATAAAAGACAACCGCCCCGAAACCCTTTGGGTCTGGAATGAAATTCTGGATGAGAATTTTTGTGATGAGAATTTTGTGAAGTCCATGGTTTGGTATGTATATCACATAGATCAACACAGTCTTGTCAAAATGGCAACTGCACCATTTGTTCATATTGCATAGCGTTTCCTTTATTTAAACAGTGCACTACTTGGAACTTCTTCTTGCGTTGACGTTCTCTTTCGCAACCACAGCTCATGTAACCAACCACCGGGCACAGTGACGCATTCTGTTTCACTTGGATATGTCAGTTTGAACCGAAACCGAACCAAAGTGGACCAAGTTTACAAACTGATCCTTTAATTCAGACTAGTAAAACAAACTACAACCTAAGCAACGGTCGCAATAACACAATTTCGTTCTCACATCGCACTCTTCGCAACCAAATCAATCATTTTGCCTGTGACTTAAAACTCAACCTGCTGTACAGTCTCGGCTCATTACTTCCGTCATTAATCACAAAATGTATTATTCAGTTACTATTATGAATTGTTTAAGTGTCACTAGTCGGAAAGTAAATAAGCACAGATCCACAGAGATGTGCTGGGAGTTTAAGAGCTTAGGCAGGATCCACAGTAATAATATTCAGCCTGATGATTATTATTATATTTCATGGGTATAACCGAATCCTGGCACATCTCCATCAGACCAAAAGGCACCGCCAGAGAAAGCCGGCATGCGCGAATGGTTGTGAAACGTCCCCTGCGCTTTGTTACCTGATTGCTGACTTACAGGTGAGTAGATTTAGTGCTGGGTTCATGTGGCTATTAAATAACCGCGCATTTAGAAGACATATAATACTTCGCCCTTCCCAGTCCATCAGAAGCTCTGATGTGAGAGGTGAGGGTTTTTTTTTTTAAGCTGGGTTATGTTCTTTATAACCTCTATAACATATTCAAGAAAGCAAGAGTGCATAAAGCAAGAACTTATATAATCACACAATTGCAAGTCTGATACTGCTTTTATGTACTGTACAGTATATGACAGTTCTGTATCGAGTTACGGCCATTTCGAACACAATACAGCCAAACGTTTTATTAATTTTGTGCTCGGCTAGCAGAAATGGATCCTTCAGACGCTGCGCTCATGTTATCGCATGTCAGCTCGGCATCAGTGTTGAAGGCACATCCGGTAGAACATGCCATCATAAAGAGCGCTACTGTATGTTATAAGACATGCACAAATTTTTTTTTTATTGAATACCCTTAATACAGTGCCAGCGTAAGGAGATAAAAATAGGAGATGCACGGTCCCTCTTTGTCGATCAGGTAAGAAGCATAATGGCATTTTGGACCATTTGAAGACGATCCGATGATGTTTGTTTAGGCAAGTGAAACGTGATGAGATAAAAGCACGGATAATTATCTCCGACTCCGCCTGAAACACCACAGATCTAAGTTTAGCAAGCCGATTAAAAACAAAAGCAGGAGACGCATTGATTGATCCTGAGACAGTCAGTACCTGTTCAAACTAGCTTCCCTTCTTTCTTTTCATCCTCCTTAAATCCCTGTCACATTTGAGCCACACTCCTTCTACATGCTCAGAACATTGGGGGAAACGGTAAGAACGGTAAGGAATGCAGTATAAACCCAGTATTGTCTCTCTTTATGTTGTTTGGACATGTTTTTAAAAAAGGCCTGGTGAAAACGTGGCCCGAAGCAAGACGCAGGAAGAACTTAATAGGAACATAGTAATGATGAGCATTGACCAGTTAATGGTTACTACGTTCTCACCACGACCTCTTTGAACTTTAGAGTGCTATGACCATGGTACTGTAGGTCTATGCCATGTTGTAGAAGATCGCATTATGTTCTCACATCCTTATGTGCTTCACATGCATATGAACATCCAATTTTTATCCATAGGGTTTAATATGATGCTGGCCACCCTTCCGCTTCAACTCTTCTGGGACGGCTTTCCACAAGGTTTAGGAGGAAATTTTGACCATTCTTAATGGTCATGTTGGAACTGGTGTGAGGTTGTTTTTCAGTCATTGGGCTCAGCCCCTTAGTTCAAGTGAAAAGAACTCCAAGACATTTTAGACAATTTCATGCTCCCAACTTTGTGGGAACAGTTTGGGGATGGCCCGCAGAATGCAAAAGCGTGGTGTGATCTGATCAGACACAAGCTCAGTTCAATCTTATTGCATCTGGTGAGTGTGTGACGACAGACGCATTGAAAACCTGAGTGTCTAGGACGTAGTATGAACTTAATAAATGCACATTTTTTTTCCCATTTTGACCCCTTCCCGCTGCGTTCTTCGATATTTTTAGGATGTAGTGTGAACTGCAATTGGAAAATGGTCTTTGGCAGAGCATTAAGTCAAAAGTTAAGCAGAAATTTTATTCCTAAAAAACAAATGGTTTGCCAAGTCATGCCGATGATGTCGCCAACTCTACTGCAGGAAATGTTTTCTATAAGAGCTCAGAAACAGGTTTATATTCGTGATGAGTCGTTCATGAACAATTCGTTCTTTTTGAACGAATCTTTAACGTGACTCAGAAGAAAGAGTAGTCTCGGAGAGTGATTTGTTAATTTTTTACTGGGTGCGCATTGCACAAATCATCGCAAAAACCTCCGTAGATTATGTACAGGAAACGATTCAATGGAACGATTCTCAATTAATCTTCAAGTCCGAGTCGTTCTTTTGTCACATGACTCCCGTAGACGCTATGCAGTGCAATAGATTCAAAAGAACGAACGATTTGGACTAGAAGATATGATGGTGAGCTGCTCATTCTGTTTATAATATGTCCTTAGCTGCATTGTAATATTTTCATTACTGGAACTATAGCCAAAATGTGTGTATGTAGACGTGTTGGGGGTCTGTTTATTGAAAATGTAACAATTTATTTTATTTCTGTTCAAAAGAACAAAATGAACTGATTTAAAGAACCGAGTCACTAAAATGATTCAAACTTCCCATCACTAGTTTATATCATCTGTAATCATATAATCACTGATTTAATAAGAATGTGTGATCATTAATTTTTTGGAAGGAGTCTCCAGTGTCAGTGATTTAGTAAAAATCACAAGTAAAAAGCTTGGGCAAGGCATTCTTCAATAAATTAATTGGAAAAACTGGAAAATAATCAGCGCCATGTTAAAAAGTTTTGCCCCATAAAAACACCTAACTGGATCCAATCTTACTGCCTTTATTTATTTGGCCTAAAAGTAGAAAAGAAAAAAAGCTGAGAGGGTTTTTATTTTATTTATTTTTTTTACACTCTAGACAGGCTGTAACAGAGCCCCACGCCAAGCTGGTATATAGCAGTATTAGAATAGCATGTGTAAAGTATGTGTGCGTGTGTGTGTGTGTGCGCGCATGTGCTACATTAACATGAGCCACACTAACAGTGTCCATGCAGTGTGCACAGTGTTCAGCTTCCCTGCTAGGATTTGAAAATGTAGAGCACAGTGAGTGGAGTCTGTAGATGCGAAGCTTAGCAGCAGCGGCCAAGAAAGTTCCAGAAGAAGAAAATAATGTGTAAGAAAACCTGCTAGCAAGTACATTTGGCAGGGAAAACACCAGAGGGATTTCGTAGGCATGTGGTATTCTATTAAGGATTAGGTCTTACGGGAATAATTAGCATAAAATCAGGCTCTTTTTTTTTTTGTTACTAAGATATATATATATAATCGTCCATTTGTGTATTCTGTATTCATTTTTGAGCGTTACAATACGTCTACCTACGATATCTAGGATTCTCAAATTACAGGACAAAAAAAATATCACACCATGATGTCGGAAAGAAAGAAAAACTCCATAGATGTGATAATCTGGTCATTCAGGTCATCAGCTGACTTCATTTTATTGCCACATACGTAACATTGCTGAGTAGACCTGACCAACTGAAGCAACACTGCCTCCAGAGGCTGCCACTATGCATGACAATTGCTTCGCTTCCCGTCCTTACCCTGACGCACCTATCACTCTGTAATAGGTTCAATCTCGACTCATCAAATGGCCTTTTTCCATTGCTCCAAAGCTGATGGTTCAATCCTTCCAGGTTTTGTTGAAGCATTATTCAGTGTCCAGGTTTATGTATATAATGTAGGTTTGCATATAAACTACCATCATGTGCAATTTAACAACCTACGTATGACAGCAAATTACTTTCTACAGACATAATCTACAATATTTTGGGGCTTAAAAAAACATTATAACATCAAATCATGTGCACCAGTCAGTTTTTATCCACAATACTTTCGGAATGAATAAATTATCACAATACCAACATTATGCCGTCATATCTCCTAGCTTTCCTAGAACAAAAGAAATATAAATAATATAGCTTATGTACTTACTGTTTTGTATACTTCTGAATCTTCTACACAGCAGAATATTCCACTTTATTAGATTGTTTTCAAGCCGAAAACAATCAAACCGGATCAAACCTATTTCTATATATTACTGTATGTCCTTTAAGTCACCATTTCTCACAGTGCACACTTTCCAAAACGTACGTTGGTAGTTTCTACCCGAGATGCAGATTGGGATAACAATCCTGCAGAAGGCTGCAAAGATTTCTAAAAAGATCTCCACGCATCTGTTCGCAACCCCACACTGCTTCCTGCACAGTGACAAACGTGTCCCAGAATAATTGGCATGAAGTCAGTAAACGTTGAACAGTTGACATGGAAACCTGAAAAACAGGGACGTGTCTGGTTTTTGTCACTTTCTACCCTGCCGATCTACAAAAAAAAAAAAAAGTACACAGACGAGTATGTGAAAAAATGCCATTCATGTAACCGCCGCGTCCGTAACGTGTCTCGTGATTTGTTCTTCTATCTCGGAATCTTGTTGCAATGTGGAAAAAACCGCTGCCTCAATAAACACGGCGGTGCTAGGTCGCCGGAGCTTCTCAAAGGACCCGTGCTTGACCTGCACTTGACCCGTGCTTCACTTCTGCTTCTGTGCCAGTGGCTTGTAAACATTAGTTAACTTCCTCCCTGTGGAAACGTTCGTAGAATGCACAATTAAACATTCTAACTAGTCGTCTCCTAGGAAAGGTTTCATCGTAGAGATTACGCAAAATACCTGCTTCTTCAGTCAACACACAAATATAATTGCCAATCGCAGGCATGAGGAAATGCTGGGTCTGCACCACACAACAAATTCTCCCACTCCAAGTGGACAGAGATAAACTCTGCCCGCCATGTGTTTCAGATTTTCACCCATCCAGCATACGGAATTATGGTATTGCCTTGAAAGGCAATACTTGACTTTAAAGTTCTCCAAAAGATTGTACTTTGACTTATGCTGCCTCTCTGAATTGCATAACCGCTGCGTCTCCCCGCAGACCTTGAATGGAATGTACTGTAGGGATACTGGTGATATTTTCAAACACCCATGCAGATATATAATGTATCCAATAACAAGCACATGCCTGTTTCAAACCCCTGATGAGACCAAAGTGAGCTTCTAACACACTTGTGGTGAATAACTCATCTTTGGCATATGGATTAGATTTAACAGTAGAGATGTGAGGTGGCTGTGACAAAGTGGATTGACAGGGCTATCAATCATAACACCGAGGCAAAAATGCAGGAAATACAGTACTTTCTACGCAGCACACATACAGTGAACTCACCAGCCACAACAAAAACATCTATATGTGTGTGCTCGTTGATCTAATCGGTCAATGACGTGGCAGCAGGGTAATGCAAAAACAAGAGCAAACCATAAAACATGCAGATACAGGTCAGGAGATTTAGTTCATGTTGACATTTAAGATCAAAATAGAGAGAACATGTGAACTCCGTGACTTTGACTGTGGCACGGTTGTTGGTACCAGATGGGCTGGTTTGAGGATTCCAGAATCAAGGACATCTCTTTAAACTATAACAGCTGAAAGTGGTTCTCTGGGCGGAAATGCCTTGTTGACAAGAAAGGGCAAAGGTTTTGAATTTTAAATAACCACTCTCTACAACCGTGGTGAGCAGAAAAAGCATCTCAGCGTTCATAACGCGTTGTGTGGGACACAAGGACATGATAGCAAAAGGAATCTGGTGCTGCAATAGGCACAGGATCAAATCCCTGCTACTACTGACAGTTAATTTTGGGTTGACAGTTAGTGTTGAAAATGTTTTGTATCGTGTGTGTGTGTGTGTGTGTGTGTGTGTGTGTGTGTGTGTGCTTTTATTGTACTTTTTAAGTTTCCATGCTACTAGCGTTCAAATTACAGGGAATTCTATTTTTAAAATGTAACACTGACTTGTCAGAAACAGCTACCAGTAGTATAGCTACTGTACAGGGATATATTCTGATTAAATTACACCCAGGTATTAAACCTATAGGCTTTATATTCTAAAGAATGTAAAAGCATATCAGAAACTGCTACCTGTAATCAAACTCTAGAGATTATTTTCTTACAACATAACACCGGCCTGTTAGAAGCTTCAAGTTTTAAAACTACAGGGATTATATTCTGATAACAGCAAGACCAATGTGTCAGAAACTGCTACAAGTGTTAAATGTTCCTATAAAACAGGAAGCATATTCATGTAAAAACAACATAAGAAACTGCCACCAACGTTTACCAGTGTTTAAACCACAGGGATTATATTCTGAAAACATAAAACAGATGTCAAAAGCTGCTACTAGTGTTAAAACAACGGGGATTATATTCTAATAACACAGAGGATCATAAACTGCTATCAGGGTGAAAGATACAAGTTTTATTCTGATAATATAGGAAAATGTCATCTGTAAATCCTACCAGCGTTTAAACTATAGGGATTGTATTCCTTTTATGTTTATGATAACATAATACTGATGTGTCAGAAGCTGCTATCAGTGTTAGAACTACAGGACTTATATTCTGATCATAAAATGTAAAATGACGTGTCATAAACTGTTACCAGTGGTAAACAACAAGGATTATATTTTGATACAGAAAAAACAATAACAAAAACAGCTATCTATTTTTAAACTACAGGGATTATATTCTTATAACACTGACATGTATTAAAACTACAGATTTTAAAACAGATATTTTATTATGATTAAACAAAGCATGTCAGAAATTGCTACCAGCATTAAATCCGCAGACATTATATTCTGATAATCTAAAAACATCATGTCAGTAACTGCTACAAGTTTTAAAACTACAGGGGTTATATGATAACACCATGACAAATGTGTCAGAAACTGCTACAAGTGTTAAGCCTACAGGAAGGATATTAGTGTAAAAACAACTGCTACCAGCGATAAAACTACAGATTATATCCTGATAATGTAAAATGTGTCAGAAATTGCAACAAGTGTATAAACCACTGGGATTATATTCTTATAACATCAAAACTCATGACATAAAATTGTTGTGTCAGAAGCTGCTAACAGTGTTAGAACTACAGGAATTATATTCTGATCATATACAAATTACATGTCATGTTACCAGTGATGAACAACAAGCATTATATTCTAATAGTGTAAAAACAACGTGTCAGAAACTGCTATCCATTTTAAACCTACGGGCATTATACTATGATAATGTAAAAACAACATAAGAAACTGATAAAACAACAGATTATATTCTTATAATGCAGAACATGTCAAAAGCCGCTACCCATTTTAAAACTACAGAGATTATATTCTTATAATCTTATATTCACAGGTACATCAGAAAATGCTGCTAGTTTTAAAACTACAAATATTGGTTTCAAATTACTCCAAAACATATCAGAAATTGCTACTAATGTTTAAACCATAGGGATTATATTCTGATTACATAAAACTAACATGTCAAAAACATGCTACCAGTATTAATATTATAGGAATTATATTCCAATCATGGAAAATGTATGTGTCAGAAATGGCTACCAGCATTAAAACTATAGGGATTATATTCCTATCATGTAAAAACATGTCAGAAACTGCAACCCATTTAAACAAAAAACAGGGTTATATTCTGACAGCATAACACTGGCGTGTCAGAAGTTGCTACCAGTGTTAAAACAACAAGGATTATAATCTGATAATAAAAAAATACTACCAATGTGTCAAAAAAAAACTGACACTGAAAAAAATGTATATGTTTTTTTGCATGCCTCTTTTCAAAACAATAGGTAGGAAAATGTGATAAAGTAGCACAGACTGATGGATATTACTTATTTAATACAGAATTTTTGCTTCTGGTTGGAAACTCTGATGGTAGGAGAATACTGCCAAAACTTTAACTGTACAAAAAGTATATGAATGAAAAAGCAACTATACAGAGAACTGGTATGTTCTGTCAGTGTGTGTGTGCATGTTTCTCTCTCTTTATGTCTGTTATCTCTATTTTTCCTCTATAATTCCCGCTACCACTCCAAATCCCCCTGGCACATTAACTGCTTGGCTGAGGTACAAGTCCTCGTCCAACTTGATCAAGAGGAAGGCTTATGTAAGCATGCGAGGAGGAGGAGGAGTTGCCTTGTGCAACATACCATGGAGTTCCACTACTACATTCTTTGAAAGTGAAGTGAGTGACTTGGCCAAAATTATTTTGAAAATTGATAAATAAATAAATTTCATAAATTAATAAATTATTGCACATACCCAGCTGATTCCAAGTCAGGCCATTCAACTGCCAAGACTTTTATTCGACTGCTAAATATACACCTATGTATCTTATGTAAAACTGGATCTGGTGCCATTACTGCTACCTGTGCCTGTCATGGCACGTCTACATAACTAACGCACTACAGCAGCAACACCGACCCAGCACGTTATTAAAGGGTTTATCAAATTCCATTCCCACCCAAGCTATGTCTTGAATCGGCGTTAGAGAGAGCATGTAAGGACTACGTTTTAAAGCAGCCGTCCGCAGACTGATTACATAAGCACACTGCTGTCTCTGAAAGCTCAGTGTGTTTGTGTGTGTGTGCGCGAGTGAGAAACCCTGAATAACCTACATCGATCCACCGTCAGGACCACGAGCTTCGTACTTTTTACCAGATTAAAGCAGTTTATTATATAACACTGCAAGAAAAGCGACACAGAGATTTGAGTAATCGGTGTGTATACTCCTCAGAAGAATAATAAGCCCGAAATCAACTTGTCCTTTCATCATCTAGCATTTCAACACCATAAAAATGTCAAATGTCATAACTCATAAAAGCACTCGTATGAAATGTTCTACACAGGAAAAAAAAAGGGTTTAAAAGGACCACGGATTTCTCTCATTTCTGAGACGAAGGTAAAGTCGGACAAAGTGCTTTCACCTACTTAACACTGATAATCCATGTTGTTCGTAGAATAGTTTAGCTGTTAGAGCAGGAAAGGAAAAAAAGAAAAAAAATTCCTTTTCAGAAACTATAAATACTCAAAATCTTTGGGGAAAATAGTAGAAGCAGAAACATTTAAACGGTTATAAAATAAAATTCATTTTAGTTTCAAAATAAAAAAAGGAACCACGACTAATAAAGCGATTACAAATCAGTCAACTCCAGATGTGGTGATGTTATCACAACTGTTTAACCTCATGTACAAATTCTGTTGTAATTATAGTTTAACATTTTTTTGCGTTAATATATATATTTCTTTTTTTCACACAAACCATATATTTAATTAATGATCATGATCATAATTGTTATTTTTTTTATCAGGTGCATTTGTTTTTTCTTGTTTCTCCAGCGCTTTATTGTTTCTCTTATCTATTTATACATTTAATTGAAGCGGAGGCTTTTTTAATCTAGCTTGAAGGTACGATAGTAACTTTCATTACTAGCATAAAAAAAGAAGTTGTTAAAAAAAAATATGCTACTGTGGTAAAACTGTGGTGTAGTGGTTAGCACTATCGCCTTGCACCTTTAGGGAGGAGGGTTCGATTCCCACCTCGGGGTTGGTGTGCATGTGTGTGTTTGCATGTTCTCCCAGTGTTGGGTGGGTTTTCTCTGTGTACTCCAGAGAACTTAATCATGAATTCCTCCACAGTCCAGAGACCTGCAGTAGGCTAAATGGCATTCCCAAACTGCCCTGAATGATTAAATGTTTTTAAATGATTTTAAAAATTTTCAAATTTTCTCTCTGCTTCAGAAAAACTGAATGACACTAAAAAGATTAACACCAGAATTCCACTAGATATTTTATCGCTGGTGAAATAGATGAAGCTAGATGCTAACTTGTCAACTTTCAATCAAAGCTTTCAATTATTGGTTTTAGATAAATCAAGATAAGACACTTTTCAACATTCTTGATCCTTCTTAATATCCAATTTTTGTTTTTTTTATTCTGGTACAAAAAACATTTTTAAGCAGCTAAATGTCCTATCTCTTAGCTAACATACTTGGATCTTAGTGCTCATTAGAGCTTTCTATAAAAACTAAACAAAAGTGACAATGCTCATCCTTATAATTTCAAGCAGTATATATAATATAATTCTGTGTAACTTGTGTTGTTCATTGTTTAAATAGCATGGCAGTATTTTTTTTTGCTTGACAATCTTCAGTCCAGTAGCTTGTGGTATTGCACCAACCGCATATAAACTCAAAAGAAGCAGAAGTAATATGCTTGCAAAATTCGAGTATTTGCAGTAGTCGGAAGCTTTTCAGTTTTCATTTTACAAGAATTCAAGTTTTAACTAGCGTAAAAACTTTGAATC
Source organism: Clarias magur (assembly GCA_013621035.1). Classification (NCBI taxonomy): domain Eukaryota; kingdom Metazoa; phylum Chordata; class Actinopteri; order Siluriformes; family Clariidae; genus Clarias; species Clarias magur. Next base: position 3,219,084 of record QNUK01000007.1, on the reverse strand, counting down.
GATTCTGAATTGAAAACCCACTGATTCTGTTAACTGTTAACAAAAGGTTGGTCGATTCAGTTAACAGAATCAGTGGGTTTTCAATTCAGAATCGATTTCATCAAAGGTTGATGAAATTGCATGAGCAATTAAATCGCAGGGAGAAAAGAAAATGATGGTGAAGAAGCACGGAGCACATTATCACAGCTCAGAGAATTCTATCTGCTGTATAAATCACCAAGTCTTAGCCCTGGATTTTTTAAAGTGGCCCGAACACGAAGCAGAACATGACGGCGATTACAGCATCCTGCTCTAGAGAGCGTCATTCTTTAACCGCTTATTTGCAACTGAATCGTCTATAGCTGGCTACCAATGAAACTGTCTCGGGAGCACAACAGAATACTTTAACTCTTTTCATATGGTGCAAGTTTATGGAAGAATTACAGTCATGTTGCACACACACGCTCGCCAAGTTCTCCAGGTTTGCAGATGTTACCTAGGAGACACATAAGAGTTCCATTGAAAACGGTAAACCTCAATTTTGCTAGCTGTGCCAGTTTCGTTGTTAGTATAAAGAACATCAGCCTCTAGGGTTGGCAAGGAGCCCGACGCAAACTAACATCAGAAACGTGCGGAATAGTGGACGACAGATGGAACAATCTTTGAAGAAGTAATGCAAAAAAATATATTTAAATTTTTCTTTTTATGTTTAGGCGATGTTTTTGTTTTTACCTGATAGCAGCTGTGCCTAAAGGAAACCTGTAATTCTAAACTGTTTCCTTCTGCTCAAAAAAAAAAAAAAAAAAACTTTTTCAGCATGTTCAGTCTCTAAATGTGTATCGCCCTGAATGAGCCTCCCAGTCCGAATTGTAGAGGAACAAGGGGAAGGGAGGGGAAAGACGGATGGCTGGACAGGGAGTTCAAAAGAAAGCTTGCACAGCTTTTTCTCCATTAATTATTCATCCACCATCCATCCAGCAAAGTCTGAAAGTCTGCAGCGCAAATCATCAACCAGTGACTAGGACTAAAGATTTCTCACTGACGAGTCTCTCTTTTCTTTCAGCTCTGATTCATCGTATGTCTATGAGCGGTGTTCAAGTCAAACCGGGACTTTTGGATGTGCAGAATAAAGAAAAAGAACACCGTTATGAGAGTAAAAACTCCCTTTATTTCTCAATCAAACACTACACTACAGCTACACCAAGGCCAGTGTTTTACTAGTGCTTGGATACCATCAAGGTAGAAAGTTTTCTTGCCATAATCAGACTGCCTGCTTCACATCTGAAACACTGGCCTCCCAGAAATTCCTTTAATAGCCCAAACATGTGGAAACGATTTGGAGCGAGATCGGGATGTGGCAATAACTGTGCAAGTGGTGTTGATGAATGATTGTCCCCACAGACAGATGCGACAACTGAATGTTCAGGAGAATGATGCAGTAGGCACCAGGATGGTCATTCACTTACTGCGAGTCTCAGAGTCTCATCCCCGTCTTCTGTAAATGTCAGTGGGTTTTACACCTTCAGTCACGGGAAAGGTCAAAGTCCTGGTTTGATTTGAACAGCCCATATGTCATTTATTTCTATCTAGCATAGTTAAGATACGACTGTCTGTAATTAGAAGATAGCCATATACAAAAGTCAAAAGCGTTAATTAATTTCTCGAATCGATGAGAACAAGGTGTAGAATGCGTGCGCTTCTGCAGAATAATAAAGAAGAACAGCGAAAAACATACTGCGCTTTCCTACTGATTTCATCAGCAGCAATCCCACAAGGAGAGCGAGAAGAAAAAGGCTTTGATAGATATCGTCTTGAAATACTTACTCTCTTCCCAGGACAAAGTGCTTTGACCCAGTTAACATCTTTATTGGGATTACTGTGTGACTAGAAACAACCTTCAGGTTTTTCATGTGTCTACACTGCCATCTCAAAAGGTTGCCAGTGAGGTTTTTTTTTCCATTTCCCATCACCATATCTAATTATACCACTAGTACATTACTGTGAGATCTGTATAATTAAAGTGATTAGTGTGAATCTCTGATGTGTTTTGGGTCAATGCCATAGAGTCACAGAAGCAGTGGTGTGTTAATAGATTATCAGCGATTTACTTAAAGAAGACTCTTCATGCGAAAATCAAAAACAAAAATAACAACCATTCCCTGATTTTTGTCCTTTTTCCATTTTTGTATTAGCCTGATTTTTTTTTTGTCCCTAATGTGACCTCATATAACATAACACTCTGATGGGTGTGGTTCAGCAGTAGATCATTTACAATGAAATGGTACGTCTGGTGGAGCGCACGGCCTGAAACATGGTTCACACAAATGCAGACATTTCTAGTTAAGATCGAGTACACGTGTGTCACATGAGTCTCAACAATGCCACTAGGGGCACTATAGCATGAAACAACACACGAAAATCCTTAAAACAGCCATGTTAAAAAGTTCAAGCTGTACATGTCGGATATTTATAAAACACTTAAATCGTGATACTTACAAAATCGCAATACAAATCGAATCAGCACATGCGTATCGTGATGATATCGTATCGGCCGGTTGATTTCCGTCTTTACTGTAGACTGAGCTTGATCGCCTCCACAGGTAAGTAGCGGTTAGTGAGTAAGGTAAGTGAGTCGGTTGCTGGCTGGGACAAATGTTGTTTGCGCTCACATACTTGCATTAAGCTAGTTTCAGGTTTCTTTCAGGATATGAAAGTCTAAGGTATAAAAAAAAGCATTATGTGAGGGAAGCACTAGCAGAGACACTTCGAGGAACCTCTGAGACCTGTGTTAACTTGTTAGAGAAATCGTAAAATATGGGACCTTTAAGGCATAATCTGTCATTAAGTGTTCCGCTATAAAATCTATTTATGACAGTTCTACTGAAAACTTTTTAGATAGACAGGAAGAGAGAAGGTACGGTAGGTAGGAATGAGTCTGTTTGAGGTCCGGAGTGAGTATGAAGAGAAATAATTAGCAATAAAGACTTCATTGACCTTTAATGAACATCATCATCCACTCTAATGCACAAAGCGATGCTATCTGGTCTCATCATATGATTCGGATCATACATTCATTTATAGAAAAATACAATCATGATATTGTGGCATATCTGAATATAAAGTGAGACTTTATCCTGCTGTAACGTTCATCATAATAGCTGATTTAATCAGCGTGCAGGATTAAATGGACTCTTTTATTTTGATTAATGTTCCTTATCCAGCTGATGTTCTTCCCAAAGTGACTCAGCCGTATGGGAGCATTTTCTTTTTTTTAAGCTTATCAAAACACGCACTAAAGTAGTAGAATGAAGTCCAAATTATTTCTCCAATAAAAAAGCTAAGATCTGGTTATAAACCTGCAGAGATGTCTCTTCGGACAGCGCTACAGTTCAGTGATTTTTTTTTTTCCCCGCATGAAATAAAGCATTTAAGACAAACGAACAGAGAAAACCACCAGCATTGCCAATAGAAATAACGGAATCACAGGATAGGAACAATACAGGGTCAAATAATCCGAGGTTGCCAGGTTCTGTAAAATGGTACTGTAAGTAACGATAGTGTCTGAAGGTTTGTTTTATATAGAACTCGTTCCTTTACAGCCACGTTGAGAAGTGTCAGTGGTCAGGATTTAATACTAAAAAGTTATCCATCAATTATCTAATTTAAATAAAAATTTTATTAGTCACGTACATAGCCATAAACAGTGTAATAGACAGTGAAATGATGTGAAATATGTGGGTGCATATACTCTATTGCCTATATTCGCTTGCCTGCCTACACATGCATATGAACTTGAGTAACATCCAATTCTTAATCCATAAGGTTGAGCATCATCAACTTTTATGTCATACTGTTAGTGTCACATGCGTCGCTTACCGACTGTAACAGCAGGCAGCATCATCATCATCAGTGTGACGATAGACATTGTCACAGCGTCATCACCACCTTTATGGCATACTGTTTGCGCTGAAACCTTAAAGCAGCGCGCCATTCTTGAGTTACATCCAATAGCACGTGGGCAGAACCGCATGAACCCTCTAGTAGAAGTGTAAAAATATGTTGTGTGGGTATGACGGCTGCAGTTTGATTGCAGCGTGAAGTATAAAATGGAATGATGTGTATTAGCAGCGTGGGAGGTTGACCTTGTTCCAAAGTGCAGTTAGTCCTGTGTACAGGATCATCACGAATGGAAGCGTCATTCACAGATGCACAGCCTTCTTTAATTAAAATTTCTTCTTGCCATTAAAATTTTTTTTCTGAAAGTCCCTGTTTAACTTGCCTGACCGTCACATTGTATATATGGTTATTACACTGTCTGGCCAAGAAAAAAGTCCATGTTTGGATTTACATAAGCAAATACTTCAAGATCCTTCAATTGGTTATTTTTTGCAGTGATTTATGTTTCACCCGCAACAATTCTTTAAACCTAACAGATGCAGTGAGTAGATCCTCATTCCTAAGACACGTCAGAAGTTATATGACATGTCTGTAGACACAGCCTGAGCTTGGGAGGAAAGATGTTGCTTAGTTTCAGAAGGGACAAATGATTGGTCTTCATCAAGCAAAGAAAACAACTAAGGAGTTTGAAACTGTAAAACGTCCAGCACATTAGTAAAATCTGGAAGGATAGTGATGAACCGTCAACTCTGCGAAAGAAATGTGGTTTAAGTTTAAAAAACAAATGTACAGTATGGATGATCGTAATCGGAGCTCACGTAAACATCCCGGTAAAAAATTTACAGAGTAGTGAGTTCAGCCTGAAAGTCTGAAGTGGACCGATAGAAGATCTCAGTCAAAAATTTATTCAAATACAGTAAACGTGATGGTATATAAGGATGTCATACTGTAATCGAAGCTAAAGGCAATCCAATGAAAACCTATTGTATTAGTTGTATATTATAGTGTATAATATATGGGCAGGGAGTGTACTAGACTTTTTTCGTCGTTGCTATTTTTCATGTTTAATGTTTTGACGTTACACTCTCTTGCACTCGACAACACAAGACAAAAGCGCTATTTTCTTCTCCTGCATAATGTTTGTTCAGGCTTAAAGGGCAACTGCTTGTGTGTACACATGTCTCAGACATCTCTGCTCAAGAAAAAACAGAATTCAGTTTCAGAGGCGTAAATATTTGCCCATGTAAATATTGACGTAACTTAAGATGTTGTGTCGCTGACTCTGAATACGGCCCGTGGCAAATAAATCACTAATGAATTAGTGATGTAGAGGCGGTAGATGCCTGTCTGGATTTACGTAGCACGTTGCTTCATTTACTGAACAGTTCTGTACTACTGTATGTGGTTGAGAATAAAAGCCAAAAAAAAAACTGATTTTGGTACTAAAAAAAATATTTCACTAGCTGGTAAATTGCAAAATTAACGTACTGTATGTAATATGGGTCAAGTCAATCCAGGACTTTTGATTGTGCAGAATAACAGAAAACGGGTTATGAGAGTAAAAACTCCCTTTAATTCGATAACATGATCGAACTACCTGCTTCACGTCTAAAACACTGGCCTACCAGGAACTCCTTCAATAGTCCGAATATGTGAAAATATCTTAAAGCAAGGTACAGGGGATATGAGTTCCTGTAATATGCAAGTGTAGTTGGTGAATGATTGTGTGTACAGTTCCCACAGACAGATTTTTAAGGATCAGACGTTCCACTCCGTGAATGCTCAAGGGAACGACTGCAATGTGCAAAGTACTGACTTGAACACCCTTGTATAGTTTTTCCATATTAGCCGCCTCTGACCAGCTGAATGATTAGCCTTGTCGTTAAACATGTTGATTGTGAGTAAAGCTTATTATAAATGGTGTGGTACAGAAACAAGAGTTCAGTTCAGTTCATCAGCCTGTGATGTTCATGTAGAAAAGCAACAACAACAACAAAAAACAGACAGGAATGACGGAACAAAGTACACCTTTCGAGCGTTGGCAGAAATGTTCTCCCTGCCTCACCTTCACAAAAGCTCATGGAATCTCACTCCCACACCTCCTACACACACCCGATACCCAAGTCTCTCCCAACACTCTCTCTCTCTCTTCACCTCATACACTCGATCTTGGAGCACACTCATTAAATACTGAGGTATTCATATTTCCTTTGATGCATCGACTCCTCTGTGACGTTTATGTAAATGACACCGTGACCATAGAGATATCAGGCATGAGCAGAAACAGTAGCTTGTCATGAAATCGAAAGGATTTGAATTTAAGACTGAATTAAGGTTTGGAGATGCACCACCTGCTCGGGACATTCCAAATTATTAATTTGTGTTCTCTTTTCTTTCCAAAAGACAAGATGTCTTAAAGGGTTTTTTTTTTCTTTTTGCCTGGATTTCCATCACATGTCATGAATATTTTAGCTTTTGGAGCAGTTAGCATTACAATAATATAATTTTTTTTTTACATTTTAAAACTGTAATCACATTAGTCAAATATTACACAAAGCCAGGAGAAATAGCACCGATCTGATATCTAGTGAAACAAAAATATGGCACGGGGGAAGATGGAGGGCGGGGTTTTTTTTCTTCCGGGGGGGGGGGGGCTTTTATGGGATGGCGAGCTACACTTGCTTTTATGCCTCCACTGACAAATTTTGCCACAAGTCCTGGTTTGACTTGAACACCCCCTATTTATTATTTTTTCCTTCTATAGTATATCAATATGAGGTGTATAGCATGTATGTGGTATTACAAATAACATAGTTAATGTTATTTGTTACTCAGTTGGTTTATATTACGCTTTGTAGTGCATCTGTCAGACTGATTTGCCCGACTGCACAGCGTTAAGTTCTGTTCTGCATTTTGAGTTTTTCGATAATTTTTTGCTCTGGTGGTGTGACGGCTCAATTTCCCCCTCAGGCCATGACTCTAGTGTGTACCGACACATGAACTCCTCTTTAGTGCCTCACAAAAAAAAAACAAATAAAAAAGAACAAAACACATCTTTTGCCTTAATTTTGAAACACTGCATATGAAATTATATCCCATGGCTCTGTAAGCTATCGACACAGCAGAACAGATTTAACATAATGTTATACTCGCCTATTTTACTGCTTAAGTTACCTCAGAAATGGGTAACCGCTGCATACCTTTTTATCTTCTGCCTATTTCTCCTTCTCCTTTACTTTTATTCTCAAAACTATGGAACAATTAGCTCAATATGTCTTCTACTTTCCAATTAAGGGACAATTCTGTATTTTACAGGACAGTTGTTAATCCAACTGATACTGGCAGGAAAATAAAGAGGAATCCTGTAACATGCTAGTACAACTTGCTAATACAAAGTGCTAACATACTGTATGCTGTTAAAGTTACATTGTGACATTTTATTAACTTTTTTACTCTTAGTGTGTGTGTGCGTTTTAACTACAAATAGTTGGTCATATGACTGGAAATTATAATCAGTTTTGTTTAAAATCAGTTAATTTTGCACATTAGCATTGCCACCAAGATCTCTGTCTCAACCCAGAGCTACACTAGCATGTTACTGTCTATATAGAATTTTAAAACATATCATTCTTGTTTATTTATTTGATTTATTTTGCAAGACTTTATTTGAATTTTACTTTTTTTTTTTTACATTTATATTTAGTATTTTTTCCTGTAGGTTAGTACTCCTATAATAAATGTGAATACCGTATATATACACAAACTATAGTACATACCATAATATGCTATAGTATTACCGTGGTATATTATGGTATTCACTATAGTTTTCTATCCATCCATCCAACTAGGAACCTCTGTAGATCCTGTATACAGGGTCACAGGGGCCTGGAGACTATCCCAGGAGACTTGGGATACAAGGTGGGGTACAACCTGGACAGGGCCCCAATCTATTGCAGAGCACACACATACACAAACAAAAGCGCATTTATACACTATGGGTAATTTAGGAATGCTAATTAGCCTAAGCTGCATATCTTTAGACAATGGGAGGAAACCAGAGTACCCGGAGGAAACCCACCAAGCAAAGAGAAAACATTCAAACTCTGACTCTATCAACACAGACCCAAGGCATGAATCGAACCCTCAACGCTGGGGATACAAAGCAACCGTGCTGCCAGAGGCCAATTGTATTTATTCCCATTTTTTACGACTGTGGTATGACCTCCGGTCAAAATTCACACCCGCATTCTCACACTATGGGCGATTTGGAAATGCCATAGTTTCCCATAGTAACTATAATATAGTTTATAGCATAACATACTGTACCATAGTATTACCATGGTACTTCAGACATAACCATGGTAGAAAAAGTAGGTACTGTGGCACTTCAATGGGTACCGTGGTAGTATTATGGTGTGTACCAGTGTACTTTGGTGAATACATGGTACTTACTGGGTACCAGTGTGATTTAAACATCTTTTTAAATGGCTCATTTCATAAGTTTTTACCTTACAGCTAAATGTATTCCTAAAAAAGAAAAATATATATAAAACTATATAGAAGTTTAGTGAGTACTGTTATCAGGAAGGGGGTTGTGAGACTAGTGGATTGTAACCAACTTTAAGAATGTGACGTAGAAATTTTGCAAGCCGTACAGCTTGACTACAGCAGGAGCATACGCTCATAAAATGTGACATTAAAAATAACCAAACAAAATAAAAGAGGGGCACAAATGAGGGGAGGGGAGAAAAAAAATGCTAACAAAGACCATTTTTGTATCCACCAAACACAATCTGTTATTCACTTCAATCCACGATTGGCTCGGTGTCTACTGCTAATGTGGAGGAAGGTGAGGTTTCAGCCATCTGAGCCAGGCTCAATTTTGAACTGCAACAATTCAGTTTGCTCAGATGGGAGAAAGAGAAGGGAGTTCTGTAAACGAGCCAAGAAGATGAAAAGTCTCCTTTAAATAATCTAAGCCCATGTGGGCACTGTTTGCATGGAAAAAACAAGCATTTTCTTTTTTCCTTTTTGCATTTTACAGGGTGTAAACTTGCCTTGTAAAACTTGCCTTGTTCAGAGGTAATCTAATTGACGTACGCTTTTTACTTTGAGTATCATACTAAAGACAAACACACAGGCCATTTTTTTCTTTATTCTCTAAAATACAGATGAAAAAGACAGGTTTGTCTTTTTTTTTTGTCTTCCGAGGTTTTGCAAGCAGGTGTCTGGTGGGAAAAAAAAACACAATGACAATGAGGAAAGTGCAAAAAGACAACAATAAAGTGGGAGTGGGGGGAAAATATAGTGCTTATGTCCCGATAATGTGATTACCATGCTCTTGACTGTGTCTCCTGACTATACTTATGAATAGATTTGTCCAGTAGGTTTTTCTACTGTTTTGAAAAGGAAATTCCATGAAATTGCAGGGGCTGATGGGAAAGTTTTACTCCTGAAGGCTACGGTTATGTTGGCTCTCTGCCCTGGCCTTCTGAACGGTCAGCTGACAAACTTCACTTCATCTGATGAATCAATGGAAAAGCCTATAAGATGGTGGTCATCACTCCTTACAAGAGCGTGGTTAAATATACATATAGAAAAAAATAACAGTATTATACATACAAATATGATCTGTTAAAATCACTTTTTCAGGATCAAGAGATCTCGCTGAGTTTGTGGTTGTGTATGTGTGTGTGGTTAGCCGGACAGCTGTGACCCATCACCCTAGATGGCTAGCTCGTTGTTATGAGAAGCCTTGTGTCACAGCCAACATTCAGACAGCTTCTGGCTTGCCAGCTGTTGGGTGCGTTCTGGCACCGTGCCAATCGATTTTGGTGGTACAGTCAGGCGATGAAGCTATAAAGCCATGGTCGTTCAGATCTACTATGACGCTGACACATGATGATAAGAGTACCGACAACCACATATGGTATATACATTTATATAATAAGGATCTGGATCTCCTGCAATAGCTCCTGGATCTTTTTGTAGGACATTAGCAACAAATGGAGTCTTAGAGCAGGGAAAACAATAAACCCAGCAGCGCTTCGGCTCAGGAGGAATGCAGCTGATACCGCTGCTTCAGAAAAACTTCAAGTCAAAACTGAGCCGTGGAGACGAGTCAAACCCAAAGTCTTAGCTTCTCATAATTTTGGTCTTTCTTATGCAGTCTCTTTGAGCTGCAAAGCATGTTCTATCACCTAGATGCAATTTTAAGTTTCGATCTAAAAACATGTAATTTTCTTTCTGCAATCCCACAACTGAAGTTCAGTACAAACTTGTATTTCAGTCGCACACATGCACATAAACACTCAAGGATAGACTTTCTGATGTGTAACTGTTTGTTCCCCAGACATTTACTATAACCTCCTACAATCTGGCTGATCAGACTTCTTCCATCATCCACAGCAATCAAAAAAATCAGTAAACAAGTGTTTGAGTAAAAACTTAACAAATAAATTTAGCTTAAACCCTCACCAGGAGTGGATCATGACCATAGATTTTGCTAGGGTATAACGACATTAACAAAGATGTAGACTCAAGTCGAGAGGGCTATGCCAATGGACCACTTCCAGTTTACCACCCCTAGAAGAAAAATAAATACAACATGGGCATCAATGGGGTCAGAGTTGGAGAAATGGACAAATTTAGTGCTCCTAGTGGATGTACAATACAAATAAATGTACACACATGAATTTAATATGTTCTGGAGGCAAACATTTGTATTACAAAACGCGTTTTCCCATAGGAAATAATGTAAATGCAGATAGTCAATTCCAGCCAACCAAAAATATTATCAATATTTATTTTGCATATAAAAGCAATCAAAACTTGACATGTAAATGAAGTAAAATATGGAATAAATACACATTTAACCTCACTTAAACTTGACTTATAATGCACCGTCTGCTTAAAAAAAGAAACTGAAAGTCGCGTAAAAAACAAATTTTAAACAGCTCCTTAAAGAGTTGTCACACTAAACTGTGGAGATCGCAAGTTCTAATTTCAGGGTAACATTACAGCCATTCTGCATACTCGTACTCTTACATCAATGAGATCCACTAGCCACTAGACACTAGCCAATCTTGGTCGTCCGTGAGCTCACGCAAGCTAAAGTCTGAGTGTGTTACACCACTCCCTAATGGCACGTGAGCAACAGTTCAAAAAGATGTGGTTCGACGTCAGAGGAAGCATGTGTTAGCCAACACCCTCCTTGGTTGGTAGCGGTCACTGACGTGGGAGTGCCCTAATACGAAGGGTGGTGGAACAATTTTTCGTTTTATTTTTCACACAGATCTTGATTTATTTGTCTACAGACACATTTTTGACCCGGTTAGATGGCTAAAATAAATTATTTAAAGACGTACAGAGATAACAGTACAATGCAAAACATTAGTTTCCCCTGTGTCAACGTTGGCGCCGGCTTGGACTAGACAGCCTTGCCTAAAGGCAAAAATGATTGTCACCAGATTACTGATATAATTAATAATCAGTATTAATTTGTTAATGTTATGTGGTGTTTTATGTAAGTTTGTACTTTAAGAGTCACAAACCACCGAAATCATATTCCTTATGTGTGTCAACATATTTGGCGAATAAAACCCAATCCTTATTATTGTTATGGCTGATCTGTATTTATTTTATATATTACTTAAACTAAGGGCACTAAACTGAAATTGGTCCTTTAATGCACCCAACAAATATAAAGCCTGAATTTCTGTTTATTTATTTTAACCAGTATCATTAGAAAACTATTTGCATTGACATCGTCTTCTTCAATAACTCTTCTTCAGCCTTCAGTACAAGCACCATTAAATGCTTTATGTGACTGCATAGCCCAAGATATATAATCCTTGTATGGATTTGGAAAATATTGTATGCTTTGAAATGTTACATCTAACTCTTTACAAAGAAGAAAGCAAAGTTCCCACAGTATGAGCCTTTTGATGTGACATAGTGGAACTTATGATTATGAGTCTGGGCTGTTGGAGATGCATCCTCATGTCAAGATCTTGTGATCTCCCTCGAGAAATTTCAGGTCACGCCATATGACACAATGGGGTATTGCTTTGTATCGCTGACTGAACTTAGTCCTGCAGGTTTCTCCTTTAGTGTTCAACATAACATGTTTCCCTCCCCGCTGGAGATCAGGGGATAAGAATTTTACTAGCGGCTTTTATATTTTTTTCTGGATTCGTCCGAACAAGAAAATTCATTCTTCTAAGAAAATTTTTAAAGATAAGGCGATTATTAGTAGTAGTATTAAAACCACCACATACAGTACATACTGTAACACCACCACCATCAACATCACAGAATACTGCTACACGTAATTTACGAAGATATTAAAGTTTCAGAATGACTTGTGTAACTTGAGTTGCCGTTTAAAACACAAGCAGAGGTACGGTTTCTGCTTCAGTGTCGTTTAGCAGGCTAGCTACAGTAGCAAACAACTTAGAAGCTGCTTTTAGCTAGCAAACAACTTAGCTTTTAGCTAGCAAACAACTTAGAAATTGCTTTGCTGTGTTTTATTACTCATCAAAGAACAACCACAGAACAGACATGGAAAAATAGTTTGACTGGCTAAGTAATTTTACAATTTTGTAATTTTAAGCTTTCTGTTTGAGTGCTTTAATAGTATAGTGTTAGGGGCCGTGGCTAGACAGGAGGCAGAAACATTGTCATTAACACAGTGTTAAATGGGACAGCGACTCGTCCATCAAACTAGCCCAACATACTGTATAGTACCTATCGACATTCAAAACTTTACCAACATTTTATCCTTAAACACTGTTAATGAACACAATCCAAGTTGGTTACTCTGGTTGTCATTAAAAAAAAACATGCATTTTGCATTTTGAAGTTATTTTTAGGAATACTACGCCAAGAAATCCTTATATTCTAAAAATTGCGTTTCCGCTGATTTTTTTTTGACCTACAGTACTCCTCGTGAACGAACTCACAATGGCCATGTCTCAGCAACCGCACATAATACAGCAATAAATAGAAAAAGGAATCACCAGGAACCACGCGATACGATTTTATCGTGATACCTAGGTGCCGATTCGATTCGTATTACGTTACCACCTCAAATGCAAATGTATACAAGTTAAAAGATTATTTAAAAAATAAATTTTGGAGTCAGTATAGACTGAATCGTAACTGGATGGATTTTTCTCCTTGTCTCTAGAAATAAACTACATATCACAATGAATCTAAAAATATGAATACCCAAAATGTGAATTAATACCTGATCTGATGTAACGGCTCAGATTTTTACTAGCCCCAGGCCGTCAGGCCAGTGCTTATGTTGAATCCTGCACAGCAACAGGAGACTCTGGCTATTTCTCTCCAAAGGAGTCACTGAAGACCTTGTCATCTCATTCGCCTTGAGTTAAAGCAACTTGCTCCTTGGTTTTTCCTATGTACCATGCAACCCTTGCACATGATCCAATATACAGCTGCATTACCTATTTCCCGACCTCTGTGAGCCTCGACAATCATCCCATTGCACTGTTCCGTCCACTGGCTTCATGTAGATTTGCCTCGAAAGAATTCCATAAGATTTAAAACACTGATACTTGCCTAAAGCAAAGCAGAAAACAAGCCAGTCCAGACCTACCTAAAGGTTACCTACGTACGTATCGCCATTATATTGTGTTTGAACCTCAAGCACGGATCAACATGACAAAGAAGACATGTGTCAAGACTCTTCTGTCCTGGCGCCTTGGTGGTGGAATGAATTTCCCCAGGCTGTCAAACAAACAGCTGAGTCACAGCCTGGAAATAGTAGAACTTTTCAGCAAGCACTTAAACAAGCATTATTTCCATACTGTTTTTCTTTCTCGAACGACTTGTACTAATTCCTCACCATGTAGTTTCCTTAGACCGTGACCTATTTATAATAGCGGGAGGATATTTTTGATGCGTAAGAGCATCTGCCAAGTGCTGTACACGTAAATGTAAACTGTAGTCTGGAAAAACAGGTTGGCTTCCAGTCTTGGTTTGTATAGTGGTGATCTCTTGTGTAATTTCCTGTGATTATCTGTAAATCTTATATTTTTGCGCACTACTATTATGAAAAAAAAAAAGAAACCACACAGTCGAATATACGATGCACCCTCTTCTTAGAATTTTGAAAGCCCTTGGCTAATGTTCTTGGATTCAGTTACGTCTTATACTCAGTCAAACTTCAAAGAGCTGTACAGCATCCAAAACCTGTAGCCAAGGGCAGCATTCAGTGTCTTTTATCTTCTGATATGGAGGTCCATTCACATACACGCCAAGGCCTGCTTCCTGCTACAACATGTCCTTCCAACGTGTGCAGCTTTAGAAATACACCTACATGGGCATGCTGAAAAAAAAAGCTGAAACCGTTGTCAGTTGTTGTCAGTGACTGTAATTAAAGAGCGTATGTTCGAGATCAGAGGTGTTGAGCAATGAAGAAAATAAGGAACCAAAAAAAAAATGCTTAATCACAGAAAACAATGCGAGCATAAACACGTACGTCTTTCTTAAACACTTTGTGATGAAAAACTTTCCGCATGGATTTGCATGCCGTTTGCATGCATGTGGGGACTCATATAATCCTACAATCAGCGCCATAGGGCATCCACCTAGGTGGGGCGGAAAAGCAGTGTGTTATGAGGCTGAAGGGGCTGTGCGTGACACCAAGTCCTCACTTTAGGTGGATGTGTGAACTATTGCGATGGTGGAGCGATGGCTGATGGCTTTACAGTGAAGGATTTGAGCAGGCAATCTTCAGGCACCGAGAGTTCAGAAATCATTAAATACGTTTACATCACCAATCTGATTTGAAATCATTCCAGTTAGAGATTCCAGCTTAACTTTTTACATGGATTCTAATCCGATAAGAAATGCATGCATAAATCGTTTAATCAGGATATAACACGCAAAAACATATATTATATTTAAATGATAACATACCTGACACATACATGTACCATTATTCCAATTTTGAGGTTAGGTTAGGCTTCCTACTGTATCATTTCCCATAAATCCTGCTTACTGCATTATGATTAGTTACAAAAATTCCATCTCATCTATGATTGGTTACAAGAATTCCATCTCAATTCTTGTCACGTCACATCAATTCTCTAAACTTGTCACATCACCTAATATTACCCCAATGTGGGACAATCATGCACAGAAAAAAAATTAAAATAAAATTCCAAAAAGTGTTTACATGACTAATCTTTACATTGCATTTTAATCACGATCAGGCTATTATTCTGATTATTAGTGAAATGTTCGTTCTATCTCCAGGCGCCACTTCATTCACACACACTCATTCGCACCTACACACCAATCCATATTCTTGTGCAAAAGTTTAGGCACCCCTTAATAAATAATATTTTGATACATATTATTTATCATGGGGTACCTAAACTTTTGCATAAGACTGTATACTGGCATGCCTTTCGTATGTGAGGAGTAAAAACAATAAACAAGAGGAAGAGATTTACAGAAACTCCACACTGATCGTCACGTGAGCTCTGCTTTAAAAAATGCAAATAATGAACAGCTTTGAATGTTCATGAGTTCCACTTTCAGCAGTGGGACACAAACTCAAGGCAAGGAAGCGGATCCTTTTTTTCCGTCCTGAGCTCCTATGGATTGCACAAGGCGGCAACATGACCTCATTAAGAGCAGAAACGAAATGGACAATAGATGTTGCGTGGAAAAGCGGACAGATCTTGAAATCTTGAAGCAGTTCAAGACTTTGGAAGCTTTATGAAAGAGCCATGATGTTTTAAAGACCCCAAAAAATCGATGAGGGGTAAAGATTAGTGGTGGTATTATGTTTTTTTTTGTTTTGTTTTTTAAATATTATTAATACTACTTCAACCCCTGTGATAAAACCTGTTTGACGAGATAGTGTATCTAAATCAGAGGGTTCCTCTAGGCCACTGATACTGTAGCACTACTGGAGTGTTCGCTGTATATCAATAAAGAGCGGGAAAGTTCACTAAATCCAGATAAGCCTTACAACAACACTGAAAGCGCTAGAGGTTTATATTTCTCTAATAGGCTTATGAGGTTATGTGACCTATATGTGATATAAATCCTACTTTTAATCCTGAGTCTATCTGACTTTCTGGTGTTGGATGAACTAAATTGCCCATAGGTGTGAACATGTGTGCGTACGGTGCTCTGCAATGGTTTGGAGGTCCAGCAATTTGTCTTCCTTACATTCTTACATATGCTCCTCGTCCATGCAAGCCTCACTGGATTTCTGTCTTGAATTAAGGAATATATGATGTGTGTGTCTGTGCAGGCCGGTGGCACATGGCTTAGATCACCTCACACCTTCAGGGTTGGGGTTCGATCTCTCCTCACGTCTGTGTGTGTGAAGTCTGTATATATTCTTCTCAGTCCCTGGTGGGTTTCCTTGGACAATCCCAAAACATGTGGTCTAGGCTGACTGGCAGTACTACAGTAAATTGCTTGTAGTTTACAACTTGGTGTGTGTGTGCTTATGCCTTGCGACTTATGCCTTGCATCTGTATCCCTCCTTATGCCCTGGAATAGGCTTCAGGCCCCTGTGACCCTACACAGTATTTGTGGTATAGATGGATGAATTGATGCAAATAAGAAGGTCAACTGGTTAAAAATATGGTACGTAGCATTTCAAATACTGATTACCCTATAAAATGGACCTTGAAAATGCAACGTTTGTTGATCCTTTAGTGTTCGTTATCATCAAGAATGCACTTATGTATTTCATATCCCAATTAAAGTCCTAACATTGGGTTCAAACACAAAACCTTATTCAAAAAATGCCCATGAACTTACATGCAGCCAATCATGTGACATTGAAACAATGCACACAATCATCCAGATACAGGTCGGGAGCTTTAGTTAATGTTTAAATCTAACGTCAGAACGTGAAGAGAAAAAAAAACACACACACACACCCGGAAACCTTTGACCATGGAGTAGATGTCGGTGCCAGACAAGTTCACTGTAACTGGACAAGTGGAGATTTGAACAAAAAGACCAGGAGACACATGAACCTGTGCATTGTAGAGTCAAAGTCCTGACACAGAAACTGATATCGTCTTATGCTGTTGTAGCCCATCCTCCATCAGTGTTTGCTGAGAAGCTTGTTTGTCCTTTACGTTTTGAAGAGTGGTTATTTGAGTTGAAATGTTGCTGCTGCCAAACAGTTATATGATTGCCTAAATGAGAAGGTGTATACAGTAGGTATGTTGTACTTATAGTTGAAACTAAAACTGTATATACTGTAAGGGGGGATAGAACATTTTGGAATGTGCCGTTATTGGAAAATAATCAAGCTCAAGGCAGGAAAAGTAACCAATATTCATACTTGTTTAATAATTACAGGGCGATTACACACCAACACTATGTGGTATTCGCCAACTCCAACACCATGCTCTACTGAAAGATTTCATTGTAACATTAAGCTCTACTGGAAATGCCTGCCCTTTAGTACTTTAATTATACACATTTTTGTTGTTTTCTTGATTCTAATCAAGTATGCAGTAATGACTTCATTCCTACCGAAACAAGAGTGGGCTTTTAGGGTCATGGCTACTGAGCCACACATGCTTAATCAGTACTATGAAGTAAGAGACTTCTAAGACCACTCTAATCATGATTGAAGCTATAGAGGTATTTTAAAACTCGAAATTGTTACTCAACCGTAAATGATGGCTTCTGATCCTAAACACGCGCAAGCCGAACGTTTTACTGTATATAGTATAGAAAACTTAAAGGTTTTATTTATTTCTAAACAGCTATAGCTAAAAACAATTATTCTAGTTGAAAATTGTCCATGTTATAGTTACTAGTGATTTCTATCCAGGAAAAAAAAATATTTTGTTTGTTATATTCCACAAAATTTGTAGCTCAAGACTAGTCATATTTTAAATCCACACCGAACCAAAGCCACTTTCGAACATTTCGAAAGTTTTTCAAGCTTGTAGAAGTAGAAAATAAAATCGGATCTCCTGAGATTTGTGGTTAACTGGGAGCTTGTGAACAGATTGGCTGAAATGTTAATGTTTCTAAATCAAAACTGCAACTAGGTGAAATGACAGAATAATTACCACAATACAACACAACACCCTCGAACAATGGGAAAATTCCTGACGCGCTTGTTTTTGTGACTAGACCTCATTAAAGCGCGGTACACAAAATGAGCTGTGTTTAGGTTGGGCTTTTGTAAAACTCCGACATTAGTGTCGTAATTCTTCAGCAATAAAACAAGTTTCAAAGTTTAATCCTTAGCAAGAACAAAACTAGACATAACTAATCAATCATTTTACAATGCATAATATAGCACAGTTTTGTGAGGAGGGGAAAAAAGGTTGCTTATAAAACCCAGTGCTTGAATTGAATGCCTTTGTTTAATGGCCACACTCACACAAACCAGTGTGTGAGCAGCTTATTGCAGCTTATCGCTAAGCCATTATGAATTTGAAAGTGAAAGGAAAAGAAAAAAAGGTGAAGAGATTTTAATCAGAAATAGTACAAATTCAGGGTTTAGTGTAAACCTTCAGAGATGCTGTTAGGAAAAACTGATCAAACACTGAGTGCACATTTATGTATAAAACTTATAATAATAATAAATTAACAAACGGACGTAATATTTTCCATGTTGTTTATACAGTATATCCTTGTGTAATTCTCATATAAAGACCATTATGGATCATTCTTTTACCAAGCTTCTTACTGTGTGAAGACATACAGTACTGTATCGCTTGCTAATAAAACAGTGAGGAGACAACGCAATGTACTGTACACAAAGATGTAGAGTCCAGGTGTCAGGAGATTTCCTTCATCCATATCTGATTTGCGACTAATCATAGGCAAAGACACTGAAGCTGCAATCCTAGACTGATGTAACTGCATTAAAATTAAACAGTCTGACTGATTGCGGTTTATGCGAGACCATGAATAAAAATTGCTTGGCTATCACGAACTGACCACTTTCAAAATATGGGCACACATGCAACACATGTATAACTTTTTGAAAATAGTAAAAGATTAAATGTTGGATTAAATGGCAGAATTCCATCTCTTTCCCAACACTCTGTAGTTTAAAAAGTGAAGAAAAAAAAAAATTAAACGTGGCTTTTACTTGAAGCACTTTTTTTTTTTACATTACATTTTCATGTACATTGCCAAAACAATCAGAATACATATAACCTATTGCAACACATGTATAACTTTTTGAAAATAGTAAAAGATTAAATGTTGGATTAAATGGCAGAATTCCATCTCTTTCCCAACACTCTGTAGTTTGAAGTAACAGTAAAATAATTAAATTTTCATGCTATGAAACATCCATTAATTGTTCACATTAATGTATTCAGTTCTAAACAGTATAAATCACTGTCACTGGTGACTCCTTCCATAAGGTGCCTTTTCCACGTTCCTGGTGGGAAGTTTTAGCAGAACTGAACCTGAACTGAAATTCTTGACAGTTCTGCTTATTATTACCTAAAAACCAGTAGCTATGAAATGTGAATATGTACTTATAAATCTACAAGGACTGTACAAAACTCATGCTGAATTTTCAAGAACTGTGAAGATTCACCTACCAACTGTTACAAAGTACCTACTACATGCAAGAACTTCTAAACTATCTAATGATGCATGCCATTTTGTAGTTTAGTTGGATATAGCCAGTTTATTCATGGACATTCCCGGAATTTAGCATCTATAGCACATATAGTAGTTTAGTGTACAGGGTTGGATGTAGTCATTTTAGAATTAATTCTATAGATTTTAGACTATTATGATGTGGCACAACCCACCTACAAATAACTACAATGTACATTCAAATAGTGTAAAATATCCCAGAATGCTTCTATATTTCATTGCATTAACAATATTTTAGCAGCTAGAATTTCTCCTGGACCTCATGTGTAAATTCTCACAAACAATCTGGTGATCTGTCTACGATTTCCTATGATCTCAAGATTGCATAATTCGGGTTTATGTTTTTCCTGCACATAGAGTATACTTCGGTGGTCAGTGCAAGTACACTTGGCCCTTCATTTCCAAAATCTGTCCAGGGATACGACGCTATCCAAGGTCGATAACCTGGTAGTGGACAGGTTACCAGGTCCCTGTTACCCCAGGTTCTATTTTTTTGCCTTTGTGACAAATTTCTGACATGCGTCATGTTGGTATAGTAAGTTAAAATGAAATAAAATTCAGTTCACCATATTGCCTACTGACATCCAAAAGTGTTTAAATTATTAAAAAAAAAAATTTTTTTACTTCGTCTTACTCTTCACCAGTGTTGGGGGATGTTAATTTTTAAAGTAACTAATTACATTACAAAATTACTGTCTTCAAAAAGTAATCAGTTACATTACTGCGTTAATTTCTGATAGTAACTAGTTAGAGTATTTTTCCATTGCAGGAAATGAAAACTCCTTTGTGCTTCCTCATGAATGTTGTTTTAGTCAAGACCTTTATAATTATTCTCCCATCATCACTCAGCAAAGTTTGGCACATAATCTGTTAACTACTAATACCCCTATCTCACCTACATGGTTTTGCGCGGTGGCCGTAAGTACAGTTCATATTTGAACCATAATTGAATTATGATTAGGTTTCCATCTTTCCGCGCGTCGGTCCTCACGTAATCAAACCGCATAGGTGAGACAGGGGTATAACAGCAGGAATAACATGGGGGCGGGGCTTGTAGGATGACTTTCTCTCTCTCTCACACACACACACACAAACACACTAATGGATTGGGAATGACTGCTGTCTGGCTCACGGATTACATAAATTGTCTGAATAACGGTTAACATTTTTGAAAAAGTAACTAAGTAACTGAGGACCTAACGCGTTAGATTACTCGTTACATCAATAAAGTAATCCGAGTACTCTAACCCATATGCTCTTCACATATGGGTAGATGCATGGGAAGGTTTGTAGAATGTGAAATTAATAGAAATATCAAATAAATATGTATGAATATTCGTATGTATTTGTTGTTGGTGCTACATAGTAAACCACTTATTTCACTGCCTATCACCGCAAGTATATTTCACACCTGTGGGAAACACTGGAGAACTTATTTGAAATCAGCACCACTCTCAGAGCTATGTGATTTAATTCATCAAAAAAAGCAAGATCGCTAGCTAGAAAATGGTGATTTTCTGGCTACTAATGCTCTACTGTAGCTATGTTACTTTTCAAATTCGTGATAATCGTGGAAACGTACACCGGTTTATAGTTTTCCCGCATAAACAGAAAGGAAGCAATTTCGATCAGCAGTGTAGATTTCTCTGTAGATCACATACACTCCAGGCATTTTTATTCAGCTAAGTTGGAAATGTGTGTGACAATGCTACGCTAGCTATTTTGAATAAACAATTTTGGTCAGCAAACTTTTTGCATGCTCTTTGCCTTTAGCTCTCTCTGTTGGTATAATTTGCATATTTAAAAAACTGACTAAAGGAAGTGAGCAGCTCTGGATTATTATTATATAAATCCACTTAGTGTGTGAGGATTGTATTGATTTAAGTGGTTAAGTAGAGGTCAAATGTTACACTTCCACCTTAGCATGCTGTGTGGCATTAGCGGTCACAATGATACTGAAAGCTATTGTTCAGACTGTGTACAAACAAATTGCTAGTAGAGACTAAATAAAATCTTGAAATCATTAAACACTGCAGTGACGTCAAAGAGAAGTACATGTCTGAAGAAGGTGATGAGTAGCTAACCTCAGAAAAGATGAGAATATGGTTCATCAGACATGAGAAAGAACAACATGGTTTGGGTTGTTTACAAAAATGAAAACGGGATATCATTTTTGTACACTTAAAAAGGCTGCTGGTTGCTACCTTTAGCAGGAGCGTACTACTGTATGTTACCTAGTTAATCTTTCTGTTGAACATTTTTTAAAGATTTCCATCATATGCTATGGGGAACATAGGGACAACTCCTTTTGCTATGCTATGCTAGGAAAACTGCAAATTTTGTTTTTGCTAGTCAGAAAGTATGCTGGCCAGCTAGGGGTCTTATTCATAAAAATCTTACAAATTCGAATTAACAATAAAAGGTTCATAACTAAGCATTTTTTAATCAAAACCTATATATGAAACCTATGTATTATAGGTTTTATCAACATGAACATTGATTTTTAATCCCAAAACGAAATGACACACAGAATGACAATACTACTATGATTATATATGAAAAATAATCAAAACAAACTGTGAATAAATTACAAAATCATTCTTCTATTTATTTAGCTTCAGTATTCAGAGTCACACATTCGTCTAAGGGTAAGTTAGCGTATTCTATCCACCCCTGTTGTATTATATGGGAGTAAAAAGGAAACCGGAAAACCCAGAGGAAACCCATGCTGACATGAGAGGAACATGTGCAGAAACTCATAGACTTAGGATCAAACCAGGGGTATTCCAATGCTCATTGCTTAAACTACACAGTCCGCCTATCATACACTACAGTGTATCCTCGCTTTGTTGGTTTTAAATTGTCACATTTTCCGTAGAGTTCAATTCCCAGATTCCCACTTCCCCTCTTTATGCCAAGTACATTTGCTACACCAAGGTATTGGTGGCTCAGGGCATTGGTGTGGTAGGTTTCTCGCCTACCATGTGACCTGAGTTCAATTCCCACTCAATGTACAATCCCTTGCCACTGGATACAGTGCCAGTCCCAAGCCGGGGTAAAATGAGAGCGTGTGCGTCCACTGTGGCGACCCCTTAACAGGAACAGTTGAAAGACTAACAATAACAATTCTGTCGCGCCAACACGACAGAATTCTACTTAAGGTCACCTGGACACTTTTTTTTTTAACTTCACATTTGGTTGCTATTTTTGACATTCACATTAGTCAAACCTGTGTACTTCTTGTAGCAGTCTAGTTGAATAAAAAATGTTTTACATTTGAGCATTTAGATTTATTGGTACTTACTAAAAAAAAAAAACAGCAACGCTTTTAATTTTTATTATAAAATGGCATCATGGAACAGATTTTTCTATCACCTATTAAGTATTGCATCAATGATCGAATTGTTAAAAGCAATCGAAGGGGTTTCAAAAAACAACCCACAAATAATACATACACATTATGTCTACTGCAGAACATTATATTTTAATGTGGTCAAGTAGAAAAAAATCGATTAAATCCGTACAGATAACTTAATAGTTAAAAAGCTGACTTTCTTGGAAAAAGAGATCTTCTTGCAGGTTCAAGACTTGTTCTCGCATAAAAAGGTTTTGTGATAAGGGTGATTGGACAAACAGAGAGCCATTTATACGTCTTATTTGATCAAATTTAACTTTATCAAAATAAGAACCCTGATTTTAATCATTCAAAAATGTTTATTCCCTTGATTCGACTAAGAATCCTTAAATGCGTAAGAGAGATGGGAATCTGGGTATCAATGGGTAATAAATTTATTATTACCGTGAATTAGCAATAGCATCCATGCTAATAGCACATGGTCATTGAGAGAGATTCTAATTATTAACTATAAATTTGCCTTTAATCTACAATTTTGCAAATGTGGCAAAATAACTGAAAAATAAACACGAGAACCGATTTGAAAACATCTGTTCTTTCTATGATCTTCATATGATCTGCCAATCATAGAATCACTAATGTAAATGCTTTAAAAAAGTTATTTATTTTTTATGATTTATCATCCAATGTTTAAGACATTTCTCCTTGAATTGAGCTACCTTTAGACTTAAACATCCCATATTTTACTACTTGTTTAACAAGGAAAAATACTGTAGGACTCAGAGCTCCCCTAAAGTACATACATATGTTAATGCTCCAATAAAAATACCTCGCAGATATTCCTCTACTGAATGTGCTGTTTCAGTGTATATATACAGTAAATGAGCTACTTCTGAGCCACACCCTTTAGAAACAGCAGAGCTGAGGAACAAGCGGAGGGAGGAGGATCTACTTATATGAGGACACATAAGAGAAGAAAACTTACACTTTAAGAAAGAGTTACCATCTAGGATCCTTTGTGAATGCAGCCCTGATTGGTTTAAAAAAAAAAAAAAAAAAAAGATATTTGTATAAATATGAATATGATGTTCCTAACTCCAGTTATTTTTTCTTACATGTTTGACGTCATAGATGAGATTTGTGTAAAGGCTAGATGCCATTCTTTCAGCACACGTGCAAGTACAAGTACACATGCTATCATTTAGAAGTGGCACCACACCTACAAAAAGCACACCAAGAACTGATAAACTAGTCAGACAGCTGAAATTTGCCTGCAAATTTCCCAGAATTTACAAGCAAGGTTTTTTTTGTAACTTTACGGTACTTGTTTTGCAACATTGCTTCAGTTACATTAACATTACATAATACACTGCCTGGGCTAAAAAATAAATTAAAAAGTCACACACTAAGATTTAATTCAACCAGCTTTAGCTTTGATTACAGCACACAATGTGTTGTCCAGGTCATGTGTGAAAATGATTCCTCACCCAAAACCACTCTTTCACAATCCTGGAATACAGTATGGCCGTGCCATAAGGGAAGAAACACTCCATGGATGTTATAACCTGGTCGTTCGGTACATTCAGGTCGTCAGTTGACCTTATTTTATTGCCACGTAACATTGCTGAGCCTGGGCCTGACCAAATGAAGCAACCTCAGTGGCCACTATGCATGATGGGTGCATCAATTTATGCGTTTCCCTTCATTCAAGTCAAGTCAAGTAGGCTTTTATTGTCATTTCAACCATATACAGTTTAGTACACAATGAAACGAAACAACATTCCTCCAACACCAAGGTGCTACATGCAACATAAATTAACAAAACATAACTAGCTACCTAAAAAATCTAATTACAACGTGGTAACCTGGTGATGTGACCATCGCTATAGAATAGGTGACTTGAGCGTTTTTCCACTACTCCAAAGTCCAATCTTTATGCTTCCTAGCAAATCTAAGCCTTTTTTCTGATTAGTCCCACTAACAAGTGGTTCTCTTGTGGTCACAATGCTGATCAGTCCCAATCCTGTGAGTTCTTATCACATTTTGTGACTATGAAAATGCTCTTACTTTCACTATTAAACATAGCTATGATTTTTACTGTGAATTTTTTTACCCTGCACCTTCATCAAGCATTTATTTTGGGAATGCACTACCCTTCCAGGTTTGGATAATGCATTCCAATAATTTTCAAATATTCTTAGTTGTTTTCTTTGCTTGATGCAGCCCAATAATTTCATCCTTATGAAACAGCAACATGCTTTTGGCCAGTCAGGTTTGTAGATAATTGAGCATTCCAATAATTTTCAAATATTCTTAGTTGTTTTCTTTGCTTGATGCAGCCCAATAATTTCATCCTTATGAAACAGCAACATGCTTTTGGCCAGTCATGTAGTATTGAGATAAGTTTCTTTAAAAAAATAAAAAAAAGTGTGTGTGTGTGTGTGTGTGAGAGAGAGAGAGAGAGAGAGAGAGAGAGAGAGAGAGAGAGAGAGAGTGAGCAAAGTTTTAAGGAAGCCAAAATGTTGAATGAAAACAGACAAAAACAAGAGTCAGAGAGTTATAATAACACTATTTGAATCAAAGAGTAAAAACACTGTAATAATCAAGCAGAGTCAAAATAACACACTATAAGACTGAAAGAGTAAAAAAGAGGGTAAAAACAGTATAGTCAAAGTCAAAGGGTCGAAAAATAACAGTCAAGACGTAAAACAAAAATAACGATGCTGTAAGTGGAAGGAGTTAACAATAATAAGAATCAAAGAGAAAAACAACACCATGAGTCAAAGAGTAAAACAACAACACCATAAGTCAGAGTACAACACAATGAGGCAAAAAGTAAAACAACAACACCATGAGGCAAAGAGTAAAACAACAACAACAACAACACCATGGGTCCATTCTTCATACGTCGCTTGAAACATCCGAGATGAATTGACAGATCTAAGATGAGATCATCGTGCTAATTACGATGCGGCTAATTCGGTTCTTCGAGCACACCTGTTATTGATGATTAGTATAGCTGGATTGAGTTATCTAGGATTACTGCGCGTTCGGGCGTTTGTTTAAAAGGTGATATGCATCGACAGTAGAAACACTGATCACCACCCCTGCAATTGGTTGACGAAATGGCAAAAGAGCAGCTCAATTTTTTTCTCAAGCGGAGCAAAAGCTTTTATTAGAGGGTTATGGAGAATTTCAAACTTTATTAAAGATAACTTAATGGGCCTCCGAGTGGCGCAGTGGTTAAAGCGCTCGCCCTATCATCCGGAGATCGCTAGTTCGAATCCCAGGTGGTGCTGTAACCTCTCGCAGCCTAGAGAGAGCTGATTGGCCGAGCTCTCTCAGAGGGGAGGGATGAGAGGTACATTGTGCTCCGACATTAATCACGGCTCTACAGCCAGTCAGGGGCGTCTGTGAGCTCGCGCAGCGGAGGGAGCGGATAGCGCTGCTCTCCGAGTGTGTTACGCCGCCCCCAACGGTGCACGAGCGAGCAGTTCGAAAAGATGCAGTCGGCTGGCGTCACGTGGTTCGGAGGAAACACGTGATAGTCTTCGGCCCTCCCGGCTGAGTGGTAGTAGTAGCCTTAATGTGGGAGCCCCCTAGTGACGGGGAGGAATTGGACACGACTAAATTAGGGGTTACTCCGCCCCCAACGGTGCGCGAGCGAGCAGTTCGAAAAGATGCAGTCGGCTGGCGTCACGTGGTTCGGAGGAAACACGTGATAGTCTTCGGCCCTCCCGGCTGAGTGGTAGTAGTAGCCTTAATGTGGGAGCGCCCCCTAGTGACGGGGAGGAATTGGACACGACTAAATTAGGGGAGAAAATCGGGGGAAAATCAAAAAAAAAAAATGAATTTGTGAAGTTATTAAATCGTAGATATGCTGCCGATATTTATGTATATGTATGTGTGTATATATATATATATATATATATATATATATATATATACTCTCAAATCCTGTTTGTATTAATTTAAAGTTAGCTGAACAAATTTGATAATATAAGTAATCATAAGTACTTAAGTAACAGTAACATTAAGTGTCACCTCAAAGTTCCAGCAATTTAAATCTAAAGAGCTCTGGTGGCTCAGTGGTAGGTGCTGCGCCTGCCACACAAAAGACCCGGGTTTATTTGCAACAAATTCAAATATTGATGGTTCTGTTTAATTAAAATTACTTAAAAAAATTATGTAACTGATTACCTAAAATATTTTGAGTTTTGCCAACTTAATCGGGTTTACAGTGTAAAAGTGTAGAAGAAGAAGTATAGTAAGAAGTATATTGTCATGCTGTGCTAAAGGATCCTGTCTATCACACAATACACGAGGAATTTGAAAAACTCTGCGTATAATCCTCACACCTTCAGTAACCGGTTGCTCTTTCATAAACGGACAAGACATGACTGCGACAGATTTGAGAAAATTACCTCCACTTATATAGATGCAATCGGAGGATATTACATTCAGGGGATTGTTTACATATGATTAGACACACACGGAGATTAACACACGAATGATGCCCACAGACACACACATGTATACATATACTGTATTTATGTTTAAATACATCCATCCATATATTCATGCAAGATACTTTTCTTTTCCCCGCGGAGGCAGTCAGTCCATGTCAGTCATGCTCTTTAACCAATCAGATGTGATCTCGCCATTTCAGCCAATCATAACCCGCCAGGAGCGCAGCCTAAATCCTGTTTACATGAAATAAACCTGCTCCCGAACAGGTTTAAGCTTACGGACATGTTGCTATGACAGCAAGTGCAAGATTCACTTCGAAGAACGAAACAATCCAAGATTAGGACAAATCCACAACAATCAAATCCAGCTAACTGAGTTAGCGACGTACGAAGAACGGACCCCAGGAGTCAATGAGTAAAACAACAGCAACAACACCATGAGTCAAAGAGTAAAACAACAGCAACAACACCATGAATCAAAGAGTAAAACAACAGCAACAACAACACCATGTGTCAAAAAGTAAAACAACAGCAACAACACCACCATGTGTCAAAGAATAAAACAACAGCAACAACAACACCATGTGTCAAAAAGTAAAACAACAGCAACAACAACACCATGTGTCAAAGAGTAAAACAACAGCAACAACAACACCATGAGTCAAAGAGTAAAACAACAGCAACAACAACACCATGAGTCAAAGAGTAAAACAACAGCAACAACACCATGGGTCAAAGAGTAAAACAACAGCAATAACACCATGGGTCAAACAGTAAAACAACAGCAATAACACCATGGGTCAAAAAGTAAAACAACAGCAACAACAACGCCATGTGTCAAAGAGTAAAACAACAGCAACAACAACGCCATGTGTCAAAGAGTAAAACAACAGCAACAACAACACCATGTGTCAAAGAGTAAAACAACAGCAACAACAACACCATGAGTCAAAGAGTAAAACAACAGAGTAAAACAACAGCAACAACAACACCATGTGTCAAAGAATAAAACAACAGCAACAACAACGCCATGAGTCAAAGAGTAAAACAACAGCAACAACAACACCATGTGTCAAAGAGTAAAACAACAGCAACAACAACACCATGTGTCAAAGAGTAAAACAACAGCAACAACAACACCATGAGTCAAAGAGTAAAACAACAGAGTAAAACAACAGCAACAACAACACCATGTGTCAAAGAATAAAACAACAGCAACAACAACACCATGAGTCAAAGAGTAAAACAACAGCAACAACAACACCATGAGTCAAAGAGTAAAACAACAGCAACAACACCATGTGTCAAAGAGTAAAACAACAGCAACAACACCATGGGTCAAAGAGTAAAACAACAGCAATAACACCATGGGTCAAAGAGTAAAACAACAGCAACAACAACGCCATGTGTCAAAGAGTAAAACAACAGCAACAACAACACCACGTGTCAAAGAGTAAAACAACAGCAACAACAACACCATGAGTCAAAGACTAAAACAACAGCAACAACAACACCATGTGTCAAAGACTAAAACAACAGCAACAACAACACCATGAGTCAAAGAGTAAAACAACAGCAACAACAACACCATGTGTCAAAGGGTAAAACAACAGCAACAACAACACCACGTGTCAAAGAGTAAAACAACAGCAACAACAACACCATGAGTCAAAGAGTAAAACAACAGAGTAAAACATCAGCAACAACAGCACCATGTGTCAAAGAATAAAACAACAGCAACAACAACACCATGAGTCAAAGAGTAAAACAACAGTAACAACAACACCATGAGTCAAAGAGTAAAACAACAACACCATGACTCAAAGAGTAAAACAACAGCAACAGCACCATGACTCAAAGAGTAAAACAGCAACAACAGCACCATGAGTCAAAGAGTAAAACAACAGCAACAACAACACCATGTGTCAAAGACTAAAACAACAGCAACAACAACACCATGAGTCAAAGACTAAAACAACAGCAACAACAACACCATGTGTCAAAGACTAAAACAACAGCAACAACAACACCATGAGTCAAAGAGTAAAACAACAGCAACAACAACACCATGAGTCAAAGAGTAAAACAACAGCAACAACACCATGTGTCAAAGAGTAAAACAACAGCAACAACACCATGGGTCAAAGAGTAAAACAACAGCAATAACACCATGGGTCAAAAAGTAAAACAACAGCAACAACAACGCCATGTGTCAAAGAGTAAAACAACAGCAACAACAACACCACGTGTCAAAGAGTAAAACAACAGCAACAACAACACCATGAGTCAAAGACTAAAACAACGCAACACACACATATGTCAACTAAACAACAGCAACAACAGCACATGAGTCAAAGAGTAAACAAACAGCAACACACCCCATGAGTTAAGGTAAAACATCAAGCAAACAACACCATGGTGTCAAGAGTAAACAACAGCAACAACCACCATAGCGGAGTCAAAGAGGAAACAAGCATAAACCATTGGGTCAAAAATGTAAAACAACCAGCAGTAAAACAACAGCAACAACAACGCCATGTGTCAAAGAATAAAACAACAGCAACAACAACGCCATGAGTCAAAGGGTAAAACAACAGCAACAAAAACACCATGTGTCAAAGGGTAAAACAACAGCAACAACAACACCATGAGTCAAAGGGTAAAACAACAGCAACAACAACACCATGAGTCAAAGGGTAAAACAACAGCAACAACAACACCATGAGTCAAAGAGTAAAACAACAGCAACAACAACACCATGAGTCAAAGAGTAAAACAACAGCAACAACAACACCATGTGTCAAAGAGTAAAACAACAGCAACAACAACACCATGAGTCAAAGAGTAAAACAACAGCAACAACAACACCATGTGTCAAAGAGTAAAACAACAGCAACAACAACACCATGTGTCAAAGAGTAAAACAACAGCAACAACAACACAATGTGTCAAAGAGTAAAACAACAGCAACAACAACACCGTATTGTCAAAATTAAAACAAACAGCAACCATGACACCATGTGTCAAAATTAAAACAGCAATAACAACAGCACCATGTGTCAAGGAATTAAAACCAACAGCAACAACAACACCATGTAAATCAGGAATTAAAACAACAGAGACAACAACGCCATGTGTCAAAATTAAAATGTATGCTTACCACTGCATGGTCAAAGTGAAAACAACAGCAAAAACAACTACCATGGGTTAAAAGGTAAAACAACAACAACAACACCATGGATAAAGGTAAAACAACAATAACAACAAAAGCCATGGGTCAAAGAGTAAAACAACAGCAACAACAACGCCATGAGTCAAAGAGTAAAACAACAGCAACAACAACGCCATGAGTCAAAGAGTAAAACAACAGCAACAACAACGCCATGTGTCAAAGAGTAAAACAACACCAACAACAACACCATGTGTCAAAGAATAAAACAACAGCAACAACAACGCCATTAGTCAAAGAGTAAAACAACAGCAACAACACCATGAGTCAAAGAGTAAAACAACAGCAACAACACCATGAGTCAAAGAGTAAAACAACAGCAACAACACCATGAGTCAAAGAGTAAAACAACAGCAACAACAACACCATGAGTCAAAGAGTAAAACAACAGCAACAACACCATGAGTCAAAGAGTAAAACAACAGCAACAACACCATGGGTCAAAGAGTAAAACAACAGCAATAACACCATGGGTCAAACAGTAAAACAACAGCAATAACACCATGGGTCAAAAAGTAAAACAACAGCA
Organism: Clarias magur; assembly: GCA_013621035.1. NCBI lineage: Eukaryota > Metazoa > Chordata > Actinopteri > Siluriformes > Clariidae > Clarias > Clarias magur. Next base: position 3,187,975 of record QNUK01000007.1, on the reverse strand, counting down.
ACAACAACGCCATGAGATAAAGAATTAAAACAAGCAACAACAAGCCGTAATCAAAGAGAGTAAAACAACAGCAACAACAACACCATGTGTCAAAGAGTAAAACAACAGCAACAACAACACCATGTGTCAAAGAGTAAAACAACAGCAACAACAACACCATGTGTCAAAGAGTAAAACAACAGCAACAACAACACCATGAGTCAAAGAGTAAAACAACAGAGTAAAACAACAGCAACAACAACACCATGAGTCAAAGAGTAAAACAACAGAGTAAAACAACAGCAACAACAACACCATGAGTCAAAGAGTAAAACAACAGAGTAAAACAACAGCAACAACAACACCATGTGTCAAAGAATAAAACAACAGCAACAACAACGCCATGAGTCAAAGAGTAAAACAACAGCAACAACAACACCATGAGTCAAAGAGTAAAACAACAGCAACAACAACACCATGTGGCAAAGAGTAAAACAACAGCAACAACAACACCATGTGTCAAAGAGAAAAACAACAGCAACAACAACACCATGTGTCAAAGAGTAAAACAACAGCAACAACAACACCATGTGTCAAAGAGTAAAACAACAGCAACAACAACACCATGTGTCAAAGAGTAAAACAACAGCAACAACAACACCATGTGTCAAAGAGTAAAACAACAGCAACAACAACACCATGTGTCAAAGAGTAAAACAACAGGAACAACAACACCATGTGTCAAGAGTAAAACAACAGCAACAACACCACCATGAGTCAAAGAGTAAAACAACAGCAACAACACCATGGGTCAAAGAGTAAAACAACAGCAACAACACCATGGGTCAAACAGTAAAACAACAGCAATAACACCATGGGTCAAAAAGTAAAACAACAGCAACAACAACGCCATGTGTCAAAGAGTAAAACAACAGCAACAACAACGCCATGTGTCAAAGAGTAAAACAACAGCAACAACAACACCATGTGTCAAAGAGTAAAACAACAGCAACAACAACACCATGAGTCAAAGAGTAAAACAACAGAGTAAAACAACAGCAACAACAACACCATGAGTCAAAGAGTAAAACAAGAGAGTAAAACAACAGCAACAACAACACCATGTGTCAAAGAATAAAACAACAGCAACAACAACGCCATGAGTCAAAGAGTAAAACAACAGCAACAACAACGCCATGTGTCAAAGAGTAAAACAACAGCAACAACAACGCCATGTGTCAAAGAATAAAACAACAGCAACAACAACGCCATGAGTCAAAGGGTAAAACAACAGCAACAAAAACACCATGTGTCAAAGGGTAAAACAACAGCAACAACAACACCATGAGTCAAAGGGTAAAACAACAGCAACAACAACACAATGAGTCAAAGGGTAAAACAACAGCAACAACAACACCATGAGTCAAAGGGTAAAACAACAGCAACAACAACACCATGAGTCAAAGAGTAAAACAACAGCAACAACAACACCATGAGTCAAAGAGTAAAACAACAGCAACAACAACACCATGAGTCAAAGAGTAAAACAACAGCAACAACACCATGTGTCAAAGAGTAAAACAACAGCAACAACACCATGGGTCAAAGAGTAAAACAACAGCAATAACACCATGGGTCAAAAAGTAAAACAGCAACAACAACGCCATGTGTCAAAGAGTAAAACAACAGCAACAACAACACCACGTGTCAAAGAGTAAAACAACAGCAACAACAACACCATGAGTCAAAGACTAAAACAACAGCAACAACAACACCATGAGTCAAAGAGTAAAACAACAGCAACAACAACACCATGAGTCAAAGAGTAAAACAACAGCAACAACACCATGTGTCAAAGAGTAAAACAACAGCAACAACACCATGGGTCAAAGAGTAAAACAACAGCAATAACACCATGGGTCAAAAAGTAAAACAACAGCAACAACAACGCCATGTGTCAAAGAGTAAAACAACAGCAACAACAACACCACGTGTCAAAGAGTAAAACAACAGCAACAACAACACCATGAGTCAAAGAGTAAAACAACAGAGTAAAACAACAGCAACAACAACACCATGAGTCAAAGAGTAAAACAACAGAGTAAAACAACAGCAACAACAACACCATGAGTCAAAGAGTAAAACAACAGAGTAAAACAACAGCAACAACAACACCATGTGTCAAAGAATAAAACAACAGCAACAACAACACCATGAGTCAAAGAGTAAAACAACAGTAACAACAACACCATGAGTCAAAGAGTAAAACAACAACACCATGACTCAAAGAGTAAAACAACAGCAACAGCACCATGACTCAAAGAGTAAAACAGCAACAACAGCACCATGAGTCAAAGAGTAAAACAACAGCAACAACAACACCATGTGTCAAAGACTAAAACAACAGCAACAACAACACCATGTGTCAAAGGGTAAAACAACAGCAACAACAACACCATGTGTCAAAGGGTAAAACAACAGCAACAACACCATGTGTCAAAGAGTAAAACAACAACAACAACAACACCATGTGTCAAAGGGTAAAACAACACCACCACTATTAGAGTCAAAGGGTAAAACAACAACGACACTGAGTTAAAGAGTAAAACAACAACAAAAACAGCATTATAATCAAATATTAAAACAATAATATAAGAAGGGTAGAATGAAACAAAGGGTAAAATTACAACAATACAAACTAAAGGAATCAAAGGTTAAAACAAAACCATAATAATGACGGGGTAAAACAACAACAACATTATAATAATTAAAGGGTAAAACTGCAACAAAACTATAAAAAGCCGAAAGAACACCACCACCACTAGAACAGCCAAGGGGTACTGCGACAACAACAACAACAACAACAATATAAGAATTAAAGGGTAAAACAACATCTCTTTTATGAGTTTAATATAGTAAAACAACACAAAAACAGCACTATAAGAATCAAAGAGTAAAACAACAACAAATAGCTCTAAAATAATCAAAGAGTAAAACAACACTATAAGAATCAAAGGGTAAAAAACAACAATAAATGGCTCTATAATAATCGAAGAGTAAAACAACACTATAAGAATCAAAGCGTAAAACAACTAAAACAAAAACAACACTATAAGCATCAAAGCGTAAAACAATAATATTTTGATTTCGTAAAACTATAGAAATCAAAGCGTAAAACAACACTATAGGAATCAAAGTGTAAAACAACAAGACTATAATAGTCATAGAGACAAATGAACACCACCAAGACTAGAAGAGTCAACGGGTACAACAATAAAGAGTCAAAACACTCAAAGGAGAACACTACCACTTTAAGAATCAAAGAGAAACAAATAAGTTATACTGTGTGTGTGTGTGTGTGTGTGTGTGTGTGTGTGTGTGTGTGTGTGTGTGTGTGTGTGTAATATACATTTGTACTCTTTGACTTGTTTTGTGGTGGTACAGTAGTGTTCTTTGGAATCGTTGATTCTTATATTGTTGTTGTTTTGCTACTTGACTATCTGTGTTATTGTGATTCTCTGACTCGTACAGTGTTTCCCCTGATTCTTACAGTCATTTCTGACTCTGTCTTAGTGTTTTTCTCTGTTATTTTGACTCCACTTGATTATTACATTGTCTTTTTCTTCTTTGATTCATATTCTGTTATTATAACTCTGAATCTTTTTCTTTTTTTTCTGTTTCCATGCTGGCTTCCATAAAACTTTGCTCACATTTACAAAGAACATCTTAATAGTTTAGCACTTAAACTCAAAGAAAACAGCATTTTTTTTCTCATCAATTAAAACGAGTGCACAAACTCTCTCTCTCTCTCTCGCTCTCTCTCTCTAAACGCAGTCCTGTCTCCTCTACTGAACCAGAGCTTTTCATTGATTCTGCCATCTAGTCTGACCATCTGTTCGTGTGCTTGGGGAGAGATGACTATTTCTTCTGTCTTTTTTTCGACTTTATAAATAAAGCAAGTATAAAGTTTAAAAAAAAAAAAATGTGGTTCTGGCAGCCATGACAAAGATCCATGGAATATGCAAAGAGATCAAATCCAGTCAGTCTCTGCTACATAAAGTCAAAAATCTTAGACATTTATGAAACTAAAGAAGAAATGCTGTTACCTTATTTTACTTTAGTTTTTCTTATTTGACCTTTAAGGAAACATATCCTTATCTAATTTGAATATAAGAAAAAGCCCTGGTTATGTTAAACACTACGCTATCTTATTTATTCATTACAAAAAATATATATAATCTGGTTCTAATACTGCTGCCGCTTTGTTCTGTTCTTTATTGCCAGGACTGAAATTAAAAGTAAAGTGGTTTGCCAGTTTATTGGGTATTTCCCCTTTCGGAGCTTCGGTGCTTTTCGGTGCAAATCTAATTTTAAATCCCAAGATATTAACTTAGCATATTTATACAACAGTTAGTTCTGATGAAGTAATGTGATTGAAAGAGAGCCATTCCATGAGTGACGATATAAAGCATAACAGCACTTGGCAGTCGTATAAGGATGTGAGTTGGAGGAGCAAAACAACTGTCTAAATAAACAAACACATCATAAGCTGTTGATGTTTAATGTTGTTTGTGGAACTGTTCTATAAAAGCAATATCACACTCGAGGTCGTTCTGTTGTACTAAATATCATCATGGCTGAGAAATCTTCAGCACTTGGGCTGCACTATTGTGCCTAAAGCCGCGTTTCAGCTGTGCTGATATTCAGAACAACAGCACTGTGACTTTGATTTATTATATAGACACACATTTGGCACAATTGATGGGACGTACAATTCTTTCTGGAAATGTCGAAAAATATAAATGTTTGAGTCGTATCTGGACTTTGGGTTTTTTTCCCCCTCTCTCTGTCATAAGAAAACTAACACACAAACTCCCACACCCTACCTACTGACGCAACAAAACACGAAATAAAAAAGTGTTAAATAAATGTGTCCTTAGAGAGAAACCTTCATCATATCAACAACTACATGCTCTGTGATTACATGGTGCGTCAGTCATCGACGGTTATAAATAAAAACCCTTGCAGGCGAGACTACTGTCAGGGCCGCGCTTTACCGAAATCGAATCAACACGGTTCAATCAATCAGATTGAATAATTCGACAGAGCTGCGATTATGTGTTCCATCACGTCAGGGCTTTTGTTTTAAATAACCCTGTCAACCAAAAATATCCAGACAACCGCAGGACTGTGGTCGGAGACTGACCTGCTGTGCATGATACACTGCGGCGCTGGAACAAGTGTGTCAGATTACCGCAACGTCAGTTTTCCTGCTGTGTAGGTGCATTATCCAAATAATATCCGGTCAGTGGCCTTGTAGTGGTCGCTGCTGGCTGACACGGTGTGCATATGAACAGATGGCTTGTATACAGTAATTGGACACCTAGAAATTGCACATTTGTGGTAGGTGAACCTGCAAAAAACAGCCAAGGTTTCGAAAGAACAGTCATCTCGCTATGGCTGATGCTGAATATGTGTCTTTGTGAACGCTCTTCGATGAAGCCTCTTTTAATCGAACGGCGCGAGACAGTTTTCACAGATTTGGACAAAGCTGATACTCTTACTGTGTAATCTAATCAAAATGCTTTCAGGAAAAGCTCATTTTAAAGTCTGAGCGGTTTGTTAGTGTGAACGGGGAGATGTGCTTATATGAGGCGGAACAAGAAGATGATGTAGGTCGCCCTGTGTGTGCACATTCTAGCGAAGTTTATAGCGAGTTTAATCAGTTAATTGGAGCAGGAGTCGTTAACTGGTGGATGATGCGGTCAGTATTTCACCAGAATTATTTAAGTATTTGAAAAATAATATATAGATGCGATGGAGAAACTCTGGTTTCTCTAGAAACCAGTTGCACATGTTTATGTAAATAGTTCAACTGAAGACAACTGAAAATAAAGGTAGGGAAATTAATTTTTAATTTATAAATGCTGTATGTTTGCATTTGAGGTGATAAATTCTTGTCGTTCCAGTATAATCCTGCAGGTGGCGTTCTCTAAACTATTCTCATAGCACGGCATCCTGGATGGTAAGAGCGGTTTATTTGCTAATGCTTAGAATTGTAATAATATCTGGGAAGAAATGTATCGGATCGGGATGTTTATAAAATCACAATAGCGCAATACACATCAAATCGACGCAGAAGTATCGTGATAATATCGTATCAAGTGATCCCTAGTGATTCTACTGATCAGCGTTAGGCTTGTTACTGAATAATTGTAATATATCACTCATAACTCATTTCAAAAATATTATTACTACTTTACTTATCACTCCCTGTCAAAAAAGTAACTCGGTACACTGCTCCATTATATGACTTTTCTGTTACATACAACAGATCAGCAATGTTTAATGCGTCCTTTCTGGTTTCTGATTTCTTATCAAATTCCGTCCCGATAAATTCAAAGTAATGGGAATATTTCCTGAATATAGACGTTTCCATCTTGCAAGCTAGTTTGATGCTTATGGTGCTGATAATAGTGAAGTGTGGACACAAAACAGCTTCGAAAATGAAATGTCAAATTTTAAACCAATCTTTGCCATGATGCTGACAAAAATAATGTTGCAACAAATTTTTATTGGACATAGTAACTCTAGTATTATTATTTATTCATTCATCTTCTATAGCACTTACAGTACAGAAGATAACTGTAGGCAAACACATAACCACACATACCCACACATACAGTATGTATGTACACACACACACACACACACACACACACACACACACACACACACATCCAAAACTCACGCCAATTAGCCTAACCCGAATGTGGGAGAAAACCGGAGCACCCGGAGGAAACCTGCCAAGCGCATGCAAATTCCACGCACACAGGCCTGAAGCGGAACTCGAACCCTCATTCATGCAAATTTTAGCAAGGTACACATAAATCACACATCTTTCAAACTGCTCTTTTATGTGGACTTGACTTTAATTACTACAAAGCATTCGGTGACGCTTTACATCTCTTCTTTGCACAATCCGTTACTGTTTGTTTGTGTCTTTTTTTTTTTTTTGTTAAATCTGCTTCCTCAAATATTATAATGAGGTCTAGTCACCTCTAAGAACTCAGAACGTTTGGAAGTATTCGTGAAACATTTGCATATTAAAAAGACGTTCTTTTTTTGCATTTTTATTTTAGTGGGATTTGTCATATTATACAACTTGTTTAAACTAAATCACTCAATCACTATTCGTACCGCTTTATCCTGTATACTATACAGGGTCACAGGGGGCCTAGAACCTATCCCAGGAGACTTGGGGTACAGCCTGGATGGGGTGCCAATTCATTGCAGGGTACACACACGCATTGTAGGGCATACACACGCATTAATACACTACAGGCAACTTGGGAACGCCAGTCAGCCTAATATGCATGTCCTTGGACTGTGGGAGGAAACCACGGGCAGACTCCATGCACAAACTCTGGGAATCCAATCGATATGCAAGTGACAGTGCCAACCCCAATGCCACCGTGCCGCCATGTAATGTAAGCTTCATTTGACACAGTGAACCACAAGATTCTATTATCTAACCTTACAAGCCTTGGAATCTGTGGAACAGCGTGGCAATGGTTTGCTTCTTACCTAGAAGATAGGCCGTATGAGGTGACATGGAGGGGATCCACATCTGTCCCACACAGACTCTCTACTGGTATCCCACAGGGCTCAGTACTTGGTTCTCTTGTGTTATCTCTCTGTACCGGGTCTCTTGGTAAGGTCATATCATCACATGGATTTTCATACCATTGTTATGCAGATGACACAACTTATTCTCTCATTTCTTCCCTCCACCCGCATCTCAGCATGTCTGGCAGACATCTCATCACCTGAAGCGTAATCTGAGTAAAACCGAACTGCTGTTCATCCCTGGTGACTCATCCCCAGATGAAGACCTTGTGATATCCCTAGACAACATTCAGATCACTCCTTCAGCCACTGCCCGCAATCTTGGGATGGACAATCATCTGTCATTTTCCCCACACATCGCGAATTTTACTTGCTCTTGTCGATTTCTTCTTTACAACATCAGAAGAATCCGACCATTTCTTTCTTCACAAACTACTCAGGTACTTGTTCAGTCCCTTGTTATTTCAAGACTGGACTACTGCAACTCAATCCTGGCAGGTCTGCCTCTGTCCACAATTCGTATCCCTGCATCAAATTCAAAACCCTGATGCTCACCTACAAAGCTAAAAATGGCCCAGCAACCACTAACCTCTCTGCTCTAATCACACCACGTTCCCTCCAATCCTCCAGCACTGCTCTCCTCGTCCCACCATCTCTCATGGATTGAGAACGACATTCATCCAGACTCTTTTCTGTTCTCGCACCTAGGTGGTGGAATGAACTTCCTCTAGATGCCCGTACAGCAGTCTTTGACGATCTTTAAACGAAGACTCAACGTATCCGTTTCTTCAATACTTGGACTAATCCAAACTCACAGACACACCCCCCCCTCGCCTCCTCCCCTAACACACACAAAAAAAAAAACTCTTCCCAGTTGTGTTTGACTAATGGCACTTAGTTAGTAATCTAGTAACCCAGTGTAAGTGTCTATCCAGTGACGTAAACTTCAAAGCATTTTTTGTAAGTCGCTCTGTATTAGAGCGTCTGCCAAATGCCTAAATGTAAATGTACTTAACTGGACTTTGATAAACCTGGATAACCTTTAAACATGTTATTCAAGGTAATTACAGATTAATTAGAAAGTATAGTTAATTTTTTGTGAAAACATTTTTATCATTCACTCATTGTCTATATCGCTTTATGTATAAAGGGCTGCAGGGGGCCTGGAGCTTATCCCAGGGCACGAGGCGAGGTACATACACCCTGGACAGGGTGCCAATTCATCACATGGCACACACACACACACACAACAGGTAATTTGGGAATGCCGATTAGCCTAATCTGCATGTCTTTGGTCTGTGGAGAAAACCCACCAAGCACAAACTCCATGAACAAAACCCGAACCCTGGAGGTGCGAGGTGACTGCGCCATAACCACTAAGGCACTGTGCCGCCTCATGTAATTAATTGGACAAATTTTATAACATGTATAGCAGGGTAATTATAGAGTTATGGATATTTTCATGAAACAATTTTAATGGAGATAGGACAGTGACAGATTGGGGGGGCAAACCTCAAGCCTGTTTTCTTTATTCAACTCAAACGAGTCATTTGGGAGTCGACTCTGAGTCGAGTCGAATCATATGACTCAGTAAAAAAAAAAAAAAAAGATCCGGAATTCCCATCGCTCGCGCAGAATAATACAGTCATTTCGAGCACAGCCTCTCCCTTCAGCGTTTGACCTCAAAAGCCCACCTTGGGTGGAGAGCGCTTCAATCCCAAATGACCCCTCCCTCCCTTCCTACGTGCACTACTTAGGCTGTGAAATCAGTGCAGGAACAGCGAGTAGTGCACGGGAGGCATTTAGGCGCGAGCCTTGTTCGCTCGCTGCCTGGTTGCGTAATCATGATCTACGGCGGCGGGCAAGGGACTAACCGAGCCGCGAAGTGGTTAATTCTCGAGTTTCAGCACTCCTGATAGTAGAGTCGCACCCAGTATAGTATAGTAGTGAAAATAAATTACAAAACGAGCATTTCATTTCTAAATCATACTCAATAACATTAATAATCCTACAGTTCTATAGTTGCAGTGGTGATTAGAAAATATCGCGAGATATATCGTGTTCTTTCACGCGACGGATTTTTTTTCCTCCTCCGAGAGAGAGAAAAAAAAAGCTAAAACAACTGGCACTGGTGCACAAAGTTACAAGCAAAGTTAATGCCAACATGTGCATATACAACGTGCACACGTGATGACTTGCACAGCGTGAAAACACGAAATATTTCACATCCTCCATTGCCGAGAACGTTTGCGAAACTGACACCTCTAACCACATCCGCTCCGACAAACACAGGGTACAAACGCTCTCTCACAAAAAAAAAACAAAAAAAAAAAACAAACAAGCGATCAACTCCAGCTAGCAAGTGAAATAATAATGCACCGTGCATATACAGTACACACATTGCACACTGACACACACACTAGCATTGCAACCTGCCTTTAATCTTCCTTACGCTTTGACAACCCCGAAACGTAAGGGATATGACTCACCTCCAAAGCCTGCGGGAGGAATTAGGTCCAAAAAAACAAGTGCGCTTATTGTGCACCAGAGTCCAGAAGGAGCGGCGCGTCCCGGAGCGACCCTGCGGCGTGAGACACACACACAGAGAGAGAGCGCGCGCGCGCGAGAGAGTCAGAGTCAGGGCCGGTCAGGTCTCACACACAGTGAGCCGGGCGAAGCCGCGCACACACACTTGCACGCACACAAGTGCAGCTCTCACTTTCGATCGCTAAGAGGAATCAGAGAGTCTTGCGTGCGTGCGTGTGTGTTTTCTTCTTTGCACAGGATCAGATTCCTATCTCAAGGTTGTGAGCTCTGCTCCTGTTTAATGATCAAGCTGCAAGTTTTATCCGAATTCATTTTTGAAACCGAATTCATTCATTCATTCGCCCACTCACTCACTCATCCACCCACCCACTTATCCACTCACTCACGCATCCACTCTCTCACTCTTCCACTCACTTACTCACGCACTCATACACCCACCCACCCACCCACCCACTCATACACTCACTCTGCCACTCATTCATCCATTCACTCACTCACTCTCCCACTCACTCACTCATCCATCCACTCACTTACTCACTCATCCATCCACTCACTTACTCACTCATCCACCCACCCACTTACCCACTCACCCACTCAGCCATCCTTTCACTCATCCATTCACTCACTAATCCATTCACTCAATCACTCACTTATCCATCCACTCACTCACTCATCCATTCATTCATTCACTTATCCATCCACACACTCACTCATCCACTCACTGACTCGCTCATCCACTTACTCATCCCCTCACTCACTCCCCCCATACTTGGTGGGCTTCCTCCGGGTACTCCGGTTTCGTCCCACAGTCCAAAGACATGCAAGTTCGGCTAATTGGCGTTCCCAAATTGCCCGATGTGTGTAAATGTTGACTGGAGGTCCTACCACATTATAAAATCACAATTGGCCTCCATGGTCCCTAGTTTGACTACAGAGGGTCCTAGATGTATGGATAGAGACAAATATTTTCTTTTGCTTATGAATGTTACAAGGATGAATGGCAACAGGAGAGAACTATTCATTATTCGTTTAACGTTATTAAGAAGATAATTCTTAATAATAATCGGTTGTGTTTTATCCTGTTACCAATTTTGACTAGCCCCATTGCCTTATATTGTTCCTTGTCTATTCATTTTTAAAGAACTGGCTTTTATTTCTTTTCCCAAAGTATCACACTAAGTGTATAATCATTTTAATTGTTGGGTTTTTTAAACACTTAATGTTTATTTAGTGGTGGCTTAGTGGCTAGTGGCACCGTGGCCTTGTACCTCAAGGGTCCGGGTTCAATTCCCGCCTCTGGGTCTGTGTGTGTGGAGTTTACATGTTCTCCCCGTGCTTGGTGGGTTTCCTCCAGGTAATCCAGTTTCCTCCCACAGTCCAAAGACATTCATGGTGTTCCCTAATTTCCTGTAGTGTTAGCAGCAATCTAAAGTGACCAACAAATAAACTTTGTATAAAAGTTGATAAGAGAATGATGATTATGAACTTACGTCGTTAGTAACAGCCTACTAGGACACTGCAGTGGACCAGCATTGCATTTATCATGATTGGCAACCGGGTCTGGATAGCTTGTATTCTATACAGTAGATGAATGAAATATAGCTGTATAAAATCATATACATGGAAGATCATGTCCTTGGAAAAGCATTATATTTTCATAAGAAAAGGGACAGCAACCTCAGGCATCAGTTCATCACTGGGCACTATAGTATGCACAGTACATACAGTATACATATATATGTGGGTAAACAGAGACTTGTAGACTAAGGAAAAAATGTATGCACTAAAACATCTTACATTTTTAAACAGATGAGGTATAACTATTAATACATTATTAATGCTTTGTTGACTCTCCTGTAGCAGCAGCCTAGGTGTAGAGCGAGAGGATGCTTCTCAGCAGATCTTTGAACAGCATGACAAGGCAACTTCAATTTCTCTCACTCTCTCTTGTCATCTATATCGCTTTATTCAGGGTCACAGGGGGTCTGGAGCCTATCCCAGAGGACTTAAGGCACGAGGTGGGGTACACCCTGGACAGGGTGCCAATCCATACTTTCTTTGAAAAAAATTTTTTTAATGGTCACTTCTAATGTTTACGGGCGAGTCTATTCCAATCTGAAAGGAAGGAATGAGAGAAATAAGAGTCATAATAATAGCAGTAAATTTTTGGTTCATATATATTTTATACCATTTTATACTTTCGCATGGAATTAATTCCATCTGTTGAATTTTTTACGTGTTACCAGGAAGTGCGCGGGATGAAGGTGTTAGATTCTGTTTATTAAGTGGATTTCAGTTCCACACTTATACAGTATGCGCGTATTAAAAAATGTACAGCGCCATTAGTTGAATTTTGAGATGAACTAATGATTTTTTTTTCATGATATAAGTCAGTTTTCCATTTAAATTTCAAAGTAGCATATCTTCTCTTCCCATAGACCAGTCGCCATGAACCAACGTCTATACAGTATGCAACAGTACAGCACCTCAAACTTGGCCAAATACACCAGTTAAAATGCCATAAAAATTCGTTCAGTAGTTTTTGTGATGCGTAACAAACAAACAAACAAACAAAATTTTAACAGACACGCCAACTTTACAGTTGTATTATATGTATAGAATGGATACTGTATCTGTGAGTGTCTATTTACTTCTTGTGTGTCTGATTAGATCGACTAAAAACACATCTACAGGCTCATTCACACCAGTCTATCTACCAGCATGTTTTTGGGAGCCGGGAAGAAATCCGAGAACCCCAAGTGAACCAACCGGGGTGACTTTACTATCCATGTGAAAGTATGTCAGTGTTGTTTTTTCTGTAAGCCTACAGACACTCACGGCACTTGAGCACTTGGATGTGTCACTAGTGGTGCGTAGTCAAAGATAAAAATGTGTCGGTACCTGCATCTGAATAGGAGACCACAAAATTAGAAAAAAACTCTGGAAAAACATTGAACATGCCGTGGCATGCTGTTTTAGGAAAATAATCAATGAAGGAGTTCTGTTATGTGGTCTGGTGTAAAGCGCGGTCACTATTACCACTATTATTATTTTACATTTACACACATTTTGAAAGGTGTTGCTCCTCTTTATGCAAATATTGATTTATTATGAACAAGCTCATATTAACTTTCTTAAAGAATTATTCTTTTTCTCAAATCATTTTACTCAATGTGTTATAAATTATTGATAAGTATGTATAATTAACTAAAAACCTTCTGACAAATTAGTATTGAGAATCCAACAGCAATGTGATAGAAATAATTGAAATTCCTACAAGCATGAAATACTCACTCACTCATCATCTATACCTCTTAATGCTGTATTCAGGGTCACGGGGGGGTCTGGAGCCTATCCCAGGAGACTTAGGGTATCCATCGCAGGACACACACACATACTACGGGCAATTTGGGAATGCCAATTAACCTAACCTGGACTGTGGGAGGAAACCGGAGTACCCAGAGGAAACCCACCAAGCACGGGGAGAACATGCAAACTCCATGCACACGGGGACAGGAATCGAACCCGGACCCTGGAGGTGTATTGTATTTCAGAAGTTCCTATACACATCCCTATTTGAATGGCATTACTTTAGCTTGGTGTTAGTGTAGTAATAGTTTAGAAAGTTGATATCGGTGACACAGCAACATGTCAAGGTCAGTGAACAGAATGTTGTGCAATTTCTGGCTTGTATAGAGAATTTGTGCAGTTATTATTTCTTCTGTTTTTAAGACAGACATCGTTGTGTTAATTTCTTTTTTTTATCTCATTTCATCTTCGTCACAATCACTTCTTAGCGTACTTGCGTAACTAAAGTAAGAATTTATCCCTAGGCCCCTTCCTGTAGTCAATTGTTTATGCACAGTCTGAGACTTTGCATATCTACTACATTAAATACAACAGTAATGCATGCAGTAAACTAACTCGTAGCATATATTACAGGATATACTGCGCAGGATGTACCGTAGACTCCTGGTTCCATTTAAATTTTTTTGCTTCATCAGACACCTAGCAACTGTTTTTCTTGGCAACGTCTCTTTTCCCAATGTCCCAAATTTAACAGGTTTGCTTTGGGTTCGCTCCAAGTGCACTGTATATCAGAGCTGGCAAGATAACTGCCGAGTGATACTCCTCCACCGCCTGGACTTTGTCAAAGGAATGAGAGGAGAAAAGTCAGAATAAGGTAAACACCTGCCAAAAGTAAGAAATGATTTTCCTCACCTCGGCACCTCTTCCATTCTCAGGTTGTATGAAAAGACATACGCGTACTAAGCAAAGGTGCACAACCGTTTAAGATTATTAACTAGGTCTGTACAAATGTGTGTCTTACATAAGGATAGGAAATACTGTAATAACTGCTGTACAGCTTTCAGGTTCTAGATTAAGACTAAATTTACTTGTAAGGATCTTCCTGAGATTCTGAGTATCTGTATCATCAGATTGTTTGATTTTTTTTTTTTTTTTTTGACGATAATTGACACTGGTTAGTGATTCACTACTATTTAAAGTGTTGCATCAGACAGAGTGTGTGCCAAAAACTAGGGAATAAGGTCCACTTCATGCAGGAATAACTATGCGCATCAAACACTCCTACAGATGAACAGAGATCTGCTATACAGTACAGAACAGAACATGTACTGTATAAAAAATTTCCAGCAATACATACAATTATAGCTTCTGTATCTGCTGTGCACAAAATAAACAAAACACTTGGCTATATTGTGTCTGAAATATTGGTTACTTGATACAATTTTTATAGCAATCCTATCACAATCGTGGTACTGTGATCAGCAACGTACAAATGGATTGCTGAGATTTAGTATAACCGCGTCGTAATCGCTTAATTAAATATCTCTGTGATATGATTAAGTTTATCTGGCAGTTCAGCGTCTCTAGCCGGTAGCTGTCATGTGATAAGGGAAAGTTAGCCGGTGGGTGGGAAGTGATTGGCAAAATGTCCAACCTGGGTAAAATTAGAGTGAAAACAAAAGATACTGTAAGTGAAGTCTGAATTTAAAATTTTTGCAAAGCACATAATGTAGTAACGGATATACAGCACACTCTCACAAATAAAGGTTTTATGTATCTTCATCTTCCATGGGAAGTACTTTTAAAACTTTTATGGTTCTGATGGTTCAATTACAAATCAATGTTGTGTGATGTTCAAATGAAACTGGGACTTGTATTGAAATTTCTCATTTTAACAGTACTCAATATGTTTAATTACGCATTAGAGTTTACAGTGTAGGGCACAAGTCAAGGTACACCCTGGACAGGGTGCCAATCCATCACAGGGCACACACACACTCATTCACACACTTGGTGCATTTGGGAACGCCAATTAGCCTAATCTGCAGGTCTTTGGACTGTGGGAGGAAACCGGAGTACCCGGAGGAAACCCATAAAGCATGTGGACAACATGCGAACTTCATGCACACAGAGACGGGAATCGAACCCAGCTCCTGGAGGTGTAGGGCGACAGTGCTAACTACTACACCACCGTGCCGCCCAGGTGTAAAACCAATTAACATTTTCAAAAAATTTCAAGCACAGGACGGTGATGAGACTCTCAGCTGCAGTAAAACATCTGAATGATCCAAACGTTTGAAAGAAGTCTGTACATTCGAATGAATGATGATGTGGCTCAAAGTCCACCACAGTTGTTCCTGTGGTCATTCACCAAGTAGAACACCTGATCCTTGAAAATCAACACATAACTTATCGCCTATGTGCGGCAGAGACACATCTGTCCCACAATCATTCACCAACACCGCTTGCACATTACAGGAACTTGGCTGGGAGTAATTACCACGTAAATCCGTACAGTCCTTACCTGGATGGAACCCAAGCCATTTCCACATGTGTGTGCAATTAAAGGAGTTCCTGGGAGGCCAGCGTTTCAGATGTGAAGCAGTCTGAGAAAACTTTGTACCTTAATGGTATCCAAGCACTAGTAAAATGCTGGGATAAGTGCATTAGTGTAGCAGGGGATTATATAGGAAGTTCTCCAGTGTTCTCTTATTCTGCACAATTGCACAAAGTCATGGTTTGACTTGAAACCGCCTTGTATGTAAGTAGATTATTTTATATTCACATGTTCAAGTGAAAAATACTGACGGAGGCATACTAAAGCTATAGTAGATGCACCCTTGATGGTATCATAACGCCGGCAAAGAATTGTAGTTTGGTATCTTTTTAGAAAGAATATCTGAGTGTGTAACGAATGCAGAAGGGCAACAACAATACACGCAGGATGCAAATAAATACAGTATAGTAAAAGCATATTCATTAGTGTTGGGTCAGTGCTAGTATTGGTACTGTAGGAATGATAAAAACTCATCCAGAAAGGTCTGGTATTTTAAAAGAAAAACTTGACAGGTGTAGCAAGCAACAGGGGGACTGGTTAATTACCATGTCAACAGGGAACCATGAGCAAGCGACATCACGAATATATGGAAATTAGGTGCAAAAATGAGACATAGAATCTAGCATTAGTATCTAGATTATCTGTATTGCATGGACAGCTAGGAGGTGGGGTCAGAGCTTGGAACAGCTTGGGAACACATCCAGTATTTGCACAAAACATTTTGACAGTCTAAACAGTTGTTTAGAAGGAAGGGATAGATCTCGATTCTCTATACTGTAGGTTTAACTGTAAACTTTGAACCTGGTGAAAAGATTTACAGGAAGAAATATCTAAAGAGGGATGCAAGCACTGTGCAAAAGTCTTAGGCAGTGAATTATCTTTCGTACAAATGTATGTGTATCAAATATATCAAAAATACCTTAAAAATTATTTTTAAAAATAATAAATAAATAATGTTAAAGAAGAATAGTTGCGCGTCTGTCAAGAAGGAGCATGACACACCAGATTTCAGATGGAGAAACAAAAAATTTTAAGTAAGGTTTTGCATGAACATACAAATGACAAATATGTTTGACAAATATACCAGAAGAGCTCCAGCACACTCAGTAAAACCTAACAGCTGTTTTACTTACAGTACTGTGCAAACATCTGGGGAACATACAAAAAGAAAACATGCTTTTCAAAGATTTTCTATATAAAAGAAACTTCTATATAGAGCAATAAAGAGTAAGAACTCTTTTCTTGAAAAAAAAAATCTGTAGTGTTTGACAGAGATTTGTGCAGCTGTCTGTTCTTCTGGTAACTTTGTCACACTCGCTTTGTTCTTTTATCATGTAAAACCCTGGAGCCTCCATCAGATTTTTTTGTAACCTGATTGGTCATGAAACGTTTTCTTTACAGGCATGCAAATATTCTTCTGTAATGTTATTTATTTATTTAGGAATTTAGGAATTTTTAAGTATTGTATGTGACATAGTGAATGGTTTTGTACATAATAATGCAGTCATGATAAACATATATGACGATATTTCTACTACGGCAATATGGTGCCTAAGCACAGTACTGTAGGTCCACAACAGAATCAGAATCCGGTTTATTGTCCAAGTATGTTGACATACACAAGGAATTTGGTTCTTGCTGTTGGTGAATTTCAAAACTACAGACATTAATAATGTAACTCTACATATTATTTACAGACAGTACATGCCTGGAGAATTATATAAACAGCAATCCAAAACATCTCCAGTGCAAATGATTATGCAGATTATACTGCACATCACTCATTCCGAATAGTATTTGACTCTCATATTCCGGATACTCAGATATGTATGGGAACGCTTATTGATTCTGGATTTCTTGAAAAATAATATTTATATTTAAAATAATATTTTTGTATTATAATTATTATGATTATATTTCATATATAATTACAGATGAAAATCGAAAAATTAGAATATCGTGCAAAAGTTCATTTTTCTCATTAATGCAACTTAAAAGGTGAAACTAATATATGAGAGAGACTCATTACATGCAAAACAAGATAGTTCAAGCCGTGATGTGTCATAATTGAGATGATTTGACAGCTCATGAGAACCCCAAATCCACAATCTCAGAAAATTTTAATATTACATGCAATCAATAAAACAAGGATTGTACATGCAGTAGACCAGTATCGGACCTCTGAAAAGTATAAGTATGTATATGTACTCAGTACTAGGTTTGAGCCCCTTTTGCAGCAATTACTGCCTCAATGCGGCGTGGCATGGAAGCTATCAGCCTGTGGCACTGCTGAGGTGTTATGGAAGACCAGCATGCTTCAATAGCAGCCTTCAGCTCTTCTGCATTGTTCGGTCTCATGTCTCTCATCTTTCTCTTGGCAATGCCCCATAAGTTCTCTGTGGAGTTCAGGTCAGGCAAGTCAAGCACAGTAATCCCACGGTCATTGAACCAGGTTTTGGTGCTCTTGGCAGTGTAGGCAGGTGCCAAGTCCTGCTGGAAAATGAAGTCAGCATGGAGTGCTCCAAAATCTCCTGGTAGACGGCTGCGTTAACTCTGGACTTAATGAAGCACAGTGGACCAACACTGGCCAGCAGATGACACGGCTCCCCAAATCAACACAGACGGTGGAAACTTCACACTGGACTTCACGCATCTTCTACACGTCTCTTCATTCTTCCTCCAGACTCTGGGTCCCAAAGGTTGCTCTCATCAGAAAAGAGGACTTTGGACCGCTGAGCAACAGACCAGTTTTTTTTTTCCTTAAGCCCATGTAAGATGCTTCTGACGTTTGAAGCCCATGTCCAGAATCCGTCTGTGTGTTGGCTCTTGATGCACCGACTCCAGCCTCAATCCACTCCTTATGAAAATCCCCAACACTTTTGAATGGCCTTTTCCTGACAATCCTCTCCAGGTCATCCCTGCTGCTTGTGCACCTTTTTCTTCTACACCTTTCCCTTCCACATAACTTTCTATTAATGTGATTTGATACAGCATTTTGGGAACATCCAACTTCTTTTGCAATCATGGAGGATGTCAATGGTGGTTTTCTGCACAACTGTCAGGTCAGCAGTCTTTCCCATGGTTGTGCTTCCTACTGAACAAGACTGAGAGACCATTTAAAGCCTCAGGAACCCTGTGCAGGTGTTAAGGCTTAATTAGCTGATTAGAGCGTTGCTGTTATCACTGCACCTGCAATGATACTGCAAAAGCGATGAGCAAGGAATTTGAAGTGAGATGTCAAACATGGATAAAGACATGCCCATGTATTGGACAAGGTACTATACAGAAGGTGTCTGAACCAAGGACACTGAGACAAGGACTGAGTGAGTAGAGTAAATGCTAGAATAAGATTTTAGAAATAAGAAGCCTGATCAGTGGTGTCTCAGACTGATGCTCATTCAAATGCAAATGGACAAACTAGACAGGATGCGACATGTGAGACTCATACAGTGCCATGGCAATGGGGAAACAGGACAGGAACAGGGACCATAGCCTACATAGAGGAAGTGATCATTATGAGTGGGCATTGTTCCTTCACACCTCCCAGTAGCACACTGGTACAGTACATAGATTAGCTGCTTTTAATTGCCCTTAGGTGTGAATAAGTGTGAGAATGTGTGTGTGTGTGTGTGTGCATACTGCGGCATGCACGTATTTTCCTACCTCACACCCAGTGATCCCTGGATAGGCTCCAGATTCACTTCAGCAGCTTTCAGAAGATGAATAAACAAACCAACATATTGATATCAGTGATGGTCATGTGCCTGTGACAGAGTTAGATCCTGTAGGCTTATTTTGAGGAATGGCAGATAATTTCCTTGATGAGTGTATTGAATGCTGCTTAATTATTTTATTTTACAATTGTTTTAAATTCATCCACATTAAAAGATGACCTGACATTATTATGAATAGATGCCAATAACCGATTGCTGGAAATGCAGTCAAATCATATTCTGGCTGCAAACATTTCCAGTGCTGGGCTTCTCATGCTTTTGGTGTTAACCACTTTTCCCTAAAGCATAAAAATAATGGGCTTTTCTGTTTTCACTCACACGCATAGAAGCTTTGAAGCTTGTCGGAAGGATGGTCATGTGAAAGTGCAATTTGGTAATAAACAGAGATCAGCCCCGAGATAAGATTAACAGAAAAGATGTAAAAAACCACACACACACACACACACACACACACACACACACACAAATAATGAAGTATGAAGGGTAAAGCACATGTTAAGAAACATGACTTGATCCTGGCTTGCTAATGATAACTTATCGAAGTGTGTTCTAACTGGGTTTGAAACTGAATCCCAAATCTCTCTCTAATGCCTTGAACAAGGGCACTATGTGTTCTGTGTGTATTGTACAGTATACTGTATATTGCACACTAGCTTTCCATGTAATGCTATTTGGGATTCACCCACCGAAATCTGGAAGTTAGCAGATATTCAGGATACTCAGGACTGTCCACAACCTCCATGGTTTATTCTCCTTTTGGCTACATAGTACCGGTAAGAGTTGAAATTACTTTCGCCCCTGTTAATGACACTCAGTTGTGGTCAGTTGGTTCCACCTGACCTGGAAATATGTGTTGGCAGAGCACAATAAATTGTTCCCTGTTGTTTCTATCAATCTGAATCTAAAATCATGTTATATTACTTGTTATATTATTGTATATTACTTATATAATAAAAGTTGTAAATTATTTAAAAAGTATACAATGCAGAATAGGTATGCTGTAGCAACTGTATATTGAAATAAATTTACTATGACATGTAACAAAGTTCAGTAGAACTAGGTGCCAGCTAAGAATAGCTAGCTGGGTGCCATTTTCGTCATAAATAAATTCATCAAGTAGCATAGTTAGCAATTTCATGTTTTACAGGTGTAAAAACCTTCTTGGGACAACCTGTTTTAATGCTGGCATCACAAGTATGACCTGAAAAAAAATGCCTGAGGCTTTCCTCTCTGGTTTGGCTGTCTTGGCACAGTACTGTTTCAACAGTGTAAGTTTGCGAATCATAAAACAACACAGAGGAAGAACTGCTTGTGCTGCCTAAAAAACTCGTTTTATCTCCCAGTACCTTGTAAAGCTCTTCTTGAGTTAACTAGTCAGTAACTCAACCTGCCTGGTCACTCTAGTGCTGACCGGCTGTTTCTCATTAATGCATAATACTGTATATTTTGGTCGTGAGATGCACTTATAACACCATTCTTACTCTTAACTTAGAGGCAGGTCACCTAGCCATCCACATTGTTTCCCAATATTGAGTTATTGTATGGATAACTGGTCAGAGGTCCACTAGATGTTGGTGGGAAGGACGCCTGGTAAGAAAATTGTTTAGCATCTTTTGCAGTTGGGGCAGGGGTAGTCAAGTGGACAAGATGTTGGACTACTTAGGGTCCCTGTTTTGAGTCCTAGTGTCACTGGGGCTACCACTGTTAAACAAAATCCTTTAACTGCTCAGACACAATCAGGCATCGATCTGCAACCTGGCCCCAGAAGAATATGTCACAGAAACAATGGAAATCGTTCAAGGAGTGGGGTACTTGTTGCCTGTTATGCCTAGGCATGTGGTTCTAAAAAATGTTTTCCAAATATGGGAGACTATAGAAAAATATAATCAGTTGGTTAAGGTGAATCTACAACAGGCACAGCGGAGACAAAAAATGGTGACCAACAGGAAAGGGAATTCTGACCAGGTAGGAAGGTCAAAGTCCTTTTACCATCATCAACTAATAAGCTGCTTGCCAAGTTCAAGGCCCCTCATAGTGGTGCTTTGTTAAAGAGGCGCAAGTCATAAGGGTTTTGGGAAATCACTGAGACATCAGCCAGTCAATGAAGCACCCTGATCGTGGTTGTTATTAAGAAGGACAGCTTATTATGAGTGTGATTAGATTTCCCAGTTTGACGCTTGTTCTATGACTCACATAAATGACTTTGATGAGATTTGACTTAACAGTTTCACCACCACTCTTGATATTGGGGTATTAGCAGGTGATCTCTAAGGAGAACACCAAGATGTACACCCAATTCTAGACACCCCTAGACATGTTCCAGTTCTAGGTCATGCACTTCAGGCTTTGTGAGGCCCCTGCTATAGTACCTCAAAAGCTAATAGATTGCATACTCCTGGCCTGCTAAGACTGTAGTATGGCATATGTGGATGATCTTCTGGTAATCTTAATTCATCTCTGGAAAGAATCTGGAAACACCTGGAGCATCTCCTAGGGCAATCAAAGGACCTGGTTTTCACCATAAATGTCCAAAAATGAGTGTGTCAAGGGTGAAACAAGGTTTCTGGGTGACCATCTGGGAAAAAGGAAAGTCCAACCTCAAGTAGCAACATATAGGCCATTAGAAGAAATCACAGGGCCAAGACCAAATCTCAGAGGTCTTTTCTGGGTATTGTGGACTGGTACAAAAGATTTATTCCACAATGTGCCACATGTTCTGCTCCCCTAACTGAATTCACAGAAAAGTCTATAAGCAACCCAGTCCAGGAGTCAAACGGATGTGAAGGAGCCTTTAATGCTTGTGTTCCTCCCATGTTCTTCAGGCCGCAGATCTCCAGATGTGATCCCTTGTTGAGGTGGATGCCTCAGCCATCAGAGCTGTCCCTGCAGGGTGTGACACTGGTAAAGAGAAACATGTCCTTTACATCAGCAGGAAGTACCTTCCATATGAGGCAAGGTATTGCATAATTGAAAAGCGATAAAGGGGAATTGGATTTGATCAATTATTATTTACTAAGATTCAAGTTTGACCAGCACACGGACCATAAACACTCACAGTCACTCAGCAATGGATCCAATAGCATTAAGGGTTGAAATTACAAGATGGTACTTAGATGGAACTTCAAGATCAAAGCTCAGCAAAGAGACTAACAGACTACTTCTTTCGTCCTACCAGCCCTGGGAAAGCTAAAGTAATGTAACAGAGAGCCTCACCACTCCATCGTTTAAACATGTTATTGGGGTTTGTGGGGTAGCAGTAGATGGCTACTTGGATATACACTCGAGCCACTTAGCAAAGACCACATTACCACCAACAACCTGAAGAACACATTGTTACAGTGATAATATTACTTTAAAAAAAGAAATCCACTACTACTTTGATACAGAAAATATGTTTATATAACTTAGACTAGCAGTGCTGTCTTAGCCTTTTTCTGTTGTGGCTTCAGGCGACTTCCTCGTTTATGGTCAAATGACCTGAGTAGAGAAACTGGGTTGCCTAGATTGTGCCGGTTTGGAGCATGGATGATGGAGAGCATCTATAAGCAGGCAAGATTCATTGTAAATGTTAAAATATATATATTTTTTTTTGCTATGTTGAGAATATTTTGTGGTTGGATTTTGAACACTGAGCAATAAATTCACCTCAGGAAAGCAACTTCAGGACTTACAGCAGGTACAACGGATCACCAGTAAACCATTCAGAGACCTGCAAGCAACCAGGCAACACCACCACAATCACTAATTTACACTAGAAACTTTGCTGCTGTTGTTGATAATGGTGCATGTTTTCTCACAAATCCAGCCCCTTTCTCCACTTGTGCTGGTGAACACTGTGATTCTCCACTATCCAAGAACAAGCGCACATCCAGATGTTGAATTTTCAGAAAACATGAGAAATGAGAAAAATCGCAGCCTTTATTCCATCAGTGCTCCATTGTGGATGGTTACAGCTCTTAAACAATATTCACATAAAACATGATCCTCTGTAATCTTTTATTTTTAGTCCACTCTGACCACAGAAAAAAACGAAACTGCACAATGTATGATACATGAGCTGATAACCGCTTGAAGTAGAGAAGCCATGGATAAATAAATAAATAAAAAAAAGGATCAGTACCAGCTGTCTGTTTTAAATCTTTCAAATCTGGCTGCATGACCAGGGCTCATGTGACTTTTATGTGCATTTTCTCACCCAAGTCTCTTCCTTTGGCTTTAGAGGAAGAGGCCTAGATGAGGAGAAAAATAGTTATGTAAAAGCTTACGCTGCTTTTTTTTAATTTTTTTTTTTAGCTTTTTTTGTTTGTTTGTTTTTTCAAGTCTCCTATTGTTCCATTGTCCTCTTTCATTATCTCTGATCCGCCCTGCTTGATCTAAACAACAGGTATCCGGATCATTCCACTTCAGAGACGCTACTGTTAAACACTTTCTGGTGGAAAATGGACTAACACTTTATTGTCAAATTGAGCTTTATATGCTAGTATGTTTGTACCATAATAGAGAAATCTAAATGACTGACTACGGTATAATGTTACCGTTACACGTTAGCATGGAAGTTGACACGCCCTCATTTGTGGTACGCTGTCGGAAATAAAGGTATTGATTAAATTCCTATAACCCTAGTCCGTGCTGTATGGATTACATTAATGCTAAACACCACCCCTTCTGAATAGTTTATCATTTCCATAGTAACAACTTGCACAGAGACGTGGTATGGCAGACACTTCTCATAGACAGTTTAAAAATATAAAATAAACATTGAATAAATTTTTATATGTGTGTCTTAATGTATATATGTATAACACTGTCGCCTTGCACCTCCAGGGTCTGGGTTCGGTTTGCATGTTCTCCCTGTGCTTGGTGGGTTTCCTCCGGGTTTTCCGGTCTCCTCCCTCACTCCAAAGACATGCAGATGTTTCCAAATTGCCCAAAGTGTGTGTGTGTGTGTGTGTGTGTGTGTGTGTGTGTGTGAGCGTGTGAATGTTGATCATAGGTCCTACTGCGGTCGTAAAGATTTAAATAAATAGTTGGATTACTGGGGTTCCTGGATGGATGGACGGATGGATGTGGAGAAATATACTGCATGTCAGGACTAAAGAATGCAATATTGTGTTTTTAGTGCTTTGGTCAAAAAATGTAAATGAAAAATTATAAACCAAATCAGGTGAATTGAACATTATTGGTAAACAGCATCAGATCTATACACATAGATGCACAGTTTAAGTGACTCGAATAACATAAACTGCATCAAGCGTAACAGACTAAACATTCTAAATGTTCAACTCTTATTACAGTAAGTATTATTAGACTATTATTTTATATACTATAATATAATAAAGTGGCAGTGTACTACAACAACAGCGATTAAAGTTGAATTATCACCAAATATCAACCAAAGAGTTCACAGCACCTCATATATGTTCTATTCTTTTCATGATTAGAGAAGCTGATTATTGAACCTAGTCTTAGATCCCGTAGAGTATCATATCCTCTAAAGACCCAGCTCCACTATGAATCTAACAGGACATTTTCTGCTATTCAGCAGGAGTGCTATTCGTGGTGTAAAATACACATACAGTGTAAGTGCGCGCGTGTGTATGTGTATGTGTGTGTATGTGTGTGTGTGTGTGTGTGTGTGTGTGTGTGTGTGTGTGTATGCATGGCCACTTTGACCTTTTGTACTCCTGGTATGTTTATAAATAAACAGTCTTGAGTCAGACTCCAGTAAGGCCCTGGGCTAGCAGTCTAGCCTTGCTTTATGTAATGAAAATCCTCACACACTGATAATCATTTAAGATCTTTATAAAGATTATAAAGCGGGTATCTGCCTCAGGTATATTGCTGTACATCCTGCAATACTTCCCGTTCAGACTTGAAGCCCCATACTACACTAGGACATGATCTCGGTGTGCTTTCCTTTAAATGAAAACATACCGTAGGATGTCTCTGTACGAGTTCTAGTAATCACCACAAGCCTCATGTTTAGCCGATGCGCGCCTTTTCCTGCTACAAACGGCGCACACAAGGTGGCACAGAGCCGATCAACGAGTCTTCATAAAGATCAGATCATTGAGTTATTATTCCATCAAGTGTAAGTAAACTCTGTACCGTGTTGCTACTGTTGTTGTTGCTGTGGTTGCGGTTGTGGTTATGCACCTGCACAGCTGCTCTGCGCAAAGTGATTCATGTTACGTACTACTGCAGAACTGAATAATAATAATATTAGCAGACTGCTCTTTTACCGAGTTAAAAATTTAAATTAACGTTCAGTGTAAGTTGCAATTTAAAAAAAAAAAAAAAAAAAGTAAATAAAAGGACCTTATTGTAGTGGTCTTTTCTAGAAAACTACAGATTAGATCCTAGTGTTCATACAGTGTACATTTCATTGCAGGAGGCATCACTCATCATCTATACTGCTTAATCAGGTATTCAGGGTCACGGGGGGCCTGGAGCCTATCCCAGGAGACTCTGGACAGGGTGCCAATCCATTTTGCAGGGCACACACGCACGCACGCATACAATGGCCAATTTAGGAACGCCAATTAACCTAAGCTACATGTCTTTGGACTGTGGGAGGAAACAGGAGAACCCGGAGGAAACCCACCAAGCACGGGGAGAACCTGCAAACTCCATGCACACAAAGACGGAAATCGAACCTGGCCGGGAATCCCTAGAGGTGCAAGGCGACTGTGCTAACCGCTACACCGCCGTGCCACCTTCATTGAATTAAATTCAGTTTTATTTATATAGCGCTTTTAAAATGGTCATTATCGCAAAGCAGCTTTACAGAATCAAAACCAATTATGGCAATGAGTTTGAAAAGTGGACAGATCCTACTGGACAGATTGTAGGGTGAATTCATGTTGTAAGTATAAAACACTTATCCCAACAGCTAGCAAGGTTATAGACACGTTTCAAGTAGAAGACGTGGCTCATAAGGTAGACACATACAGTATCTACACATTACTGTGCAATACTCATCTGTTACAACCGCTCAGCATTCAGCATCACCAGTATACTACATTTACATCTAGGCATTTGGCAGACGCCTTTATCCAGAGCGACTTGCATAAGGGTTAAAGGTCTTGCTCAAGGGCCCAACAGTGGCAACATGGTGGTCGTGGGGTTTGAACCCGGGACCTTACGAACCGTAGTCCAATCTGCACCTGTTTCTCGCTGCATTCTTCATGCATTAAAAGTTGGATTTTTTAACGCTTGAATGATTCATCAATCTGATTCACGTAGCCTAACAAACAAAAAAGATTTCCCTGAAACTGCTCAGGTACAGACACTGGATTAAAAACGAGACACAAACAAGTTGTTCAGGAAGCCTGGAGAATTATTCCTCAAGACGACATAAAAAAAATTTTGGAAGCAAAATATGAGGATTTTGCAATTCTGTTACACACTACGCTATGTGTAATAACACATGTTTAGTCGCTAGATTTTAGTGTACAGTACAAGTACAGACTGTGTCTTGGCAGAACAGCTGCTTGGAATGATATTCGTTTCTTTCCTCAGCATTCATTTAAATTGAGCAGAATGTTTCTGTCAAAACCACCGGCCACCTAAAAAGTATTCCTCCATCTTAGGCTTCACACTGAGTTTCAGAATGCAGCCCTGGATGTCCCAGACACACATAAATAGTTCTATACAGCACACTTATGGTCTTATAATGTTAGAGACAGATATTTTCGGATTTTCTTTTTACCGAATTAGACTTAACGAGGGAGCTATTACGTTTTTTTCTTTTTTCTTTTTTTTACTTTTTTTTTTTTAAGTTTACTTGGCACCATAAGAGGCTGGAGGCTTTCCGAACCTGAAACCCAACCTTGAGCTGCAGACTGTAGTACAAAAACAGACCTCTGCTTCCACCTTGTGGTGGGTCTACTGGAAAAATTCACTCTCTACAGTGTATGTTTGTGTGTGTGTGTGTGTGTGTGTGTGTGTGTGTGTGTGTGTGTGTGTGTAAGTAATGTGTCTCCAAGAGATTTTTATTTTATTTTATCCAAAACACCCTAGAAATGCTGGAAATAAAAAGGGGGTTGGACAATGAACCTAAAACGCCTGGTTTTAGACCACAATAATTCATTAGAATGGTGTAGGGCCTCCTTTTGCAACCAATACAGCATCAGTTCGTCTTGGGAATGACAGATACAAGTCCTGCACAGTGACCAGAGGGATTTTGAGCCATTCTTCTTGCAGAATAGTGTCCAGGTCAGTACGTGATGCTGGTGGAGGAAAACGTTTCCTAACTCGCTCCTCCAAAACACCCCAAAGTGGCTCAATAATATTTAGACCTGGTGACTGTGCAGGCCATGGGAGATGTTCAACTTCACTTTCATTCATGTTCATCAAACCACTCTGTCACCAGTCTTGCTGTGTGTATTAGTGCATTATCATCCTGATACACGGCACCGCCTTCAGGATACAATGTTTGAACCATTGGGTGCACATGCTCCTCCAGAATGGTTCAGTAGTCCTTGGAAGTGACGCGCCCATCTAGCATAGGGAAGTATTGAGCCTAGGGAATGTCATGATATTGCAGCCCAATCCATAACTGATCCACCCCCATGCTGCACTCTGGGCATGTAACAGTCTGGGTGGTACGCGTCTTTGGGGTTTCTCCACACTGTAACTCTCCCGGATGTGGGAAAGACAGTGAAGTTGAACTCATCAGAGAACAATACATGTCTCACATTGCCCACAGATACTTAATATCTATTAATATCTATCTAATACTTTATACTGTACCGCTTATCCTGTATACAGGGTCACAGGAGACCTGAAGCCTAACCCAGGGGATTTGTCCATCGCAGGGCATACACAACGGGTAATCTGGGAACTACAATTTACTCTAACTCACCAAGGAGAACATGCAAACTCTACGCACACAGACCCGAGACTCAAACCCTAAACCCTGAAGATGCAAAGCCACACTGCTAACCACTATGCTACTGTGCCATGTTGGATTTGATACATTTTGGAAAATCTGATCAGAATCTCCTTTAAAGCCGAGATGAATTTAAAATGATATTGAATCATTCTATAATCTGGGGTACATTCCATGTTAGTTGGTGATGAGTATTTTCTTCAAAGGTATTATACTGTATTTGACCTATTAAGGGAAATTGGTCAAATAACATTAACAGTAAGTGCAGCCTGTCCTTTTTCAATTAATGTTGGACATTTTTAAACCATGTCTACTTTCAGAATGAATTTCAGAATAATTAATTGAAAACATTAGAGCAACTATTTTATTAAACTTATTTCAAAAGACTAAATTCTAAAGCTAATATATCATATAATGATGTGCTGATGTTCTCATTTAAATAATTTAAATATATCAATATGTTAATATCTGAAGATCAAACGTTCTGTCAATAAAGTTACTAACAACTCTGTCCTGTAACTCAAAAATGGTTTGTCCCCATCCCGTGAGACCCACGTCACATGATCTCATTCTTCTCTGTGGTGTACATTTGTGGTAAGTGTGCTCTCATTTAAAAAAAAAAAAATAAAATATTTTTTTCTATAATAGCTCATTGTCACTGAGTATATTAATAGACAAATATCAATTATGTTTTGTATCACACAATGTTTTGGTTTATATATTCAAAAGATTTTATTTATTTGTTGAAATATGACGAAATACTGTTCATGAACATGAGAAGTGATCAATCAGATGAGTCCTTTTACTGCAATGATGGACAAAGGTATTTGTCAAAACCTGTAAAGACATTGTATCCAAATACATATACATATACTTCAGTATGGAGTTGTCCTCCTTTTGCAGCTGTAACAGCTTCCACTCTTCTTCAGTCTGTCCACAAGAGTTTGGAGTGTATCTGTGGGAATTCGTGCCCTTTCGATATGTAGATCATTTATGAGGTCAGCCACTGATGTTGGACGAGAAGGCCTCGCTCGCAATCTCCGTTCCAGCTCATCCCAAAGCTGCTCGATGAGGTTGAGGTAAGGGCTCTGTGTTAGGGCTGGTCAAGTTCTTCCACACCGACCTCATCAAACCATGTCTTTATAGTCTTTGCTTTGTACTCT
This sequence comes from Clarias magur, assembly GCA_013621035.1. NCBI lineage: Eukaryota > Metazoa > Chordata > Actinopteri > Siluriformes > Clariidae > Clarias > Clarias magur. The sequence goes on along the minus strand of QNUK01000007.1, from coordinate 3,158,164 downwards.
GGTGCACAGTCGTGCTGGAATAGAAAAGGGTCTTCCCCAAACTGTAGCCACAAAGTTGGAAGCTTGGCATTGCCAAAGATGTCTTGGTATGCTGAAGCTTTAACACTGCGCTTCACTGGGGATTAGGGGCCTGATTGAAAGACCTGACTACAATTAACAGGTTTGGCTAAATACTTTTGTCTATACCAGTAGAGTACATAATCATTCAGAAAAATATTAATGTTTGGGGTGTTTGGGGTCATTATCATGCTGGAACACTGCTCTGCGACCCAGTTTCCGGAGGAAGGGGGATCATGCTCTGTTTCAGTATGTCACAGTACATGTTAGAATTCATGTTTCCCTCAATGAACTGTAGATCCTCATGCAGCCCCAGATCATGACACTCCCACCAACATGTTTGACGGTAGGCAAGACACACTTCTCATTGTACTCCTCACCTGGTTGCCGCCACACACGCTTGACACCATCTGAATCAAATAGGTTTATCTTGGTCTCATCAGACCACAGGACATGGTTCCAGTTATCCTGGAAGTCCTTAGTTTGCACGTCTGCAGCAAATTGTTTGCGAGCTTTCTTGTGCATCATCTTTAGAAGAGGCTTCCTTCTAGGACGACAGCCATGCAGAGCAACTTGATGCAGTGTGCGGCGTACGGTCTGAGCACTGACAGGCTGACCTCCCATCCCTTCAATCTCTGGACGCAGTCATCCGTCTTTTTTCCAAAGCCAGTCTTTGGATCTGATGCTGAGAACGTGCGCTCAGCTTCTTTGGCCGACCATGGCGAGGCCTGTTCTGAGAAGAACCTGTCCTCTTAAAGCACTGGATGGTCTTGGACATTGTGCTGCAGCACAGTTGCAGAGTGTTGGCTATATTCTTATAGCCTAGGACATCTTTATGTAAAGCAGCAATTTGTTTTTTTCAGGTCTTCTGAGAGTTGTTTGCCATGAGGTGCCCTGATGAACTTTCAGTGGCCAGGTTGAGAGAGTGGAAGAACTTTTATACTAAATTTAACTCACCTGCTATCTGGTGACACCTGAGACTGTCACACTAATGAGTCACATGACAAAGGGGAAGGAAAATGACTAATTGTGCTCAATTTGTACATTTTCACTTAGGGGTGTACTCACTTTTGTTGCCAGGGGTTCAGCTATTATTAGCTGTATTTTTAGTTATTTTGAGGGGACAATAAATTTACACTGCTATACAAACTTTACACTGACTACTTTTCATTGTGTCAAAGAGTCATTTATGCAGTGTTGTCCTCTGAAAAGATATAACTAAAAATTTGCAGAGATGTGAGGGGTGTACTCACTTTTTTGATATACTTTATATATTTTTTTTTCCTATTTGAAATGTACCCCAAATTAAATGTACAAATAAATAAATAAATAAATAAATAAATGGTTTATTCAGGTCAGTTTGTGTTGCAACATTTAGGTCAGTGGTAAACACACCTAAATCGACTTGGCCGGGTGATAACCTGCGAACTTGATTAGTGTGTTGATGTTCATATTAATCACACTAATAACAATTCCCACTAATGAGCACATCATTAGCCTTCTTGTCTTCAAATACCTGCATGCTTAAACATTATTTGGCCCTTTTGATAGAAATAAAATCTGCTAATTAAAGAAAAAAACTGAAATAGTAATGTAATTGAGGACACGGAGAGCATCGAGCGCTGCAGTATCGGTGCCTGTCATGGGGATTTCAGCGTAAACAGATAGTGAAAACAGATGAGAACATCATTGGGATCTCTCTCCGCCCTCTATCAAGGAAATGAACCATAAATGCCGCATCCCTCATCGCTGTAGATGGCTTCATGGATTCTATACCCTTGGTAAAAGAACATATGAGGTGCTATTACCCAAATATGGAACAGCTTTTAACTCCAGGTGTTCAGGGTCCTCGGTGCCTCCCAACAAACAGACCAAAACCTTCTGTTTTGTCATTTTATCAGAAAAATGATACAATCATAATATTCATTATACTGAATAATGTTAATTATAATGATGCTTTACAATAATCATGATATTTGCACCTCAGGTCTGTGTGCGTTGGCATTGGCATTTCCACATTCCCTGTAATGTGTGTGTGTGAGCTTGGGTGCACTTTGAAGGCCTCCTGCCACCCAGTACAGGAAAAGTGCTATAGAAAAAATGAATGAGAGCGAGCTCACTTCAAAACACCGGCCATCTATTATTCCATATCTTGTACTATAATCCTAAAAATGATGTTCCTGGATGTGTTTTTTGTGTATTCCTCTACAACGAGGCATTTAACCTGCCCATCGTATTAAACAACGTCGTCTTATTCCTCTCCCGAGTGCGACGCTGAACGTCGTTAAAACATCATTAAAACTTTCTCCGTCTTTCTCCCACCACCACTTTGTCCACTTAATTCATCTGATAAACTCCACAAGTTCATTTCAAGCCAAGGCCATTACCGTAATGCCATCAATACACTTCTACTGTATAATCATCACCACTAGAGGGAATCACAGCATCTCGAACGACCCCTCTTTTTGTCTGCTCGACTCTCATAAAAAGATTCATGCGCCCATTCGGAGGCAATAATGCATCACATATGGGTCCTTTCACCGTAAACTCGAATTTGACCTTTTCGAACTCTTTCTTCCAGAGAATCCTTCCCTTATGCTGATGAGCTGTCAATCAAAAAAAAAAAAAAAAAAAAAGATGACGCCGTTTGGCCAAACCCATTCAGTCTGCCGTGGGAGAGATAAGGCATTATGCACAGTCGAGAGCACACACACAGATGCATCCATCTCTTCTAGTGTAGAGGTATAGCTTTCTGAAAAAGAAAAAAAAAAAGTCATGTCAGTGTCAAGGAGGAAACAGAGACTACTGAATGTTTTAATGAAGAAGGAATAAAAAAATATATGCCCAATGATGAGTCAATAAAAGTCAATAAGTATTTTATACAAAAAAAAAAAGTTTATTATAAACTGTCACTCATTCATTCTTCATCTATACTGCTTTATCCTGTATCCAGGTTCTTGGGGGGGGGGTCTCAGGAGACTTGGGGCACGAGGCGGGGTACACCCAAGACAGGTTACCAATCCATTGCAGGGCACACACACTACGGGCAATTTAGGAACACCAACTAGCCTAATATGAATGTCTTTGCACTGTGGGAGGAAACCGGAGTACCTGGAGGAAACCCACCAAGCATAGGGAGAACATGCAAACTCCATGCGCACAGAACCTGATCGGGAATTGAACCCGGACGGTGCAAGGTGTATATTGTCTTCAGATGAGAAACTGCCATGCAGAGGGGAAGAAAAACGCATGATCCAACCTGACCTCTGACCTTAACAGAAACTACACACAAAAGGTGATTGTACTTAAAGTATTATTAAAGGTTAAGTGTGAAAGATCATCCATTTGCCTCGTTAGTGTGAGATAAGTCTGTAACATTGGAGATGTTTTTTCTCCCCTAAATAAAGAATAAAAAACTTTGGAATGTGCTGTTATAGGAAATGCTTTGAAGTTGATTATTTTCCGTAACAGCTCATTACAAAGTGTTTTATTCTGTTTAAGCTAACAATCCTGTAATGTTATGAATTAATTAATATAATAGTTTTTTTTTTTCATTTATGGTTACATTTAATGTTGTAGAGCATTCGGAAAAACAAGTTAATCTCCCACACTGGAGACTCCATATATAAATATTTAATACTGTAAGTGTCTCCATGATTTTATATTATTGCACAGTATACAGTTTCCTTTGCTACAAAATATACTGTACAGTACTGTGCGAAGGTTTTGAGCCATGCCTCATTCTGCCTTTTTAATTAAATTAAATGATGTAGATTAAATTAAAGTAATGGGAACAAATGTTTGACATTTGCAACAGGCTACACAATGCCTAAAGATAGAGTTAAAAAATTGGGTATCAACCTCTTGTCTGTTCCAACCAATCAGCATTCAGCATCACTAGTATACTAATCACCAGCCTGATCATCTATCTGTGTTGTTTAACAAACAAAAAAACATTCCTCTGAATCTGGTCAGGTACAGTGTCTGGACTGAAAAACTTGAAAGCAACAAAAGTCCTTCAGGAATTCTTGAGAACTATTCCTCAAGACTGCATTAAAACTACAAGACAGTCTCGCTCTTTGTAAGCAAAATATGAAGAAATGAGGGACTGAAGACTTTTGCACAGTTCTGTACATTTGAAAATCTACTTAAGTTCATGTAAATTCACTGTTACTATAGAAACAGTGTGTTTCAAGAAGTTTATTAACAATAAACTATTATATAGAAACTACTCTTAGTGCTAGGTGGCAGAGTGGCTTAGTGGATAGCAGTGTCACCTTGCACCTCAAGGGACTGTGTTCGATTCCTACGGAGCTCCTAAAGAGACATAGATTAGTGATGGGTCGTTCATGAACGATCCATTCTTTTTGAACGAATCTTTAGCGTGACTCTGAAGAACGAGTAGTTTCGGAGAGTGATTCGTTCATTTTCTACTGGGCGCGCATGAGCAAATCATCACAAAACCTCCGTAAATTATGTACAGGAAACAGAATGGAACGATTCTCAACAACTCTTCAAGTCCGAGTCGTTTGTTCTTTTGTCACGTGACTCCCATAGACGCTATGAGGTGTAATAGATTCAAAAGAACAAACGACTCGGACTAGAAGATACGATGGTGAGCTGCTCATTCTGTTTATAACATGTCCTTAGCTGCATTGTAATATTTTAATTACTGGAACTATAGACAAAATATGTGTATGTAGACGTGTAAATTTTCTGTTTATTGAAAATTTAACATTTTATTTTATTTCTGGTCAAAAGAACGAAATGAACTAAATAACGCAAAAAAAGATTTGTTCATTTTGATGAACGAGATTCAAAGAATCGAGTCACTAAAATGATTCAAGCTTCCCATCACTAACATAGATGAAGGGAAAAATTAGTTAAAGGAAAAAAGGAAAAACTAATTTTTTTTAGGGTGGGCGGGGGAGTTTTTGAAATATTTGACATAGGAGGAAAAATATTCGAGACCACGTGTACTTCCGCCGCCAAAATACGGAAAGGGCTGAATATCTATATTTTAGGCACAACTAAATGTAAAACTCAGATACTCAGAATTCTACTCTGTAATTCTCTCCATGCCTGTTTAACAACGCACGTGTAACTCTAATCTAAGCATCATCTTTCCCCATATGCGTCTCCTTCTTTCTTCCTTTTATTTTAGCGGTTGGCAGCCAGCTTTTAGGCGCATTACTGACACTCACTGGATTGGATCGGTATTGCGCGGACAAGGATCAAGCTTTTTTGGAGCATTGCTGCCATCTGCTGGACTAAATCGCCAACGATAAAGAGTCAAGTTTTGCGAGATCTCGAGAACAAAATTTTTCTATTTTTTCCCTCCCTAGATTCAATTCTTTTTTTCACCCATATTCTGTTAGCCTTTTTTTTTTTGCCTTGCATTTTGTTTTCTAGGTGGAATTTTTTTTCTCCAACGTTTATTTTATTTTTTCCGCCTTGTGCATGAAGTTTGCATGTTCTCCCTGTGCTTGGTGGATTTCCTCCCACAATCCAGAGACATGCAGATTAGTCTAACTGATGTTGACTGGAAGTCCTGCTGCAGTTGTAATATGAGAATAAATACAAAAGAACAACAGAGATTCCTATATAATTATGGATAATTATGCAAACTCTAAATATGTAGAAAAAAAGGTCAAATCAAACTTTTGATGTCCCATATCTCAAAACACCTCTTCCCCCAGATAGTTTGCCAAACTTTATTTGATTAGTTAAAGATTGTTTTCTATATATACTGTAGTTTTTCCCTCCTAGTTACGGCTTACAATTTCACACTCATACCACTTTGTCCTATATATAGGGTCAAGGGGAACCTGGAGCCTATCCCAGGAGACTTAGGATGGGGTGCCAATCCATGGCAGGGCACACACACTACGGTCAAATTGGAATTGCCAGTTAGCCTAATCTGCATGCCTTTGGACTCTGGAAGAAAACTGGAGTACCCAGAGGAAACCAAGACAGGAATCGAACCCAGACCCTGCAGATGCAAGGCGACAGTTCTAACCACAAATTGGTCATAGAAAGAGGATGGTCCCTCTCAGGTTGCAGGTTCGGAGCATTAATCAAATCCTGTGTGTGTGTGTGTGTGTGTGTGTGTGTGGCTGCTCATGCTGCACTGACATTCTCACTCATCACTATGAAATATGAAAAGCATTAGAGCGTGCTTGCTGACTTAACACTTGGCACTGGAGGAATGCCATCTTGTAATACATGCTGCTTTCAGAGGGGGAGGGGTGACAGGAAACATTTAAGTGCGCAAAACAGATGACCTGCTGCTGACAGAAAAAGTGTTTAAAATTCATATTTACTATGTACGGAGCCAGGCAGGACGCTTTGTCCACACGGAGCCTGTCTCAGCAAGTCCACGTCCTGTAATTATGTTGGCAATCGGATCAGAGCCTTTCACGTGTGGACAGCTCATCCAATCTGGTGCGCTGCTCCCCTATCCTGTCTTCTCTCATCTTTCCTGAGTCAATATACAGACAAATAGTGACCTCTCTCTCTCTCTCTCTCTCTCTCTCTCCATTTTATGTCCCTCCAACACTTTCAGAGTCTAGAATGAACATTACTGACAAGTTGTGAATCAGTGAAATAGTTACATGTGGCGTTTCCTTTTATCTTCAGCAATGGCAAGAAAAAGGAATAAAGAGAAATGATCCAAGGTCTGTAGTCTGGGTCTATAACAACAGATCTAAATCAGGCCCAACAAGCTTGCGGTCAGTATTTTAACCTTTACAAGATGAACGGTGAAACAGGCCATTGATCAGAGATTGCTGCGGAGGATTAGGGAGGAGCGCTCGTACTTCTTTGCCCGAGTGTCATGGCTGTAATTTGGTTGTCAGAGAACACTGATGAGATAGCACAGTGATAAACTGAAGCTGTAAGGACCTCTGTCAGATTTCAGTTGGATCTGTCTGAAACAGCTGTTTTAAGTAACATGCTCCGACCGAAAAAAAAAAAAAAAAAAGGATTATATTAGCCAGTATCGAGCGTATTCAGTTCGATGCTTCCTCCACTATTTATCACTGCACATTTTGATTTGGGTAATGGTGATCCTGTCAAGGAAAGTATTTCAGATATAACTTTAAACTGAAAAAATGGACATCGCCTGGTCAAATTAAAAGCCGCTATTTCAGGAAACAACAACAACAACAAAAAAAACAATTAAGGAGATTGCTGAAATGACTGGAATTGCATTAAGAACTGTTCAATGTATTATTAAAAGCTGGAAGGATAGTGCATGGGGGAAAAAAAAAGATTGGACATCACTTAAACGCTTGGTGCAGTTGCATCATAAAACAATTCACAGTAAAAATCAGAAAGTAAGACTAGCGAAACTAATCAGAAAAAAGTGCTTCAGTTGGCTACGGAGCATAAAGATTAGATTTTATTGCAATGGAAAAAAGTCATGCGGCCTGATGAGTTCAGGTTGACGCTACACTGGAGTGATAGGGCGTCAGGTTAAGAAGGGAATGTCATGAAGCGATGCACCCAACATGCATATTCCTCACTGTAGAAACCTCTGGAGGCATTGCTTCATTCGATCTGGGGTTGCTTCATTCGGACAGGTCTAGACTCAGTGGCAATAAAATGAAGTCAGCTGACGACCTGAATGTACTGAACGACCAGGTTATCACATCTATGGATTTTTCTTTCGATGATGGCCCAGGGTTCAAATTGTGAACGTGTGATTCTGGGAGCATGAGGAATCGTTTTCACATGTGACTTTGCGACCACACTGTGTGCTGTAATCAAAGCTAAAGGCAGTCAATGAAATCTTTTTTTTTTTTTTGTCCAACCAGTTTATAAAAACAACTCAATCATTATCAAAGGAAACAGTATTTGTAGAAAACCTTTACAAGATAATGGGAGCGAATCACGGTACATTTTCAATATACAGTATATTTTATGTGAGAAACAAAGAATTGAATTTCAAATACTCGAACATTTGTCAGTTGCATGTTCATTATTCATTACAATTTGAACATGGAGGTTTACAGTGTTCCTCGGACTTGTGTTTGTTATGTAAATTGGCGAACATGATCCACACAGGTGTGTGGGTGCTAAATCGTGTCAAATCGCTTGACATTGCCAATCATGTTCTCAGGGTGATAAGAGCAAGAGGGCTCCCAGGTGGCATACCAGAAAGAAAAGCATCCATCCTATTATCAGGAGTTCAAATCCCTAGGGAGTGACCTAGAGAGTGAAATTGCATAGAGCTCTGAGAGTATGGCACAGTCTCATTGCCCTATCAGAAATCTTTTGAGCTCATGCATGTCGGAGTGGCCAATGCTAAATTATGGGGAAAAACCCTCATAATTAGTCCCATCCCCGTGACCTCTTATACAGGAAGCTGTGATGCACTCAGTGTTATGATAAATCTCTCTCACTGTCAGCATGAACTTTTTCAGTAATCTGTGCTACTGTATATTTACTTCTTTGTTGGATCGGACCAGGCAGACTTGCTATTTGGTCCCCACAGGCATACATGCGCCTTGAATACTCATGATCATGTCACCTGGTATATAATTGCTTACTGTGGTGTTAATGTTATGGCTAATTGGTGTATAGAATAAATAAATACACGCATACACTCACTCACACACACACACACACACACACACACACACACACACACACACAAATTACTTAAACTGTACCTAGACTCATCGGCACATTTAAATGACCATGGACGCACAAACACCCATACAAACAGCTTGAAAAGAAACTCATTAGGAGAACCAACGGACAGAGACAGCTTATTAAAACATTATTGAGTACAGCTGATACAAAATACTACCTCAGTACATAGTAGATTTACATTCCCTTATATGTCTTTAATAACCGTCTATGTTTGTGCGCGCATGTGTGTGTAAATGTCCGTCCTCTATGGCACTCTGAAAACACTCAAATGGTATGTGTAGGAAAGTAATAGTATGTCACCAGCATATGAAAAAAGCCAGCAGGGTAATTGTGTGGCTGGGCAGTAAATGGCGTAGATAAGGGGATGTGCATTGATGCAGTGTCAAAAAGAGGAGTTTCTCTTCTCCGCTGTACTATCACTCGTTGTCCCGTTTTCTCTCACTGTCTGTGGAGCAGACAACATCTTGGGGAAGAAGAATGCACACTCAGCCTCCTGTGCTGATAATGACATCATCTTTTCCTACCGAAAGAGATAGAAAGAGGTAGACAGATACACACAGAGAGAGAGAGAGAGAGAGAAAGAAGTGCATTCGAGAAGACCCGAGCGAAAGCATTAACGATGCGATGGCAGAAGCTCCGACGTCCTCATCTGTCAGCATAATAATACCTGTCTGTCTTTCACACAGTAGAAAACTCAACAACTGCAGCACAACATGGCCTGGGATGCTAAATATTTAGAGCTGTTGGCAGTGCTTAAAATATTCCTGGGGATGCTTTGTTAAGATAGAAAGCTTGAATGAATGAAGTCTGAGGCAGAAACTGTAATTGTGGCTTAGTGGATGTACGGCACCACATTAGCACACGGTGGTGTAGTGGTTCGTACTGTGGCCTTACACCTCTAGGGTTGAGGGTTTGATTGAGTGTGCATGGAGTTTGCATGTTCTCCACGCTTGCATGGTGGGTTTCCTCCCATAATCCAAAAACATGCAGATTAATATAGTTGGTATTTCCAAATTGCCCATAGTGTTTGAGTGTGCTCTGCGATGGTGCCCAGGGAGCACCCCACATAGTGCCCCTAGTCCCCCGGGACTGGCCTCCTGCAACCCTGTACATGATAATAGGCGTTGCAGGAGAATAGTAGTTGACGATTTCTATATGTTAATCATACAAAGGATTATATTTCCTACGAAGCATTTATTAATTATTATTTGCTTATTTCAGAATTTCTACTCGATAATTTTATCCTAAACACGGACCATCTTGAGTATCTGGACCATGCTTGAAATAGAGTAAAAACGACATTGTTTGAACACTACAAAAGCAGCAATTTGAAGCAATTAGTTCGACTCTGAGTTTGGATTACTGTTGGTGCACTGTTTTAGATATTCTCCCTCTCTTTTTCTGCCATCTCCGAATACAATTTCAGTACCTGGACTATCTACTCCAAAATCGCCCCTAGGATCCACCAAAACACCGCCCAGGATAAACAGTTACCGAAGATACTATACTGTTAGATGTACTGTAAATCTCCCAAAATCAACTAAACTGTGAGATGTCGCTTACCAAAATTAATTATTTATTATTTAAATTAATTATTTAAATTAAATGCACAAAAATGCATCGGTGTGTCAAGGTGTTGCATCAGATCACATCATGGCTTCAAATCGATCCTGAGATCAGGTTACTACCTATGTGGAGTTTCACATGAGTTCTCCAGTTACCTCTCACCTCCCAAATTGCCGAGGGTGAACTGGAAACTCTAAATTTCACCTTCATGTGAAGGCATGTGTGAATGTGTGTGCATGATGTCCTATTATAGCCTTGCATCCTCTCAAGGGCATACCTCCACTTCACACCTAGTGTTTCTCGAAATACCTATGCATGTTCAATGTTCTGGGAATACCCAGTGTTCCTTAGACTATTAATGTATGCTCAGTGTTCTTGGGGATATTTATGCAGTGCTAGTATTCCTGAGATGAGTTATGCATGCCCGGTATTCCCACAAATGCTTATGCACACCCAGTGTTGTCAGGAATACTTGTGGATACCCTGTGTTCTTGGAAATACTTAAGCAAACCCAATGTTTCTGGGAATACTACTGCACACCCTGCATTCTTGGATACATACAGGTATGTATGCACCCATGTATGTATGCAGCTGCAATGTTGCTGAAATTACATTTCTGTTTTAAGTGTTATGGGAATATTTATGATGTTTATGATGAATACTAACAGGATGCACGGACAGTATTCCCAAGAATACTTATGAATGCTCAGTTTTCCTAAGCTTAAACATGCATACCTTGTGTTGTCAGGAATACTTCTCAACACCCTCTGTTTCAGGGAATACTTATGAATGTCCAGTGTTCTTTGAAATATTTCCACACACCCAGTGTTCTTGGGATTACTTATGCACACATAATATTCCTGGGATACTTATACTTATAGTTGTCCAATGTTCCTGAAAATACAGCTGCACACCCAGTGTTCCTGGGAATACTTATGCACACACAATGGACCTGGTAATACCTGTACATTCCTGGAAAAATGTATGCATGCCCAGTGCTCCTGCGAATGCTCATGCACGCCCAGTGCTCCTGGGAATGCTCATGCATATCCAGTGCTCCCGAGAATAGTTATGCATGATCAATGTTCTTAGGAATGCTCTCGGGAAGATATGCATCCATGATGTTCTTGGGAATATTTATGCACACACAGTGTACCTGAGAATACCTGTGCATTCCCAGAATTCACACACAAATGTATGCATGCCGAATGTTCCCAGGAATACTCTAGGAAACCCAGTGTTCCTGGGAATACTTATGCATGCCCAGCATTTCTAAGACCACTAATGCATGCCCAGTGTACCGGAGAATGTTTACATATACACCGGCAGTGATCCCTTGAATACATGTGTATCCTAAGTATTCCTTGGAATATGTGCAGTATGCATGCCCGCTTTTTTGGGAATACTTATGTATGGCAAATTTTCCTTCCTAAGATTAATTGGACACTCGCAGGATTTCCAGCAATTTTTATGGACATCCAGCGTTTCTGGGAATGTATCCTAAGTGTATTTCAAGTGTTGCCGAGAATACTTGTGTGCTCGTGTTGCTTGGAATAAGCATACACCTGAAGTGTTCCTGTGTATCCAAAGTGTTCCTGGGAATATCTTTAGTGTGCATGCCCAGTTTTACTGAGAATACTTATGCATGCCCCGTTTTCCTGGGAATATTTACAGAATGCACGTGTACCGGAGAACGCTTATGCATTTCCGGTGTTCCTGGGAATACTCATGTGCTTGTTATCCTTAGTATATTCCAAGTGTTCCCAGGAACACTTGTGTGCTCATGCGTGGAATAAGGATGCACATGCAGTTTTCCTGTGAATACTTGCGTATCCTAAGTGTTCCTAGGGATAATTTACAGTATGCACGCACAGTTTTCCTGAGAATAATTGTACAGACCCGGTGATTTCCAGGGATACTTTTGGACGCCCAGTGTTCTTAGGGATACTTGTGTGTTTCAGGCAATATTTATAATCAATTACTAATACTTACATTAATACCAGTCAACAATATCAGACGATTTTTGATTTATATTTCTATATGTCTATATTGACTAATAAACTAGAGCTCTACATGGCTGACATTGAATGCGTTTTCGCACGTGCGCCAGTGTCATTCTGCTTTCCTACAGTAACTGTAACACTCGCACGGACGTCGCCGCACCGGATTAATTCGGACTCGCGCGCCCTTGCTCGTGCGCGCTCCTCGTTAACAAGCTCCGTTCCACGAGACGAGCTCGCGGTGCACAAAGCTCCGCCCCTTGCCTTCCTATCCGTTACCCTCCACTCCTCTCCCGCGCGCGCACCGGTCACTGCGAGGGGTTGTTCAGGGTTTTTCTTTTTCTTTCTTTCTTTCTTTATTTTTTTGCCCCCGGTTTGGAGGGGAACTCCGCTCGTCTCTCTGTCCCCGCTGTGACAGTGTGTAAGGTCGGTGTAACCTGAGGAGCTGAGGTACGTCTCCAGGAACCCGAGGTACGAGTCCGCGCGGCTGCTTATAAAGCTCGTTATTTTTGGATTTGAAGAAAGGTGACGTCTTCACGCGCAGGTAAGTTGATCGTTATTTTGGACAGCACGTGACTTTGGCACGCGCGCTCCACACTCTATTATACTAGTGGCAGGTGTATATATACAGTGTGTGTGTGTGTATATATGTATATATACACACACACACACACACACACACACAACACCTGCCACTAGTATATCTTAAATATTACATAACATACACATATGTACTGTATACACACACACATGTGTGTGTGTGTTTGTGTGTAAATATGTTTATTGTTTTCCATATGCAATCATTAAACACACACTGTATATGCTCAACTTTAAGGTTAATTAAAGATTACCTAATTAAGCATTCCCCTCCATAGGCTGCGTCCTAAACCTTCTATATTAAAGACTCAAATCATCAGCATTAGTGTTTATATTATATTATAAAGGCCAGGTGATGTACATTATATTGTGTTGCTTGGAATAAGTATGTACCTGCAGTGTTCCTGGGAATACGTGTGTATCCGAAGCGTTCCTAGGAATACTTACAGTATGCTTGCCCAGTTTTCCTGAGAATAATTGTACACTCCCGGGATCTCAAAGTGTTTCAGGCAGTATTTGTTACTTTATAATATAATATAATGCACTATATTTGATATGATAGATAGACGGATAGATGCCTTATTGATCCCGAAGAAAATTAGATATCCAGAAGCTATAGAGACGTTAATACAGACAAATTTATACATGTCATTGCACACTGTATATATTCAGTCAACACAGGGTACTAGTTACTAATAGAAGTTACTGCAAGTTAGTGCAATGCTAAAAACTAAATATCTATAAAAATAGATATATAAGAAGCATATAAATAAATCACAAGTAACTAATCAGTGAAATTAAGTTAATTGCGCTTCTTACTTTATTACACTAGTGGCATATACAGTATGTATGTTTGTGTGTGTGTTATGTAACGTTTGCAAACATGTTTATTACTCGATATGCAATCACTAGACACACTGTCTCTGCTCAACTTTAAAACTTTAAGGCAAACTTATGATGAACTACAATATGCATGTGAACAGTATGAATGTGTACCGGAGAAGGTTTTTTTTTGTTGTTTTTTTTAATTCTTCTCAGGAATACTTACGTGTGCTCAGTGGATTAGTGCTTGGAATAAGTATGGACGTGCAGTGTTCCTGTGAATATTTGTGGATCCTAAGTGGTCCTGGGAATACTTGTAGACTCCCAGGATTTCCATGAATTTTACTTATGGGAATACTTGTGTTCTCTGGGTGTTTCTGGCAATATTTATTAGTACTTTATAATATTATAAATAGTGCATTATATTTGTGGTAGTAATTACGCAAAGAACAGCATGGAAGTGAGTAATTGTGCGAAAAACTTAGTGCTGTAATTGTGCAAAGATCCATATGCTCACACACACTATATAGTGTGTAGTCTGCAACAGAGAGCTGTTTAGGATTCAGCCTAAACCCATTTTCCACTTCCAAGTTTGCCTCATTGTCCGTGTCATATCATTAAACACATTTTTTACTTACGGTTCCAGGTTTCTAAACTCTTTCCAAGATTCAGGTAAACCTCCAGGGCTCCTAATTCGATCTCGAGTTCAGGTTACTCCTACACAGTGTGACGTTTTATACATTCTCATTGCATGCACCTGTCTGCCTCGTCTCCCGGTTCTCCAGTTTTCTCCTGTCTCCCGTTGTGAATCTTAATTGTGCATCATGTGTTCATGAGGTGCATGAGACATGGTGGCTCATACAGGATGTACAGGACAGTATTCCTGCCTCTCGCCCAGAGTACTAGTCAGGATAGGCTCCGAATCGAGTGCAGCTCTTTCCAGGATAAAGCGGTTCCTGAAGATGAATGAAAGGCTACGCATGAATGAAAGGATAGATTATAAAAAAAAAAAACAAGGTAGGAAGAACCACAAATAAGAGCGCAAACCAAATCTAAATATCTTATACTTGTTTCATTCTGTTTTTCATTTAAAGACATCATTTCATATTGTCATACTCCCCCCTGCCCCCATCCCCCCCCCCCCCCCCCCCCCCCCCCCCCCCCCCCCCCCCCCCAGTCCCCAGTCATCCTGTTGCAACATTATTTGAGGCATAGGTTTGGTTTGTCCCTCCCCTTTTCGTACCCTCATTCTCATCTACTCCCCCCCCCCTTCATGCTGTTTGTCTAAGAGACAAAGATACAGTACAAAGACCTTTGATGTTTAGTTGTCAGTGAAGTATATCCATTAAACATGCTTAGGAGTTTGCTAATGCCCACCAGTACACCATTGACTTGTGAGTGGCATAATTATGATGCTGATTTGCTAACATGTCTTCTTCGAGGGTTGTCAGCTCGGAAAATTAATAAAATATGTCTACCTTTTTTTTTGTGCGCCCGCTTCTTTCCCTCCTTGTTCTTCATTAGAATTCGTGTGCCGTCCCGACAGCTACGGCAAGTTCTCCGAGCTTCTGGATAATGAAGACGTCGAGCATTAGGTACTGTAGCTGATTAAGCTCAGAGCCATGCAAAATTAATGATTCAGAGAAATAATATCAAAGGACGACCCTCAGAGACGCAATAGCCTCAAGTCCCCTTACATTAATAAGACGGTTCATTTTTAAGCTGTGCTATGACGTTAAAAAATTCATGCTTAAAGCTTTAGCCCGATCACACACACCTTCCTGTCAGTGTTTCTTCGAAACAGAGAATTCAGTTATTAAGCTCGTTTGTCTTTCGGGAAAAAACAACTCTATGGACTGATTCGGTGTATTTGCTCAGGTTACTCTGAATATGCCAATGAGGTATGAGTTATATTTCCTGTCTGACCAAACAGGAGTCCAGAATGGCTGAAGGAGTCATGTGATAGCATTCTGTGGTCAGTAGGTGGCAAAGTGCTCTCATAGAAGAGAGGAAATCTATCACGCATGCCTTGAGAGCTGACATGCCTTATAATACTTTTTCACTCCGACACAGGTTTCTCCAGCACAGTAGGTGAGCTGACCCTTCAAGCTCAGATCTCATACATCAAGTATATTCAAGTAGCATTAGGAAAGCTCTAGTTATAATGAGTCCAGGATAATCAACTTCCATGATTGATATTACCTTTTCAATGCCTTATCATAGTGCCGCTTTTAACTACTAAACTCTAAAGAGATGTTTTGGTCTTGGGCCACTCCTTATTTTTTCATATATTGCTTCCAAAGAGCCAGACATCCTTGTATTTATGATGTAGTCTTGAGGAATCATTCTCTAGGCTTCCTGAAGGACTTTTTGTCTTTGATTTTCAGGTTGTTTTTTTATTGTTCGTTAAGCAACACAGTGACCTATGAATCATTCATGCATTCAAAAAAACATCTTTGTGCATGAACCAGTGAGAAGCAGGTGCTGATGATGACCATGAGCAGATGATCATGATTAGTATATATGATGGTGACGTGGAAAAGACGAGAGGGGAAATGAGGTTGCTCCTGAGGTTGTTACATAAACAACTAAAATTGTGCCTTAAAATTGTACCTTTAGACATTTTTCAGCCTGTCGCAGTTAAACATTTGTTCTCATTTTTCTTTTATTCAATCTACCGTACATTATTTAATTTAATTTAATATGACGAAATGAGGTGTGGATCAAGTACTATACGTTTTTAACCCAAATAAATACATTCTCCGTCGATTCCTCTTTCCATCCTTAGTTTTTTTTAATGCTAATCAGAACTTTTGAGGGTAAACAAAATGAGAAATGTATAATGTCTGTGAAAATGTCTGAGTTAATTCCTCTATTAATGTAGTAGTCTGGTCTGATGAGCTCCATTCAGCTCGATAATTGACACAAATACATGACTGGATAAACTGCAGTAGAGGATCTGCTACAGAAGCCATGCTGGTTCATGTTTCAAAACATCCCTTACATTGTTAGCAAAAGAAATTAGAAGTAGGAATGATTAGGCTATTACATGATGACTCGATGCATTTTAGCAATCTCATTCTAAAACTCTGGGACTCTATGAGCTCTTTCTTTGAACGAGATCGAAATGGCTGTGTTATAGTGTGTAGTCTTTATTTGGGGGAGAAAAAAAAGATTGTAAATGTTTGGTAATGGCTGATCTTATCGCGCATGCTTGATCTTTTTCCGTTCCAGATGCATTGTGCTTCAGAAGCTCGTAATACAGTCGGATTACCAAATTGCACAGAACGGAACGGCAGTTTTTGTATGAGAGAAAAAATTACATTTGCGAGGACACAATTTGAAAGAAAATAAACAAACAAAAGAAGCGTGCACTATTTAAAAAGGAGTAATGTTTGTGTTTTTATCAATTGGAGGATCTGATAGTAAGGCATTAGAATTAGATGCAAGACCATCCACTCTGGCAACCTCAAGGTTTTTTTTGGAAACATTTATAGAGAGAGAGAGAGAGAGAGAGAGAGAAACATTCTGAAATGTGAAGTATTATGAAGTGGAGTTCAAACTTGGACTTTTGATTGTGCAGAATAACAGAACACAGTAATGAGAGTACAGACTACCCTTTATTTCTCTGTATAATCCCATCCTACACTAATGCACTTAGCCCAATGTTTCACTAGTGCTTGGATACATCAAGGTAGAAAAGTTTATCAGTATGCCAGAGCCACGCTCCGGATTTGAAACGCTGGCCTCCCAGGAGCTCCTTTAATGACCCAAATATGTGGAAATGGCTTGGAGCGAGGTCAAGTTCCAAGTTCCTCTAATGTGCAAGTGGTGTTGGTGAGTGATTGTGTGCATTACGACAAATTATTTGTCAACTTTCAAGCTTTAGGCGTTCCACTCGCTGAATGTTCATGGGAACGACTGCAGTAGACCTTGAGTCACTTCAGCCAGGAGTATTATTCACAGATGTATGGCCTTTAAAACGTTTGCACCGCTCAGCTGTTTTACCGTGGTCGCATCACTGTACTGTGCTTAAAGTCATCTGTAAATGTCGATCAGGTTTAAGCCTGAATGAAATTTCATCACAAGTCTGTGTTTGACTTGAACGTCCCTCATAAAACTCAAACTGAAGTAGTACTCATAATTGGACGTGCTGAGTTTACATAGCTAGGACAACAAAGCTAGAGCAAATCCTTGCAGGTTATACAATATGTAAACCAAACAAACAGTTTTTGCACTGATTAGGACATTATTTAATTTGTATTTATTAGTAAGTAAGTGGCATAGTGGTTCATGTTTTGAAGGTGTGTGTGAGTGCGTGTAAATAATTTGGGAGGGGTGCAAGAAGATCGGGTTCCTCAGCAACATAACTTATTTGTAATGATGGCGCGGGTCATCGTGACCAACCATCATTTGCAATGATGGAGTCAAGTTTATAGGACAGCAGAATCAAGCACCTTTACAAGCACAACTTGCTAAAATTATCATGGGCTTTCTCCTCAGCAGCTGGAAGTCTAACACGTCTAACTAAACAATTCCTAACTTCGCTTTCTCTCTGTATTTTCATCAGATTAGGGCTATGCGAGGTGCCAGTGTACCAATGATAGTGTAAGATCACACCATACTACTGTACGGAATGAACTCTGCAGCTACTGACATCTGATCTGTGACAGCAGCGCAGTGCTGTTGAGTGAATTTGAATTCTCATTCTAATACGTTTAACGCCAAATCCTCTGTCAGTACGGTTCCTCATTTCCCGCCTGTGGTTTTGTAGTACTGTCTGCAACAGAGCTATCAATCTGACGTTTAATTACATGAGAGAGAGAGGAAAAAAAAGCCTCATACACAAAGTGTCAGCTAGTCAGCTATGTGAACGAATATCATAGAAGTAATTACTGAGGCATTAATGACTGTTCGGTGTACGCTTTTAGAAAAACAGACCCATAAAGATGCCACCGGTTTTCACTCGAACACAGATTGGAAGTGCTACGTATCCGAGTCGCACAAACAGGCCTAGTCGGCCTTGAGACATTCATATCACCATTTTAATTAGAACGCTGTGAGGCTTTAACCATCGCACTATGAGCTTAATGCGCATATGATGATGCAAATAATTTTATAATTAAACATTGCTGGTTTATAGAAATTGAGTACGATGGGCTTTGTAATGTGGCGTAACAAGAGAGAGAGAGGGAGGGTGCGAGGGGGTTGAGAAGGAGAAAAGTAGAGATTATGGAGGAGGCTTTGATGACCAGCCTGGCTTTGGGAATCCTTGTGTGCCTTCAGGTGTAGACTCCTCTCTCTCCACGCATCAATAATGAATGAAAGATCTTGCTCGGCAAAGGACCAGGCTTATCAGGCATACTGATTTTTAACTGTGAGGCTTGTATAAAAATTGCATCAGTGTGTTTGAATTACCTCATTAAATCCCAGTGCTCTTGAATGATCACGGAAAGACCAGGGGTTGAAAGTTGAAGTGGATTTGGAGTCTGTTTAGAGGGCTGTTTGCAGTTTTTAGCAGTAGGACAATGAGCAGATACGGCGTTCACAGTTGGACGGTATTTTCTGACATTCAGTCTGTTTAGTTAGTGCAACTCTTGATTACTGTAGCTATATAAGTATGCAAATGTTGGTTAAAGGATATTAGTGTGAGAATGAGGAACGTGTAGTTTATTAAAAGCACAAAATATAAAAATAGCTAAACAGAGTGTAGCTCTTGAATTCGAGCCTTAGCTCCAGGTTTGCATGGCCTCCCGGTGAAAATTTAACAGGTAACCTCAAGAAAATTCATCTTATGATAACTGAAACAGATTTTCTTAAACAGTTACACATGTGATCATATTGACCCTGACATGTGACTATCATGCCACCAGTACCGTTAACCGACATTAGACTACTTGTGTTTTCATTGATAATTATGTTTATGGTGCATTTCTGAGCGCCCCCCCCCCCCCCCCCACCAAAAAAAAGAAATGTTACCTGTTGCTTAGCAATTCATTCTGCTATGCTGATTATTTTAATATGCAGTATGTCATGGTGGTTCATAATGTTTGCAAATTATTAAAAGAAAAAGGTTGAATTGAATTGAATTGATGAAAAAGGTAATAAGGATATTAATTAGCAGTGTACAAATATATAATTCCCCCGGGATTTGATGGTGTTTGCTAGTATTAGCATTAGCATAGTTGCACATGAGACGATGCTATGGAATATGCTGTGCTTCACGCTTCATAAAACAATATGCTGGTAACATTAATTAATACTCCTATTTCAAGCTATTCAAGAACTATATAAATAAAATTTTACTGGATTGAATTTAATGTTCCCGTGGGTTGGCCGAAAATACCTCATGACTGGAAGGACAGTATGGAGGCAGAGAGAGAGTCTTTTACAAGGCAAAATTTCCTAATTGTATCAGCATAGAAAAGTAAAAAAAAAAAAAACTATTAGTTCTGCTTAAACTTTGCTGAACAAAGATTTTTTGAAACTACTTTAAAACTGTTTTAAAATTCCAGTTAAAATCAGTGGTAAGCTGCTTCCAGTATTTTCTAGAACTTTCTGGAATGTTTGACAGTTATAGAGTATTCCAGAAATTTCAGGAATTTTCGAGAACTTTCCAGAACTTACTAGAACATTCCAGAAGATGTCTAGAATGTATCAAAACATCCCAAAGCTTTTTTTATTTTATTTTTTAGAATTTTCTATAACCTTCTAGAACATTGGCAGTTTTCATTCAAATACTTGTGTTACACTGTGTGAGTAAGTAAATTGAAGTAGACATAGAAATGTAAATGGAGGACTTCAACTTTTGCTTGAGTAATATTTTACCTGGGATATCTCTACTTTTACCCCAGTAAAGATTTGTGTAATTTATCCACCACTGGTGTTTCGTTCAGTACATTCATGTGAGTGTACTGTATACCCAGCTTATGCACTGTGTCTGACTCTGAAGATGAATTAATGAACAAGTTCAAAAACACAATATTTCTGTAACATAATCATTCTCTCCGTGCATATTAGCTCATGTGTATATATTTCAGAATACCTCCAAACCGCCTGTATAAATAAAGATAAGGTATGCCTTGATTGCTTAATGTAATCTCTCTAACAGGTTTGAGGCAAAGGCAACGTTCTGCGCTAGAGGTGTAGTAGCTGTTTCCATCAGCTCCGCTTTATAACTGTTTGAACAGAAGGGGACGACGGTGATTGCTCTGTTGCAGATGTTGCTGGAAGCCCATGTTATTTTTTCTTTAAATAGGGCTCCCGTCTGCAATGCAAATGGCCCTCGTCTCATTCTAATTATCATCACCGTTACCTAATCGGCTGGCATCTGCATCTGGTACCTCTCACATCCATCCCTCTGTTCTGCTCCATCTATCCTGTCTTTAATTTCTCACCCCACAGTTCCAAACCTGGGAAAAGACACAATTCTTTGTCAGCTGTTTGGAAGTGGGTTGATGCTCACTGTAGGACAAAACTTAAAAAAAAAAAAAAAAAAAACTGCAGAATTTGTCTGTCCTTGAGACGTTGTTTATAGTTACTAGTCTTTTGGATTTGGATGAAGCGCTCATGTTATTCCTCTGTATTGATGTCCATGACCCATGACTTGAAAGACACAGAGAAATAAAGTTTAAATATGTCAGTGAATTTTTATTTATTTAAATTTTTTTGGATTCAGGAAACGATTCATGGAACGACTACAGAGATTATGGGAGATTGCGAGTCGAGGTGCAATGCAGCAAAAATCTCAGCACTACTGCTCAGATTCTTCCTCTTCCCGTCTTTCTTTTTTTTTTTCTTTTTTCCCCTCGCTACTTTCTTGTATCCTTTTCCACCCCACAATCTTTTTTCCCCTTCCCTCACTCTCTCGCAATTTCTCTTCACTCTCACAAATGAGTTAATTTCGTTCTCATCTGGGGTTCTCAGGAAGTAATTACAGCATCCTCAAAAAAAAGAAAAAAAAAGCTGTTCGCAAAAAGACTCCCCTTGCTTTCGTTTCCTTTTATTAGGCCAGAATGTAGGCGGGTTTTAATGAACCAAACCGAATAAATCTCATTACCGCTGATGAACACATTGATCCCACTCATTCTGAGTCTTGCCATATTTTTATGAGGACACTAGCGGATGGGAAAAGTTCCAGTTGAAACCCAAAAAAAGTTACATAAAGCTGTAAGAGCCTGAATGCTGAACTATAAGTTCTTCACGAGATTAAACTCCTTCTACCCTTAATATTTCTTATGCAAGCCAGCAATCCTCTATATGCGAAGCTGTACCTGCTACAGCCCTTTACATAACCACATTTATAGTGCATTATCCTAAAGCCGGCTATTTTTACACAGAAAGAGAGACTTCACGTCTTTAAAACCTGGTTTGCAGCTGTGGGTCTATTACTACTACTGTGAGCAGTGATTCACCTCTCTCTGAACCTCAGCAGTCAGTGCCAGTGTGCGCTTTTGGCACCGTTCAGGCAGCGGCGCTGCCAAGCATTTGTAGTCGTCTGCCAAATCTGGACAGGGTCTTCCCTGGCAAGCTGCCGGGTCCCTCCATCCCCGTGGAAGAGCACCAGAAGAAAAAAAAAAAAGATACACACAGCCATTTTTCCTTCATAACCGCACCAGATTAGGACCTGCATTTCCGAAAAGCCCTGTGATTGCTGAAAAACAGACATGATGCTGCAGGGCTGTAGCGGTCAGCTCGTACATTTTATTTGATTTCCAGGTTATTTCAGGGAAGAATTAGGAGGCGAAAAGTCATTCAAATCTCCTTCCTCTCCGTTTTTCCATCCTGTCCTCCTGTTTAATGCAACGTTAAGGGTTTATCGCTAATGTTAGTGCTATGTGTGAGGAGTGCTAAGCTGGCTGCATAACTCAACTTCCCATGGTTAAACGTTAATCTGATTAGGATCAATCCTGATCCTTTTAGAGAATGGATCAAAACCATTTGCTGCATAAAGATGTAAGGAATCTTAACCAACCATACATTGCCAATCCTACTGTACACAATAAGCGATTTATCTTGAGTTGTCTCTTCAGTAATTTATATTTATTTAGAGGTAAAATTGAAAGGAGATTGAAGGCTTGTCCATTTAGTTTCTTTTTTTGGCATTCTTTTTTATTTTAATCAAATTGATATAATTCCAAAAAGAGCTTTGGATAAGTTTTCAAGGCTGCTTTCACTCTTGCTTCCAGACATCCTGGGCTTGTACTTCCCTGCCGGGGATGCACATTGCCTATACATGACAGTAACATTTTACATGTACATTGATCTGATAAGCATAGTTCACATTTTTTTCAAGTCTGTCTTATATTAAAATTGAGGTGCATACAAGTACATTAAAATAGGTCTTGGTTGGTTTATATTTTCCTGCTCTGCAACTAGCCGTATGGTAAGTTCAGGTGAAAGAAAACTTTTAAAACTTTAAAAGATACCAACTCGATTTAGTGCAGAAGCTGCACATGAGTCTCAGATGAACTTTGGAATGCATTTTTGCATGGAAAGAGGTTGTGGAATTTGGTATAAATTACTTTGTACATTCTATTTGCATTTCGGGTGACAAATTTCACGGTCAGTGTGCAGAGCAGGAAAGTTTATAATGGCCAATTTGTAATGTACTTATATTCACCTCAATTTTGACTTAAGACAGCCTTGAATAAAAAAAAAAAAATCTGTCCCTTTAAATGCTTAAAGCATTTATATCTGTTTTTTTTTTTTTTACATGCGCATGGGGATATTTTTTTTTTTATTATCCCCTCTGTAGAAACCGGAAATACAGTAATTCCATTAAATACGAACGTTTCGCCTCCGAGTGGCGCAGTGGTTAAAGCGCTTGCCCTATCATCCGGAGATCGCTAGTTCGAATCCCGGGTGGTGCTGTAACCTCTTGCAGCCGGAGGTCTAGAGAGAGCTGATTGGCCGAGCTCTCTCAGAGGGGAGGGATGAGAGGTACATTGTGCTCCGACATTAATCACGGCTCTACAGCCAGTCAGGGGCGTCTGTGAGCTCGCGCAGCGGAAGGAGCGGATAGCGCTGTCCTCCGAGTGTGTTACGCCGCCCCCAACGGTGCGCGAGCGAGCAGTTCGAAAAGATGCGGTCGGCTGGCGTCACGTGGTTCGGATGAAACACGTGATAGTCTTCGGCCCTCCCGGCTGAGTGGTAGTAGTAGCCTTAATGTGGGAGCCCCCTAGTGACGGGG
This sequence comes from Clarias magur, assembly GCA_013621035.1. Lineage (NCBI taxonomy): Eukaryota > Metazoa > Chordata > Actinopteri > Siluriformes > Clariidae > Clarias > Clarias magur. Next base: position 3,134,272 of record QNUK01000007.1, on the reverse strand, counting down.
AGGAATTGGACACGACTAAATTAGGGAGAAAATTGGGGAAAAATCCAAAAAAAAAAAAAAAAAAATACGAACGTTTCATTCCGAGAGCTCGTTCGTAAGTCCAGTTTGTTTGTAAGTCCAACAAATATTGTCTAGGTACTAGAATACTTACTCAATTGTAATATAACACAGTATTCTACAGTACAGCTTTCTTTAGAATCGTTCCGACTGTTGAATGTTTCATGTTAAAAGAACAAGCAACATCTGCCATCTTTTCACCTCGATCCGTTCTCTCAATAATTTTTACTTTTGTCTCCATCGTTATTGCTTGGCGCTGGTTATCAGTACCAGCGTCGTCGCGGCTGCTTTCACGCTTGCTTCCAGACATCCTGGGCTTGTACTGCACTTGCAGAGTATATAAGCTACACGCACGTGACAATGTACACCAGACGTTTGATATAACTATATGTTCGTATCTTCAAAAGTTCGTAACTCGAATGTTTGTACGGTATGTACATGACTTTGTAACAGAAAAAGATGACTTTTTTTTTCCCCCTTCAACTTGAAGGTTTCCAATCTCTTCTGGTAAATCCTACCCTCTGCTTTATGATTGTTTGCAAGAATTCAATCTCGTCTATGATTGGTTAGATGCGTGTGAAATGATGAGCCAATCAGTGCTCCTTCCTTCAGTAAAGTCCCTTTATGTGAAAGTCCAAATGAAAGAAATATGGGAGAGTTGTAGAAATAGGAACATTAAATTTAATTACCAGCAAGTCAACACATCAGCTAATGTTACACCCACGTGGAAAAAAACCCCCGGATAGGATATATTAATTCTGACAAGGGAGAAACCATCGGATCAAGTGTTTACATGGCTAATATTTATTTATTGAACAGATAACAGACATCATTCTGAAAGGGACAAATCAGGTCAGATTGAGGTGTTTACATGATGCATTAGTATTCTGATTAGGCAATTATTCTCTATTTAGAGGAGAGAAGTACAGTGCTATATAGTTTAAAACATGCATTTGAATATATTCAGGCAAGTTCCAGATCCATATAAAATAATCAAAAATAATATTTGTTTGCTCAATTTTCTTTTCCCAGTGTTTGAGGCTCGAAAAAAAAGCGTTACCCTGGATGCATTAAATTCGCATTACAACACAGTGCTGTTAGATTTCATGATTCCTTTTCTACGTCCAGTCATTGTTATGGTGACCATCTATGTTGGGAGTTTCCAGAACAACCGTTTCCATTGCAGTTCATTTGTAATATGACAAATGTTGTAATCAGGAGAAAGAAATAAACAGAAAGGCTGGTGAGGAGGAAAACAGTTGTAATGTAAGTGATAACAGAAGCTAACATTTTTTATGTGACACTAAATGGATAAAAGTGTGATGTATTGTTTTCTTTTGTGTTATTATTATTTTTTTTGTAATTGCTGGCATATTATTGTAGTACAAGAGGAATAAAATGCTTAGGAATAAGCTGTTATAGCTTTAGGGGGGAAAGTAAGTATCTGCATTTTTACATCGCACCTTTATTATTTTCCTATATCGACAAACCTTGTTTTACTTTGTTCTTTATATGGCAGCTTTATTACGTTTCTCTATAGAGTGCCAGCGACATGTTAATTACTACTAGATGTAATTGACTTGTCAGGGAATGAGCTCTACACTGAATTATTTTCAGTGATGGCTTAATTTTTTTTTTTTTACAGATTAATGTATTTACAGTGTGTTTAGTGACGGCATTCATTTCAGTCTAATAAACGAGGGATCAAAAAGGATCAGATTTTTTCATGAATTGTAGAGGTCTAGAGCTTGTGTATGGGCCTCAGTATAATCAGCTTTATCCGACATCGGGTCCTTCATCAGACGCTGATTTGTCCTCCAGATACTTTGATTTGTTTCATTTCCTCTGTTAGTATAAACACTTTATGCTCTCATGTGCTCCTCTGTCATCTCCGCACATCTCCGCATGATACCCAAATCCCTAAATGGGCCTGTTTTGTGATTCTAGCTTTCTTGCAGCTGTGTAGCTGTAGGCAGAAGATGCTACCACGAATCTATCAGAGGCCATCAGGTCTTTCATCCTTGCCCTTAGAGTCCGCCCCTCCTCCTCTACCGTAAAAACCCGGGATCGTCTCCTCATCAGAAAAAAAAATCCATACCAGAGCTTTGTGTTTCAGAGCAGCAGGAACTGGGAGTACGACTCAGAACAATGAGAACTCTTTTCAGAGCACGGTTTGATCCGGAGGCATGTGAGGCAACGCTCTTATGAAGGAGTCAGACAGATGAGCTCTGCCTGTCCGCAACAAGAATTTTAATGATTCGCTGCCTATAGAGGCCGTCCGTATAAAACAGCTGCCCTTGGAGTCATTCGCATTCGGAGAGCCGTGCTCGCGCAGTCATGTTCAAAAGAACAATTGAAGTAGATGCAGTATGTAGCACTTTTTGTATGAAAGCGGTGGCTTGGGGCTTATATTCCCAACTGTCAGCTTTTCATCTACAAATGGACTTTATTTTTTTGTCACTTAAGTTCTACCACTTAAATGCCGGTGAGAATACAGTATTAATAATATTAATTTCAACATTAGCATCAGGAGCTTTTGATGTCACAGACGTCCTCTGAAAACTGTATCAAACAATGTTGATTGTTTGTATTAATAGCTCATACTACTGATTTGTAGTGCGCATAGTTAATTTATACATAGTAAATATACATTATAGCTGCTTTGGAATTAATATTGTAGTCTATTCATCTATGTATTTATCAGAGGGTCTGTTTTTGTTGTTGTTTTGAGGTTATTATAGTTATTCACCTTGTTTTTGTTGAATAGTTTTTCCTTTTTATGGGGGATTTTTCCCTGATTCTCTCCCTAATTTAATCGTTTCAATTCCTCCCCGTCACAAGGGGGCGCACCGTTGGGGGGGGGCGGCGTAACACACTCGGAGGACCACTCCTTTCACTTGCATGAACTCATAGACACCCCTGATTGGCTGTAGATCCCTCCCCTCCGAGAGAGCTCGGCTAATCAGCTCTCTCTAGACCTCCGGCTGCAAGAGGTTACAGCATCACCCGGGAATCGAACTCGCGTTCTCCGGATGATAGGCCGAGAACTTTACCACTGCACCACTCGGAGGCAAATGAGTTGAATCTACTGTAGAACCAATAACTCAATATAAATACAATTATAAATATTTGCTCCTAGTGGCTTTCTTTTGTTTTAAGCTTGTCTTTTTGTTTCGTCTCCTCCCTGTCATTATCAGTGTCTTTTTTTTTTAAGTTCAGTTAAGTTCAAGTTCAAGTAGGCTTTATTGCCACTTCAACCACATACAGTTAATACACAGTGAAACGAAACAACGTTCCTCCAGGACCAAGGTGCTACATGCAACATAAATTTACAACATAGATTAACAGAAAAATTAAACTAGCTAACGAAGAGACCTAGTTAGCTGGCTAGCAGAGACAAGACAGATTGTTCTGACAACATAAATTTACAACATAAATTAACAAAAACTAACTAGCCAACTCAGAGAGGAAGACTATCAGCGTTTTTTTTCTTTCTTTTTTTTTTTTATAAATACAGACAACAGACCCACATTAAGTGCATGTGCAAATGTAAACTAGATCAACAAAGTGACAGTGCGACATAACATAACATAAAACTCTGTGGACTTGAGGTGGTGAATTGAGGTGGTGGAGAAACAGTAAATGTTCCTTAACGTAGCAGCAAGAATTTAAAAAGTTAGTGCAATACGTAATCCAGTCATGAATATTGTGCAAAAGAGCATTTACAGGTTGGTGTGTACAGTAGTCTGGTAGTGTAGATCAGTGTGTTTGCGCTTGTGTTGATTAATCAGTCCAGTCTCAATGCTTTGTGTGTGTGTGTGTGTGTGTGTGTGTGTGTATTTATCAGTCTAGACCCTTATTGTTGAGGAGACGGGTGGGGCTTGTGGAAAAAAGCTGTTGCACAGTCTGGATGTGAGTGCCCGAATGCTTCGGTACCTTTTTCCAGATGGCAGGAGGGTGAAGAGTGAGTGTGAGGGGTTTGACCGATCAGCCACAATGCTGGTGGCTTTGCGGATGCACCGTGTGGTGTAGATGTCCTCGATAGAGGGAAGAGAGACCCCGATGATCTTCTCTGCTGTCCTCACTATCCGCTGTAGGATCTTGCGGTCCGATGTGGTGCAGTTCCCAAACCAGACAGTGATGCAGCTGCTCAGGATGCTCTCGATAGTCCATCTATAGAAGGTGGTCAGGATCGGTGGTGGAAGCTGGGAGGAAGAAGAGACGCTGTTGGGCTTTCTTGTGCAGAGAGCTGGTGTTGAGGGACCAGGTAAGGTCATTCTCCAGGTGGACAACAAGGAATTTGGTGCTTTCGACAATCTCCACCGAGGAGCCGTTGATGCTCAGCGGAGTATGATCGCTTCGTGTCCTCCTAAAGTCAACAACCATCTCCTTTGTCTTTTCAACATTCAGAGACAGGTTGTTGTCTTTACACCAGTCCGTTAGCCTCTGTACTTCCTCTCTGTATGCTGACTTGCGTTCTTGCTAACGAGACCCACCACGGTCGTGCCATCAGCAAACTTGATGATGTGATTCGAACTGTGTGTCGCTACACAGTTGTGAGTCAGCAGTGTGAACAGCAGGGGACTGAGGACACAGCCTTGTGGGGCCCCAGTACTCAGTGTGGTGGTGCTGGAGGTGCAGTTCTCGATCTGTACTGACTGAGGTCTTCCGGTCAGAAAGTCCGGTCAGAAAGTTATTGATTAGTTTAGTTATTTAGACCTCGTTATTGCTGTCCCCTTCTCACATTGTCAATTATTATCATCAGAGGTGTGCCAAAGTACACAAATCCTTTACTAGTGAAAGTAGAAATATAACTTGAGTAAATATATACGTCCATCATTTACAGTGTATTTGAGTAAAAGTTCAAAAGTACTCACCTTCAAATTGACTTAAATATCAAAAGTGTACTGAGCTTTTATTAGCTCACTGTAGCCTTTAAGTCATAGTAAAAGACTCTCTCTCTCTCTCTCTCTCTCTCTGTCTCTCTCTGTTTCTTTGCTGTCTGCAAACGTCTCCACTTGTGATTTCAAACACCTGCTAGTTGATTAAAGCAAATCATGCGTAACAGCCAGGAGGTGGGAACATTCCAGCTTTAACCGGTAAACATCACTCAGGCTATATAAAACACGCAGGAATGGAGCGAAGTGAAGACTGGAGTAAAAGTTAAACTTAATCTCTAATAAAACTGCTCAGGTAAAGTAGAGAAATATGTTCTTAATTACAGTAGTAAAGTAAACGTACTCCACCTCTGATTATCATCACACACGCTATCCACCCACTTATACATGTGACATGCGCATGACGTGCTGGTGTTGCTGTGATTGATCTCGGAGCGAAGTGTCGCCACTCCTTCTTTCTTGTGCACTTGTCTGTGTGTGGATGTTGCATCATCACCATTCGAACTTTGATTTTTGTAGTCGAATGTCGTCTCCCAGATCTCTGATCCTTGCTCTGTCATTTGATAAAAATTTGACAAGGCTAAACAGCTGGTGCAGGATGGTGTTTAAACAATATGTTACATGCATGATATTTATTTTACAGTTAATAGCGTCCTTGGCTAAGAAAATTGTGAAGAATCCCTGCTGTGTGTGTAGTTTGAAACACTCCATTGATCATTTTCGGCAGGTAATCTTTAGACTACTTTACATAACCATTTCACTAAGACCGAAACGTTTATTATAAAAAATAATTTTTTTTTTAAATGTCAATATTTTATTGATTCCCATATGGATAATAATAGTCATGGATGAGGCCGGTAATAAGATTGTGTAAGAGAATATAGAGAATAGAACCCATTACTATTCAAGAGATTCGTACAAGATAGCTTTTTACATAATGTACACAAAACATGTGTAATAATGATGAAATAAAATAAAGTCTAGGTGGAATTCTTAGACTGTGTGCATGTGTGTGTGTGTGCGCGAGAGAAATAGAGAGAGAGAGAGCGAGAGAGGGGAGTTTGCACATAATTTGTTAGAGTCATGGAGGTCACAGCGACACAGATGAGCTGTGAAAGGTCAGGTCACGTTGATGGACTGTCACAAGGGTAAAGGTCCTCCTTAAGGAACACATGATTGAAGTAAATGACACAAACCTGAAAGAAAAAGAAAATAATCGTGTACACATTCACTAAGTTGACATGTCCAGGAGTGAGATAATATCAAAAGTGAAATATAAAAAACAAAAACGTTTGAACATTATGACACGGAAAGAACAAGTCTAGAGGGGGTAACACACAAACACACACACTCACAGACACTACCACAAACTGATGATATGCAAAAGAATGTAGAAATATGCCTTTTTTAAAAACATATATTAAGTATTTTTACGTTCGTAAAAACCTAAATGTGTAAAAGTCTCTCTTGGAAATGGAAAAAATGCACAATATTTTCAGCAAACACTGTTTCATAATACGTCTTACACCATAAATTGAACAAAAATAAAAAATAAAAACATTATTATGGAAATGTGCAAAAGTTTGGGCACCCTACATAATCAGTACTTAGTAACAACTTCTCTGGAAGATATCACAGAGATGATATGGTGATTTTTAATCTTTTCAATAAAAAAAAAAAATCACCAAAATCTGTTATTTATCAAGGGGTGCCTAAACTTTTGCATAAGACTGTATATATACATATACACATATTCCCTGCCAGTATTTTCATCTATATTGATTCCTTCTTTCTTTCTCTCTCTCGCTCTGTTTCTTTCTCTTTCTCTGGTCTCCTCGTGATGAATTGCAACCTTAACGTTCCCTTTTGGCATCGGCTCTATGACGAATGGACAGTGGAACTCGAACCAATGATCTTTTTCACATCCCGCAAAAAAGCGCACGGAATAATTCGATTCGTATCCATCAAAGCAGACTGGCCTCTCATGGGTTTTACCCAGCATGCTCTGTTGTAGCAGTGGCTCTCATTTTCTTCCCCTTAGTGAAGGAATGAGCAGAAAGAAGCCAAGGGTGCTGTAACTCATTTGTCAGGGGTGGACCAATCAGGAGAATGACTTTTAGTGCTCTTCTCTTATTGAGAAAATAGATTTATTAGACTTATTAACTGTTTGATTTGATAGACAGGATACACAGAATATTATGCATTTGATTTCGATTTTTTTCCCAACCACTCCAGCGGAATCTGGTCTTGAATCTTGAATTTCAGAGGCTGGATTCCGCAGAGTAAAACTTTCTAACTAAGCACGAAGAAAGGGAATATGACTGACCTTCAGATAACCAGGAGAAGAAAAAAAAGATGAGCTCTGCAAACGGATCTAACAGTGAAAAACACCAGGATGTGTGACATGACAGCAGAGCAGGAGAAAGAAAGCTTCTCGGGACAGAGATAAAACAGGTGCGCTTCATAGAAACGCTGATGGGATAGTAAGCCACGAGTGGTTTTTACTTTACCCCGTCCGCCTCAGACAGTCTGTAAAGACTCAGACGGTTCACTCAGACACGTACTCGCGTATGCACGGGATCTCAAATAACCCACACAGGGACAAGCAGACACACGCGTGGACACTTAGGTAATAGGCTCTGATTACAGACGCAGAAACTCAGGCACACACAGGGTCAAGCGACGTTCCCACTACACATTTGAATCCGGAAATTCACTCCACATATTCACAACGGTACCAAACCTCCCAAAAATTTAATAATAATTTAAAAAGTAGATTTACACCTCCCGGCTGCTTCTCTGTTTATCAGCTCCTCGTTCATCTGTACATCAGTAAGTGTCTTTTAATGTGTGTGACATTCTTCTGCCTGTTTGCACAGCTGGGCTTGAGGATTAAGCACTGAAAAATGCCACCTGTTAGACAGGCAGCTTATGAACTGGTGCGTAAGGTGGAACGGGATGAAATATTTACAGCATAATCCTGTCACCTAATATCAGCATCATGCGCTTTCAGACGCTTAAAGAGTCTAGCTACGTAATCCGATCCGTTCCGATTACAAATTAACCGTCTACATGAACATGTCCGATAAGCGTTTACAATTCGAAAAACTTGGTGTGTGCTTGAAGTGTTCAGTCGACACGAGGGATGTTCAAGCCAAACCGGGACTTTCGATTGTGCAGAATAACAGAACACAGTTATGAGAGTCAAAACTGCCTTTATTTCTGTATATAATCCCCTGCTACACTAATGCGCTTATCCCAGTGTTTCACTAGCGCTTGAAAGTTTTCTCAGTAAAACTTGGCCAGAGCCATGATCAGACTTCCTGCTTCACGTCTGAATGTCAGGACTGTACAGGGGTGTGGCAATAACTCCCAGTCGTTGGGAGTGGTTTTAGTGAATGATTGTGTGTACAGTTCTCTTCTGGCAGTTGGCGACAAGTTATCCGTCGATTTTCAAAGATCAGGCGTTCCACTTTCTGAATGTTCACACGAACGACTGCAGTGCACTCACCTCGGGTGGGATCTTCATTCACGGACGTACAATTTTTTAATTTTTTTTTTACATGTTTGACCCATTCAGATGTTTTACTGTGGCTAAGAGTCTTCCTGCTGTGCTTGAAGTCTTCTGTAAATCTCAATCGGATTCCAATCACAATTTCAAACTCCAGTTCAACTTATTTTTCTTCGTCCTTTTGCTCCTCCCTCAGCAAGAGAACTAGTGGAAAAAAGTCAGGAGCAAAGTGGTGGTCATACTGAGTTACCCGATTTTAGCAAAATGTTCCATCTAGGAAGCTCGTTACATCATCTAACGTTACCCCCATAGAGGGCAAATGTGCAAAATATACAGTATACTAGTAATATTCTAATGAGCTCAATGAGTTTGGGCTGGTTCAGGTCAGACTGAGCTGGAAACACGACTCCGATTGGTCCATCATTCCCATTATTAGTAAAGTATTAAGGTCCAGGTAAACGCAACTCATGATGTTAAATGACATGCACTACCTCGCAAAAGTCAGGGATCACTTTCTAACTCCGTGGTCGTTCCTGATTTTTATATCTTTCTACACTGTAAAGCAATGCAAAATAAATCTGCACTAATCTTCTCTGAACAGTTAATGTTGAGATGTGTCTGCTAATCATGATCTGTAAAGACTTTATAACGGCTATAATCCGAGGTGATTTCTGAGCGGTAGTGCATATTCGACTGTAGAAATATATTTTTAGAATGTACTTAAGAGACAAGTACTTACCCTTAAGCATTCCTAGAAAAATACTTTCATGGAGACACACTGCGCTTGTTAATAATGTTTGTGTGCTAATCTTATCCTGGCCAGGACGTGGGAGTACACCACAAATTAGATACTAGTGTGCCACAAGGCAGCATGCAAACTACATACAGATTCACACACTCATCTGTCCATTTGAGCGATACAGAGAACTGTTAATGGGTAGAGATTTATACAGCACCAGAGACAAGAGTGGCAAGGAAAATCCCAGTGATGACGAAATGATGAGAGGAACCTATCATCTTAATGCTGACTAATGATTATACAGCAGTACAGTAAGGATTATACTTCATTTATCTTACATCACTGTACTATGTTATAAAGTCATATCTTCTATACATATAAGAAAACTGTAAATTTGGCAAGTCTGTACTTCGAAGATGTGTATGGAGGGAAGTAAGATGAGTTAAAGCTTTTGGAATTTTCGGCATCACGTAAAAACTACTGAACGAATTTTAATGGGGTTTTCACAGGCGTATTTAGCTGAGCTTGGGGTAACACATTGGCTTTGTTTCATCGTGATGAGACGATACGCTACCTTGAAATTTAAATGGAGAACGCCCTTATATCATGCAAAAATCAACCTTGGAAAAATCATTAGTTCATCTCAAAATTCAATAGATGGCGCTGTACATTTTTTTTATACGCGCTTATGAGTACGCGATTGAAATCTACCTAATAAACGCGTTCTCACACCTTCATTCCGTGAACTTCACGGTAACACATAAAACATTTTAGTTCACTTTAGTTCAATTCAACAGATGGCGCTGTACATTTTTTGATACACGCTTATGAGTGTGCAATTAAATGCCACGCCAGCGAATTCACGGGCATGTCTAGTATTTGTTAAAATTATATTCCTATGATCAGATTGTGAGTAAGTGCTAACAATCTTTATAACTGTAGCAGGAGTGTTTAGGTACTATTTTTAAAAAGGTATCCATGTGGCATCATCCAAGACAGCAGATATAAAAGTATAAATAAATGAATAAATCAGGCAGGTTTGGAGGACGAGACGACGAGCCCCCAGTGGTAGACGTGTCAGTCAAGGACAACATCATATCAGGCATCAGGACGGAAAAATAAGAGTCAGACAGTAACAGACACGAGGGCAACCTGGGACATAAAGAGTGATCAGTTGCATCAGTTTATAATCCAGAAAGCAGATTACACTGAAATTTGACAGAAATGTTTTGACCTCTCCCGTGTTCGATGGTTTAAACTTATTTTCATGACTCTTCTACTTGACTTATCGGTGTCCATTGTCACGGCGTGCGCCTGTGATGGGCGTGCGCCCAAATCTATTATCGCCTCTCGCTCCCTTCGTAGGCTCCCTAAGACGGGGCCGCCTATGCGGGCCGGCTGGCATTGATTAACGTTACTGAACAAAACGTTGAGAGTGGCATTCGAGCGGGAAAATGGAACGTGCCCCAGAGACTTAAAAAGAGAGAAGAGGAAAAGGCCGCGAGGAGGATAGCGTTAAGGCCAACAATCCCAGCCGGGAAAGCCGCCCAGCCGATGGACGTCCGAGCGAGACTCCTGCCTGAGGCCGCGCCCACAGAGAGCTGGGAGGGGCCAGGCCGGCTATCGACAGCGGGGAGGAACTGTCCAGGGAGCGTGCAGGAGCGCTGCCTCGCGTGCTCTGTTGGCCACTCCGCTGCCAGCCGCGTGCCCACATGCCAGCTGGGCACTGCCTTGGACCCTGCACGTGCACACATAATTTCTTCCCTTTCTCTCCGTCCTCCCTCCTTTTACCCTTTCCTTCCCCTATTTATTCCTAATAAATTACCCTTTTCCTCTAAGATATCGCCTCGTGTCTGTGTTTCATGGTGCCGCCCGTGCAACTTTGGGTCGAACCCGTTACACCATTCAGCTTAGTCGATAATAGGGAGGATCTGAGTTGAGTCTAATTGTAATAGCAAAACTGTAGTCATTTCTCAGTACCTTCTTCGTCCATGTGTTTTACTGTTATTGTTGTTGTTGTAATACTCGTACAGCATAGCATTACCAATTTAACAGTTTCAGAAATCACAGTATCGGGGCTCGCTGTTTTCCAATTCATCACATCCATTCTGCGAAATGGATTCGCGCTCTGAAGCAGCGGGATTGAATCGTTTTTCCACTTGAGAGCAAGATAGGATCGAAATCCATACCACACTCAGTGCTTCATGTGTTACTCATCTGTTCACTGCAAAGCCATGGACGTCCTGTTCACACAGACCATCTCGTGTCAGTGTCATTTTTCAGTAATACAGTGTTGTTCGATTTTATTCAGCAAACCTCTTCGCAGTGGGCATGCAGACTAGCCCTCTGGTCATCATGTCTTCTTAAAGACATTAAAATAAAGGCATTATTGGAGGTACTTTTTAGTACCATCATGCCTCTAAGTTTTCGAAACTTTCGTGCTATATGAGCATTTTGAAATAATCAATACGTTTACTGTGCAAATGTATCTTAAGAAATAAAACATTTAAGGTTAGAATGCGTAGAGGGAACAAAGAGCCAAGTACACACTGCAATAAGTAATATCGTGGCAAGTGAAAATATCTGGACTCTAGTGAAATTACTCAACAATGTCCTATTATGGTCCTGAAAACATCACCCTGAAGATGTAGGTCTCTAGTATATATGGTCCTGAAAACATCCCTCTGAAGTTGTCCCCAGTACAGTAGGTCTTTAGTTTGTATAGTCCTGAAAAAATCCCCCAGAAGTTGTCCCCAGTACAGTGAGTCTCTAGTTTGTATGGTCTCGAAAACATCCCCCTGAAGATGTCCCCAGTACTGTACAGTGGGTCTCTAGTTTGTATGGTCCCAAAACCATCCCCCTCAAATTCAAATTCAAATTTTATTTGTCACATACACAGTCATACACAGTACGATATGCAGTGAAATGCTTATACGACCGCTCCGTGACCTTAAATAATTTTTACAAAAGGAACCTATAAAACAGATTCCAACAAAGTTACAAAATATATATATATACATAAAATCTGGAGTATGAAAAAAATGTGCTCTTGTCAGAAGTGGGATGTGATGTAATATATTGCGACTATAGTCTGTGAAAACTTGAGGTAGTTTTTTAATGAGATGAGGGGGGTGTGAAAAGAAGTCCTTGAAGTGTGCAAAAGATGTCCCTAGTGCAGTAGGTCTCTCGTTTGTATGGTCCTGAAGATGTTGCCATCTATCTCTATCTAGGAACCTCTGCAGTCCAACTAAGAACTTTGGAGACCAATTGTGATTACTCTTTTCTTTATTCAAGATGTCACCAGTAGATCTCTAGTTAGTATGGTCCTGAATATCTCCCCAATAGGTGTTTGTATGGTCATGAGGATTCTCTTCACATTCGCTTGGGAATCTTTCTAATGAGTTTGAGTTGCAAATAAGAACGAAAAAGGTTTTGTTACATATTCAGAAAGACACTTTTGTTTATTATTTGCAATGACCTTTTTCAGTGTCGAATTAAAGTGACGTAAGGATGTAATTGATTTTATTACATGACATTATACATGGGCATTCACTCTAGTACAGTGTACTGGAGTGAATACGTCTTTACAAAATGTTCAAACTGCTTTAATATGTCACAGGTAGCATACGACAGAAATTCTTGTATAGTTTTCGGGGAAAAAAAAACATCCAGTTTCGTTCGATTTCCCATAAACATTTCAGCTCCATTTCGGCATAAGACGGTAACATGCCTCTCGAAGTCTTTTTTTTTTTTTTTTTTTGTAGTTTTACAGACCAGGAGATCAGTTGAACATTAAACATGCCCCCTGACAGTCCAGTTCTATAGCTCCTGGAGGGGCAATTACATTTTATTGCCCCATAAGTAAGGGGCAGAACAGCTGTTTTAATTGGTCTAAGTGGGAGAAATGGGATATGCTCTGTGGGTGGCTCGCACTCGAGTATATTTCTTTAAGGCCTCCATCTGAATGAGTTATGGCTGCTTTTGTAGTCGTGCTTGTGTTAGTGGCTGCAACATAAGACGTATATCTGCAGAAATGAACCGAGATTGATTCAAACGATCCCACTTTTGTTTTACTGAGCGAACGTCTGATGTAATGCAACGCTGATTTTAGTAGCCAGGAGTTCATTTCAACCTCAGTCTCCTAACCTCAGTCTACGGATCTTTCCAGATCTCAGGAGGGTGGGCGTTTTTTTTTTTTTGCACTGCGGACTCTCCGGTTGTTATCATTTGTCTCCGATGATGATTTGTGCCCTGTTTAAATTACCATTAGGCTGTGCGGTTTACACGCTGACATGGGCAGGAGAGATGGATGGAGCTCCTGGGGGCTCTCTCTGGCTTTGTCAATATGAGAGGAGGTGTTGAGATCATGTCAATAGAAGGAGGAGAAGAAATCACTCCTGCTAAGAAATTATAGCTTTCTAATTGATAAATTTTCTATTTTTCAGTTCACGTGTCAACCTGAACTTTTTCTTTTTTTTTTGCCTTGTGTATATGTAAATGAGGGAACGATGAGCACTGAGGTTTTCAAAAAGCCAACATGGGATGGAAAGCCACAGAGGGATAGCTGTGAAGAATTGCTTTACGTTTGCTCTGTACCGCAAAGAAAAGCACTTTGTCAGCAGAAGCAGCTCAGCCTTTTGACTTTGTGTCTCTGCGATAGGTACGAGCGGAGTTCATTTGAAGAGTCGCGTTTGGAGAGAGGGAAGGAGGAATCCAGGGTGCCGTATGCTTTCATGCCAAAGTTTATTTGTGTGCACACATCTGTGTGTATAATTTGTTTCCTGGTGTATGTACGTGTTTATAATATGCATCTACACTCACTGTGTCTGACCAGATGCCTAATAACCTTCATAAATTATTCTGTTTAGCATTACTTTACTTACAAAGAAGCAATATTTTTTATTTTTATCTTCATGAACAATATGCATGTAATTAGGCGACACAAAATCCCTTAACAGGCTTTAGAAATCGTTTTGATGACAACTTGTGCGTTCCTCACTATCCCTGGTCTGATTAGCTACAAAGAATTTGCCATACAAGTCAAGCTGGAAAAGCTAGAAAGCTACAGTAGAGTCACAGAATTACAGACAATTTTCTTTCACATCTATACATATAATAAAACTGTGAAGTCTGTGCGTTGAAGATATTTGTGAAAAAATTATTTGGAGGTTGTAGAATGAGTAATAGAACACATCAACATGGTTTTGGAACAGATTTTTGTCTGTCTGTTTGTTTGTGCATGCATCACGTAAAAACTACTAAACAAATTTTTATTTAGTTTTTACAGGCGTATTTAGCCGAGCTTGAGGTAACATATAGGCTTCGTTTCATCGCAATCGGCCCACGCGAAGAGAAGATATGCTACTTTGAAATTTAAATGGAAAACGCCCTGATATCATAAAACAATCGACCTTGAAAAAATCCTTATGTTCATCTCATGATCCAACAGATGGCGCTGTACATTTTTAAAAAACGCTTATGACTGTGCAGATAAATTCTAGTATTTCATATATCCAGATCAGGATTTTTTTTACTTATAATATGCTACATTTGGACATCAGCCTGTCAAGTGATGGCCCCTGGAGGATACAATACAGAAATGCAATTTTTTTTCTTGGCTTTGTCCCTTTTGTCCAAGGGGTTGCCAAATTACATCATTTGATCCGCAAGATCTGACACAAGTTTTATGCAGGATGCATAATATTTAGCGTTGTACAGTATGTGGCTTAGGAACGAGGTTCTTGCCCAAGGACCCACCAAAGAAGAAATTTCTCTTGAATTAAGGTAAAACCGAATTAAATCACACTGTACATCAGTGAACCGCTGTACAAATTTAGACTATAAGCCAGTGGTCGTATAATTGTGCATAATAATATTTATAATAATAGTGTAAATCTAAAACTGAGAGCGTGTAGTGCTGGACAAAAGCTTCTTGTAGCTTAACGATAAATGGAGGATGCATGAAGGTTGTGTTGTCCAACAGGGAGTAGGCTAGGTGGATGCCAGAAGGTATGGTGTCTATGGTAGTGACACTTTATTAGTAGTCCGGGAACACTTCATGATAAGTGGTCACAGTTGAAACATGTAATTTCTAAAATGACTGCCACTACACACAGAGGGATTCTGTTTCAAAAGACAAGGGCAACTTCTTTACCCTAGTTTAATTATTCAATGTGATTTTAAGTACATTGATTACAATCTGGAACTGTTGTTATATAGAAATCATTAACATATTATGATAAAGTAATCACAATATAAGACACATTTTATAAGACGTGCAACTCCGCTGAAGCCATTCCTTCCGGCCACACTCGGAGGTTTTTAGTGTTCGTTTTTTTTCTGTTTTAACAGCCGTTAAAGATTAGGCGAAGATTAACAGCACTGAGGTATAGTTTGTAAGGCGCCCTGTACGCTTGCTTTGTGTTCGTGTAAACATGCAGTGGGTTCTCGTTACTTGCTGGAATTGAAAAATGATGTTTTGGGGAGGACTTTCTCCATTGTGTTTTTTTGCATTTTATTCTTGTTTTTTTTTTAATGGCTTTAAAGTCTTTTGAAGTTAAGTTGCGCTATACAGTAGTGCACCTTGTTCTCAAGTACCGGAGTCAGGCATGTCGGTTTAGATCCACTTTTCTGAAGTAAACCACATCAGTTGCTCATCTCCTGCTGAGCCTGTGTCAGTCAGAGCCTGAGCATTTTATTATCCAGATTTTGAGACAGGTGATGTGGAAGGGGTTGCCTGGTATATACTGTATTTACTGTGCTACTCAGATCGAGTGCACGTCTTCAGCACCTCCCTGTCTGGCAGGATGTATGATCTGTGGCTGTATGACCCGAATATTTTACTAGGATAATAGCAAGCAAAATGACATCTTACCAAATCTAGACAAACCTATTTATAATTTCTTAAAATAAGTTGACATCAAGCTTATTTACAAATAAGCTTAATCTTGAATTAGGTTTGTTGTAAACATTTAAAAAAAAAAATTATACATACCGTAGGTTTGGCTGGATTCAAGAATATTATACTTTTTGAGACGTCACTTTTAACGCATCGTGTAATCATTTCAATCGAAACCTGTACAGATACAATCAGAATTAATTTTCAAAGGGAATTAGAAAGGTGGTGTAAAACTTTTATAATCCATTCAGTAGTTAAATATTAGAATAGAATAGAATAGAATAGACTAAAATATTTTTGTCATTGGAACATGTGGGATGTCCAGCTAAATTTGGTGCTTTACATATATCACACAAGATACACACATTACACCTTACACACTTTATACTCTTAAATAAATTATGCAAGAAACCGCACCAAAATACATATATTGCACAAGAAATTTTGTTATGTATATTGAAATTTTTATTTACGTATATTGCACAGGAAAGTTGCATATTTTACCCAATTTGCACATAAAATGACAAATATTGCACAAGATTTATGCATATTGAAGAAAATAATAGAGTTTCATTAAGCATTTAATACTTGCACTTCCCTAGGGTTAAAACTGTTCTCCAGTCTATTTGTTCTGGTTTTGATTGTTCTGTATCGTCTGCTGTAGCATAGCTACAGCTCAAGCATAGGGTGACCATGGTGGGATGGATCTTTAAGGATACTGCTGGCTTTATTAAAACCACAAGAATTGTATAATTCCTATGTAAACACTTGATTGTAGATTGTTTCTCATTTATTTTAATTAATTAAAATAATATATTTATTAATATATTAATATATGTGAATATATTCTTTCTGTGCATGTTTGTCCACATCGGGGTAACATTAGGTGACTTGATGAGTCTTGCTTCCTTTTCTGATCCTGAACAACCAACCTGTCTTTACTTAAGCTTTTTTACTCACGTGATCTTTTTGCTTGAGAAATTGACATTAATTAGCTCGCCGTTTCACATCTAACCAATTCTACTGTAGATTAAACTGAATTCCTGTAACCAGTCATAATGCAGAAGGCGGGATTTATCACAAAAAATGGGAAGCCTGACCCCTAACCTAACTACTGACTTCTGTTATATTTCCATCAGATTAAATGCTTCACCGAGCACACACACACACACACACACACACACACACACACGCACACACACACACACACACACTGTGCTTCTAAATTACTGAGGTAAGCACACACACACAGTAGTGTCGTTGTTATCCACAGATTCCAGTGCAGATCTAAACTGGCTTTCATGTTTAAAAGAATTTATTCATGTTGTATTTTGCATTGTGGGCAAAAAGCTAACAGGAACCGTTTTGACCTGAAGACAACACGATGCCCTGGAGGACATACACATTGTACTTAGCAACTCAAAACACACTCGTTAACTGTACAAAAACATGCACAGTTAGGTAATTCTAGTGAGCTGTCTTGTTCATGAGATCTAGTAGAGCAGAGAGAGCCCCCACATCACACACACACACAAATGTGTTCAGGAGAAGAAAGACTTTGATCTGGGCTACACACATATGGAAGTGATTTTTGACATTCCATCCAGATTAAAGCATGTTGGGAGAATGGTTTCACTAACCCCATTTCTTGGCTATGGTGAGTAGAGTTTCAAAGATGGTATAGATTTGGTTACTGCTAATAAAGGCTCTTAAGGGGAGTGAAACTGGGGTCAGTCCAGAGAGAGAGAGAGAGAGAGAGAGAGCGAGAGAGCAACCAGTATGTATGTACAACATATTGTCAGCCAACATAATAGCCAGACAGATAAGACATTTAAGAAGAACAATAAATATGGAAATCATGAATAAAGTTACATTTGATTAAAAAAAAAGAAGGTATTTTTATTTCCCTTTTTTGGTATCTTTCTATGGATGTCTGTTCAAGTCAAATCAAACTGCACTAGGTAATATAATTTAAAATAATATAGTGTAACTATATTGTGAGATAATGGACATGTAGCTACAGTATATTTAAGATATTGTAACTATTGTAGCTACTGTATATTGTAAAAAAAAAAAAAGAAATGTAAGTATAGGTGGTCCTGAACTTTCACTTTTGCATATGCTGTAATTCAAATATTATTATATTAAGACAGGCAAGCCTTCTGGCCACCTTTAGAAAGCCTTTAAAACTCATAATTCATTGAGAGGTCTTCAGGGCTGTGTTCTATTTCACAGTTTAAAGTATGCTCCCTACTCCCTGCTCCCTGTGCAGGGAATTTCGGTTAAAGGAACAAAATCAAAACATTAACGATATTCAGAACACCCTGCAACGTTGCCAACTCAGACATCACTTCCTCTGTGCGTTACCATGGTAACCTAAACCATCTCGGCCACCTGTTGCTGCTAATTTTGAAATTTCACGTGAAAAGGAAATATTGAATATTTATTGAAGCCAAAACTGATACCGTCACAAATACATGTACAAATAAAATGCGTATTAAATAAACAAATTATTTGATTAATTTATAAGATGTACAAAGAAATGATTATTGTGCATTTCCTACAGATTATTAGTCTGTGCAGTTAGAAGGATTTATTAAATGAAAAGATTTTTCAAATTAAATTAAATTAATGTTATGTTGTCCTCGATAATAAAGATATAACTACTTTTTCCAGCTCCATTTTTTCCCCACACTTTCTTCAGCGAGACGCAGTGACTGATGGGAAGTTTTCAAAAATGTCCACTTCCTTAAGTTCCCTACACCATTCACAGTTCCTTTTGAACTGAGCAGTTTTGCTCCCTGCTGTTGAATCGTACTAAACATTGTTGAACATCCTGTGCAGTCCACTTTGCAAGGAAGTAGTAGCTAATCAGAACGCAGCATAGATCATCTACATGAAGATAAGATTTTACTTATTATGTATGGGTGCCTAAAAGAAGATGTCTGGGGTGTTAATATTTTTAGGGCTTTGATAGGTCCTGACGACGTACTTATTAGGTACAGTATGTACAGTATGTATAGTTTGTATGGTCCTGAAGATGTCCTGAAGTCTGGTTATACCAATCAGAGGAAATTGGAAATAAGTGACTATGGTAGTGGCGCATCAGTGGGGAAGCCTAGTGTGACATTTGGAGAAAGAAAGCCTAGACGAGTTTAGAAGGTAAGTAAAACACTGTGGTGACATTGTGGCATTTACCGCATGCTGTGGTTAAGTTGTTTACTGAAAGTAGTGGCAGAGGGGCTTTGTGGTGAGCACAGTCAAAACTGTGAAGCGAAACAACGTGTGGTGTAGATGTCTTCAATAGTGGGAAGAGAGATTTTGATGATCTTCGAGATACAGTGTCAGCCTTCTCAGGAAGAAAAGACATTGTTTTGCTTTCTTGTACGAGGAGCTGGAATTGAGGAACCAGGTGAGGTTCTCCTCCAGGTGGACACCTAGGAATTTGGTGCTGTTGACGATCTCCACAGAGGAGCCGTCGATGTTCAGCGGAGAATGGTCGCTCCTTGTCCTCCAGAAGTCAACAACCATCTCTTCTGTTTTAGCAACGTTCAGGAGACTGGTTGTTGTCTTTACACCAGTCCGTTAGACTCTGCACTTCCTCTCTGTATACTGACTCGTCGTTCTTGCTGATGAGACCCACCAAGGTTGTGTCATCAGCAAACTTAATGATGTGGTTGGATCTGTACGTCCACCCTAGTGATGTGTCATCTCACATTACCAAGGTTGGGGAGGTTTGAATCTTGCCTTCCAGTTTGTGTGTGTGGAGTTTGCATATTTAGATTAGATTAAACTTTTTCATTATGCAAAGTACTAAATAATAAATGTACAAAGGGTTATAAATAGAGGAAGGTTGTAGGTTCATACTGTACGTACAGGGTGTGAGTGTGTTATTCACTCAAGGTGCAGCAGATATTAAAATTAGTATTTAGATAGTATGTACTGAATAAGTATGGGTGGAATACACTGAAGTGTTGTGTGATAAAAAATTGTCAATAAGATTGAAAGGAAACGTGTTTAAGACAGTGGTGAGACTGGTGATGCTCTATGACTTAGAGACAGTGACACTAAAGAAAAGACATGGAAAGAGTTGCAAAGGTATGAGTCAAACAACATGGTAGATGATTTGGAGATAAAATCAGAGACGCCAGATTGAGGCGGGTTGGACGTGTTCAGAGGAGAGATTGTGGATATATATATATCTGTAGAAGAACGCTGAGGTTGGAAGTGCCAGACAGGAGGTCTAGAGGAAGACCAAAGAGGAGATATGTGGATGCAGTGAGAGAGGACATGAAGTGAGGGAAGAGGATGCAGACTATAAGGTTAGATGGAGGCAGATGATTAGCTGTGGCGACACCTGAAAGAAGATGAAGACAAGGATGATATAAATTATGGATGGTTCAATTATTCACCTGGTTTTCGCGGGTTTCCAGTCTAAAGACATGCACTCTTTGTTGATTGGCGTTTCCAACTTGCCCATAATATGTAAATTAGTAGGGGTGCTCCGATCAGGATTTTTGGGGGCGATCACCGAGCTTGGATCACTAGAAGCTGTATCGGCCGATACCGATCACTGATTACAGGGTCTACTCGAAGCCTTATCATGTACAGTACCATTATTTATTAAACTATATCTAACAACAATGTAAATTAAGTATTGAAGTTACAAGAAGAGGAATATCATGAATTGACAACTGTATATATTGGCCAACACGTCAACTTAAACATAGAAGCCTGTGTTTGGTTAGTAATTGGGAACAGCTTAGAGCCTGACAAATACAACTTTCCTGTAGATAAAATAACAGACAAGTAGGACGTGAGTCGCCGGTGTTATGTGCTAAAATGCGACCCCCGCCACAGATTGCCCCTAACCTAAATTCATAGGTTTATTATTATCAAATATGATATCACTATTATAATTTACCCTAGGTACGTCACAGGTGTCAAGACCATTAATACAAATTCTCATATAATGTTTATTTTCTGACACATTTATTTTGCAGGGATTTGTCATGTAAATGTATAATGTCATGTATAATGTTTGCACTAAATAAATATTTGTTATGAAGACTTACACAAAATTATTTTTTATTATAAAATAAGCTATATAAAAAATCCATCTTGTATATGAAAAAATATTTAGGAAAAAAATTCCTATTCAACATGTATTTTTTTCATATTGCTTATTTTATAATCAAATTCGTTTGGTCTAATTTGTAATTTGTAATTCATAAACCTATAAATTTCTGTTGATTATATAGGGGGGCGCAATCTGTGGCCAAAAAAATTAAACGTGTAATTTTTCATGTTTAAAAACTTGTTTTAAAAAATTTACGTTTGACAAACATGTTTAACTTTTCGTGCGGAAAGATGGAAACGTAATTCCAAAACTTGTGGTGAATCATGACGAACTGTACTTTTGGCCACCGTGCGAAACCGCGTAGGTGAGATAGGGTATAACCGACAGCTGAGTGAGTGGCGGCGCGTGAGTTGCTGAGCTCTCCCACTCTCTCAAATGTCTGATGAGGTTCATATTAAAATGCTTTCGGTGCTTCCCACCTCGTGGAATTGTCTTATTACACAGGTTACAGACCGCTAATGTAGTGTCTTCCTCACACAACACGTAGAACTGCCAGAACGGTGAAGCCATTTTAGCAGTGCGCAAAAAAATATTGTTCCGCGAGTTTTGCATCATCTGATCGGCTTTTCTATATCGGCCATTACAGAGACTGCCGATCAAACTTCCCAAAGCAATTATCGGCCGATTATGATCGGCAACCGATCAATCGGAACACCGATATATGAAAGTATGTGTGATTTTGCCCTGCAATGGGTTGGCACCCCGTCCAGCGTGTACTTGTGCTTGGGATAGGCTCCAGACTCCTGTCATCCTGTCATAGAGGCCCAGTGTCCACTAGAATCTGTAATTCACCAATTTGAGCCTGATAATTAACAAATTAGACAAATCAGTGATGTTCGAACAGAAGAACCGGAACAGGAACAGAAAATCTAAAATGTGGTCACAGCCAGGGTTCTGGTTTGGAGGATGATGCTATCCGCTCATTCCGCTTGGGTAAGCTCACAGATGGCAGTAGAACCATGACTGATGTGAGAGCGCTAAGTACTTCTAGGCCCCCGGCTGCGAGAGGCTACAGCATCACCCTGGAACTGTACTAGAGCTCTCCAGATGATTTCTAATTGCAACCAGCAGATTAGCCGGTTTTGAAAAACAGTGTCAAGGTCACAGCAAGGTCAAATGTCTGAAATAGATTTTCCTGAATAGCTTCCTTTGTGTTTGAATATAGTTTAAAGGTACCACTGTCATATAAATTATGTACAAAAGGATGGATTTGTTGGCACTATAAATGGAGATTATGTCATCGAGAGCATGTACGTGTATTTATTCACATCTAAATTAAATACATTCCTCTACACATTATGGCGTCTTTGTTAGTGCTCAAGAGTAATGCACGTCCATTTATATGCAAAATCTTTCAATGAATCATTCACACCCAGTTTATATTTTTGGAAACACGCTATCTACAGCGTATATCTCTTTCTTCTGGGAAGCAGGTGCATTCCAGTGCCAGCAGGTTAATAAAGCTTGACGGCAGGAGTGAAATGTTCAGCACTCCCTCCAGTGCAGGCCATGAAGAAGAGTAAAGGCCATTAAAGCTCACATCAGAGTAACTCTGCTCTGCTTGTGCGCTGTAGGCTGTAACTCCGGGTGAGAGCTCATCGTTGTGTTATTAGCGTTAGGGAGTCATAGCAGTGATGGATTCATCACTGAAGACTATTTTTCACTTCCAGGCTCACCATAGATTTACACTGTATCCCTTACAATATATTTCTGTGAAAATGTGTCTGCCAACAAAACACGCTCTTGTTTATTAGTGTACTTATTTCCAGATTTACATACAGATAGTGTTCGGGGAAGACTTAATACAAAAATTTTATTTTTTCTTATACAAATCATGCTTTTGTTTGCCGTCAGGTCCTTTCACTTAGGGGTGTAACTGCTGTATGTGTATGTGTTTGGTGCTCCATGTATCTTTCTACTGGATTTGAATGAGGAGTTGATGTAGCAGAAAAAGTTCTTCAACCTCAGATACGTCATAACTAGACCCAGCTAGAGACATGAACAGAACTGGTCCCACCCTGAGTAATTTGTTATACTGTTGTTATTTAGCTGGTTGGAGTTCCGCAGAATATAAAAGACCTTGTGTGGCTGATCAGGTCAGTGACTAACAGTTTACTGTTTATTGAACTGACATAGAGCCACCTACTGTAGAACTCAGCATCAATAATGTATTCACAATGACAGACTAAAGATAGGGCTGTCTGGGCCATTGCACTCAAGGACCCCTCACACTGTAGTCTGTTTGTTTATTTGTTTGTTTACTCACTTGCATACTTGAGAAATTGAAAAATAGAATTTCCCCTAGCTTGTCCATCTCTGGTGTTTTCTGGTCTATCGTTGTGGCTCAGCAGTAGCTCGTTTACCAAAATGTTGCGTTTTTGGAGGCAGAGTAACATAAAGGGAGTTTGATTTATGAAAAAAAAAAAAATTATCTGAGGAGTACTTCAGCGGGAGCGTTAACACACATTTCGGGGGCTCTGAGACCTGTGTTAAAACAAAAGTAAAATACGGGACCTTTAATAACATTTTAGCCTGCAGTTACATCTTGTTTCATCTAGGTATCTTTGGGTTGGCTGAGGGTGTGCTGTGTGATGCTTGATGAATTTAGAATGAACCTCCTGGGCAGAAATCAGTGAAGTAGTGGCATTCTTAAGAAGGAAGTAACAGATTTTAGTAGCAAAGTGATCACTGTGGTGATCAGTGCAGAGGATACTGTTGAGGAACAAATAAGAGAGTGTTTACATTTCCTGCTTGCAGTGAGATAAGTTAGCTAAAACTAGCTTGCTAGTCATCAATTTCTCAAATTTCTACTGTATGTGGTTATGTCTCTACATACTGTTCCACTCTAAGTGATGGGTCGTTAACGCTTCGTTCTTTTTGAATGAGTCTTTAACGTGACTCAGAAGAACGAGTAGTTTCAGAGAGAATCAGGGTTCGATTCTGGAGAGGGAGCATGAGAAACTACCACAAAAATTTTCTACTGGCCGCGCATGCACAAAGCTTCGCAAGACCTCCGTAGGTTATGTACAGGAAACATAAATGAGTAGTTACTTTTGAGTCTTTTGATCTGAATCGTTTGGTCTTTTATCACGTGACTCTCATAAACGCTTTGCAGTGCATTACTCAGAAAAACAGAATCGAGCGGTTCTTCTCATGTCCTATAGTCCAAGTCGTTCGTTCTTTTGTCACGTGACTCCCATAGACGCTATGAAGTGCAATAGATTCAAAAGAACACACGACTCGGACCAGAAGACTCATGAGAAGAACCGCTCAATTCTGTTTCCTGTGTACTGCACTGCATAGCGTCTATGGGAGTCACGTAACAAAAGAACGAACGACTCGGACCAGAAGATATGGTGGTGAGCTGCTCATTCTGTTTATCATAATATGCCCTTAGCTGCATTGTAATATTTTCATTACTGGAACTATAGCCCAGATTTTTGTATGTAGATGTGTTGGGGGTCTGCTTATTGAAAATGAAACATTTTATTCTATTTCTGATCAAAAGAACAAAATGAACGAAATTACTCAAAAAAAGATTTGTTCATTTTGATGGACGAGATTTATAAAAACGGGTCCCTAAAATGATCCAAACTTCCTTATCAGTCTTCGACTCCTACTTCTACCAAAGAAAAAGAAACGCATACTGTAGAGTGACACTCATTTTCTTTTGTCATTAATATCGAGAAAGAATAGCTAGCCTCCTTCCTCCCCCCAATAAAAAATGCACAGGCGTGTACTGTCCATCATGTATCATGTAGCCTTGAACCGGCTAACACTCTGAGTTGACAGAAAGCTAAATGTGAAAATCTGGTAGAAAAGAGAACAGGAGATTGCTATGCAAGCAGGTAATGCCCAAACGACTGCATTTATATCTGATGCTGCGCCTCTGACATTAAAACTAACCAGAAGTGTTTTATTAATACATTTCCCGTGCTCGAGTCTGCTATTGAATTACTCGCCCTGAATAAGAAATGAAATCATTTGAAGATTTTCATGCTTTCATTCTCCCGCATGTGTAATATTTCTGCTCCAGCCGTACCATTCAGTCCTTTGTCTTTGAGGACGGAGCTCATTCCTTCATTCTCCCTCAGTGTGTCAGACACTTTGTTAAAGTCCGTGTATAAATACTGAAAGATTAATAGTTCCCATTTGTTTCTTTCCACATGACTGAATGTTTTTGATTTCCTGACACTCTAAAGCTGTTTGTTAATGACCACTGTCATAACAGTCAAGAATAATGCCTCCTATTACAATATTATTAAAAATATCAAATATAGAACCAAAATCTGTATTTTAATATTAACTGACTATAAATATTAAGAGTTTAGCGTGGATTAAATTATGTCTTATATGTGCTCAATGGCCAAAATATACTCCCTGATTGCAGGTCCTCCAGCCAGTGATCAATGATTCATTAATAATCCTGTGTGTGAGAAGCATGATTAACTTCGAATGACTGATTGGTGAGAAATTTGCTGCCCTGAAGCAATGCAATCTTTTTTTTCCCCCACATGGAGCATTAAATTTCATATTAATTAAGTCTTTATTTAAGGCTAATGCAGTGGGAGAAATGAATAGAACGGGAAATGTATGTTGCGCAAAAATTTCATATGTAAAACTTATTCTTTATTAGAATGCATGACTTTTTTTTTTTTTTTTTTACTTTTATTTGTTGCTATGGTAATATGACATGTCCAGTGCATTATTAAAATCTGGAAGGATAGTGATGAACCAATCATCAACAAATGTGAACGGAATTTTTTTATGATCGTGAACGGAGATCAGTTAAACATTTTGTGAAATCAAATTGCTAAAAAAAAAATTAGCTCTCACGCTTATGTTTAATAGTGAAAATGAGCGCATTTTTACACGCACAATGCGAGAAAGAGAACTCGAGAGAGGAATTTGGACTAAACAGCTGTGGAGCCTTAAGAAAACAACGTATCAGTGAGCCTAATCAGGGGGAAAAAAAGGCTTCAGTTTGGTAGGGAGCATAAAGAATGGACTGTGCAGCATTGGAAAAAGGTCATGTGGTCTGATAAGTCCAGATTTACCCTGATCCTGAGATCATGCCCCGTACAATCCCTATGGGGCAGCGTTATGATCTGGGGTTGCTTCTCTTGGTCAGGTCTACAGTAGGTTCAGCAACATTATGTGCCCAAAGATTATGTCAGCTGATAACTTGAATATACTGAATGACCAGGTTTTTCTATCTATGGATTTCTCCCTCTTTTCCCCCTCAGGGCACGGGTATATTCCAAGATGACAGAATTCACCGGGTTCAAATTCTGAATGAGTGGTTCAGGGAGCATGAGACATCATTTTCACACATGGATTGGCCACCACAAAGGCTCAATTATGTGAACAATGGAAAAGGTGAGAGTAGAACTGAGAGTCATTAGAGAGTGGGGCGCAGGGAGAGCGAGCTGTTAAGAAGAAACACCAATAAGAGAGAGATTAAGGTGTAAAGACCAAAGAGAGAGAGAGAGTAAGGGGAGTCCTTAAGCGTGGCTTACCTGGTGGACTTGTGAAGAGGTTTGATCTTCCTTTGGATGGATGAAAAATAGGAGAAAGGATGAGCCCAAGACGTCCACCTTTATTGAGAGAAGGATTTTTCCACTTGCATATGCATTCTCCTCCTCAAAAGTCTGTCAATTGTCTTTCACGTGACTGATTCAGGCCCTGAGGTGTTGTTTTTTGCAGAGGTTGTTTTGTCTACGCAATGTAGAGCTCTGAACACTCTTTACTGCATTGGACCACATATATTATTTTGCTCTTGTTATGATTAGTGTTGAAGGTGTGTCCTTTTCCAACCTCCTTCTAACGGCTAACAACAAAGAAAACCATGGATTCCTCAGCATCCAATTTCAGGTCCCTGATCTTTGAAACAAATTTGTCTATGGAGTGCTCCTTCCTCGTCAACTCCTTTCTTATCTACTTGTCAACTTTGCTTGTACTGTAAATGTAATTCCTCATAAAATAGGACTGCTGCATTTTGTCCTAAAAGTATGACCAAAAGACATCTGCTGATGACACCCATATATTTTCCCCCCAAAACATTTTTCAGAATATGACTACACAACTGTCTAGTATGTGCTTTTATGCTGTAGCATTACAGCTTTCCCTCACTGTCCCTAAAAGGCTCCAACCTTTTCCAGCATGACAAAGCTCTTTTACATAAAGATAGAATCTGAGTAAAGACTATTAATTTTGTCCAATTGTAAATTGTATGTTAAGACATACTGTAGCACGATTGGCCACATCGCTATACTGTATGAGACACATTTTCAACCAGCGAATTGTCCTTCGCGTCCAATCTGACATTCTCATATTATTCTGCTTAATTTTACTTAATGTACTAGTCTTGAAATTTTTACGAAATACGCATCTATGAACAATTTTCAGACTTTGTTAAAAATCTTCGTTAGAAAAGTAATAATCCCAGATTTAATTCCCACAAGGTACGTATGTTGTGTATGAGAAGCTGTTGCATTTGGTATCCTTGGTTATGTTTGCTACTCCCCCTTCTCCAGTCTGATTTCTGACCTTTGTTATAACCTTCAGGGACCACAGACGTACAGTACATCATATGCGATTGGTTGATGCCTGATCAGACCTTTTGTAGCATATGCTTGTACCTTTGATTAGACTCTGTCATCAAAAACTGAAGCTGGTAGAGAAGGAACTGATGATGTATTATAAAATGTTCCATATGATCTTTTAAAAGTTGGAGTAGACAAATCAGAGTAGAGCATTCCATTTGAAAATTTTGGTCAATTAAAGTAATTAAGGCAGCCTCTAAGTCATTTTTTAAAATAAGGGCACACAGACAAAGGTTAGGGATGAGAATTAATGATGTCATTTGGTCGATATTGTGCTATTTCCCAAAGTAACATGCAGATGCCAGCTGCATGGCCATCCCAGTGTGGTAAATGGGAATTAAATAGAGTTTTCAAGGGCACAACAGTAGAAGCTTGATGTTAACAGCTGGGATTGAGTATGTGACCTTTTTTGTGCATAGCCAGTTAACAGTCTGCCAGGCAACTCTGAGAAATTACATCTGATCTTCCATTAAAAAGAGATTGCTATCTCTTTTAGGGATTGAATCTGGGAGGGAAAATGAGTCATGAATAATTTTCACTCTGTTGTTTTGGTTGGATGGAACTGTTTTGCCGTGCATGTTTACTGCATTGAGTAAAAAATCTCTTTGGTTAAATCTTCCAACTCCTCTGAAATGCCAAACCATCGCCACAGGATTACCTCTAAGTTCATTAACAGAAAAACACACATATTACTATTTAATGAGTTGTTTTTGGCCAGCCTCCCTTTTTTGCTTGTTCCATTTTTTCCTAATTGTGTTTTTAAGCAATGCAACCTCTTAAGCGCCACATGTTTTTGTTTTTCCTCCATCTGCTTTCATACAAAGATAGCGGCCCAAGGATAGAGCCATGTGGCAACCCATCACCATCTAACAAAAGATGACCAAGAAAATTCCACACCTTTCTGAAATAAATTAATGCTGCACTAGCCTGAGGTTGTAAGCGCTCTCACACATACACACACATGCCCCCTCGCAGGTAAGAGCTAGTATGACTATTCAGTTTATATGAATGCATTGAAAGCAGACAGCAGCTGCTCACCTAGGCCTGGCTGCTCTGACAAGCAGCATCTTAATATTTCAAGAGCCATGTGAAAGCGCCAGACGCAGCACTTTTTGGGCAGTCTTTTCTCCAACTGCAGGCAGCTGGAGAGGAGCTTTCTGAGGCTTAATTAGAGCGAGAAGGCGGTTATCACAGGAGCAGTCGGCAGGTGCCCGCTCAAAATGTTTCATCCCCAGCCAGGGCTAGAGGAGGAACAGCTGAGCCGAGATGTCAAACACAATAGAGACTGGAGAATAAGTCTTGAAGCGTTGAACCGGGCCGACGGGCAGGTGAAGAGAGAGGAGGACGGTGAAGGATGTGAGGGGTACGCTGTGTTGTTTAGCAATTTGTAGGGAATTAGATATGTGCCAAAATTGTTTAACGATTTAAATAAAAATTAAAAATAATCACAAATCTAAAAACAAGATCAAGATTCTAGCTCAACAGCTGGCCAGTGAGAATGCAGTCCTATCACTCTTACCCTACAGCAGCTGGCCCATGAGGGAAGCTCAGGGAAGCGCAACTTCCCCCTCCCCCCTGTCTTGTTTATTGATTATTCTTATGTTTGTACTTTTTTCTGTACTCAGTCGAAGAGTACTTGGGACGCAAAACATTAAAATTGTACAGGCGGTCCTCGACTTATGAACGTTCGAGTTACAAATTTCCGCAGATATAAACAGACCGCGGTTCTACTTCCAGTTCACGGAAGTAGCTCAACAATAGACACTTCAGTGCATCAGATAGCATTATTTACAATTAAATACAATATTTTCAGTGTATAAGTGAATGTATAAAATGTCTAAAAGGCAGTATATTGTACGTGTGTGGGGATGTGTGGTCTCACTGGATTCAGTGAATCAGTCCGGGAGCACAATGATAGAAAATGTCTGTCCTGTAAAACTGCACTGATAGTTAATAATTTTAATTTTGGAAATTCTTCAACAAAACAGAGTTCACAGTTCAACACAGTGGAAAACAGCTCTGAGACAAAATGGCGTCCGAGATTCTCCTCGCGAACTACCTGTACTATGGTTTCTCTGGAGCATCTCCGAGGAGCCTTTCTTACAAGACCATTATCAAGCACACTTTAAGGACTGTCTCCACCATTAAACAGCCTTGTCAAGCAGGAATGTCCATCAGGTCTACCCCAGTGTAGGAGAAATGGTTGTATTAGCACACATTACTTATTGCAAAGACTGACATACATATATTTTTTTTACAGTAAATGATACACTACATGTAAATAAAATGTTCCAACTGCAAGTAAGACTACTAAAGGCTACTTCTCAGAGCTAGTGTTTGGCAGCTAGTGAGAACTTTTTCCAACTCCTTGGACTGTATCTTTAATTATTTATAATCACTTTGGATAAAGAGAATTGACTACCCTTTGTAGGGTATGCATGTCTGCGTGTAAATGTGTAGACATAGTTAATGCACAAGACCCAGTAGAGCACATAAAGTTTCAACGGGCTAACAAGTTAAAATTGAGAGCAATGCGAATAAAAAAAAATACATGTGACACAGAGACAGATCTTGAAAAAAAGCATCAAAAAGGCAAGCTCAATCCATTACCCCTTTGTAGTGTAAGACACCATTGATGCTCATTTCTTACAGTCCCTACAGGCTTACATTAGCTGTCCATGAACTAAAGGTCAGAAAAAGGGAAGCACCGAGCTGAGCACCGAGCTGATTCAGGAGAGCAGACGTGTCTTTCTCCCTAGGGTTTAATGAAGATTTGGGGGATGGAATCCGTCGGCAGAGCGAGATGGCTTTATCAAAGGCAAGGGGATTTTGTCATGATCCAGCTCGTTCAAAACTCTGGGTCCTTCTTATACTCCGTGCTGCAGTTTCTAAGACACCCACATTCTGTTTGGAGGAAGAATTCAAAGTTAAATGCTGAATGTAGGACGGCTGGGTAAGAGCATGGTAAATGCAGCATGCATACGAATGTATGTGGCATAGAGGATTCTGGATAATTTGTACAGCCAAGACCAATTACACCAACCGGTCAAAAGGTAGTGTACCAGACTTTATAATGATTGTCCTGTACTATTACATGTACTGGTTGACATTTCCTTTGTGGTTTCAGGAAGAACAGTGATGGGAGGTGTATTTTTTATTAGTTTACATTTTTGGTACAAATGTTATCCTGGTTTACTGTAGTTGGAGTATTGTGGGATGTGAAGCTAAGCAAAATACCAAATGTGTGGTATGAACTACTTTTTTTTTTTTTAAAGGGGTGTGGCATGGTGGCTTAGCAGTTAGCTTAGCACTGTCGCCTTGCACCTCCAGGGTCCGGGTCCGATTCCCGCCTGGAGTTTTCCCCAAACATGTTTTCCCCGTGTTTGGTTTCCTCAAGGTACTCCGGTTTCCTTCCACAGTCTAAAGACATGCAGATTAGGCTGATTGGCATTCCCAAATTGCCCATAGTGTGTGAATGAGGGTGTACCGTGTACTGTATGTGTGTGCCCTGTGATGGACTGGTCTCCTAAGTCTCCTGGGATAGGCTTCAGGCCCCCCATGACCCTGTTTACAGGATAAAGCGGTATAGACGACAATGATGATGGTGATGATATTTTCAAATATGCTTAATGGTTAGCATCATCAAATCTTGTTTTTAATCAAATCTTGTGTTTACTGCATGTTCTCCCCATGCTTTGTGCATTTCTTCCCAGTGCACCATTTTCCTCCTATAGTCTTATTGTTTCCAAATTGCATTTATGCAGAGTGTTGGCACCCCATCCAGGGTGTCCCGCCTCTGCAGTCCAAGTTGTGGTGGCGCAACTAGCACATATCATTCACCACCTTCTACACGATACAAAGGAACATGACTAACTTGAGGAAAATACAGAACGGTAATTACATATATTATAAAGGCATCAAGATATCCAGACAGATTAAGGAACATGGTTACACACACACACACACACACACACACAAACACACACACACACACACAAAATAAACCCTTCTGGAAAATCCATCACAACAGTAACCAGGATAAAATGCTTACAGAAATTAAATTAAATACAAAGTTAAAACCATACATTAAGTTTTTATGTTTCTTGAGACAGGTCATGATTTAGAATAACTGCAGTGACCCGGCATGTAGTTAATAATACACAACAAATTTACTACATCGCAACATTTTCAGCATTTTAATGATTCGATTCATTTATGAAGCCTTGATTATGAGCATAAATTCCAAGCACAGTAAATTATTCTTTAAAGAAATCTTATTATATATGAGAAGCACATATATAACTTTCAAGGACTCCTGCACTGCAATAGTTTAAATAATGTATTTGCTGTGCACTACTGGATTCGCTCAGGATATCTGGACTTCTAGACTAATTAAGGGATTACTTCGGATTCCTCAGACTTAATACTGGAGCTATTTAAACATTGATGGGGCTAGCAATAATGGGTCTAAAAAGCTCTTAGGAATCGTAGCTGACCTCTGTTCTGAAAAACACGTCTTTCCCGCCATACGTTAAAGGCACGTTTTGCACGGGAAGGGCATTTTTGGTTCAGCGATGGAAATTCACAGCTTTGTTCCTTGTTTTCTTTTCCATGTCAGTTGAGAGGTTTGCTCCCTAAAGACCACTAAATACCTCAGCACGAGCACAATCATAGGTCTCGAGCTCATAACGCCAGCGAGCGCCATTGTTGGTTTATTTCAGGAAGACCTATATTTACAAAGCATGTAAAGATATTCTTTTTTTTTTTTTTTTGATTTTTCCCAGATTTTCTCCTTAATTTAGTCGTGTCCAATTCCTCCTTGTCACTAGGGGGCTCCTACATTAAGGCTACTACTACCACTCAGCCGGGAGGGCCGAAGACTATCACGTGTTTCCTCCGAACCACGTGACGCCAGCCGACCGCATCTTTTCGAACTGCTCGCTCGCGCACCCTTGGGGGCAGCGTAACACACTCGGAGGACAGCGCTATCTGCTCCTTCTGTTGCGCGAGCTCACTGACA
This sequence comes from Clarias magur, assembly GCA_013621035.1. Taxonomy (NCBI): domain Eukaryota; kingdom Metazoa; phylum Chordata; class Actinopteri; order Siluriformes; family Clariidae; genus Clarias; species Clarias magur. The sequence goes on along the minus strand of QNUK01000007.1, from coordinate 3,101,404 downwards.
CCCCTGACTGGCTGTAGAGCCGTGATTAATGTGGGAGCACTATGTACCTCTCATCCCTCCCCTCTAAGCTCGGCCAATCAGCTCTCTCTAGACCTCCGGCTGCGAGAAGTTACAGCACCACCCGGGATTCGAACTAGCGATCTCCGGATGATAGGGCGAGCGCTTTTACCACTGTGCCACTCGGAGGCCCCATGTAAAGATATTCAACAGATTTCTGACAGAGGCAACCGTGTCAAGTCCTTATAACACATCTGATCATCAGTGACCTTAATAAAGACTGAAGTAATGGAAAGTCAATCTGGAATGAAGATAACAGTGGTGGTGAAAAGTATTAAGACTATTAAGTATTAAGAATATTATTATAGTTCTCGCTGTGCACAAAACAGGTGATGTCACTAATCAGTTCGAACCAATCAGGCTGTTAGTTAGAATCAGCTCTGTCTCCATACTTTATCTTGGGGTCAGTTGTAGCTCAGTACTTAAGGTATTGGCCTATAGTTTGGAAGGTTCCAGGTTCAAACCACAGCCACACCATGTCGCCACTGTTGGGCCCTTGAGCAAGGCCCTTAACTCTCAACTGCTCAGATGTGTAATGAGATAAAAAGTTGCTCTGGATAAAAGCGTCTGCCAAATGGCTAAATGTAATTCTTAATTAGATTTTTTACATCACAAAAACGTTCAAATTTAAATCCATTGAGACCCCACTTTGTATATCTTTGTAAATAAACCATTGCGTATGTTCATAGATCAAATCCAGTAATTATCATGTGCTAACAAACAGGGCGAGAAATTATCATTATTAATAATTAAATTATAGGGATACCAGTATTGTGTAGGCTTTATATCAACTCTAAATCTGGAATTTAAAGTACAGTAATCGGGATTGCAGACAGTTTTGAAAAAGGCCAAAAAGTTTAGGAACCCCAGCTCGAACTTATTTCATCTTTTAACTTGATCAACTTTCTGTATTATGACATCAATTCTTCAACCCCTGAAATATGTCACGTTCACACATTTTCGGTCTTTCCATTACCTTTCATGTGAGTCTGGCACAAAGGTGCTTTATTTATGTGTGTGAGCAGTCATTTAGCTTGTATCATTAGTCATCCACGGCCTGTTCTTGCCGTCGTTTAGCGTTTGCCACATTTCTCATTTTCTGTGATTATTCTTTCTTCCTCACAAGCACAGGAAAGAAAACAGGCCATTAGTTTTATTTCTTTTTTTGTTTTCCTTTCTGTTTTCATTTGTCAGGTTGCCGCTCATTCTCTCCCCACACCCCCGCTGTCAGAGAGAAAATTGGCAAAAAATCAATTGATTCAAGGCGAGGAAGATAAACGGAGGGCATCGTGGTAGAACCAAGTTTTGGCAGATGACATGAGTTTAGCCTTGACGTGCATGCTTCATTTCTTCCATCTTTTTTTTTTTTTTCCTTGACTGAGGGCTCACTCTTTTTGGCCACGACTGAATGACAATGGGATAAGAAAGAAAATGAAAGAGAGAGGCAAGGAGAGAGAGAGAGAGGGTCTGATGTTTGTTACGCTATACAGGACTGAAATCAGGAACAGGAGATGAAAAAGCTGTCTGTGATGAATCAAATGCGTTTTCATTCCACTTGCTTCTGTCTGGTCTATGAAGCACTCAGGTGGTGCTCTTCTATGAGTCCTCAAGGCACTGCATTTGCATCGAGATGGGAATGATCAAAGGTTCCTTTCTCAGCCTTGACAGAGCGGATATCAGGATGGAGACGCGGAAAGCAAATGACGTGTATTGTGGCGAGGGAGAAGCATCTTAATGCAGCTGGTTAAACCTCCTGTTCGGTACTTACAATGCAATCGATGTCCCATTGACTCGAGCCTTGTTTTATAGTAGGTGTGAAAACACACAATTTATCTCAGCAGCATTTTAATTATTAGCAAACCTCTTGACATGCAAGGGAAATCCTCCTGAAGTGCATATGATACTGTAAAGGAAAAATAAACTCCCTGAAATGACCAGTTCGGTTTTTTTTTGCCATTCGAGCAGGGGTCTGCAACCACCGGCTCCAGAGCCGCATGTGGATCTTTCAATGGGGGGTGGGGGGGGTCAATATTTGCTTTGAGAGCATCTGAAGTGCAGTGCTGTTGCTATGCTTATTGAGTTTCCCCAAGCTGGTAAGCAGTTCAAACAGAATAAGTGCTGACATAATATAATTTTCTGCCTTATTAGTGCAATGATATGAAGTATCTACTGACAGGGAAGCACAAGCCATGCAGTGAAGGAAGATCTAGACAACAGTGTGTGTGACATTTAAGCTGGTGGACATATTTTCATATTTTAAGCACTGTTTGAACTCAACTACTGTGGTGGTATGACATTAAGAAGATGTACTGAAATAAACATCTAATATAAATCTAGTAGGACGTTGTCCTGTCAGCTAGGCTGAGATGCAATCATCGGTCTTCCACATGGTTGGAAAGAAAAGCACCGCTGAGCCAGCAATGTCCAAGAAGCGTCTAGTACTGTATATCACTAGTATTTAAAGATCAAGTGAAGTCAAGTGAAGTAAGTCAAGTAGGCATTTCAACCATATTCAGCTCATATACAGCACAGTGAAACGAAATGACTAGGTGCTACATTATTATATACATATAGCATGCAGCAAATTAACAACTTAAACTGACAAAAGTAACTAGCTAACTAAAACACCTAATTAGCTGACTAGGTGAGACAAAACAAATGAACACGATAAATTAACAAAACTATCTAAATACTATACGAAAGACGACATAAAGTGCGACAACCCGACAAGATAGAAGATAGAAAAGAGTTCTTGTGCAAATAACAGGTAATAAATATTGTGCAAAAACAGCAATTGCAGGTTAGTGTGTGAAATGTGAAATTGCTAGATGGTTGTACTGTAGATCAGTGTGTGTGTTTCAGTCCAGTCCCATTGTATTGAGGTGATTGAGTTTATGTGAGTGAGTGAGTGTTTATCAATCCAATCCCTTTTTGTTGAGGAAGAAGCTGTTGCACAGTGTGGATGTGAAGGCTTGAAAGCTTCAGTATCTGTTTCCAGATGGTAGGAGGGTGAGGGTGAGAAGGTGAAATCAGCCACAACATTAACACCATTGGCACAAAGGGTAACCCACCTGGTCCATTCCCACAGAAAATCTAATGTAGTACAAATTGCTGAATAACACAGTCAGTGTCGGCTACGACTAAAAGGTATCAGAACACTCCAAAGCCATCAAAGCCTGCCATGTATGGAGGTTAGCAGGCAGCATTTCACGTTGTTGCCACGTCCTCCAATTTCCAATGTGCCAGACACGAGCAATTCTGATCCATGGAAGGACCGCACTACAGCCCACAGCGACAGGATCCGCCACTCCACATGTCTTATAGAGCCAGTTCTGCCCGAGTGACACAAGTAATTAACACAGTAATTAACTTAATGTTATAACTTCATGAATAGTCCAAGTTTTATTTAGCACTTTAATAATTTGGTTTCGTTTTACCAAAGTACTTCCACCTTTATTATTTGCCAACTTATAAAAATTAAAAAATTAAAAAATAGCACTTGGTCCAGCACATCTTCTCACTTGGCATTTTATTTTTTTATATCGTGCTCTGGCGGTTACCTGTGCATGCAACTTAATGACGCTATGAGACGCTAAATGTCATGAAGTCCTTCTAAATGTCTTAAAGTTTTATGTTGCTTTTAATTAGTTACTGTATTTTGAGTTGTCAAACTAATAGATTAATAATACAGTTTGACCAATGAGCAGACTGAGCAAACATCTGCTACACTTAAGTTGTCTAGCAGCTTTGATTCATAAAAATGACTTTAAAAGGAAAAGCATAAAAAAGGGATGGCTTAAAAACAATGCTCTTCATATAATAATAATAATAATATAATAATAATAAT